>JALAZF010000021.1:0-600000 GCA_022829125.1 Lathyrus tuberosus
CACTTTGAACTTTTGTTATGGCTTTTATCGTTAATTGGTAAAATCTTTCACTTGAAACATTTGTTATGGGTTTTATAGTGAAATTTGTGAGTTTTTTGACTTGAAACATTTTAAATGGTGTTTATGGCGAAATTGGTGAGTTTTTTGACTTGGAAATTTTAATATGGTTTTTATAGTGAAATTATTGAGTTTTTCACTTTGAACGTTTTTTATGGTTTTTATCGTGAAATTGGTGAAAATATTCAATTGAAACTTTTTTTATAGTCTTTACATTGAAATTGGTCAGTTTTTTAACTTAAACTTTTGTAATGGACTTTATAGTGAAATTGGTGAGTTTTTTGCCTTGGAAATTTTGTAATTGTTTATTGTTAAATTTGTGAGTTTTTCCACTTTGAACTTTTGTTATGGCTTTTATCGTTAATTGGTAAAATTTTTCACTTGAAACATTTGTTATGGGTTTTATAGTGAAATTTGTGAGTTTTTTGACTTGAAACATTTTAAATGGTGTTTATGGCGAAATTGGTGAGTTTTTTGACATGGAAATTTTAATATGGTTTTTATAGTGAAATTATTGAGTTTTTCACTTTGAACGTTTTTTATGGTTTTTATCGTGAAATTGGTGAAAATATTCAATTGAAACTTTTTTTATAGTCTTTACATTGAAATTGGTCAGTTTTTTAACTTAAACTTTTGTAATGGACTTTATAGTGAAATTGGTGAGTTTTTTGCCTTGGAAATTTTGTAATTGTTTATTGTTAAATTTGTGAGTTTTTCCACTTTGAACTTTTGTTATGGCTTTTATCGTTAATTGGTAAAATTTTTCACTTGAAACATTTGTTATGGGTTTTATAGTGAAATTTGTGAGTTTTTTGACTTGAAACTTTTGTAATGGTGTTTATGGCGAAATTGGTGAGTTTTTTGCCTTGGAAATTTTGTAATTGTTTATTGTGAAATTTGTGAGTTTTTCCACTTTGAACTTTTGTTATGGCTTTTATCGTTAATTGGTAAAATTTTTCACTTGAAACATTTGTTATGGGTTTTATAGTGAAATTTGTGAGTTTTTTGACTTGAAACTTTTGTAATGGTGTTTATGGCGAAATTGGTGAGTTTTTTGATTTGGAAATTTTAATATGGTTTTTATAGTGAAATTATTGAGTTTTTCACTTTGAACGTTTTTTTATGGTTTTTATCGTGAAATTGGTGAAAATATTCAATTGAAACTTTTTTTATAGTCTTTACATTGAATTTGGTCAGTTTTTTAACTTAAACTTTTGTAATGGCCTTTATAGTGAAATTGGTGAGTTTTTTGCCTTTGAAATTTTGTAATTGTTTATTGTTAAATTTGTGAGTTTTTCCACTTTGAACTTTTGTTATGGCTTTTATCGTTAATTGGTAAAATTTTTCACTTGAAACATTTGTTATGGGTTTTATAGTGAAATTTGTGAGTTTTTTGACTTGAAACTTTTGTAATGGAGTTTATGGCGAAATTGGTGAGTTTTTTGCCTTGGAAATTTTGTAATTGTTTATTGTGAAATTTGTGAGTTTTTCCACTTTGAACTTTTGTTATGGCTTTTATCGTTAATTGGTAAAATTTTTCACATGAAACATTTGTTATGGGTTTTATAGTGAAATTTGTGAGTTTTTTGACTTGAAACTTTTGTAATGGTGTTTATGGCGAAATTTGTGAGTTTTTTGACTTGGAAATTTTAATATGGTTTTTATAGTGAAATTATTGAGTTTTTCACTTTGAACGTTTTTTATGGTTTTTATCGTGAAATTGGTGGAAATATTCAATTGGAACTTTTGTTACAGTCTTTACATTGAAAGTGGTCAGTTTTTTAACTTAAACTTTTGTAATGGCCTTTATAGTGAAATTGGTGAGTTTTTTGCCTTGGAAATTTTGTAATTGTTTATTGTGAAATTTGTGAGTTTTTCCACTTTGAACTTTTGTTATGGCTTTTATCGTTAATTGGTAAAAATTTTCACTTGAAACATTTGTTATGGGTTTTATAGTGAAATTTGTGAGTTTTTTGACTTGAAACTTTTGTAATGGTGTTTATGGCGAAATTGGTGAGTTTTTTGACTTGGAAATTTTAATATGGTTTTTATAGTGAAATTATTGAGTTTTTCACTTTGAACGTTTTTTATGGTTTTTATCGTGAAATTGGTGAAAATATTCAATTGGATCTTTTGTTACAGGTTTTACATTGAAATTGGTCAGGTTTTTAACTTAACCATTTGTAATGGCCTTTGTAGTGAAATTTGTGAGTTTTTTGCCTTGGAAATTTGGTAATTAATTATTGTGAAATTTGTGAGTTTTTCCACTTTGAACTTTAGTTATGGCTTTTATCGTTAATTGGCAAAAATTTTCACTTGAAAATTTTGTTATAGTCTTTACATTGAAATTGGTCAGATTTTTAAGTTAAACTTTTGTAATGGCCTTTATAGTGAAATTGGTGAGTTTTTTGCCTTGGAAATTTTGTAATTGTTTATTGTGAAATTTGTGAGTTTTTCCACTTTGAACTTTTGTTATGGCTTTTATCGTTAATTGGTAAAAATTTTCACTTGAAACATTTGTTATGTAGGTTATAGTGAAATTTGTGAGTTTTTTGACTTGAAACTTTTGTAATGGTGTTTATGGCGAAATTTGTGAGTTTTTTGACTTGGAAATTTTAATATGGTTTTTATAGTGAAAATATTGGGTTTTTCACTTTGAAAGTTTTTTATGGTTTTTATCGTGAAATTGGTGAAAATATTCAATTGGAACATTTGTTACAGTCTTTACATTGAAATTGGTTAGTTTTTTAACTTAAACTTTTGTAATGGCCTTTATAGTGAAATTGGTGAGTTTTTTGCCTTGGAAATTTTGTAATTGTTTATTGTGAAATTTGTGAGTTTTTCCACTTTGAACTTTTGTTATGGCTTTTATCGTTAATTTTTAAAAATTTTCACTTGAAACATTTGTTATGGGTTTTATAGTGAAATTTGTGAGTTTTTTGACTTGAAACTTTTATAATGGTGTTTATGGCGAAATTGGTGAGTTTTTTGACTTGGAAATTTTAATATGGTTTTTATAGTGAAATTATTGAGTTTTTCACTTTGAACGTTTTTTATGGTTTTTATCGTGAAATTGGTGAAAATATTCAATTGAAACTTTTTTTATAGTCTTTACATTGAATTTGGTCAGTTTTTTAACTTAAACTTTTGTAATGGCCTTTATAGTGAAATTGGTGAGTTTTTTGCCTTGGAAATTTTGTAATTGTTTATTGTGAAATTTGTGAGTTTTTCCACTTTGAACTTTTGTTATGGCTTTTATCGTTAATTGGTAAAAATTTTCACTTGAAACATTTGTTATGGGTTTTATAGTGAAATTTGTGAGTTTTTTGACTTGAAACTTTTATAATGGTGTTTATGGTGAAATTGGTGAGTTTTTTGACTTGGAAATTTTAATATGGTTTTTATAGTGAAATTATTGAGTTTTTCACTTTGAACGTTTTTTATGGTTTTTAATCGTGAAATTGGTGAAAATATTCAATTGAAACTTTTTTTATAGTCTTTACATTGAAATTGGTCAGTTTTTTAACTTAAACTTTTGTAATGGCCTTTATAGTGAAATTGGTGAGTTTTTTGCCTTGGAAATTTTGTAATTGTTTATTGTTAAATTTGTGAGTTTTTCCACTTTGAACTTTTGTTATGGCTTTTATCGTTAATTGGTAAAATCTTTCACTTGAAACATTTGTTATGGGTTTTATAGTGAAATTTGTGAGTTTTTTGACTTGAAACATTTTAAATGGTGTTTATGGCGAAATTGGTGAGTTTTTTGACTTGGAAATTTTAATATGGTTTTTATAGTGAAATTATTGAGTTTTTCACTTTGAACGTTTTTTATGGTTTTTATCGTGAAATTGGTGAAAATATTCAATTGAAACTTTTTTTATAGTCTTTACATTGAAATTGGTCAGTTTTTTAACTTAAACTTTTGTAATGGACTTTATAGTGAAATTGGTGAGTTTTTTGCCTTGGAAATTTTGTAATTGTTTATTGTTAAATTTGTGAGTTTTTCCACTTTGAACTTTTGTTATGGCTTTTATCGTTAATTGGTAAAATTTTTCACTTGAAACATTTGTTATGGGTTTTATAGTGAAATTTGTGAGTTTTTTGACTTGAAACATTTTAAATGGTGTTTATGGCGAAATTGGTGAGTTTTTTGACATGGAAATTTTAATATGGTTTTTATAGTGAAATTATTGAGTTTTTCACTTTGAACGTTTTTTATGGTTTTTATCGTGAAATTGGTGAAAATATTCAATTGAAACTTTTTTTATAGTCTTTACATTGAAATTGGTCAGTTTTTTAACTTAAACTTTTGTAATGGACTTTATAGTGAAATTGGTGAGTTTTTTGCCTTGGAAATTTTGTAATTGTTTATTGTTAAATTTGTGAGTTTTTCCACTTTGAACTTTTGTTATGGCTTTTATCGTTAATTGGTAAAATTTTTCACTTGAAACATTTGTTATGGGTTTTATAGTGAAATTTGTGAGTTTTTTGACTTGAAACTTTTGTAATGGTGTTTATGGCGAAATTGGTGAGTTTTTTGCCTTGGAAATTTTGTAATTGTTTATTGTGAAATTTGTGAGTTTTTCCACTTTGAACTTTTGTTATGGCTTTTATCGTTAATTGGTAAAATTTTTCACTTGAAACATTTGTTATGGGTTTTATAGTGAAATTTGTGAGTTTTTTGACTTGAAACTTTTGTAATGGTGTTTATGGCGAAATTGGTGAGTTTTTTGATTTGGAAATTTTAATATGGTTTTTATAGTGAAATTATTGAGTTTTTCACTTTGAACGTTTTTTTTATGGTTTTTATCGTGAAATTGGTGAAAATATTCAATTGAAACTTTTTTTATAGTCTTTACATTGAATTTGGTCAGTTTTTTAACTTAAACTTTTGTAATGGCCTTTATAGTGAAATTGGTGAGTTTTTTGCCTTTGAAATTTTGTAATTGTTTATTGTTAAATTTGTGAGTTTTTCCACTTTGAACTTTTGTTATGGCTTTTATCGTTAATTGGTAAAATTTTTCACTTGAAACATTTGTTATGGGTTTTATAGTGAAATTTGTGAGTTTTTTGACTTGAAACTTTTGTAATGGAGTTTATGGCGAAATTGGTGAGTTTTTTGCCTTGGAAATTTTGTAATTGTTTATTGTGAAATTTGTGAGTTTTTCCACTTTGAACTTTTGTTATGGCTTTTATCGTTAATTGGTAAAATTTTTCACATGAAACATTTGTTATGGGTTTTATAGTGAAATTTGTGAGTTTTTTGACTTGAAACTTTTGTAATGGTGTTTATGGCGAAATTTGTGAGTTTTTTGACTTGGAAATTTTAATATGGTTTTTATAGTGAAATTATTGAGTTTTTCACTTTGAACGTTTTTTATGGTTTTTATCGTGAAATTGGTGGAAATATTCAATTGGAACTTTTGTTACAGTCTTTACATTGAAAGTGGTCAGTTTTTTAACTTAAACTTTTGTAATGGCCTTTATAGTGAAATTGGTGAGTTTTTTGCCTTGGAAATTTTGTAATTGTTTATTGTGAAATTTGTGAGTTTTTCCACTTTGAACTTTTGTTATGGCTTTTATCGTTAATTGGTAAAAATTTTCACTTGAAACATTTGTTATGGGTTTTATAGTGAAATTTGTGAGTTTTTTGACTTGAAACTTTTGTAATGGTGTTTATGGCGAAATTGGTGAGTTTTTTGACTTGGAAATTTTAATATGGTTTTTATAGTGAAATTATTGAGTTTTTCACTTTGAACGTTTTTTATGGTTTTTATCGTGAAATTGGTGAAAATATTCAATTGGATCTTTTGTTACAGGTTTTACATTGAAATTGGTCAGGTTTTTAACTTAACCATTTGTAATGGCCTTTGTAGTGAAATTTGTGAGTTTTTTGCCTTGGAAATTTGGTAATTAATTATTGTGAAATTTGTGAGTTTTTCCACTTTGAACTTTAGTTATGGCTTTTATCGTTAATTGGCAAAAATTTTCACTTGAAAATTTTGTTATAGTCTTTACATTGAAATTGGTCAGATTTTTAAGTTAAACTTTTGTAATGGCCTTTATAGTGAAATTGGTGAGTTTTTTTGCCTTGGAAATTTTGTAATTGTTTATTGTGAAATTTGTGAGTTTTTCCACTTTGAACTTTTGTTATGGCTTTTATCGTTAATTGGTAAAAATTTTCACTTGAAACATTTGTTATGTAGGTTATAGTGAAATTTGTGAGTTTTTTGACTTGAAACTTTTGTAATGGTGTTTATGGCGAAATTTGTGAGTTTTTTTGACTTGGAAATTTTAATATGGTTTTTATAGTGAAAATATTGGGTTTTTCACTTTGAAAGTTTTTTATGGTTTTTATCGTGAAATTGGTGAAAATATTCAATTGGAACATTTGTTACAGTCTTTACATTGAAATTGGTTAGTTTTTTAACTTAAACTTTTGTAATGGCCTTTATAGTGAAATTGGTGAGTTTTTTGCCTTGGAAATTTTGTAATTGTTTATTGTGAAATTTGTGAGTTTTTCCACTTTGAACTTTTGTTATGGCTTTTATCGTTAATTTTTAAAAATTTTCACTTGAAACATTTGTTATGGGTTTTATAGTGAAATTTGTGAGTTTTTTGACTTGAAACTTTTATAATGGTGTTTATGGCGAAATTGGTGAGTTTTTTGACTTGGAAATTTTAATATGGTTTTTATAGTGAAATTATTGAGTTTTTCACTTTGAACGTTTTTTATGGTTTTTATCGTGAAATTGGTGAAAATATTCAATTGAAACTTTTTTTATAGTCTTTACATTGAATTTGGTCAGTTTTTTAACTTAAACTTTTGTAATGGCCTTTATAGTGAAATTGGTGAGTTTTTTGCCTTGGAAATTTTGTAATTGTTTATTGTGAAATTTGTGAGTTTTTCCACTTTGAACTTTTGTTATGGCTTTTATCGTTAATTGGTAAAAATTTTCACTTGAAACATTTGTTATGGGTTTTATAGTGAAATTTGTGAGTTTTTTGACTTGAAACTTTTATAATGGTGTTTATGGTGAAATTGGTGAGTTTTTTGACTTGGAAATTTTAATATGGTTTTTATAGTGAAATTATTGAGTTTTTCACTTTGAACGTTTTTTATGGTTTTTATCGTGAAATTGGTGAAAATATTCAATTGAAACTTTTTTTTATAGTCTTTACATTGAAATTGGTCAGTTTTTTAACTTAAACTTTTGTAATGGCCTTTATAGTGAAATTGGTGAGTTTTTTGCCTTGGAAATTTTGTAATTGTTTATTGTTAAATTTGTGAGTTTTTCCACTTTGAACTTTTGTTATGGCTTTTATCGTTAATTGGTAAAATCTTTCACTTGAAACATTTGTTATGGGTTTTATAGTGAAATTTGTGAGTTTTTTGACTTGAAACATTTTAAATGGTGTTTATGGCGAAATTGGTGAGTTTTTTGACTTGGAAATTTTAATATGGTTTTTATAGTGAAATTATTGAGTTTTTCACTTTGAACGTTTTTTATGGTTTTTATCGTGAAATTGGTGAAAATATTCAATTGAAACTTTTTTTATAGTCTTTACATTGAAATTGGTCAGTTTTTTAACTTAAACTTTTGTAATGGACTTTATAGTGAAATTGGTGAGTTTTTTGCCTTGGAAATTTTGTAATTGTTTATTGTTAAATTTGTGAGTTTTTCCACTTTGAACTTTTGTTATGGCTTTTATCGTTAATTGGTAAAATTTTTCACTTGAAACATTTGTTATGGGTTTTATAGTGAAATTTGTGAGTTTTTTGACTTGAAACATTTTAAATGGTGTTTATGGCGAAATTGGTGAGTTTTTTGACATGGAAATTTTAATATGGTTTTTATAGTGAAATTATTGAGTTTTTCACTTTGAACGTTTTTTATGGTTTTTATCGTGAAATTGGTGAAAATATTCAATTGAAACTTTTTTTATAGTCTTTACATTGAAATTGGTCAGTTTTTTAACTTAAACTTTTGTAATGGACTTTATAGTGAAATTGGTGAGTTTTTTGCCTTGGAAATTTTGTAATTGTTTATTGTTAAATTTGTGAGTTTTTCCACTTTGAACTTTTGTTATGGCTTTTATCGTTAATTGGTAAAATTTTTCACTTGAAACATTTGTTATGGGTTTTATAGTGAAATTTGTGAGTTTTTTGACTTGAAACTTTTGTAATGGTGTTTATGGCGAAATTGGTGAGTTTTTTGCCTTGGAAATTTTGTAATTGTTTATTGTGAAATTTGTGAGTTTTTCCACTTTGAACTTTTGTTATGGCTTTTATCGTTAATTGGTAAAATTTTTCACTTGAAACATTTGTTATGGGTTTTATAGTGAAATTTGTGAGTTTTTTGACTTGAAACTTTTGTAATGGTGTTTATGGCGAAATTGGTGAGTTTTTTGATTTGGAAATTTTAATATGGTTTTTATAGTGAAATTATTGAGTTTTTCACTTTGAACGTTTTTTTTATGGTTTTTATCGTGAAATTGGTGAAAATATTCAATTGAAACTTTTTTTATAGTCTTTACATTGAATTTGGTCAGTTTTTTAACTTAAACTTTTGTAATGGCCTTTATAGTGAAATTGGTGAGTTTTTTGCCTTTGAAATTTTGTAATTGTTTATTGTTAAATTTGTGAGTTTTTCCACTTTGAACTTTTGTTATGGCTTTTATCGTTAATTGGTAAAATTTTTCACTTGAAACATTTGTTATGGGTTTTATAGTGAAATTTGTGAGTTTTTTGACTTGAAACTTTTGTAATGGAGTTTATGGCGAAATTGGTGAGTTTTTTGCCTTGGAAATTTTGTAATTGTTTATTGTGAAATTTGTGAGTTTTTCCACTTTGAACTTTTGTTATGGCTTTTATCGTTAATTGGTAAAATTTTTCACATGAAACATTTGTTATGGGTTTTATAGTGAAATTTGTGAGTTTTTTGACTTGAAACTTTTGTAATGGTGTTTATGGCGAAATTTGTGAGTTTTTTGACTTGGAAATTTTAATATGGTTTTTATAGTGAAATTATTGAGTTTTTCACTTTGAACGTTTTTTATGGTTTTTATCGTGAAATTGGTGGAAATATTCAATTGGAACTTTTGTTACAGTCTTTACATTGAAAGTGGTCAGTTTTTTAACTTAAACTTTTGTAATGGCCTTTATAGTGAAATTGGTGAGTTTTTTGCCTTGGAAATTTTGTAATTGTTTATTGTGAAATTTGTGAGTTTTTCCACTTTGAACTTTTGTTATGGCTTTTATCGTTAATTGGTAAAAATTTTCACTTGAAACATTTGTTATGGGTTTTATAGTGAAATTTGTGAGTTTTTTGACTTGAAACTTTTGTAATGGTGTTTATGGCGAAATTGGTGAGTTTTTTGACTTGGAAATTTTAATATGGTTTTTATAGTGAAATTATTGAGTTTTTCACTTTGAACGTTTTTTATGGTTTTTATCGTGAAATTGGTGAAAATATTCAATTGGATCTTTTGTTACAGGTTTTACATTGAAATTGGTCAGGTTTTTAACTTAACCATTTGTAATGGCCTTTGTAGTGAAATTTGTGAGTTTTTTGCCTTGGAAATTTGGTAATTAATTATTGTGAAATTTGTGAGTTTTTCCACTTTGAACTTTAGTTATGGCTTTTATCGTTAATTGGCAAAAATTTTCACTTGAAAATTTTGTTATAGTCTTTACATTGAAATTGGTCAGATTTTTAAGTTAAACTTTTGTAATGGCCTTTATAGTGAAATTGGTGAGTTTTTTGCCTTGGAAATTTTGTAATTGTTTATTGTGAAATTTGTGAGTTTTTCCACTTTGAACTTTTGTTATGGCTTTTATCGTTAATTGGTAAAAATTTTCACTTGAAACATTTGTTATGTAGGTTATAGTGAAATTTGTGAGTTTTTTGACTTGAAACTTTTGTAATGGTGTTTATGGCGAAATTTGTGAGTTTTTTGACTTGGAAATTTTAATATGGTTTTTATAGTGAAAATATTGGGTTTTTCACTTTGAAAGTTTTTTATGGTTTTTATCGTGAAATTGGTGAAAATATTCAATTGGAACATTTGTTACAGTCTTTACATTGAAATTGGTTAGTTTTTTAACTTAAACTTTTGTAATGGCCTTTATAGTGAAATTGGTGAGTTTTTTGCCTTGGAAATTTTGTAATTGTTTATTGTGAAATTTGTGAGTTTTTCCACTTTGAACTTTTGTTATGGCTTTTATCGTTAATTTTTAAAAATTTTCACTTGAAACATTTGTTATGGGTTTTATAGTGAAATTTGTGAGTTTTTTGACTTGAAACTTTTATAATGGTGTTTATGGCGAAATTGGTGAGTTTTTTGACTTGGAAATTTTAATATGGTTTTTATAGTGAAATTATTGAGTTTTTCACTTTGAACGTTTTTTATGGTTTTTATCGTGAAATTGGTGAAAATATTCAATTGAAACTTTTTTTATAGTCTTTACATTGAATTTGGTCAGTTTTTTAACTTAAACTTTTGTAATGGCCTTTATAGTGAAATTGGTGAGTTTTTTGCCTTTGAAATTTTGTAATTGTTTATTGTTAAATTTGTGAGTTTTTCCACTTTGAACTTTTGTTATGGCTTTTATCGTTAATTGGTAAAATTTTTCACTTGAAACATTTGTTATGGGTTTTATAGTGAAATTTGTGAGTTTTTTGACTTGAAACTTTTGTAATGGAGTTTATGGCGAAATTGGTGAGTTTTTTGCCTTGGAAATTTTGTAATTGTTTATTGTGAAATTTGTGAGTTTTTCCACTTTGAACTTTTGTTATGGCTTTTATCGTTAATTGGTAAAATTTTTCACTTGAAACATTTGTTATGGGTTTTATAGTGAAATTTGTGAGTTTTTTGACTTGAAACTTTTGTAATGGTGTTTATGGCGAAATTGGTGAGTTTTTTGACTTGGAAATTTTAATATGGTTTTTATAGTGAAATTATTGAGTTTTTCACTTTGAACGTTTTTTATGGTGTTTATCTTGAAATTGGTGGAAATATTCAAGTGGAACTTTTGTTACAGTCTTTACATTGAAATTTGTCAGTTTTTTAACTTAAACATTTGTAATGGCCTTTATAGTTAAATTTGTGAGTTTTTTGCCTTGGAAATTTGGTAATTAATTATTGTGAAATTTGTGGGGTTTTCCACTTTGAACTTTTGTTATGGCTTTTATCGTTAATTGGTAAACATTTTCACTTGAAACATTTGTTATGTAGGTTATAGTGAAATTTGTGAGTTTTTTGACTTGAAACTTTTGTAATGGTGTTTATGGCGAAATTTGTGAGTTTTTTTACTTGAAAATTTTAATATGGTTTTTATAGTGAAATTATTGAGTTTTTCACTTTGAACGTTTTTTATGGTTTTTATCGTGAAATTGGTGAAAATATTCAATTGGAACTTTTGTTACAGTCTTTACATTGAAATTGGTCAGTTTTTTAACTTAAACTTTTGTAATGGCCTTTATAGTGAAATTGGTGAGTTTTTTGCCTTGGAAATTTTGTAATTGTTTATTGTGAAATTTGTGAGTTTTTCCACTTTGAACTTTTGTTATGGCTTTTATCGTTAATTTTTAAAAATTTTCACTTGAAACATTTGTTATGGGTTTTATAGTGAAATTTGTGAGTTTTTTGACTTGAAACTTTTATAATGGTGTTTATGGCGAAATTGGTGAGTTTTTTGACTTGGAAATTTTAATATGGTTTTTATAGTGAAATTATTGAGTTTTTCACTTTGAACGTTTTTTATGGTTTTTATCGTGAAATTGGTGAAAATATTCAATTGAAACTTTTTTTATAGTCTTTACATTGAATTTGGTCAGTTTTTTAACTTAAACTTTTGTAATGGCCTTTATAGTGAAATTGGTGAGTTTTTTGCCTTTGAAATTTTGTAATTGTTTATTGTTAAATTTGTGAGTTTTTCCACTTTGAACTTTTGTTATGGCTTTTATCGTTAATTGGTAAAATTTTTCACTTGAAACATTTGTTATGGGTTTTATAGTGAAATTTGTGAGTTTTTTGACTTGAAACTTTTGTAATGGAGTTTATGGCGAAATTGGTGAGTTTTTTGCCTTGGAAATTTTGTAATTGTTTATTGTGAAATTTGTGAGTTTTTCCACTTTGAACTTTTGTTATGGCTTTTATCGTTAATTGGTAAAATTTTTCACATGAAACATTTGTTATGGGTTTTATAGTGAAATTTGTGAGTTTTTTGACTTGAAACTTTTGTAATGGTGTTTATGGCGAAATTTGTGAGTTTTTTGACTTGGAAATTTTAATATGGTTTTTATAGTGAAATTATTGAGTTTTTCACTTTGAACGTTTTTTATGGTTTTTATCGTGAAATTGGTGGAAATATTCAATTGGAACTTTTGTTACAGTCTTTACATTGAAAGTGGTCAGTTTTTTAACTTAAACTTTTGTAATGGCCTTTATAGTGAAATTGGTGAGTTTTTTGCCTTGGAAATTTTGTAATTGTTTATTGTGAAATTTGTGAGTTTTTCCACTTTGAACTTTTGTTATGGCTTTTATCGTTAATTGGTAAAAATTTTCACTTGAAACATTTGTTATGGGTTTTATAGTGAAATTTGTGAGTTTTTTGACTTGAAACTTTTGTAATGGTGTTTATGGCGAAATTGGTGAGTTTTTTGACTTGGAAATTTTAATATGGTTTTTATAGTGAAATTATTGAGTTTTTCACTTTGAACGTTTTTTATGGTTTTTATCGTGAAATTGGTGAAAATATTCAATTGGATCTTTTGTTACAGGTTTTACATTGAAATTGGTCAGGTTTTTAACTTAACCATTTGTAATGGCCTTTGTAGTGAAATTTGTGAGTTTTTTGCCTTGGAAATTTGGTAATTAATTATTGTGAAATTTGTGAGTTTTTCCACTTTGAACTTTAGTTATGGCTTTTATCGTTAATTGGCAAAAATTTTCACTTGAAAATTTTGTTATAGTCTTTACATTGAAATTGGTCAGATTTTTAAGTTAAACTTTTGTAATGGCCTTTATAGTGAAATTGGTGAGTTTTTTGCCTTGGAAATTTTGTAATTGTTTATTGTGAAATTTGTGAGTTTTTCCACTTTGAACTTTTGTTATGGCTTTTATCGTTAATTGGTAAAAATTTTCACTTGAAACATTTGTTATGTAGGTTATAGTGAAATTTGTGAGTTTTTTGACTTGAAACTTTTGTAATGGTGTTTATGGCGAAATTTGTGAGTTTTTTGACTTGGAAATTTTAATATGGTTTTTATAGTGAAAATATTGGGTTTTTCACTTTGAAAGTTTTTTATGGTTTTTATCGTGAAATTGGTGAAAATATTCAATTGGAACATTTGTTACAGTCTTTACATTGAAATTGGTTAGTTTTTTAACATAAACTTTTGTAATGGCCTTTATAGTGAAATTGGTGAGTTTTTTGCCTTGGAAATTTTGTAATTGTTTATTGTGAAATTTGTGAGTTTTTCCACTTTGAACTTTTGTTATGGCTTTTATCGTTAATTTTTAAAAAATTTCACTTGAAACATTTGTTATGGGTTTTATAGTGAAATTTGTGAGTTTTTTGACTTGAAACTTTTATAATGGTGTTTATGGCGAAATTGGTGAGTTTTTTGACTTGGAAATTTTAATATGGTTTTTATAGTGAAATTATTGAGTTTTTCACTTTGAACGTTTTTTATGGTTTTTATCGTGAAATTGGTGAAAATATTCAATTGAAACTTTTTTTATAGTCTTTACATTGAAATTGGTCAGTTTTTTAACTTAAACTTTTGTAATGGCCTTTATAGTGAAATTGGTGAGTTTTTTGCCTTTGAAATTTTGTAATTGTTTATTGTTAAATTTGTGAGTTTTTCCACTTTGAACTTTTGTTATGGCTTTTATCGTTAATTGGTAAAATTTTTCACTTGAAACATTTGTTATGGGTTTTATAGTGAAATTTGTGAGTTTTTTGACTTGAAACTTTTGTAATGGAGTTTATGGCGAAATTGGTGAGTTTTTTGCCTTGGAAATTTTGTAATTGTTTATTGTTAAATTTGTGAGTTTTTCCACTTTGAACTTTTGTTATGGCTTTTATCGTTAATTGGTAAAATTTTTCACATGAAACATTTGTTATGGGTTTTATAGTGAAATTTGTGAGTTTTTTGACTTGAAACTTTTGTAATGGTGTTTATGGCGAAATTTGTGAGTTTTTTGACTTGGAAATTTTAATATGGTTTTTATAGTGAAATTATTGAGTTTTTCACTTTGAACGTTTTTTATGGTTTTTATCGTGAAATTGGTGGAAATATTCAATTGGAACTTTTGTTACAGTCTTTACATTGAAAGTGGTCAGTTTTTTAACTTAAACTTTTGTAATGACCTTTATAGTGAAATTGGTGAGTTTTTTGCCTTGGAAATTTTGTAATTGTTTATTGTGAAATTTGTGAGTTTTTCCACTTTGAACTTTTGTTATGGCTTTTATCGTTAATTGGTAAAAATTTTCACTTGAAACATTTGTTATGGGTTTTATAGTGAAATTTGTGAGTTTTTTGACTTGAAACTTTTGTAATGGTGTTTATGGCGAAATTGGTGAGTTTTTTGACTTGGAAATTTTAATATGGTTTTTATAGTGAAATTATTGAGTTTTTCACTTTGAACGTTTTTTATGGTTTTTATCGTGAAATTGGTGAAAATATTCAATTGGATCTTTTGTTACAGGTTTTACATTGAAATTGGTCAGGTTTTTAACTTAACCATTTGTAATGGCCTTTGTAGTGAAATTTGTGAGTTTTTTGCCTTGGAAATTTGGTAATTAATTATTGTGAAATTTGTGAGTTTTTCCACTTTGAACTTTAGTTATGGCTTTTATCGTTAATTGGCAAAATTTTTCACTTGAAAATTTTGTTATAGTCTTTACATTGAAATTGGTCAGATTTTTAAGTTAAACTTTTGTAATGGCCTTTATAGTGAAATTGGTGAGTTTTTTGCCTTGGAAATTTTGTAATTGTTTATTGTGAAATTTGTGAGTTTTTCCACTTTGAACTTTTGTTATGGCTTTTATCGTTAATTGGTAAAAATTTTCACTTGAAACATTTGTTATGTAGGTTATAGTGAAATTTGTGAGTTTTTTGACTTGAAACTTTTGTAATGGTGTTTATGGCGAAATTTGTGAGTTTTTTGACTTGGAAATTTTAATATGGTTTTTATAGTGAAAATATTGGGTTTTTCACTTTGAAAGTTTTTTATGGTTTTTATCGTGAAATTGGTGAAAATATTCAATTGGAACATTTGTTACAGTCTTTACATTGAAATTGGTTAGTTTTTTAACTTAAACTTTTGTAATGGCCTTTATAGTGAAATTGGTGAGTTTTTTGCCTTGGAAATTTTGTAATTGTTTATTGTGAAATTTGTGAGTTTTTCCACTTTGAACTTTTGTTATGGCTTTTATCGTTAATTGGTAAAAATTTTATCTTGAAACATTTGTTATGGGTTTTATAGTGAAATTTGTGAGTTTTTGACTTGAAACTTTTATAATGGTGTTTATGGCGAAATTGGTGAGTTTTTTTACTTGGAAATTTTAATATGGTTTTTATAGTGAAATTATTGACTTTTTCACTTTGAACGTTTTTTATGGTTTTTTATCGTGAAATTGGTGAAAATATTCAATTGAAACTTTTTTTATAGTCTTTACATTGAAATTGGTCAGTTTTTTAACTTAAACTTTTGTAATGGCCTTTATAGTGAAATTGGTGAGTTTTTTGCCTTGGAAATTTTGTAATTGTTTATTGTTAAATTTGAGAGTTTTTCCACTTTGAACTTTTGTTATGGCTTTTATCGTTAATTGGTAAAATTTTTCACTTGAAACATTTGTTATGGGTTTTATAGTGAAGTCTGTGATTTTTTTGACTTGAAACTTTTGTAATGGTGTTTATGGCGAAATTGGTGAGTTTTTTTTACTTGGAAATTTTAATATGGTTTTTTATAGTGAAATTATTGACTTTTCACTTTGAACGTTTTTTTATGGTTTTATCGTGAAATTGGTGGAAAATATTCAATTGGAACTTTTGTTACAGGTTTTACATTGAAATTTGTCAGTTTTTTAACTTAAACATTTGTAATGACCTTTGTAGGGAAATTTGTGAGTTTTTTGCCTTGGAAATTTGGTAATTAATTATTGTGAAATTTGTGAGTTTTTCCACTTTGAACTTTAGTTATGGCTTTTATCGTTAATTGGTAAAAATTTTCAGTTGAAACATTTGTTATGGGGTTATAGTGAAATTTGTGAGTTTTTTGACTTGAAACTTTTGTAATGGTCTTTATGGCGAAAGTTGTGAGTTTTTTTGACTTGGAACTTTTAATATGGTTTTTATAGTGAAATTATTGAGTTTTTCACTTTGAACTTTTTGTATGGTTTTTATCGTGAAATTGGTAAAATTTTAATATGGAAATTTTGTTACAACCTATACATTTAAATTAGTTAATTTTTTAACTTAAACTTTTGTAATGGTCTTTATAGTGAAATTGGTGAGTTTTTTTCCTTGGAAATTTTGTAATGGTTTTTATAGTGAAATTTGTGAATTTTTTGACTAGAAACTTTTGTAATGGTCTTTATGGCGAAATTGGTGAGATTTTTGACTTTGAACTTTTAATATAGTTTTTCTAGTGAAATTATTGCGTTTTTCACTTTGAAGTTTTTTTATGGTGAAATTGGTGAAAATTTTCAATTGGAACTTTTGTTACAGTCTTTACATTGAAATTTATCAATTTTTTAACTTAAACTTTTGAAATGGCCTTTATAGTGAAATTGGTGAGTTTTTTTCCTTGGAAATTTTGTAATTGTTTATTGTGAAATTTGTGGGTTTTTACACTTTGAACTTTTGTTATGGCTTTTATCGTTAATTGGTAAAAAATTTCACTTGAAATATTTGTTATGTGGGTTATAGTGAAATTTGTGAGTTTTTTTACTTAAACTTTTGTAATGGTGTTTACGGCGAAATTTGTGAGTTTTTTGACTTGGAAATTTTAATATGGTTTTTATAGTGAAATTATTGAGTTTTTCACTTTGAACGATTTTTATGGTTTTTATCGTGAAATTGGTGAAAATATTCAATTGAAACTTTTGTTATAGTCTTTACATTGAAATTGGTCAGATTTTTAACTTAAACTTTTGTAATGGCCTTTATAGTGAAATTGGTGAGTTTTTTGCCTTGGAAATTTTGTAATTGTTTATTGTGAAATTTGTGAGTTTTTCCACTTTGAACTTTAGTTATGGCATTTATCGTTAATTGGTAAAAATTTTCACTTGAAATATTTGTTATGTGGGTTATAGTGAAATTTGTGAGTTTTTTTACTTGAAACTTTTGTAATGGTGTTTACGGCGAAATTTGTGAGTTTTTTGACTTGGAAATTTTAATATGGTTTTTATAGTGAAATTATTGAGTTTTTCACTTTGAACGTTTTTTATGGTTTTTATCGTGAAATTGGTGAAAATATTCAATTGAAACTTTTGTTATAGTCTTTACATTGAAATTGGTCAGATTTTTAACTTAAACTTTTGTAATGGCCTTTATAGTGAAATTGGTGAGTTTTTTGCCTTGGAAATTTTGTAATTGTTTATTGTTAAATTTGAGAGTTTTTCCACTTTGAACTTTTGTTATGGCTTTTATCGTTAATTGGTAAAAATTTTCAGTTGAAACATTTGTTATGGGGTTATAGTGAAATTTGTGAGTTTTTTGACTTGAAACTTTTGTAATGGTCTTTATGGCGAAAGTTGTGAGTTTTTTGACTTGGTACTTTTAATATGGTTTTTATAGTGAAATTATTGAGTTTTTCACTTTGAACTTTTTGTATGGTTTTTATCGTGAAATTGGTAAAAATTTTAATATGGAAATTTTGTTACAACCTATACATTTAAATTTGTTAATTTTTTAACTTAAACTTTTGTAATGGTCTTTATAGTGAAATTGGTGAGTTTTTTTCCTTGGAAATTTTGTAATGGTTTTTATAGTGAAATTTGTGAATTTTTTGACTAGAAACTTTTGTAATGGTCTTTATGGCGAAATTGGTGAGTTTTTTGACTTGAACTTTGAATATAGTTTTTATAGTGAAATTATTGCGTTTTTCACTTTGAACTTTTTTTTATGGTGAAATTGGTGAAAAATTTCAATTGGAACTTTTTGTTACAGTCTTTACATTGAAATTTGTCAATTTTTTAACTTAAACTTTTGAAATGGCCTTTATAGTGAAATTGGTGAGTTTTTTTTCCTTGAAAATTTTGTAATTGTTTATTGTGAAATTTGTGGGGTTTTTACACTTTGAACTTTTGTTATGGCTTTTATCGTTAATTGGTAAAAATTTTCACTTGAAACATTTGTTATGTGGGTTATAGTGAAATTTGTGAGTTTTTTGACTTGAAACTTTTGTAATGGTGTTTACGGCGAAATTTGTGAGTTTTTTGACTTGGAAATTTTAATATGGTTTTTATAGTGAAATTATTGAGTTTTTTCACTTTGAACGTTTTTTTATGGTTTTTATCGTGAAATTGGTGAAAATATTCAATTGAAACTTTTGTTATAGTCTTGACATTGAAATTGGTCAGATTTTTAACTTAAACTTTTGTAATGGCCTTTATAGTGAAATTGGTGAGTTTTTTACCTTGGAAATTTTGTAATTGTTTATTGTGAAATTTGTGAGTTTTTCCACTTTGAACTTTTGTTATGGCTTTTATCGTTAATTCGTAAAATTTTTCACTTGAAACATTTGTTATGGGTTTTATAGTGAAATTTGTGAGTTTTTTGACTTGAAACTTTTGTAATGGTGTTTATGGCGAAATTGGTGAGTTGTTTGACTTGGAAATTTAATATGGTTTTTTATAGTGAAATTATTGAGTTTTTCACTTTGAACGTTTTTTATGGTTTTTATCGTGAAATTGGTGAAAATTTTCAATTGGAACTTTTGTTACAGTCTTTACATTGAAATTTGTCAGTTTTTTAACTTAAACATTTGTAATGGCCCTTTATACTTAAATTTGTGAGTTTTTTGCCTTGGAAATTTGGTAATTAATTATTGTGAAATTTGTGGGTTTTTCCACTTTGAACTTTTGTTATGGCTTTTATCGTTAATTGGTAAAAAATTTCACTTGAAACATTTGTTATGTAGGTTATAGTGAAATTTGTGGAGTTTTTTTGACTTGAAACTTTTGTAAATGGTGTTTATGGCGAAATTTGTGAGTTTTTTGACTTGGAAATTTTAATATGGTTTTTATAGTGAAATTATTGAGTTTTTCACTTTGAACTTTTTTTATGGTTTTTATCGTGAAATTGGTGAAAATATTCAATTGAAACTTTTGTTACAGTCTTTACATTGAAATTGGTCAGTATTTTAACTTAAACTTTTGTAATGGCCTTTATAGTTGAAATTGGTGAGTTTTTTGCCTTGGAAATTTTGTAATTGTTTATTGTGAAATTTGTGAGTTTTTCCACTTTGAACTTTTGTTATGGCTTTTATCGTTAATTGGTAAAAAATTTCACTTGAAACATTTGTTATGGGTTTTATAGTGAAAATTGTGAGTTTTTGACTTGAAACTTTTGTAATGGTGTTTATGGCGAAATTGGTGAGTTTTTAGACTTGGAAATTTTAATATGGTTTTTATAGTGAAATTATTGAGTTTTTCACTTTGAACGTTTTTTTATGGTTTTTATCGTGAAATTGGTGAAAATATTCAATTGGAACTTTTGTTAAGGTTTTACATTGAAATTTGTCAGTTTTTTAACTTAATCATTTGTAATGGCCTTTGTAGTGAAATTTGTGAGTTTTTTGCCTTGGAAATTTGGTAATTAATTATTGTGAAATTTGTGAGTTTTTCCACTTTGAACTTTAGTTATGGCTTTTATCGTTAATTGGTAGAAATTTTCAGTTGAAACATTTGTTATGGGGTTATAGTGAAATTTGTGAGTTTTTTTACTTGAAACTTTTGTAATGGTCTTTATGGCGAAAGTTGTGAGTTTTTTGACTTGGAACTTTTAATATGGTTTTTATAGTGAAATTATTGAGTTTTTCACTTTGAACTTTTTGTATGATTTTTATCGTGAAATTGGTAAAAATTTTAATATGGAAATTTTGTTACAACCTATACATTTAAATTTGTTAATTTTTTAACTTAAACTTTTGTAATGGTCTTTATAGTGAAATTGGTGAGTTTTTTTCCTTGGAAATTTTGTAATGGTTTTTATAGTGAAATTTGTGAATTTTTTGACTAGAAACTTTTGTAAAGGTCTTTATGGCGAAATTGATGATTTTTTTGACTTGGAACTTTGAATATAGTTTTTATAGTGAAATTATTGCGTTTTTCACTTTGAACTTTTTTTTATGGTGAAATTGGTGAAAATTTTCAATATGAACTTTTGTTACAGTCTTTACATTGAAATTTGTCAATTTTTTAACTTAAACATTTGAAATGGCCTTTATAGTGAAATTTGTGAGTTTTTTTCCTTGGAAATTTTGTAATTGTTTATTGTGAAATTTGGGGGTTTTTACACTTTGAAGTTTTGTTATGGCTTTTATCGTTAATTGGTAAAAATTTTCAATTGAAACATTTGTTGTGTGGGTTATAGTGAAATTTGTGAGTTTTTTGACTTGAAACTTTTGTAATGGTGTTTACGGCGAAATTTGTGAGTTTTTTGACTTGGAAATTTTAATATGGTTTTTATAGTGAAATTATTGAGTTTTTCACTTTGAACGTTTTTTATGGTTTTTATCGTGAAATTGGTGAAAATATTCAATTGAAACTTTTGTTATAGTCTTTACATTGAAATTGGTCAGTTTTTTAACTTAAACTTTTGTAATGGCCTTTATAGTGAAATTGGTGAGTTTTTTACCTTGGAAATTTTGTAATTGTTTATTGTGAAATTTGTGAGTTTTTCCACTTTGAACTTTTGTTATGGCTTTTATCGTTAATTGGTAAAAATTTTCACTTGAAACATTTGTTATGGTTTTATAGTGTAATTTGTGAGTTTTTTGACTTGAAACTTTTGTAATGGTGTTTATGGCGAAATTTGTGAGTTTTTTGACTTGGAAATTTTAATATGGTTTTTATAGTGAAATTATTGAGTTTTTCACGTTGAACGTTTTTTATGGTTTTTATCGTGAAATTGGTGAAAATATTCAATTGGAACTTTTGTTACAGTCTTTACATTGAAATTGGTCAGTTTTTTAACTTAATCTTTTGTAATGGCCTTTATAGTGAAATTGGTGAGTTTTTTGCCTTGGAAATTTTGTAATTGTTTATTGTTAAATTTGTGAGTTTTTCCACTTTGAACTTTTGTTATGGCTTTTATCGTTAATTGGTAAATTTTTTCACTTGAAACATTTTCTATGGGTTTTATAGTGAAATTTGTGAGTTTTTTGACTTGAAACTTTTGTAATGGTGTTTATGGCGAAATTGATGAGTTTTTTGACTTAGAAATTTTAATATGGTTTTTATAGTGAAATTATTGAGTTTTTCACTTTGAACGTTTTTTATGGTTTTTATCGTGAAATTGGTGAAAATATTCATTTGGAACTTTTGTTACAGTCTTTACATTGAAATTTGTCAGTTTTTTAACTTAAACATTTGTAATGGCCTTTATAGTGAAATTTGTGAGTTTTTTGACTTGGAAATTTGGTAATTAATTATTGTGAAATTTGTGAGTTTTTCCACTTTGAACTTTTTTATGGCTTTTATCGTTAATTGGTAAAAATTTTCACTTGAAAGATTTGTTATGTGGGTTATAGTGAAATTTGTGTGTTTTTTGACTTGAAACTTTTGTAATGGTGTTTATGGCAAAATTTGTGAGTTTTTTGACTTGGAAATTTTAATATGGTTTTTATAGTGAAATTATTGAGTTTTTCACTTTGAACGTTTTTTATGGTTTTTATCGTGAAATTTGTGAAAATATCCAATTGGAACTTTTGTTACAGGTTTTACATTGAAATTTGTCAGTTTTTTAACTTAAACATTTGTAATGGCCTTTGTAGTGAAATTTGTGAGTTTTTTGCCTTGGAAATTTGGTAATTAATTATTGTGAAATTTGTGAGTTTTTCCACTTTGAACTTTAGTTATGGCTTTTATCGTTAATTGGTAAAAATTTTCAGTTGAAACATTTGTTATGGGGTTATAGTGAAATTTGTGAGTTTTTTGACTTGAAACTTTTGTAATGGTCTTTATGGCGAAAGTTGTGAGTTTTTTGACTTGGTACTTTTAATATGGTTTTTATAGTGAAATTATTGAGTTTTTCACTTTGAACTTTTTGTATGGTTTTTATCGTGAAATTGGTAAAAATTTTAATATGGAAATTTTGTTACAACCTATACATTTAAATTTGTTAATTTTTTAACTTAAACTTTTGTAATGGTCTTTATAGTGAAATTGGTGAGTCTTTTTCCTTGGAAATTTTGTAATGGTTTTTATAGTGAAATTTGTGAATTTTTTGACTAGAAACTTTTGTAATGGTCTTTATGGCGAAATTGGTGAGTTTTTTGACTTGGAACTTTGAATATAGTTTTTATAGTGAAATTATTGCGTTTTTCACTTTGAACTTTTTTTTATGGTGAAATTGGTGAAAATTTTCAATTGGAACTTTTGTTACAGTCTTTACATTGAAATTTGTCAATTTTTTAACTTAAACTTTTGAAATGGCCTTTATAGTGAAATTGGTGAGTTTGTTTCCTTGAAAATTTTGTAATTGTTTATTGTGAAATTTGTGGGTTTTTACACTTTGAACTTTTGTTATGGCTTTTATCGTTAATTGGTAAAAAATTTCACTTGAAACATTTGTTATGTGGGTTATAGTGAAATTTGTGAGTTTTTTGACTTGAAACTTTTGTAATGGTGTTTACGGCGAAATTTGTGAGTTTTTTGACTTGGAAATTTTAATATGGTTTTTATAGTGAAATTATTGAGTTTTTCACTTTGAACGTTTTTTATGGTTTTTATCGTGAAATTGGTGAAAATATTCAATTGAAACTTTTGTTATAGTCTTGACATTGAAATTGGTCAGATTTTTAACTTAAACTTTTGTAATGGCCTTTATAGTGAAATTGGTGAGTTTTTTGCCTTGGAAATTTTGTAATTGTTTATTGTGAAATTTGTGAGTTTTTCCACTTTGAACTTTTGTTATGGCTTTTATCGTTAATTCGTAAAATTTTTCACTTGAAACATTTGTTATGGGTTTTATAATGAAATTTGTGAGTTTTTTGACTTGAAACTTTTGTAATGGTGTTTATGGCGAAATTGGTGAGTTGTTTGACTTGGAAATTTAATATGGTTTTTATAGTGAAATTATTGAGTTTTTCACTTTGAACGTTTTTTATGGTTTTTATCGTGAAATTGGTGAAAATTTTCAATTGGAACTTTTGTTACAGTCTTTACATTGAAATTTGTCAGTTTTTTAACTTAAACATTTGTAATGGCCTTTATACTTAAATTTGTGAGTTTTTTGCCTTGGAAATTTGGTAATTAATTATTGTGAAATTTGTGGGTTTTTCCACTTTGAACTTTTGTTATGGCTTTTATCGTTAATTGGTAAAAAATTTCACTTGAAACATTTGTTATGTAGGTTATAGTGAAATTTGTGAGTTTTTTGACTTGAAACTTTTGTAATGGTGTTTATGGCGAAATTTGTGAGTTTTTTGACTTGGAAATTTTAATATGGTTTTTATAGTGAAATTATTGAGTTTTTCACTTTGAACTTTTTTTATGGTTTTTATCGTGAAATTGGTGAAAATATTCAATTGAAACTTTTGTTACAGTCTTTACATTGAAATTGGTCAGTTTTTTAACTTAAACTTTTGTAATGGCCTTTATAGTGAAATTGGTGAGTTTTTTGCCTTGGAAATTTTGTAATTGTTTATTGTGAAATTTGTGAGTTTTTCCACTTTGAACTTTTGTTATGGCTTTTATCGTTAATTGGTAAAAAATTTCACTTGAAACATTTGTTATGGGTTTTATAGTGAAAATTGTGAGTTTTTGACTTGAAACTTTTGTAATGGTGTTTATGGCGAAATTGGTGAGTTTTTAGACTTGGAAATTTTAATATGGTTTTTATAGTGAAATTATTGAGTTTTTCACTTTGAACGTTTTTTTATGGTTTTTATCGTGAAATTGGTGAAAATATTCAATTGGAACTTTTGTTAAGGTTTTACATTGAAATTTGTCAGTTTTTTAACTTAATCATTTGTAATGGCCTTTGTAGTGAAATTTGTGAGTTTTTTGCCTTGGAAATTTGGTAATTAATTATTGTGAAATTTGTGAGTTTTTCCACTTTGAACTTTAGTTATGGCTTTTATCGTTAATTGGTAGAAATTTTCAGTTGAAACATTTGTTATGGGGTTATAGTGAAATTTGTGAGTTTTTTTACTTGAAACTTTTGTAATGGTCTTTATGGCGAAAGTTGTGAGTTTTTTGACTTGGAACTTTTAATATGGTTTTTATAGTGAAATTATTGAGTTTTTCACTTTGAACTTTTTGTATGGTTTTTATCGTGAAATTGGTAAAAATTTTAATATGGAAATTTTGTTACAACCTATACATTTAAATTTGTTAATTTTTTAACTTAAACTTTTGTAATGGTCTTTATAGTGAAATTGGTGAGTTTTTTTCCTTGGAAATTTTGTAATGGTTTTTATAGTGAAATTTGTGAATTTTTTGACTAGAAACTTTTGTAAAGGTCTTTATGGCGAAATTGATGATTTTTTTGACTTGGAACTTTGAATATAGTTTTTATAGTGAAATTATTGCGTTTTTCACTTTGAACTTTTTTTTATGGTGAAATTGGTGAAAATTTTCAATATGAACTTTTGTTACAGTCTTTACATTGAAATTTGTCAATTTTTTAACTTAAACATTTGAAATGGCCTTTATAGTGAAATTTGTGAGTTTTTTTCCTTGGAAATTTTGTAATTGTTTATTGTGAAATTTGGGGGTTTTTACACTTTGAAGTTTTGTTATGGCTTTTATCGTTAATTGGTAAAAATTTTCAATTGAAACATTTGTTGTGTGGGTTATAGTGAAATTTGTGAGTTTTTTGACTTGAAACTTTTGTAATGGTGTTTACGGCGAAATTTGTGAGTTTTTTGACTTGGAAATTTTAATATGGTTTTTATAGTGAAATTATTGAGTTTTTCACTTTGAACGTTTTTTATGGTTTTTATCGTGAAATTGGTGAAAATATTCAATTGAAACTTTTGTTATAGTCTTTACATTGAAATTGGTCAGTTTTTTAACTTAAACTTTTGTAATGGCCTTTATAGTGAAATTGGTGAGTTTTTTACCTTGGAAATTTTGTAATTGTTTATTGTGAAATTTGTGAGTTTTTCCACTTTGAACTTTTGTTATGGCTTTTATCGTTAATTGGTAAAATTTTTCACTTGAAA
This sequence comes from Lathyrus tuberosus, assembly GCA_022829125.1. NCBI lineage: Eukaryota > Viridiplantae > Streptophyta > Magnoliopsida > Fabales > Fabaceae > Lathyrus > Lathyrus tuberosus. Next base: position 25,468 of record JALAZF010000021.1, read on the forward strand.
CATTTGTTATGGTTTTATAGTGTAATTTGTGAGTTTTTTGACTTGAAACTTTTGTAATGGTGTTTATGGCGAAATTTGTGAGTTTTTTGACTTGGAAATTTTAATATGGTTTTTATAGTGAAATTATTGAGTTTTTCACGTTGAACGTTTTTTATGGTTTTTATCGTGAAATTGGTGAAAATATTCAATTGGAACTTTTGTTACAGTCTTTACATTGAAATTGGTCAGTTTTTTAACTTAATCTTTTGTAATGGCCTTTATAGTGAAATTGGTGAGTTTTTTGCCTTGGAAATTTTGTAATTGTTTATTGTGAAATTTGTGAGTTTTTCCACTTTGAACTTTTGTTATGGCTTTTATCGTTAATTGGTAAATTTTTTCACTTGAAACATTTTCTATGGGTTTTATAGTGAAATTTGTGAGTTTTTTGACTTGAAACTTTTGTAATGGTGTTTATGGCGAAATTGATGAGTTTTTTGACTTAGAAATTTTAATATGGTTTTTATAGTGAAATTATTGAGTTTTTCACTTTGAACATTTTTTATGGTTTTTATCGTGAAATTGGTGAAAATATTCATTTGGAACTTTTGTTACAGTCTTTACATTGAAATTTGTCAGTTTTTTAACTTAAACATTTGTAATGGCCTTTATAGTGAAATTTGTGAGTTTTTTGACTTGGAAATTTGGTAATTAATTATTGTGAAATTTGTGAGTTTTTCCACTTTGAACTTTTTTATGGCTTTTATCGTTAATTGGTAAAAATTTTCACTTGAAAGATTTGTTATGTGGGTTATAGTGAAATTTGTGTGTTTTTTGACTTGAAACTTTTGTAATGGTGTTTATGGCAAAATTTGTGAGTTTTTTGACTTGGAAATTTTAATATGGTTTTTATAGTGAAATTATTGAGTTTTTCACTTTGAACGTTTTTTATGGTTTTTATCGTGAAATTTGTGAAAATATCCAATTGGAACTTTTGTTACAGGTTTTACATTGAAATTTGTCAGTTTTTTAACTTAAACATTTGTAATGGCCTTTGTAGTGAAATTTGTGAGTTTTTTGCCTTGGAAATTTGGTAATTAATTATTGTGAAATTTGTGAGTTTTTCCACTTTGAACTTTAGTTATGGCTTTTATCGTTAATTGGTAAAAATTTTCAGTTGAAACATTTGTTATGGGGTTATAGTGAAATTTGTGAGTTTTTTGACTTGAAACTTTTGTAATGGTCTTTATGGCGAAAGTTGTGAGTTTTTTGACTTGGTACTTTTAATATGGTTTTTATAGTGAAATTATTGAGTTTTTCACTTTGAACTTTTTGTATGGTTTTTATCGTGAAATTGCTAAAAATTTTAATATGGAAATTTTGTTACAACCTATACATTTAAATTTGTTAATTTTTTAACTTAAACTTTTGTAATGGTCTTTATAGTGAAATTGGTGAGTTTTTTTCCTTGGAAATTTTGTAATGGTTTTTATAGTGAAATTTGTGAATTTTTTGACTAGAAACTTTTGTAATGGTCTTTATGGCGAAATTGGTGAGGTTTTTGACTTGGAACTTTGAATATAGTTTTTATAGTGAAATTATTGCGTTTTTCACTTTGAACTTTTTTTTATGGTGAAATTGGTGAAAATTTTCAATTGGAACTTTTGTTACAGTCTTTACATTGAAATTTGTCAATTTTTTAACTTAAACTTTTGAAATGGCCTTTATAGTGAAATTGGTGAGTTTTTTTTCCTTGAAAATTTTGTAATTGTTTATTGTGAAATTTGTGGGTTTTTACACTTTGAACTTTTGTTATGGCTTTTATCGTTAATTGGTAAAAATTTTCACTTGAAACATTTGTTATGTGGGTTATAGTGAAATTTGTGAGTTTTTTGACTTGAAACTTTTGTAATGGTGTTTACGGCGAAATTTGTGAGTTTTTTGACTTGGAAATTTTAATATGGTTTTTATAGTGAAATTATTGAGTTTTTCACTTTGAACGTTTTTTATGGTTTTTATCGTGAAATTGGTGAAAATATTCAATTGAAACTTTTGTTATAGTCTTGACATTGAAATTGGTCAGATTTTTAACTTAAACTTTTGTAATGGCCTTTATAGTGAAATTGGTGAGTTTTTTGCCTTGGAAATTTTGTAATTGTTTATTGTGAAATTTGTGAGTTTTTCCACTTTGAACTTTTGTTATGGCTTTTATCGTTAATTCGTAAAATTTTTCACTTGAAACATTTGTTATGGGTTTTATAGTGAAATTTGTGAGTTTTTTGACTTGAAACTTTTGTAATGGTGTTTATGGCGAAATTGGTGAGTTGTTTGACTTGGAAATTTAATATGGTTTTTATAGTGAAATTATTGAGTTTTTCACTTTGAACGTTTTTTATGGTTTTTATCGTGAAATTGGTGAAAATTTTCAATTGGAACTTTTGTTACAGTCTTTACATTGAAATTTGTCAGTTTTTTAACTTAAACATTTGTAATGGCCTTTATACTTAAATTTGTGAGTTTTTTGCCTTGGAAATTTGGTAATTAATTATTGTGAAATTTGTGGGTTTTTCCACTTTGAACTTTTGTTATGGCTTTTATCGTTAATTGGTAAAAATTTTCACTTGAAACATTTGTTATGTAGGTTAAAGTGAAATTTGTGAGTTTTTTGACTTGAAACTTTTGTAATGGTGTTTATGGCGAAATTTGTGAGTTTTTTGACTTGGAAATTTTAATATGGTTTTTATAGTGAAATTATTGAGTTTTTTCACGTTGAACGTTTTTTATGGTTTTTATCGTGAAATTGGTGAAAATATTCAATTTGAACTTTTGTTACAGTCTTTACATTGAAATTGGTCAGTTTTTTAACTTAAACTTTTGTAATGGCCTTTATAGTGAAATTGGTGAGTTTTTTGCCTTGGAAATTTGGTAATTAATTATTGTGAAATTTGTGGGTTTTTCCACTTTGAACTTTTGTTATGGCTTTTATCGTTAATTGGTAAAAATTTTCACTTGAAACATTTGTTATGTAGGTTATAGTGAAATTTGTGAGTTTTTTGACTTGAAACTTTTGTAATGGTGTTTATGGCGAAATTTGTGAGTTTTTTGACTTGGAAATTTTAATATGGTTTTTATAGTGAAATTATTGAGTTTTTTCACGTTGAACGTTTTTTATGGTTTTTATCGTGAAATTGGTGAAAATATTCAATTGGAACTTTTGTTACAGGTTTTACATTGTAATTTGTCAGTTTTTTAACTTAAACATTTGTAATGGCCTTTATAGTGAAATTTGTGAGTATTTTGCCTTGGAAATTTGGTAATTAATTATTGTGAAATTTGTGGGTTTTTCCACTTTGAACTTTTGTTATGGCTTTTATCGTTAATTGGTAAAAATTTTCACTGGAAAAATTTGTTATGTAGGTTAAAGTGAAATTTGTGAGTTTTTTGACTTGAAACTTTTGTAATGGTGTTTATGGCGAAATTTGTGAGTTTTTTGACTTGGAAATTTTAATATGGTTTTTATAGTGAAATTATTGAGTTTTTTCACGTTGAACGTTTTTTATGGTTTTTATCGTGAAATTAGTGAAAATATTCAATTTGAACTTTTGTTACAGTCTTTACATTGAAATTGGTCAGTTTTTTAACTTAAACTTTTGTAATGGCCTTTATAGTGAAATTGGTGAGTTTTTTGCCTTGGAAATTTGGTAATTAATTATTGTGAAATTTGTGGGTTTTTCCACTTTGAACTTTTGTTATGGCTTTTATCGTTAATTGGTAAAAATTTTCACTTGAAACATTTGTTATGTAGGTTATAGTGAAATTTGTGAGTTTTTTGACTTGAAACTTTTGTAATGGTGTTTAAGGCGAAATTTGTGAGTTTTTTGACTTGGAAATTTTAATATGGTTTTTATAGTGAAATTATTGAGTTTTTCACTTTGAACGTTTTTTATGGTTTTTATCGTGAAATTGGTGAAAATATTCAATTGGAACTTTTGTTACAGTCTTTACATTGAAATTGGTCAGTTTTTTAACTTAAACTTTTGTAATGGCCTTTATAGTGAAATTGGTGAGTTTTTTGCCTTGGAAATTTTGTAATTGTTTATTGTGAAATTTGTGAGTTTTTCCACTTTGAACTTTTGTTATGGCTTTTATCGTTAATTGGTAAAAAATTTCACTTGAAACATTTGTTATGGGTTTTATAGTGAAATTTGTGAGTTTTTGACTTGAAACTTTTGTAATGGTGTTTATGGCGAAATTGGTGAGTTTTTAGACTTGGAAATTTTAATATGGTTTTTATAGTGAAATTATTGAGTTTTTCACTTTGAACGTTTTTTTATGGTTTTTATCGTGAAATTGGTGAAAATATTCAATTGGAACTTTTGTTACAGGTTTTACATTGAAATTTTTCAGTTTTTTAACTTAATCATTTGTAATGGCCTTTGTAGTGAAATTTGTGAGTTTTTTGCCTTGGAAATTTGGTAATTAATTATTGTGAAATTTGTGAGTTTTTCCACTTTGAACTTTAGTTATGGCTTTTATCGTTAATTGGTAAAAAATTTCAGTTGAAACATTTGTTATGGGGTTATAGTGAAATTTGTGAGATTTTTTGACTTGAAACTTTTGTAATGGTCTTTATGGCGAAAGTTGTGAGTTTTTTGACTTGGAACTTTTAATATGGTTTTTATAGTGAAATTATTGAGTTTTTTCACTTTGAACTTTTTGTATGGTTTTTATCGTGAAATTGGTAAAAATTTTAATATGGAAATTTTGTTACAACCTATACATTGAAATTTGTTAAGTTTTTAACTTAAACTTTTGTAATGGTCTTTATAGTGAAATTGGTGATTTTTTTCCTTGGAAATTTTGTAATGGTTTTTATAGTGAAATTTGTGAATTTTTTGACTAGAAACTTTTGTAATGGTCTTTTGGCGAAATTGGTGAGTTTTTTGACTTGGAACTTTTAATATAGTTTTTATAGTGAAATTATTGCGTTTTTCACTTTGAACTTTTTTTTATGGTGAAATTGGTGAAAATCTTCAATTGGAACTTTTGTTACAGTCTTTACATTGAAATTTGTCAATTTTTTAACTTAAACTTTTGAAATGGCCTTTATAGTGAAATTTGTGAGTGTTTTTCCTTGGAAATTTTGTAATTGTTTATTGTGAAATTTGGGGGTTTTTACACTTTGAAGTTTTGTTATGGCTTTTATCGTTAATTGGTAAAAAATTTCACTTGAAACATTTGTTGTGTGGGTTATAGTGAAATTTGTGAGTTTTTTGACTTGAAACTTTTGTAATGGTGTTTACGGCGAAATTTGTGAGTTTTTTGACTTGGAAATTTTAATATGGTTTTTATAGTGAAATTATTGAGTTTTTCACTTTGAACGTTTTTTATGGTTTTTATCGTGAAATTGGTGAAAATATTCAGTTGAAACTTTTGTTATAGTCTTTACCTTGAAATTGGTCAGTTTTTTAACTTAAACTTTTGTAATGGCCTTTATAGTAAAATTGGTGAGTTTTTTGCCTTGGAAATTTTGTAATTGTTTATTGTGAAATTTGTGAGTTTTTCCACTTTGAACTTTTGTTATGGCTTTTATCGTTAATTGGTAAAATTTTTCACTTGAAACATTTGTTATGGTTTTATAGTGTAATTTGTGAGTTTTTTGACTTGAAACTTTTGTAATGGTGTTTATGGCGAAATTGGTGAGTTTTTTGACTTGGAAATTTTAATATGGTTTTTATAGTGAAATTATTGAGTTTTTCACTTTGAACGTTTTTTATGGTTTTTATCGTGAAATTGGTGAAAATATTCAATTGGAACTTTTGTTACAGGTTTTACATTGTAATTTGTCAGTTTTTTAACTTAAACATTTGTAATGGCCTTTATAGTGAAATTTGTGAGTATTTTGCCTTGGAAATTTGGTAATTAATTATTGTGAAATTTGTGGGTTTTTCCACTTTGAACTTTTGTTATGGCTTTTATCGTTAATTGGTAAAAATTTTCACTTGAAAAATTTGTTATGTAGGTTAAAGTGAAATTTGTGAGTTTTTTGACTTGAAACTTTTATAATGGTGTTTATGGCGAAATTTGTGAGTTTTTTGACTTGAAAATTTTAATATGGTTTTTATAGTGAAATTATTGAGTTTTTTCACGTTGAACGTTTTTTATGGTTTTTTATCGTGAAATTGGTGAAAATATTCAATTTGAACTTTTGTTACAGTCTTTACATTGAAATTGGTCAGTTTTTTAACTTAAACTTTTGTAATGGCCTTTATAGTGAAATTGGTGAGTTTTTTGCCTTGGAAATTTGGTAATTAATTATTGTGAAATTTGTGAGTTTTTCCACTTTGAACTTTTTTATGGCTTTTATCGTTAATTGGTAAAAATTTTCACTTGAAAGATTTGTTATGTGGGTTATAGTGAAATTTGTGTGTTTTTTGGCTTGAAACTTTTGTAATGGTGTTTATGGCGAAATTTGTGAGTTTTTTGACTTGGAAATTTTAATATGGTTTTTATAGTGAAATTATTGAGTTTTTCACTTTGAACGTTTTTTATGGTTTTTATCGTGAAATTTGTGAAAATATCCAATTGGAACTTTTGTTACAGGTTTTACATTGAAATTTGTCAGTTTTGTAACTTAAACATTTGTAATGGCCTTTGTAGTGAAATTTGTGAGTTTTTTGCCTTGGAAATTTGGTAATTAATTATTGTGAAATTTGTGAGTTTTTCCACTTTGAACTTTAGTTATGGCTTTTATCGTTAATTGGTAAAAATTTTCAGTTGAAACATTTGTTATGGGGTTATAGTGAAATTTGTGAGTTTTTTGACTTGAAACTTTTGTAATGGTCTTTATGGCGAAAGTTGTGAGTTTTTTGACTTGGTACTTTTAATATGGTTTTTATAGTGAAATTATTGAGTTTTTCACTTTGAACTTTTTGTATGGTTTTTATCGTGAAATTGGTAAAAATTTTAATATGGAAATTTTGTTACAACCTATACATTTAAATTTGTTAATTTTTTAACTTAAACTTTTGTAATGGTCTTTATAGTGAAATTGGTGAGTTTTTTTCCTTGGAAATTTTGTAATGGTTTTTATAGTGAAATTTGTGAATTTTTTGACTAGAAACTTTTGTAATGGTCTTTATGGCGAAATTGGTGAGTTTTTTGACTTGGAACTTTGAATATAGTTTTTATAGTGAAATTATTGCGTTTTTCACTTTGAACTTTTTTTTATGGTGAAATTGGTGAAAATTTTCAATTGGAACTTTTGTTACAGTCTTTACATTGAAATTTGTCAATTTTTTAACATAAACTTTTGAAATGGCCTTTATAGTGAAATTGGTGAGTTTTTTTCCTTGAAAATTTTGTAATTGTTTATTGTGAAATTTGTGGGTTTTTACACTTTGAACTTTTGTTATGGCTTTTATCGTTAATTGGTAAAAATTTTCACTTGAAACATTTGTTATGTGGGTTATAGTGAAATTTGTGAGTTTTTTGACTTGAAACTTTTGTAATGGTGTTTACGGCGAAATTTGTGAGTTTTTTGACTTGGAAATTTTAATATGGTTTTTATAGTGAAATTATTGAGTTTTTCACTTTGAACATTTTTTATGGTTTTTATACTTAAATTGGTGAAAATATTCAATTGGAACTTTTGTTACAGTCGTTACATTGAAATTTGTCAGTTTTTTAACTTAAACATTTGTAATGGCCTTTATAGTGAAACTTGTGAGTTTTTTGACTTGGAAATTTGGTAATGGTTTTTATAGTGAAATTTGTGAATTTTTTTACTAGAAACTTTTGTAATGGTCTTTATGGCGAAATTGGTGAGTTTTTTGACTTGGAACTTTGAATATAGTTTTTATAGTGAAATTATTGCGTTTTTCACTTTGAACTTTTTTTTATGGTGAAATTGGTGAAAATTTTCAATTGGAACTTTTGTTACAGTCTTTACATTGAAATTTGTCAATTTTTTAACTTAAACTTTTGAAATGGCCTTTATAGTGAAATTGGTGAGTTTTTTTCCTTGAAAATTTTGTAATTGTTTATTGTGAAATTTGTGGGTTTTTACACTTTGAACTTTTGTTATGGCTTTTATCGTTAATTGGTAAAAAATTTCACTTGAAACATTTGTTATGTGGGTTATAGTGAAATTTGTGAGTTTTTTGACTTGAAACTTTTGTAATGGTGTTTACGGCGAAATTTGTTAGTTTTTTGACTTGGAAATTTTAATATGGTTTTTATAGTGAAATTATTGAGTTTTTCACTTTGAACGTTTTTTATGGTTTTTATCGTGAAATTGGTGAAAATATTCAATTGAAACTTTTGCTATAGTCTTGACATTGAAATTGGTCAGATTTTTAACTTAAACTTATGTAATGGCCTTTATAGTGAAATTGGTGAGTTTTTTGCCTTGGAAATTTTGTAATTGTTTATTGTGAAATTTGTGAGTTTTTCCACTTTGAACTTTTGTTATGGCTTTTATCGTTAATTGGTAAAATTTTTCACTTGAAACATTTGTTATGGGTTTTATAGTGAAATTTGTGAGTTTTTTGACTTGAAACTTTTGTAATGGTGTTTATGGCGAAATTGGTGAGTTTTTTGACTTGGAAATTTTAATATGGTTTTTATAGTGAAATTATTGAGTTTTTCACTTTGAACGTTTTTTTATGGTTTTTATCGTGAAATTGGTGAAAATATTCAATTGGAACTTTTGTTACAGGTTTTACATTGAAATTTGTCAGTTTTTTAACTTAATCATTTGTAATGGCCTTTGTAGTGAAATTTGTGAGTTTTTTGCCTTGGAAATTTGGTAATTAATTATTGTGAAATTTGTGAGTTTTTCCACTTTGAACTTTAGTTATGGCTTTTATCGTTAATTGGTAAAAATTTTCAGCTGAAACATTTGTTATGGGGTTATAGTGAAATTTGTGAGTTTTTTGACTTGAAACTTTTGTAATGGTCTTTATGGCGAAAGTTGTGAGTTTTTTGACTTGGAACTTTTAATATGGTTTTTATAGTGAAATTATTGAGTTTTTCACTTTGAACTTTTTGTATGGTTTTTATCGTGAAATTGGTAAAAATTTTAATATGGAAATTTTGTTACAACCTATACATTGAAATTTGTTAAGTTTTTAACTCAAACTTTTGTAATGGTCTTTATAGTGAAATTGGTCATTTTTTTCCTTGGAAATTTTGTAATGGTTTTTATAGTGAAATTTGTGAATTTTTTGACTAGAAACTTTTGTAATGGTCTTTTGGCGAAATTGGTGAGTTTTTTGACTTGGAACTTTTAATATAGTTTTTATAGTTAAATTATTGCGTTTTTCACTTTGAACTTTTTTTTATGGTGAAATTGGTGAAAATTTTCAATTGGAACTTTTGTTACAGTCTTTACATTGAAATTTGTCAATTTTTTAACTTAAACTTTTGAAATGGCCTTTATAGTGAAATTTGTGAGTGTTTTTCCTTGGAAATTTTGTAATTGTTTATTGTAAAATTTGGGGGTTTTTACACTTTGAAGTTTTGTTATGGCTTTGATCGTTAATTGGTAAAAATTTTCACTTGAAACATTTGTTGTGTGGGTTATAGTGAAATTTGTGAGTTTTTTTGACTTGAAACTTTTGTAATGGTGTTTACGGCGAAATTTGTAAGTTTTTTGACTTGGAAATTTTAATATGGTTTTTATAGTGAAATTATTGAGTTTTTTACTTTGAACGTTTTTTATGGTTTTTATCATGAAATTGGTGAAAATATTCAATTGAAACTTTTGTTATAGTCTTTACCTAGAAATTGGTCAGTTTTTTAACTTAAACTTTTGTAATGGCCTTTATAGTGAAATTGGTGAGTTTTTTGCCTTGGAAATTTTGTAATTGTTTATTGTGAAATTTGTGAGTTTTTCCACTTTGAACTTTTGTTATGGCTTTTATCGTTAATTGGTAAAATTTTTCACTTGAAACATTTGTTATGGTTTTATAGTGTAATTTGTGAGTTTTTTGACTTGAAACTTTTGTAATGGTGTTTATGGCGAAATTGGTGAGTTTTTTGACTTGGAAATTTTAATATGGTTTTTATAGTGAAATTATTGAGTTTTTCACTTTGAACGTTTTTTATGGTTTTTATCGTGAAATTGGTGAAAATATTCAATTGGAACTTTTGTTACAGGTTTTACATTGTAATTTGTCAGTTTTTTAACTTAAACATTTGTAATAGCCTTTATAGTGAAATTTGTGAGTTTTTTGCCTTGGAAATTTGGTAATTAATTATTGTGAAATTTGTGGGTTTTTCCACTTTGAACTTTTGTTATGGCTTTTATCGTTAATTGGTAAAAATTTTCACTTGAAAAATTTGTTATGTAGGTTAAAGTGAAATTTGTGAGTTTTTTGACTTGAAACTTTTGTAATGGTGTTTATGGCGAAATTTGTGAGTTTTTTGACTTGGAAATTTTAATATGGTTTTTATAGTGAAATTATTGAGTTTTTCACGTTGAACGTTTTTTATGGTTTTTATCGTGAAATTGGTGAAAATATTCAATTGGAACTTTTGTTACAGTCTTTACATTGAAATTGGTCAGTTTTTTAACTTAAACTTTTGTAATGGCCTTTATAGTGAAATTGGTGAGTTTTTTGCCTTGGAAATTTTGTAATTGTTTATTGTCAAATTTGTGAGGTGTTCCAGTTTGAACTTTTGTTATGGCTTTTATCGTTAATTGGTAAAAGTTTCCACTTGAAACATTTGTTATGGGTTTTATAGTGTAATTTGTGAGTTTTTTGACTTGAAACTTTTGTAATGGTGTTTATGGCGAAATTGGTGAGTTTTTTTACTTGGAAATTTTAATATGGTTTTTATAGTGAAATTATTGAGTTTTTCACTTTGAACATTTTTTATGGTTTTTATCGTGAAATTGGTGAAAATATTCAATTGGAACTTTTGTTACAGTCTTTACATTGAAATTGGTCAGTTTTTTAACTTAAACTTTTGTAATGGCCTTTATAGTGAAATTGGTGAGTTTTTTGCCTTGGAAATTTTGTAATTGTTTATTGTGAAATTGCTGAGTTTTTCCACTTTGAACTTTTGTTATGGCTTTTATCGTTAATTGGTAAATTTTTTCACTTGAAACATTTGTTATGGGTTTTATAGTGAAATTTGTGAGTTTTTTTACTTGAAACTTTTGTAATGGTGTTTATGGCGAAATTTGTGAGTTTTTTGACTTGGAAATTTTAATATGGTTTTTATAGTGAAATTATTGAGTTTTTCACGTTGAACGTTTTTTATGGTTTTTATCGTGAAATTGGTGAAAATATTTAATTGGAACTTTTGTTACAGTCTTTACATTGAAATTGGTCAGTTTTTTAACTTAAACTTTTGTAATGGCCTTTATAGTGAAATTGGTGAGTTTTTTGCCTTGGAAATTTTGTAATTGTTTATTGTCAAATTTGTGAGGTTTTCCAGTTTGAACTTTAGTTATGGCTTTTATCGTTAATTGGTAAAAGTTTTCACTTGAAACATTTGTTATGGGTTTTATAGTGTAATTTGTGAGTTTTTTGACTTGAAACTTTTGTAATGGTGTTTATGGCGAAATTGGTGAGTTTTTTTACTTGGAAATTTTAATATGGTTTTTATAGTGAAATTATTGAGTTTTTCACTTTGAACATTTTTTATGGTTTTTATCGTGAAATTGGTGAAAATATTCAATTGGAACTTTTGTTACAGTCTTTACATTGAAATTGGTCAGTTTTTTAACTTAAACTTTTGTAATGGCCTTTATAGTGAAATTGGTGAGTTTTTTGCCTTGGAAATTTTGTAATTATTTATTGTGGAATTGCTGAGTTTTTCCACTTTGAACTTTTGTTATGGCTTTTATCGTTAATTGGTAAATTTTTTCACTTGAAACATTTGTTATGGGTTTTATAGTGAAATTTGTGAGTTTTTTTACTTGAAACTTTTGTAATGGTGTTTATGGCGAAATTGGTGAGTTTTTTGACTTGGAAATTTTAATATGGTTTTTATAGTGAAATTATTTAGTTTTTCACGTTGAACGTTTTTTATGGTTTTTATCGTGAAATTGGTGAAAATATTTAATTGGAACTTTTGTTACAGGTTTTACATTGTAATTTGTCAGTTTTTTAACTTAAACATTTGTAATAGCCTTTATAGTGAAATTTGTGAGTTTTTTGCCTTGGAAATTTGGTAATTAATTATTGTGAAATTTGTGGGTTTTTCCACTTTGAACTTTTGTTATGGCTTTTATCGTTAATTGGTAAAAATTTTCACTTGAAAAATTTGTTATGTAGGTTAAAGTGAAATTTGTGAGTTTTTTGACTTGAAACTTTTGTAATGGTGTTTATGGCGAAATTTGTGAGTTTTTTGACTTGGAAATTTTAATATGGTTTTTATAGTGAAATTATTGAGTTTTTCACGTTGAACGTTTTTTATGGTTTTTATCGTGAAATTGGTGAAAATATTCAATTGGAACTTTTGTTACAGTCTTTACATTGAAATTGGTCAGTTTTTTAACTTAAACTTTTGTAATGGCCTTTATAGTGAAATTGGTGAGTTTTTTGCCTTGGAAATTTTGTAATTGTTTATTGTCAAATTTGTGAGGTGTTCCAGTTTGAACTTTTGTTATGGCTTTTATCGTTAATTGGTAAAAGTTTCCACTTGAAACATTTGTTATGGGTTTTATAGTGTAATTTGTGAGTTTTTTGACTTGAAACTTTTGTAATGGTGTTTATGGCGAAATTGGTGAGTTTTTTTACTTGGAAATTTTAATATGGTTTTTATAGTGAAATTATTGAGTTTTTCACTTTGAACATTTTTTATGGTTTTTATCGTGAAATTGGTGAAAATATTCAATTGGAACTTTTGTTACAGTCTTTACATTGAAATTGGTCAGTTTTTTAACTTAAACTTTTGTAATGGCCTTTATAGTGAAATTGGTGAGTTTTTTGCCTTGGAAATTTTGTAATTGTTTATTGTGAAATTGCTGAGTTTTTCCACTTTGAACTTTTGTTATGGCTTTTATCGTTAATTGGTAAATTTTTTCACTTGAAACATTTGTTATGGGTTTTATAGTGAAATTTGTGAGTTTTTTTACTTGAAACTTTTGTAATGGTGTTTATGGCGAAATTTGTGAGTTTTTTGACTTGGAAATTTTAATATGGTTTTTATAGTGAAATTATTGAGTTTTTCACGTTGAACGTTTTTTATGGTTTTTATCGTGAAATTGGTGAAAATATTTAATTGGAACTTTTGTTACAGTCTTTACATTGAAATTGGTCAGTTTTTTAACTTAAACTTTTGTAATGGCCTTTATAGTGAAATTGGTGAGTTTTTTGCCTTGGAAATTTTGTAATTGTTTATTGTCAAATTTGTGAGGTTTTCCAGTTTGAACTTTAGTTATGGCTTTTATCGTTAATTGGTAAAAGTTTTCACTTGAAACATTTGTTATGGGTTTTATAGTGTAATCTGTGAGTTTTTTGACTTGAAACTTTTGTAATGGTGTTTATGGCGAAATTGGTGAGTTTTTTTACTTGGAAATTTTAATATGGTTTTTATAGTGAAATTATTGAGTTTTTCACTTTGAACATTTTTTATGGTTTTTATCGTGAAATTGGTGAAAATATTCAATTGGAACTTTTGTTACAGTCTTTACATTGAAATTGGTCAGTTTTTTAACTTAAACTTTTGTAATGGCCTTTATAGTGAAATTGGTGAGTTTTTTGCCTTGGAAATTTTGTAATTATTTATTGTGAAATTGCTGAGTTTTTCCACTTTGAACTTTTGTTATGGCTTTTATCGTTAATTGGTAAATTTTTTCACTTGAAACATTTGTTATGGGTTTTATAGTGAAATTTGTGAGTTTTTTTACTTGAAACTTTTGTAATGGTGTTTATGGCTAAATTTGTGAGTTTTTTGACTTGGAAATTTTAATATGGTTTTTATAGTGAAATTATTGAGTTTTTCACGTTGAACGTTTTTTATGGTTTTTATCGTGAAATTGGTGAAAATATTTAATTGGAACTTTTGTTACAGTCTTTACATTGAAATTGGTCAGTTTTTTAACTTAAACTTTTGTAATGGCCTTTATAGTGAAATTGGTGAGTTTTTTGCCTTGGAAATTTTGTAATTGTTTATTGTGAAATTGCTGAGTTTTTCCACTTTGAACTTTTGTTATGGCTTTTATCGTTAATTGGTAAATTTTTTCACTTGAAACATTTGTTATGGGTTTTATAGTGAAATTTGTGAGTTTTTTGACTTGAAACTTTTGTAATGGTCTTTATGACGAAAGTTGTGAGTTTTTTGACTTGGAACTTTTAATATGGTTTTTATAGTGAAATTATTGAGTTTTTCACTTTGAACATTTTTTATGGTTTTTATCCTTAAATTGGTGAAAATATTCAATTGGAACTTTTGTTACAGTTTTTACATTGAAATTGGTCAGTTTTTTAACTTAAACATTTGTAATGGTCTTTATAGTGAAATTGGTGAGTTTTTTGCCTTGGAACTTTTGTTATGGTTTTTACATTGAAATTTGTGAGTTTTTCCACTTTGAACTTTTGTTATGGCTTTTATCGTTAATTGGTAAAAATTTTCACTTGAAACATTTGTTATGGCCATTATAGTGAACTTTGTGAGTTTTTTGTCTTGAAACTTTTGTAATGGTCTTTATGGCGAAATTGGAGAGTTTTTTGACTTAGAACTTTTAATAGGGTTTTTATAGTGAAATTATTGAGTTTTTCACTTTGAACGTTTTTTATGGTTTTTATTGTGAAATTGGTGAAAATATTCAATTGGAACTTTTGTTACAGCCTTTACATTGAAATTTGTCAATTTTTTAACTTAAACTTTTGTAATGGTCTTTATAGTGAAATTGGTAAGTTTTTTGCCTTTGAAATTTTGTTATTGTTTATTGTGAAACTTTGAACTTTTGTTATGGCTTTTATCGTTAATTGGTAAAAAATTTCACTTGAAACATTTGTTATGGGGGTTATAGTGAAATTTGTGAGTTTTTTTACTTGAAACTTTTGTAATGGTCTTTATGGCAAAATTAGTGAGTTTTTTGACTTGGAACTTTTAATATGGTTTTTATAGTGAAATTTTTTAGTTTTTCACTTTGAACTTTTTGTATGGTTTTTATCGTGAAATTGGTGAAAATTTTAATATGGAACTTTTGTTACAATCTTTACATTGAAAATTGTTAATTTTTTAACTTAAACTTTTGTAATGGTCTTTACAGTGAAATTGGTGAGTTTTTTGCCTTAGAAATTTTGTAATGGTTTTTATAGGGATATTTGTAAATTTTTTTACTTCAAAGTTTTGTAATGGTCTTTATGGAGAAATTGGCGAGTTTTTTGACTTGGAACTTTTAATATAGTTTTTATAGTGAAATTATTGAGTTTTTCACTTTGAACTTTTTTTAATGGTGAAATTGGTGAAAATTTTCAATTGGAACTTTTGTTACAGTCTTTACATTGAAATTTGTCAATTTTTTAACTTAAACTTTTGAAATGGCCTTTATAGTGAAATTGGTGAGTTTTTTGCCTTGGAAATTTTGTAATTGTTTATTGTGAAATTTGTGTCTTGTTCAAAGCCCAAGACGTGAAGCGAAAGGTGATTTGTATCTTGTTCAAAGCCCAAGATGTGAAGCTGAAAAGTCTATTTGTGTCTTGTTCAAAGCCCAAGACGTGAAGCTGAAGGACCTCGACTTTAGAGAGAATTTTTCATCTCTAAAGAAGGGTTTGTCTGTCCCAACTGTTGGGTGACTGGTTATAAAGGAGAATTACTTTAACCGGGATACGCGGATCCTAGCAATGCCATAATTTCCTTTAAAGGGGATTTTAACCTGAAGGAGAAGACTTTAACTCAGTGTAGAGCAATGCTATCTTTCCTTAGGAATTTCTCATGCTAAAAGAGGGACAGTGGCATGGATGTAGATGATCCAGAGGCTTGCCGCTTACAGTGATTAGATGAAGGGGAAGGAGTTGTTGATGTTTGTGTACTGTGAACGAGGCACAGCTTTGATGCTAAAAGGTTGATTGGATCAACCAGTGGTTTTCTTATACAAAGCCTAAGAGGAGGCTATTGGCCCAACAAGAGGGAGTTTTTATGTGTCTCGTACGAAGCCCGAGAGAGAGGCTAAAAGGGTTGACTCAACAGGAGAATCTTTTATACTCAACAAGAGAGTGTTTCTGTATCTCGTACGAAGCCCGAGATGGAGGCTAAAGATGGTGACTCACCAAGAGAATCTTTTATACTCAACAAGAGAGTGATTTTGTATCTCGTACGATGCCCGAGATGGAGGCTAAAGGTTTGACTTAACAAGAGAGTCTTTGAATCTCGTACGAAGCCCGAGATGAAGGCTACAAGGTTTGATTGACTCAACGAGGGAGTCTTTGTATCTCGTACGAAGCCCGAGATGGAGGCTAAAAGGTGATTGACTCAACGAGGGAGTCTCTTATGTGTCTCGTACAAAGCCCGAGAGAGAGGCTAAACGTTGTTTGACTCCACTGGGGAGAATTTTGGTATCTCGTACGAAGCCCGAGATGGAGGCTAAACGTTTGCTTCGCTGGGAAGAATCATTGAACAAAGCCCAATAGGAGGCTATGGTAACTGTTTCAGTTAAGTGACAGGTCCAATATACTGATTTGAAAGAGAAAATCAGTTCTTATATGAGCAACATTGTACTCAGGGATTTGATTTGAGGATCAGGGATATTTCCTTCTCTTTGAGGAAACGGGAAATCTAAGGGGTATTGAGACTGTCCGAGTCTGCGGGTTTCCTTCCTATTTAACGAAGGGGTCACTTGAGAATGTCTTTGAGACTCAAGGAAGTTAGACTGTCCATGTCTAAAGTTTTGTCTTTTGTACTATGCTTTGAGAAACAGTAGTAGACTCTATGACAGGACTGTTCTATGAAGATGATTAAGTTCTGTTCCTATACCTCTAGGAGGTCGTCGGGACAATTTGTACGAAGCCCAAGAGGAGGCTGGAAGCTTTTAAGAAGCCTATCGGTCCTTGTACTAAGCCCAAGAGGAGGCTATCATTCCTGGAGGAAGAGATCATTATACGAAGCCTAAGAGGAGGCTGTGAATACTTCTAAGAAGCTGGCGGGTCCTTGTACGAAGCCCAAGAGGAGGCCGATGCTTTTAAGAAGCCCGTGGGTCCCCAAACCCCGAGAAATTCAAGGCAATGCTATTCACCGAGAATAGATCAAAGTCAGGAAAGTTCGAGAATTTGGAAGAAACTTAAAGATGCCATTCACGGAGAATACATTCATCTTGGGGAGTAGAGCTTCTTGACAATTCCTAATGAGGACAGCCGAAGAGAAGACTGTATCTGGTGATCCTATTGTGGATCTAGTTGTCTATTTCTATGAATAAACGAAACGGCGTCACCTAGTTCTAGACGTAGTTGCCGGGGAAACTCTAAATATCTATACTATTATTACACAGTTGATATGAGTTTATGAAAGAAGACTTACAGTGAAACAGCCCCACAATACAGTTATATATATATGAGTTTGTGAAAGGAGACTTACAGTGAAACATCCCCACAATACAGTTATATACATATGAAAGCGGTAAATGAAAGCAGGTAAACACTTACTCGGTTGTAGAGCTTCCATGCTGTTTGGTTAGTTGTTCAACAAAGAAAGAATGAAAACAACAGTATATTCAAAATCAAAGGAGAAAGTGCTTTGAAAAAGAAAGATTTGGGGCTTACATCTCAAGGAGTGGCCCAGGGTTTTATCAGTGAGCGCACTGTTGAATTTGTACAGAGGGACTTATACAAGTGACTGAGGCCCAAGAAAATTTTTCTGTACAAAGGGATGGGTCTTACACTCTCTCAAGAGGCCCAAGTGAGTTTTAAGAAAATAAATGGGTCTTACTACTCGAGGGTAGGCCCAATGGTTAATTTTGAAAAGGGCGACGGTCGCGCCGAGGTTTTGTAAACACCGTGGGACTTATACAAGTGACTGAGGCCCAAAATTTTGGTATTTACAAATGGATTGGGTCTTACACTCTATTAGAGGCCCAAAGAGTTTGGAACATTTGAGTATGATTAAAAATCAAAGAAACCCCAATTTTCACTTTTTAAAAGTAATTTTTCAAAGAAAATTAATAAAAAATGACAAAAAAATCAAATAAGTTTAAGTAAACCACTTGTGATTTTTGGTTAAGGTTTGAAAAATAAGGTTTTAATCACAAGATGATTTAAAATTTATTTAGTTTTGATTTTCAAGATGAATATTCACTTTTAAAATGTTTAAAAACAATTAAAAATGAATTTATTCACAAAAATACCAACTATATTAAATAAATAATATAAATTTTATTTTTTTGTAGAATAAAATATTTTACTATTTTTGTGATTTTTCAGAAAAAGGACCAATAAAAAATAATCAAAATTGAGGGAGTTATTAATTTTCCAAATCATTAAAAAATAATATGAAAAATGAGAAAATATAAAAAAGAGGGGTTGGGTCTTACACTCTATTAGAGGCCCAAAGTGTATTTTTGTACAAAAGATGGGGCTTACAACTCAGGGAGAGGCCCAAAATATTTTCAGTTTGAAAATGGCGATCGCGCCGAGATTTTTAACGTATCGGGACTTATACAATAACTGAGGCCCAAAATTGTTTCGTTAAAAAAGAGTTGGGTCTTACACTCTAATAGAGGCCCAAGTGTTTAAAAATGAAAAGAAACGGGACTTACAGCTCAAAGAGAAGCCCAGTTGATTTTCGTTTGAAAATGGCGATCGCGCCGAAGTTTTCTTTTAACGCATAAGGACTTATACAATAAGTGAGGCCCAAAATTGTTTTGGTTAAAAGGGGATTGGGTCTTACACTCTAATAGAGGCCCAAAGTGTTTGAAAAAGATTTGTTAGGGTGAAAATCAAAGAAAACCCCAATTTCATTTTTTAGGCATTTTTTCAAGAAAAATTAAGTAAAAAATGATAAAAATATCAAATAAAATCATTAAATAATGATTAAAGTTTATGAAAAAAAATATTTTATCAACATAAATATTTAAAATCATTTTGGTTTTAAAAATCAAGAAAAAAAAAAGAAATCATTTTAAAAGCATTTAAAACAATATAAAACACTATTTTTAAATATATTAAAAATAATATTTGTTTTTGTGATTTTTTGTGGATTAAAATATTATGGGGTATGAATTGGAAAATGATGATTTTTTGCTATGTGAAAAAAATTCGTTGAGTTTTGAAAATAAAAAGTAAGAAAAAGAGGAAAGATATCAAAATATCATCTCCGACATTTCTTTTGGGGTAAAAACGAGTACCGAAACTTTAATTTTCAACACGTTTTTATCAAATTTCAAACACTCATAACTCTCTCAATTTTTATCGGAATTAAGATCTGGAAGAGCCTATCCTGACCGATTTTTCGCAAGGAATCCGATGGTATTACTCACGCACACGGAAAATCAACGTACAAAACGCAGAAAAAACTGCTATCGTTTTGAAAACATCGTTCCGCGTCGAATTTCCAACACGCGTAACTCTCTCGATTTTTAACCGAATCAAGATCCGCAAGAGCCTATCCTGACCGATTTTTCGCAAGGAATCCAATGGTATTACTCACGCACACGGAAAATCAACACACAAAATGCAGAAATTAAAAAACAAAAACTGCTATCGATTAAAAACATCGTTCCGCATCGAATTTCCAACACGCGTAACTCTCTCGATTTTTAACCGAATCAAGATCCGCAAGAGCCTATCCTGACCTATTTTTCGCAAGGAATCCAATGGTATCGCACACGCACGCCGAAACTCAACGTACAAAACGCAGCAATAAAAAAACCAGAGCTGCTACGTTTGAAAACATCGTTCCGCGTCGAATTTCCAACACGCGTAACTCTCTCGATTTTTAACCGAATCAAGATCCGCAAGAGCCTATCTTGACCTATTTTTCGCAAGGAATCCAATGGTATCACTCACGCACACGGAAAATCGACACACAAAACGTAGAAATTAAAAAACCAAAACTGCACGTTGTTTTCGACGCCGTTTCGCGTAAAATTTCCAACGCGCGTAACTCTCTCAATTTTCATCGAAATTGAAATCCGTAAAAACCTATCTTGACTGATTTTTCGCAAGGAATCCAATGGTATTATTCACGCACTCCAAAATTCACTGTGCAAATCGAAAAAAACAGAACCGCTATCGTTAATTCGACAGCGTTTTGCGTAAAATTTCCAACCGCGTAACTCTCTCAATTTTCATCGGAATTGAAATCCGTAAAAACCTATCTTGACCGATTTTTCGCAAGGAATACAATGGTGTTACTCATGCAAACTAAAACTTAATGTATAGAACACACCAATGAAAAAAATAGAACTGTACATGGTTTGAAACAACCAAAATTCCACATAAAAACATGTCAAAATGCAAACAGTGGGAGGATCACAACATACACATTAAGGACTACATTTTTGCCTTAAGAATTGTTCAATATGATGCATGTATGTGGACAACAAAGGAAAGCATGATTCAAAGAATTCAAGTTGTGAATTTTACCTCTTTTTTGGAGATTTTGGGAAACCTACCAAGTGCTTTGTTCCAGAAATGATTTGATGCTTTGGACAACCTCAAATGACCTCTTAGAAGCTTTTAGGATGGTTGGAATCGGCTGGAAACCTCTGGAGCAAGTTTGTGCACTTTCTCGCGAAATGGTCAAAAACGGCCAAAATGCCAACTCTCTCAAATGGTGTTCCAGATGTGTGGCACCATCTGGGACAGTTCAAGGATGATATTTAGAGTGTGTTTGAGGTTTCATCTGGTTTGAAAAGTGACTGAATCAAGACATGGCTTGAAAAATGCAAAAAAAATGCCATTTTGAGGTTTTGAGAGGTGACTTTGTGATGTTGTGATTACAGGTCACTTTTGATGGTTTGCACAGCTTACATATGATATATATGAGGTGTGTGTGTGATTATTTTGAGTGGAATTGCTCTCTAGCTCAAAAAATCAGAATTTCCTTACTAAAGAAGGCATTTTGGAGTGAAAGAGAGAATTTGAGGAAATCATCTGTTTGATGGCTTTGGTGTACTCAAACTGAACACAAATGAGCTCTATTTATAGTGGAGCAAATTTGTTTTGGGATCCACAGTGAATGGCAACTGCAACAGGTGTTTGTTCCATGTTGGCCAATGAAAATCCAAGTCTCCTCTAGCCATTGACTAGAGGTTAGGGCACAGGCTGCTGGTTCCCTTGGTCTTGGATAAGTCTTGACTGATTTCAGATGAGAATGGCTCAGTCCATGCCACCTCTAAGCATCCATTAAATGCTCCAAACCAAAATTGGAGTTTTGTCCCTCTTTTAGGGATTTTTAGGCTTTGGCATGCTTTTCTTTATTCCTTGGACTTGGGAGGTTCATGGATCAGATCATCCCACTTGGATTTGATCCTTAGATGTGTCCAAAGTGATGACAAGGCTTGAAAATTCGTGTGGCACACAAAATGTGCAAATCTGCCCCTGAAAAATTCAGCTTCAGCAAGCCCTTTTGTAAGATCCATAACTCCCTGCTCGAGTATGCTACATGGACGTTCTAGGACTTTTCGGAAAGCTTAGATGACGTACTTCAACTTTGATGTTTGGCCCTAGACCTGGTTCAACTTGGATCATGGAGAAAAACAGCCTTGAAGTTGGGACATTGTGCTGAAATTACAAGGCAGATTTTGGCTAAGTGCTGAAAAATGTCAATTTTAAGTTTTTAGCCATTTTGATCCAAGCATAACTCAAAATCCTTAATGAATTGGACTTAGGTCTAGTTGAAGTTTTTGTAGAGGGTAATGAGGGCTACAAATCAAGCTTTGGATGGGAGAAAATGGCTTTGTGGTTTAGGAGTTATGATCCTCCAAAGTTGGTACCCTTGCCACTTTTTTTCATAACTTAGAAAAATTTCTAAGTTTTTATGGTTACCCCTTTTACAAGTTATCCCACTTTCTTTGATTTTTCTTGATGAATGATGATTCCAATCACACATTAACATCATTTTAGGGTTAAAAAACCATTTTTATGAAAAATCTCAAAAAGTCAAAGTTTGACTTTTGTGCAAAGTTGACTTTTTATCAGATGAATTCCAAACTGTGCGATTCTTCAGGAAATCATGTCCTTGACCTAAATCAAAATTGATGGACATGTTCCATGGGTGTTATAGGGTGTATTTAATCGTGTCCCACGGCTTGGGAGCATGTCCTGGTCAAAAGTCAAAGCTACAGTTGACTTTTCTCGCGAAACCCTAACTGTGGTTCAGATGAAATTGAAACTTGTTGCTCAAGCTTCTTGGGTCAATCCATTGTTGCAAATGGATCAACGTGGTATGTTGGAGACCCTCAAATCATGTCTTGAGGTCTTGGCTCATGATTTGTCCCAAAAGTCAACTTAGGGCTGAATTAGGTCAAGAAACCCTAATTCCTGATTTTTGATGTATGCATCCCCTGAGGCTAAATTGACTTGATGATGGGGTTTATGATGTTCCATGGAGCATATTAGGTTATGCTTTGAAGCATTGGCTCATGCCCAGAGGAAAATTTCCATCTGGAGGCCCTAGTCGACCAAACCCTAATTTGGTGACACTGGCGATCCTGAGGCTTGATCCACCTAGAAGGGAGCAACCTTGTGCTTAATCCTTGAAGTGGGAGTCCTCTTGATCCATTGTGGATATTTGAGAGGCTAGACAAGTTGAAGATCATGTCATTCCTTGATTGATCCTTTGTCTAAGAGCTCTGCAAGGGCTTGAAACCCTAAATCCTGTTTGTAGTGAATGCTCACCCACCTTTGGAGAGACTAATGAGGTATGATGGTCCATCCACATTGTGCTGATGATTTGCACAATGATGGGAAATCTTAGTGGTCAAAATTTGGGGTATGACAGGTGTTACATTAGTGGTATCAGAGCAGGTCGGTCCGTCCGGCCAAGTTGTCGAGTCAGTTGGTGTGACAGTTGAATACTGTCGTTGTTGTTTGTCTCTTAGTACGTGATATGTGTGTGGAACACTGTCAGTGCTTTCTGGTTTTTGGTAATCCTTTGTCTTCAGGTGTGAGATTGAGATAAGTGGGGGAGAAGCTGGAACTTCTCCAAGTTGCTTCGGTTGTGGAGCATCGGCTTAGTGTGCCGTTGATTGCAAGATTGTAAGTGTGGTTTGGACAGCGTTGTTCCTGGTTCTGGAAGGAAGGCAGAGGTAAGGTTTTTGTCAACTAAGGACTTGTGCCTTAGGTAGTTCTGTGCATGAGATGTAAGTAATGCTATTATAGTTTGGTAAAGATGGTTTATGCCCCATCATGATTGTTGGCTGTCTATTGACAAATTGAGGAACTGATCACCCTTAATCTCTTGTTGATAGCAGACGGGAATTATGTTGGATGGAATAGACGTGTCTTTTTGGCTTTGATAGTGTGTGAAGTGAATTGTTTGGAATTAAGTAGGTGATTACGGATTGTTTTGATGAATCGATGAAGATGCTAATATCAGAAGATGAGTCGGATTAGAGATTTTTGTATGTTGGTCAAATTGGAATGTCTTTGAGAGAGAACGATTGGGTATCGTTAGTGGTTGTTCTCAGAGAGTAGATATTGAACTTAATTGGACGAAGGTGAATAATTGAGGTTTATGTCTGCTAAGTAAGTAGGAAACTCTTAGTAGATGGCACTAAGAAATTTGTTTTGTCTGTGATGATAGTGTTCTGGAAATTGGCAGGAAGGACACAGTGATGAGCTACCGGTTGTGCGTGATTTTCATATGTATTCCCGGATGGAATATTGGATGTTAGTATTAGAAGTACCTGGACTGATAAAGCAGTTGGAAGATTCACTGGAAAAGAGAATTGTGAGGCCAAGTGTGTTGTCTTAGAGAGCTCCAGTATTGATAGTAATACAAGGAACTGCTGATTGAATGGAATAACAAGCATGATTTTATGAAGGTATTGAGACTATGGAAAGCGAAACTTAGAGTTCTGGTGAGGTTTGGAGTCCTTGGAGTTTTAGAGCATTAATGGGAATTTTGAGGAAACCCTTGTGTGATTAGGTAATATTGCAATTGAGAGTTATTTTTGGGTGATTGTTGATACATGTTGGAATTTGTGTAATTGGACGATCAAGAGAAGAAATTATGTATGGATTACGGACAGTTGAATAAGGTAACGATTGAGAATAAGTATCCACTTTCAAGAATAGATAACTGGAATGGTTTGGTTGGGTTAGAGTGAAATTACAATTGTTTGGCATGTTTGATAAGAGTAGTGAATTGTGTGAGCTGAGGCTTTGATCGATTTAATGTGACTGGTTATGGTGGTTATCATTGGGATAGGCTGTTATGTACTCGGTTAAGCTTGTGTGTAAGTAACCAGTTACCCAGGGAAAAGAATTTTGCAAAAGCTTTAAGAATTTATATCTTTTGGAATTTGTTTGGGCATTACAACGTGCAGTGATGTTATTTGGTGTTAGTAAGGAATCTGTAATGTTTGTGGAGTAGAGAAATCGCATCTTCCATATTTATTGGGATAAGTTCGTAGTGGTTTTAATTGAGAATATTTGGATTTGTTATAAACTCAGAGGAAGAACATGTAGAGTGTTTGAGAATTGCATTACAAGTGTGGAAAAGAGACGAAGTTTTATGCTAAGTTATTCAAGTGAGAATTTGGGTTGGAAAAAGGTTAGTCTTCTTGGATATGTTATTTCAGGTAATGGTATTGTTATAGATCCATCGGAAGTAGATCTGGTTTTACAAGGAGAGGCTCCGAAGTTGATTACGGAGAATAGAAACTTTTTGGACCTTAGTTGGTTATTACCGGAGGTTATGGAGGGTTTTTCCAAGTTAGCATTTTCGTTACTTCGGTAGACTTGCAAAGGGTAAGTTGTTTGCTTTGGATGTTCATTGTGGAAGAAGTTGAGAGGGTTAAAGTAGAAGTTGACTACGGCTTCAGTTTTGATTCTGTGTGATCCTAATAAACTGTTTGTGAGGTATTGTGAAGTGTCTCTGAAGAGTGTAGTCAGGTGTTAATGCAAGAGAGTAAAGTCGTGGCTTATGCTTTACGACAATTGAGGATTCATAGAAGGATCTATACTATTCTGGATTTGGAATTGGTTGCGGTCGTATTGTGTGGGAAATTTGGAGGTATTATTTTTATGGTTCTCGACTCGAAGTGTTTGGTAATCGTAAGAGTTTAAAGTACTTGGTTGGTTTGAAGGAATATAGTATGAGACGATGAGGATGGTTAGAATTTGTGATGAGCTATGAGTTTGGCTTGGATTATCCTTTGGGAAAAGCCGAGGTTGTGCCGGATGAGTTAAGTCGAAAGTTTCTATGTATGTTTGTTTTGATGGTCCGAGAATTAGAATTATTTGAGCAGTTCCGAGACTTGTGTCTGGTGTGTGAGGTAACACAGTAGAGTGCGAGGTTGGGTATATTAAGAGTGAACAGTGAGTTTTGGCGAATATGAGAAAGAGTTAGACTTTGGTCGTGAAATTGGTAGTTTTGATGGTTACGAGTAATCAGAGTGCGCAGTGGAAGCGTGATGTGGTACATTTCATATACGCGTGTGAGACTGGTAAGAGTTCATAGGTTGAACATTGGAAACATGTAGGAGTGTTGAGACCATTGGACGTTTCAGGATGGAAGTGATATGTGAAAGGTTTAACTATTATTCATGGGCTATTGTGTAGATGGATGTTTTGGTTATATGGTCGATTGGTGAATCGTAGCATTGTTGTAATAAGGTTGTGTGACAAGGATGTTGGTATTGTGGTTATGTGGAGGTTGTTGAATCGATGTTGTGTCGTGGAACTTGTGTTCTTGTTGTGTTTCGGTTCAAGAGTGAACCTGTGTGTTGGTATCGTGGTTTTCCTTGAGTTGTGAGTTGGTCGTCAAGTGCATTGTATGGGCTTTGCATCTTGTCGTTGTAGTTGTCGTCGTTGTCGTGTCGTTGTTGTAGCTGCTGTTAGCGAGGTGGTTTGTCAGTTGTGTTATTCGTGGTGTGCCTAGTGTTGGCAGGTTAGTTGGTTTGTCGGATGCGAGAGTCGTATCCGGATTCGTTCGCCACAGTTATATTTTCGAGGACGAAAATGTCTAAGTGGGGGAGAATTGTAACGCCCCAGTTTTGGTCAATTTTATTTAATCGAGTTTAGTTGATTATTTTATTATTATATTATTTTATTCTTGACTTTTATTTGGCAATATATTATTTTACATCGTTGTTTATGTTTTATCGCATTTTGAGAGCGTTTGGGAGATAACTGAGTTGAGGGGTATTTTGGTCTTTTTGGGGTTAGATATTTTGTATAAATAGAAAGAGAGAGAAAAAGAGAGAAAATAAAGAAGAAGAAGAGAAAGGGAAGAGAAGAGAAAAGAGAGGAAAGAAAGGGAGAAGAGGAAAAAGAAGGAAAATCGGGAATTCATCCGTTTAAAGCGCGATTAATCGGGTAAGGGTGAGAAGTTTCAATTATATCTTGCTTGTGTATGTATATGTGTATGTTTTCTTGGATTGTTTTGGTTATTTTCTTCTAGTTTCCATTCTAGGTCGAAATGAGAAAAATGGATAGAAATCGATGTTTTCACGGATGAAATTCGGAATAAATCGCGTAGTAGAGTCGAGGGATGTTGGGTCGTGATTTAGTGTGATCGTTTGATTGAATCGAGTTGAATTTATACCTTTTGAGTTTTTGATATATATATTGATGTTTTTGTGCAAATTGATGTTGTGACCGAGTAAAAGTGTTTGGATATGTCTGGTAATATTGGTATAGGTTGATATTTAATCGGTGAATGGTTGTTGGTGTGTTTTCGAGTGGTTTTGAGCGAGTTTGGAATCGGGTGAAATTGATAAAACTATGTGTCAAAATATTTCAAAAATGGAAAATGTGTTGTATGGCTTTTTAATGGTGAAAATATTGTAGTACGTTGAATTCTGAGATCGCAGCTTTTTAGGGAATCGAAATCGGAGGTCCGGAAGGCTTCCGACGGTAAAAAAATGCATTTTTCTGGGTTCTGAAACGGGCCGTGTCACACAACACGGGCGGCCGTGTCAGACGTGTCAATCTGCGGCCATTTGGGATTTTTGGGTGACACGGCCGTGTCACACAACACGGGCGGTCGTGTCAGCTCTGCTGTAAGTTTTCTTTCAAAATTGTTTCGATCGTAACTTTTGAACCGTAAGTCCGTTTTGACCCCCGTTTGAAGCATTGGAAAGCTAATGAAAAGCTCTTTCCATTAAAAATGGTTTGGAGAGTAAAAGATGAATTAATTAATTCGTCTTTTTGGAAAAATAGTCGGGTTGTCGGGTTTTTATCGCATTAACTGTGTGCGAGTGATGTGTTATCATGCTATATGCTTTTGTTATGTAACGTGTAGCTTGTGTGCTGTTATGTGATGTGAATATATGTGATGAAATGTTGTGCATGATTGATACGCATTGGTGATGGATGTATGATATTTGAATGGTGTTGTTTTGTCGACTTTTGTCGTTGTAATTATGTGTAATTGATGTGTATCATGCAAGGTGCTTTTGATATGGATATTGTATGACTTGTGTGATGTATATGATGTGAATGCATGTGATGACATGTGATGATGATGATTTGTGGCCTTATGGCAAGAACTTATAATGTGTTGTAATGGTTGAATTATGCATGATTATGGATGAGTAAATGTGTGCATATGAATGTTATGAGTCATTGTATGCCAAACATCATAATATGCATATTGTGAAGTCGGGTACCATGAGGGTACGAGCGACGGATTGGTTCCAGAGGGAATCTGCTATAACATCGTGTGCCCATGCGGGGATCTAAAGCGATGGTTATAGACGATCGTATGCCCATGTGGGGTCTGGGGCGATCGGGTTGTGTGCCCATGCGGGGACCTAAAGCAATCCATAAACGTCGTGTGCCCATGTGGGGACCTAAAGCGACGGGGAACATCGTAGGCCCGACGGGGAGTTACACTAAGTAACGAGCGATGGTTCCAATAGTTCCTGAGTGAACTGATGATGAGACATGAGAAACATTGGAAGTCGGTACCGCATGGCATTTGCATAGAGTCGTTGTGTCGGTCTCTGTGCATTTGCATAAATCATGGATGCATTATGTGTGGAAAATCGTGATTTGATTGATTATGTGTGGAAATTGTGCATTGATTTGTTATGTGTTGAGATTGTGATAGTATTGGTAAATTGATGTGCATATGTGATAAATGCATTGGTTGTGGATATTATGTCTTATGTGTAGGCATGTGCTATGTGATGTGGTGGTGTGTTTCTATATGTTATGACTATGGTGTGCCTTATGGGTGAATATGTGATTATGTTAGTATAATTGGTTTATGTTATGTATATGTGGCATGATATATGTGTTAATATGCGATGATGTGGTGAGAATAACTATGCATGTGAATTGTTATGTATTTGCATATTATTATGCAATCTTGATTTTAGTTGTTATTTCTCACCCTTCTGCTGTTTTATAATGCTCTATGAGGCATTGCAGATTAGAGTTGCTGGAGGTCTTTTTGTGAAGATTAGTCCTCCGTTCTGTTGTTGGTCTTGGTGTCTGCTCTGATACGTAGCACGGGAGTCGGGGAACGATTATATATATATATATATATATATATATATATATATATATATATATATATATATATATGTATGTATACATTTGTTGAATGTATTTTGTAGTACTTTTGTATATATAGTTGGATGCTCTAAAATGATTTATTTTGTAAAACAAGTCGGTTATGGATCTTTCCGCTTTATTCCATAATTGACCTTTCCTTTTATATGGAAAAAGTTTCCCCTTTGAGGGTATTCTATTTTATGCTATGTATCAAGTATATGAGCAGGGATTGTATTTTATTTCTTTAAATGTGGCATCCTTATTTTTGTCGGAAAAATAAATTTTGGTTTACTCTGATTTATTTATGTATTATTTATTCGAGATGGGAATTGGGGTGTTACAGATATGATTTCTCAATACAGAAGGTTTGATTACCGAAATCATTTCCCAAAAATGCTTCTGAAGCAGCCAACTTTAAAATGTAAATAGGAAATCCCCAAGTTAACATTGAATTCCATAATCATGGCAGAGAAACTACTCATAATTCCTTGAAGTTTTTCAAGAGAGATATAGAAGGAGGATTCAGACTTTCCATCGACGTGCCTTGGAAATCCCTACAAAACATAATCTTACTCAGAGTTAACCATCCCAAAACACCAGTCTACACACCAGTCTACATACGTGGCTTGATTTCAATTCAGATTATTTTCTGATGTTACTTGAAACACAAAGACACTGGCAGTGAAATGATCACCCTTCTCCCTTGGTAAACCAAAGAAGCAGGTATGGGTGGGTTGGTGTGTTGCAGCAGCTTTGGATGATGCGCTGATGATGACCAGCATTGCCTTTGTGTACCCGGTTGTTTGTACATGTGCTGGCAACTCCAAGGATGTAGTTCAGTTGAGCAGTTTCTTTTACATGTTTTGGTTGCAGCAGTGACCAAGCCATGCATGTTTTACGCTAACTACCCAGTAATATGGGCAACCAACCGAAATTGTTGGATTAGGACATGATTTACCCCTAAAAAGCTGTTGTCGATTAATGTAGAAGAACGTTAGTGATGTATTTGGTAGAGCCATCTAAGTTCCTAAACAATGCAATGCAATGGTTAAAAGTGAAAGCAAGATGAATATGAGAGAAAAATAAGGAAAGAGAAGCTGGGCTTGAAGAGGTTCATGTCAGTTCCAGAGAACATAGATTTCAATGACATCAGGTACTCCAAATTAGGATTTCTGAATAAGGTATGGCCACATCTATGACAAAATTGAACATCGTTTGAGATAAAAACACATAATGCAGAAAATCAAAAACACAAACAGAATGACAGAGAGAAAGACAAAGAACCTGTGGAGTACTGCGAGATTAATGGATAGCACCAGAGATAAAGACCCTGCGTTTGTCATCTATGACTAATGATTTATGATGAAACTCCACATTCGTGCAAATCATACCTGGAAAGATTGGGCTGTATTATTTTTTACTAAATATTTGCATAACTATAATCGAACCACTGTGGAGAAGTTAAAGCTCTCAATTACACAAGAAGACCTCAGCAAAAAATTATAATACACAGAAAGGACTTAAGTTTACCCTTTCTTCCATTTAGCAGCAGCGTATGGACCGATCCGTAGATGCACGTATAGACCAGGTTCAGCCACTGTCTTCACAAATTTCACCAAATCCCTCCTACCATCAAAATCATACTGCAAAAGATCAATTTCATTTCAAATAATGCTAATAGTATTTCTGAGTTCAATCTATGTTTTTCATTCAAAACTAAACTAAGGTATAGTTTGGATTAACAACTTATTTAACTGCTTACTGCATATAAGTCAATTCTATTTCAATACAATGCAATGGTTAAAAGTGAAAGCAACATGAATATGAGAGAAACATAAGGAAAGAGAAGTTGGCCGTGAAGAGGTTCGTGTAAGTTCCAGAGAACACAGGTTTCAATGACATCAGGTCCTCCATGTTTGGAATTCTGAATAAGGTGTGGCCACATCTATGACAAAATTCAACATAGTTTGAGATAAAAACACACAATGCAGAAAATAAAAAACACAAACAGAATGACAGAGAGAAAGAGAGACAACCTGTGGAGTACTGCGAGGGTAATGGATAGAACTAGAGATCAAGACCCTGCGTTTGCCATCTATGACCAATGCTTTATGATGATACTCCATATTGGTGCAAAACATAGCTGGAAAGAACAAAAGCAGAAGCAACACAATGTTGAACACAAAATGCTCACGATCAGAGCGTTAGTATAAATTGAAAAGACTCTCAGCTTAAGAGAAGATTGAGCATTGCATAAGCTTGACCGTTACATTGGGTGAGCAGGGCCATCCACTTCTGCCATGACATTTATAGCTGTGATGAATCATGCAAATACAAACTTCCATTATGTTATATGCATTTAGAAATAACATGAACCTACTTCCACAACACTATAATCGGCAAATATTGGGCTCTATTATTATTTACATAATATTTACAGCAGTAACCATTTGAAATAAAATCAACGTACTTCAAAAATTCTGTTTCAACTTCGTCCGTGGATGAATAAACAATTTCAGCATCATGAGGGCGTTTCATCTACGACATAGTACATTAAAATAAGAATCTCAATCAAACTAAATCAAAATAAAAATAATATGAAACTAAATCAATAATAAATTGGTTGTGATTTATTTGACACTGTCAGTAAATCAAAAAATGAAAACATTCATCAATGTGTCTAATATATGAAGGAAAACCTGTCTCAGAATGTTGTTCCCCAAACCCCACTCCAATCTTGTTGTTTCTTCACAATCAATTCCACAATCATGTCAATACAAGTCTCGTAAAACCCCACACCAACCATTTTTCGCATTTAACCACGCCATCTGAAAACCTAAAAACCAAAACAAACTAAAGTGTGTCACACATACACTACCGATTCAAATACAGTCTCAGATCGTAGATAAATCACCAACACTGTCCCAACACATAAATTTCTAATCAAAAGCAGCATACAAACCACAACAAGAGGAATAAACATCATTTGCAATGTAAATCTGAAACCAAAAAATGAAAAGAAAGAGATCAATGCAGAAGGATAAGATCCAAAGTGAAAGGTGTTAACCTTACCGAACAATATAACTCGTGCCATGTTTCTTGATGAATATCCGATGAACATGAACAGTTGCCGAGAGGAAGGAGGAAGATGAAGAGGGGGATCGAAGAAGAAGAAGAAAAAAGGAGAGAGAGAGAGAGAGAGAGAGAGAGAGAGAGAGAGAGAGAGAGAAGAAGAGGGGTAATGAAGAAGAAGAGAGACAGTACGAAGAAGAAGAGAGAGAGAGAGAGAGATTTCTAGAATTGTACCCAATTCCAGCCTGTATTTTCGGACCAGACACTTGGACTTGTTCCACTTGCAACTTTTCATTAACTATTTGGTGCAAAAGTATGAAATATAGTGCAATTAGGCTAGTTGTATTGTAATCAATCCATAATTTAGTTGGATTTAGTTAGTTTTAGACATAAAATGCCCCTAAAATGCTAATGTGACATCATTAAGGAAAGGTTACTTTAGTGGTTCTAAAAAAGAAAAGAACAAAGAATCAGAAACCAAGTTTCATCATCTTCTTCGTTCAAATAAAGCCATGAAAGGAAGCTCAAGCTAACACTGTCTACGCCGCGCCGGAGCTCAATCCGGCAGCGTTGAAGCTCGAAAATTATACCAAACGAATCGCAATGAGAAGCTCTACACAACTGTGCAAACAAAATCAAGAATCGCAGCAAAAAGTAACGGATCGAAAACAATGGCAAAGCTTCAAACTACCTTCAAAGTCACAGGTAAGAATCAATCTGAACTTCCTCTTGATTCTCTTCTTCTTCTGAATGATTTCTGGTTTGAAATGGGAGTGAATTTGGATGAAAAAAGTGGAAGAGTGAATGAAGTGGTGAAACGGTTTCAGTGAGAAATAGAGAGAAAAATTAGCAGAGTTTGTTTGGCTAGAAAGCTTCAGAAAAATGAATGAGGTGTGTGTTATATTTATAGCTGAGAATGAGTGAAAACGATTTGCCATTTTGGAAATTTTTGTGCGTTTTGAATTGGTACGCGTTGTGCATGACTTGCTGAAGTTTATTGATGTCGTTTTGGATTACAAATTGTTGTGCGTGATATTTGTGAAAAAGAGTGCTCATGTCGTTTTGCTTTTTGATTTCAGCTCATTGTTGATGCGTGACGTGTGTTGTTTTGCTCACGTGGTGTATTGCTGAAATTTCTCACGTCATTTTTTGGTACTTTATTTTGCAGCTCGTTTTCTTATGACGTGGATTGTTGGCTTACGTATTATTTTTCTACTTGGGGTGGTTCTTTCAACACAAGTCAGATCCTCTGCATTATTTTTGTCCAAAATTAACCTGGAGATGCCATGACTCCGCCTTCCCATCAAAGGATAACTGAATGGATTTACTTCTGGCAATAATATGGTGTCTGGAATTGTAATACTTGCTCCACTAGCACGGCGAACGTAGCTAATATTTGCTCCTGATGCCCCCCAATAACAGTATCTGCAAAAGACAATGGGATTTGCATGTTCAGATTGTTGTGGCTGCTGAAGAAATGCCTTGATATGCAAGTATTGCGCGTTGAGCATCCGGAGTTATAAGAATTATGATTGTTCTAGTTGTCGCATCCTTGGTAGGCATAGACAGAAATTGTACATTTGCTCAGCGTAATCATTAAGTCCTTGAGAAATCTCTCTTGTACAAGACACTTCTGATTCCATTATGTCCTTTGGGGATCCATACAACAACATTTTCATGCGTATCAGCCGTAACTAGCTCAATTTTCCCGTCATCATCCAAATCTACAATAGTAAGAGAAGAATATATGATTGCTCGGAAGTTTGCTGTATCTGTACTCATATCAAGCTTTGCAGTCCACTTAACTTGTTCTGTATCCAAATCAAAAACAACACCACCACCGATAACATATTTCCCAATGTCGATGTCACCCAGTTCTTTCTTATGCTCCTGGTTGTCATAATACTCATGGTCAAAGAAGTAAGAAACACCAACAACCATTTTTATTACCCTATCATTGAATCTAAAGAATAAAATATACCTCTGACACCAATATTTTTTCGATGATTGCAGAATAAGCTTCGAGCATTTTTGAAGTTGGAAATCTTCAGTTTCATAATCAAATTCCCTCCGCCTGGGTTTTCTTTTCACTTTATTTTTCTGTCTTGACATGAAAGGATCATATTTATTATCCAATCCAGACGTATCAATTACCATGTTTTCCATTGGTGTATGGTCGACCTCTGATGTTGCTTGACTGTACCGATCATTAGAGCTAAAGACATGATCCAAGGTATTCGGTACAGAGCAGCTTGAAACTCCGTTGTTGCAACTACCTCCCTCAAGATTCTCATTTGAACGATGAAGACATTGGCCTTCACTATTGGTTGCAATGTCAAAGACCAAAATTCCAGCAGCAACTCCAATCTCAGCCGAGTACTCTTCATGCTGCATTCCTGATAAGTTCATCACCGAGTTTTTGACCAATATGAAATAATTGAA
Organism: Lathyrus tuberosus; assembly: GCA_022829125.1. NCBI lineage: Eukaryota > Viridiplantae > Streptophyta > Magnoliopsida > Fabales > Fabaceae > Lathyrus > Lathyrus tuberosus. Next base: position 59,586 of record JALAZF010000021.1, read on the forward strand.
ATGCTTTAGCAAAACTCTCTAATAGTGACAAAGTTATATGGCTCATCTTTATTTTCCCAGTACTGTTCTTGCTCTCACAGTTGTTACATCACATGTTTCAGTATGGTAAATGACTTCCTCGAGTGCATGGTTGATAATCATGAGAAAGGTAATGAGGGAATATCCATGAAAGAATCCTTTGTTCACCACTGCATCAACATTTTGAACCAATATTGCAATAGCATTGAAGCCCATGCCAAATATATACAACCAGAAGTTTTGAACATTTACGTTCCGAGGAGGACGCTTTTTGATCCTAAACCAAAAGCTTTAGCATTGCATTGCCAGCAAGTGCTAGAAGGATCAGTATAATATAAGCTATGTCCATTCTCGTCATGGCCAGCAATGAGGAGAGACACCCTAAATGGTCGAGACATTGATTCTTTATCGCCTTCACCGAAACGCAAAGCTAGGTCACAAAGAGTTTGAGTTGCGAACTCCACAGTCATAGGTTCACCGTAAGAGAACGTATGATTCTGAGTTTCAACTCGTGCATGCTCATTAAGTGTACGAGCATCAGCGATCAATCCACTCGTCGCACAATCAATATGGTCATCAATTTCCATAACTTTCTCAACGCTGCTAGGCTTGGAGATCAAGATGAAGCACAGTTGGAATTTTGTTAAGTTACAACTTGGAGTGATATTCACACGGCTTGCTTGAACAGTGCGTATTTTAAAGTCCACTCCAATGGTACTGATATAGCTGTCAAGGTATGAATCATCAGCAAACCTCAAGAGGAGACATGACTTGCTCACACCAGAATCTCCAATCAACAAAAGCTTGAACAAATAGTCATATTCAAGATTCATGGCTGGAAACGGCTTGGTATGACGTAAGGCTTTGTGTAGTTTGATGGCTGCTAGCATGAAGTTAGATGGTATCAGAAATAAAATTGAAGACACCTCTAGGAGAAGAGAAACATATGTTTTAGTGAAAATTCAAAGCCGAGTTGTATCCAAAGTTCAAATATCATGTGCAGGGATGCAATCGTCTCTTGTTGCCAAGAATTCCAGTGTGGTTGGGGTTTGATGACGACACATAAGTTCTGATGGCGGAGTTACTGTCATATGAGAAACGTCACCGCATTACTTGGATTATTGGAATCGGAGGCACGAGTAAGACAACCATAGCCAAGTTGATATTTGAAGACAACACTGTTATAACTCATTGTCAGTGTCGCATATGGGTGTCACTGCCGTCAAATTGTACGACAAACCAGTTTTTAGCAGAAATTGGCAAAGAAGCCGCCAAGCAAATTACTGTAAAAGAAAAAGACTTGTCCACTTATTACATACTCGCAACCTTGATGTGTACAAAGTACTTCATAGTTGTTGATGGCATAAAAGAAACATCCAAGGTATACTTGGATACAAATGTAACCCAACATGCAGTAGGTTCAATCTTTCTTTACCCATTACAATTATTAGATGATGAAACTAGTTGGTTGTTGTTCTCAAGACATTTGAAGGTGCACATTTCCCCCAAGACAGAAACAAACCAGGCACAGTTGATACTTGACCTGCAAAATAAGAATCGTCAATCGCGAATTCAGCTAGCCCACCAAAAACAGATGCTTTTGAAACTCAAAGCACAATCCTTGGATACATATTCTTCCCCAACACCACCATAAATTTTATCTTTTCTTTCCACACCTCCAACCTCTATTCAACCAAATGAAAAAAACAAAAGACCAAACATATGTCCATTTCTTATCTATTTAATGCTTGACACATAAATGACATGAGAAGTTTACTGATACAAAAAAGTCACCATCTGACTGGCAGTGCATATTGGTGATCATGAAGTGACATGGCTTGAGCTTGGTGATAGATAAAAACTTGCGTGTGAGGCTCGATTGGAGTTTGGCTTGTGTTGGAATCAATTGAAGCACAGCTGGGATGATATTCACGCGATTTGCTTGAACAATAGCATTATATATCCAAGAAATCTGAGGAACATAAGCAACCGCGGTACTGCGGCATCTTTTTTCTACTATTAATCTCATTAATTTGTGAACACTGCACTAGTATAGCAAATTCATGAAATTATGGTATCTTCGGAAGCTGTGACAATGTACTGCACCTAGCTTCTGTAGCAGCTATGACAGCCTTTAACCCTGCAGTATTGTCATTTCCGGTGTTCAATATGTCAATTATAGGAACAGCCTCCCGTAGTCCACTCATCATCCCAAAACACAGTAGGAAATTCTAAAACCACTTTATTGAGAACTCCAAAGCCAGGATGCTGAATGGAAGAACATTTCCACTCTGGAAAAGAGGGGGAGAATTGTATAGTTTCAGCTTTCAAACAACCAAGTGGGACAGTAATGAGGACAGCATCTCCACAAAAAAAAAACTCATTGCCATGCAATATAGAAACTTTGACTTTATCATTCTCCCCAGGTTCTTTGATACCATATGACACATTTGTGACAGTGTGGTTCATGTGAATAGCAAGCCCTTCTTCAAGAGACTCAAAAACAGTGCTATAACCTCCTTTGATCATACAATGAGGTCCCTCAAATCCTCCATACACGTCGTCTTGATTCCAATAGGGAAGAGAAACTTCTTTAAGCAAAGTAGCACAACCATATGAGCTTTTTAACAAGCCACTATTATAATCATCCTTTACCAAATATTCATCATCCCCGTAATAGCCATTGCCATAGCCATCAGTATAGCCAGCGGGTGTTTAATCATAGTAGTCCTCCTAATAGCAACATCTTTAGCAACTGTCAACCGTTGTAATGTTAGCTGCCTCTCCACAATTAAAACCACGATTGAATCCTGTGTGATAGGCTCTTGGAAATATCACAACAAACTCCCCAACATTTGCACTAAATTTTTGTCATTAGCATCATCAAACCCAATATCTTCGTGTCTACAATCTTAGATACACTCGGCATACCCTTCCAAGAAGATTGATCAGAGTTTGATTTTGCTTGCACTGTTTTGAGTTGTACATCAACCTTAAAATTTTCAGATGTCTGACTCCCCATTAGAATGATGGATTTTTCATGAGCATGCTGTCACAAGTGGGCATGTGATAGCATTAAGAAACTTGTACATGTTGATAATGATAAAATTGAATTGGACATGAAAATGGACTCTTTTGATAATTTGGATAATTGAAATAAAATGGATAAGAAAAAATTGGATGAAAATGGATAATGGATTTAATGGATATTGGAAATGGATTATTTGAAAATTCAATTGGATGTCAGAAAGTGGATAATGAATATTGAGTGAAATTGGAAATTTGATAAAAAAAAAAAGATATGGTTTAGAAATATGGATATGCACCTTCACCAATATTTTTCAACAACACGACCATGAATCCTCGATTTTTAATCCAAAACCAACTCGAACTTTTTCCAATAGTCTGTGATTAAGATGAATGAAGTTACTCCTGAACCACTGAATAACTTGTAACCGAAACATCGGCCATCAACTTTGATCTTTGCCATAATTCTCTGAATCTCTGATCAAACATATCTTGAATTAATCTCAATCACTTGACTTCATCAGATGAAAACATAATTTGCACAAATCCTGATCTTGGTCACTTGATGATTTGAAAATCATGGTACAAATAATCTGAGAATGAAGCCATCTTATCTTGACTTGTTTGACCAAGATCGGGTCAAACTCTTTTTGAATCAATAAAAAAAAAAAGAATAACCACAATCTTGACCAGTTAGCCTACACCCTGAATGAATATCCTCCAAGCTTGTCTTGTTCAGACGAATCTTTGATAATAAATAACAAAAATTCTGAATCACTTTGAATTTGTCTGAAACAATTTCTGGGAAAATAAATCGACAGAGGAACATAATTTGAACTGATGGTCCATTTGATCCCGATTTTGAACCAGACTTCTCATAGAACACTGCTTGATAACCTGATGGATTTCAACACAAGACAACTTGACCTTGAAATTTTACTGCTTGAGAAATAGCCCACTGCCACAACCAATTTGCAATTGAAGCAATCTCTTGATAGTTTGACCAAGATTAGGTCAAACTTCCATCCGATATTGACCATAACTGAATAACCACACCTAATTCCAAGCCATACCGTTGCCATCAATCCCCCTGCAAAACCCTAAACACACAGAGAAGAAGAAACAAACAAATTGCAAAAAAAAATTGGTATTTTGGTTAGAGGTTGGTAAACATAAACAACAAAAAGAAAATAAGAAAAACACAGGCGCCTGGTGATCTCCCTCAGAAACAAACCCACAGAGAAGGGCAGGAGAACCAATGTTGATCTTGTTTGTGATGCAGATGATGCAAATGATAAGTGGAATCTTAGGGGTAAAAATTAGGGTATTACAGGTTCTAGCCAATTACTTAAACTTCAAGTGTGCTCGTTAAAAACACTTGCCTTTTGTAAGGGAAAAGAGTGCTACCATAAGATGTTGTTTTTTAAATGTTTTAAAAGTACACTTTACCTTTTATTTTTGACAACTAAAATTTCTCTTGATTAAAGTAGTGTCTCAAACTTGTCTCACTCCAGGTTCTAGAAACTTCCTTTCCTTCTAGGCTTTATAGCTTATAAGCCCGATGAGATAACTTTTGCAGTACCCTGTATGGTCCCTCCCAATTGGAATGTGGTTTTCCATTCTTTTCTGGATCCACCACCTGCTTCAATACTAGGTCGTCTTTCTCCATTGTTCATGATTATACTTTGGTGTTGTATCTCCTTTCTGCTATTTGTTTTGCTACATATTCTTGGATTTGATACATTTCTCGGACCTATTCAACTAAGTCTACAACATTTCGTAACTCGACGTAGTTGTCCTCTTCATTGAAGTGTCTCACCGTGTAGGGGTGTTGATCTCCACCGGAAACATTGTGTATGATCCATAAACCATCCTGAAAGGAGTCCCTTTGGTTGAGAAATGTGGGGTTGTATGGTATGACCATAACACTTTGTAGCATTGTTCGGACCACAAACCATTGGCTTCATTTAATTTTTTCTTCATACCCGACAACTTAACTTTGTTGGCGGCTTCAACTTGTCTGTTTGCTTGGGGGTGTTCGACCGATATGAATTTCGTATGAATTCCTAAACTTGCATGAAACTCTATCATGCTTGAGTTGGGAAACTGCATCTATTGTCAGAGACTATTTTTGGGTAGGCCAAAATGACAGCTAATGTTCCTCCAATAAAAATGTCTAACTCTCTCCATTGTTAGCTTGGCTATTGCTTTCGCTTCTCTTTATATAGTGAAATAATCAACCCAACCAATATGAATTTTAGATGTCCTGGTGCTAATGGAAATGGAACAGGTATATCCATGCCCCGTTTGTAGAACGACCATGGCGAGATAACTGACTGCAAAAACTCGATGTAATACCCCATATTTCCATTAAATGCTCAATTAGGTGTCAGTTGGGATCAACTAAGTTCCTATGCACTCTAACTTGTGTCAGTTGGAATAATTGAAGCTTTTAAGTTCTCTATATGTCATTAGTTAGGACCAATAGAGTAACTACTGGACTCTGAAGAGATCAATTATTGATAAAAGAGACAGGCCAATATTAATAAGTATAAGAGAGGATATTTTGGTAACTATAATATTTGGTCAATTCGTGTCAGATGACGAAATATCAGTTGGAGATATTTTATACTATTGTATAATATTATATATATAATATGTTTATTGTATATGTGGTGAATGAGAAAGAAAAGAAGAAGAATAGAAAGAGAGTTGGTAAGAGAAGAAAGAGAAGAGAAAGAAGGGAGAAGAGGAACAAAACCCTAGAGGAGGAGGAAACTTCATCTTCATCATCAAATCATCTCATCTTCATCATCAACAACTTCTTCATCATCATCTAGAGGTGGGTTCTAGGTATAAACTTAAGGTTAGAGTATTTGGATAGAGTGGGAAAAGATAGGTTATGGTATTCTTGTTCCATTTCCATGAAAATATATGATTCATGTTATATTCATGATATTGATGTGAGATTATGGTTTAAAATGTTGTTTCATGTGTGAATATGCTAATTTTAATGATGGATTGAGTTTGGGTAGGAGTGGGGTTGAAAACCCCATTGAAATTGTCCTATTCTGCTGGACAGATTGCAGAAATCGCAGGGTTCGCACTGCAAGCTCTAGCGAAATACAAGCGAACTTGACAGTTTGTCACGTTCGCACTGCGAGGTGAAAGTAAATTTAAAGCGAGTAATTCCCCTGGATGCTCACACTGCAAGCACTGAGGGATTTTACTACTACCATCCCTTTTTCAACCTCGCCTAGAGTTCACTATGCGAACTCAAATCGAAGGAACTTGCCTGGTCCTCGCACTGCGAACATGGCAGGGTTTTCCACATTTTATTTTGATACTTGCTTGGTTGTTCCTATGCATGTGTATGGTTACTATGTCTTACTTACACTAATTATTGTAAGTAATATGCATGTGGATTTGTGGATGGTGGATTGATTAAAATGATGGTTATATGATTAAAAAGAATGAAGAAAAAGTGAGGAAAACTTATCACAATCCAAATGAATGACCTAGGGATGTAACTAGTAGTTGATAAATAACTTAGATACCAATGCTTGTGCAATTGATGCCTAGGTGTGCATCCTTGACAAGTAGTTGCCTAGTGGAAAGTTGAGACATTATATGGAACATGAGTTGGTTTTGTGTTACTTTGAGAATAAGGAGTATGTGGCCATGTGATTGTCAAATACAATCACATTTGTGTGAGATCACTTAGTCGGAACCAATCCCTTGAGTTGTGTCATTCCACGAGTGGAGGCTTATTTAGAGTACTCCTCTAGAATGTATACACTAGTACCTTGACAGGTTTGATCCCCATTGTACGGATGGAGCCTACGGGTAAAGAGACTTGTGATGGGGTACGACCCATGAGAAGTGAAGATTCAACGAAGTATCTCCTGAAGACACTAGATTAGATATGAAGTCATCCTCAATGCTGGCAGTCATGGGGCATTTTATCATTTGCATTTGTATTTTCTTTGTCTGTTAAATGCTACTTGTTTTTAAACCTTATTGTTCTTTTAATGGTAATATTAATAAAGTGATCATGCATTTTCTGAATCAATCTATTCGTATTCACTCCTGTTATTTTTCCTTCATTCATGCAAAAAAAATTATTCCATTCACTTGTTTTTTTCAAACTGTTTGTTTTAACAAAGATTGGAAGGAGGATGATGAAAACCAGATACCCACAAATGTTGTTGGTATGCTTTCAGTTAAAACTTTGCTGATGATGTATGACATTGTTTTAAATCCCCAAACACTGAAGATATAAGGAGTTAATCCCTAGTCAGTCACTTTGAGCCTAGAAGTTGCTGTTTCTTTCAGATTTGATACCCTTAATCATAACCAAGGGCAGGGTAGTTGGTTCAGTTAATTTGACTTTGCATTCAAATGGCAAGAGAAGACAACACACCCTCCATAGAGGATCAACCAAATGTTATCCTTCTCACACACCAGAAAGTGTCAAAGAAGTCGTGAAAATCTAATAGAAATTATATCCGTTGATCCTCATCCACCAATAAAATGGCAGTCATAACCTTTTATCAAAAATAAAAAAAAAAAGAAAAAAAGCCCGCTAAGTCAAATACCACAGAAAAACGACTTAGGCAAAAGTTAAGGCATCCTGGTAGACCAAAAGTTCGAAAAGGCGGTCCAGGCAAAATTAGGGATCAAAAACAAAAAAGAGGTCATCAAAATCCTCACAAAAAAAACAAAAAATAAGGTGACTGCCATTTCAAGAAAATCTTGAATAACACCTTCGAACCCTTTTGGAAGTAGAGTGTGTGTGTCAATTAACTGAACTTAGGATTGGAGTTCATCAAGAAGAAAGGGTGGGTTAAAATTAAATTTTGAGCCTTATATCCTTTTGTTTCAAAAAAATCTGTGAACCGGACCACGTTACAACCCTTAAAAGACCTAATTGAGGCAAAGTTTATTTTGAAAGCATACTACAGCAAGGTTGCGTTAACCTGACTCCAAACAATCTTTGTTAATAATTTGTGCAGATCACATCATCTTTCATCCTGTGAATGGCTAGATCCACTTTTGTGTTTTGATCATTGACTCGTTCCACTGTATATCACTATCATATCAATAAATTTTGATTTCAATTTTTACATAAGCACTGAATTAAAATTACCATTTTTTAATGAATTATTTTAATTGCAAATCAGCATTTAGCATCAAAGGAATCCCAACAATGTGCAATCAATTGAAGAGCTTGATCATGTGAAAGAATTCCAGTCAGGGGTAAATCACTTTGTGTATCGGTCAATCTGAGCCAATCACCAGAAGATTCAATTAGTCAAGAGCAAATTTGAAGATTCAAATTAGGGTGAGCTACCACAAAGAGCTCAATGGTTCCAACTCTCCAAAGATTGGTCAGTTAAAAGTCTCCCAGTCTAAGAATTGGCCAATCAAGGGGCAGAGCACTACAAAATTCAAACACTTGGGGCAAGCTACCTCAAGGTCAAAGCAAGTTGCTTCCCAACTCCTTTTAAGAAAAATTTCTTCAAAAACCCAACAAACTGAGGCAAGATGAGCCACAGAGGGGCAAGTCCTCTCCATGCTTTCAAGCTGTTCAAATAAGTCGTACGTCATCAATTATTGAGTTCAAGACAAGTGTTGAGGAATCATGATATCACCCCATCAAATAACCTTTGCCTTTTGACAAAGGAGCCTTTTTAAAGAACCTTCAATCCAATACCCATACAGGGGCATGTTGGAAACCTTTGAGTCATTGCTTACATCATTCACGTGCATAAATCATTCTCATGCATTAATCATATCGCTTCGCTCTAGCGTTGAGCCATGCATATCATCTCATTCATTGAGCATATGCCCATAGCATGAAAGATCAAGCATCAAAAACCAGTTCCCTTCTGGTAGCTTATTGTTAACTCCAGTTCCCGTGTGGTAGTCAGTTTTCTTTTCAAAACCAGTTCTTGTCTGGTAAATCATTTGAAATTCAGTTCCCGTCTGACAGTAAGTTTTTAACTTCAGTTCCCGTCTGGTAGTATTTTCTTTAACTCCAGTTCGTCTGGTAGTCTTTTCTTTAACTCCAGTTCACGTCTGGTAGTCTTTTCTTGAAACCAGTTCTTGCCTGGTAGCCTATGTTTTTTAACTCCAGTTCCCGTCTGTTAGTCTTTTCTTACACCAGTTCTCATCTGGTAGCCTTTTGTAAAACCATTTCTCGTATGGTAGCCTATTGTTAACTCAGTTTCTCACCTTGTGGTCAGTTTAATTTTTCAAAACCAGTTCTCGTCTGGTAGACTATCTTAAAGTCAGTTCTCGTCTGACGAACAAAAAAACAAAACAAAACACCAGTTCCTGTATGGTAATCTGCCCTTCAAGTCCAATTCGCGTCTGACAGATCATCCTTAAGTCCAGTTGTTACTGGCACTCTATTTTTAAAGTCCAATCATAATTGGTACTTAAAGTTTGGTTGTTTCTAATTTCATCTAAAGTCTAGTTGTAGCTGGCACCAATTCATTTGAAGTCGTCCATAACCAATGCTTTCGGTCTAAGTCCAATTGTTGTTGGCACATAATAAGAGTTTGATTACCCTGTTTGTTTTTCCTGATGGTTCCTAGAAGGTCATGTATAAATCTTCATTTTAAGGAATTTCCAGAAGCTTGGATGTTTTTCTTGTTGGAAAACTCCAATGATGTTTGTTTTGATCGATTTCTTCATAAAGTGTCGTCAAAGTCTTGTTTTGTATGGATGATCTTCTAATAAGAAGACTCCAATGTCTTATTTTTGTGGATGATCTTCTTGTAAGAAGACTCCTAATCTTGTTTTGTTTTGTGTGGATGATCTTCTAATAAGAAGACTCCAGATCTGTTAGCTGTATTCTAAGTGTTGTCAGGTCATGTTTGAACCTGTTTGATAAATCACTTTGAATATTCCCTAGTGTCCTTTCCCCCAAAATTTTGTCATCCCTAGTGAGTCATCACCCATTATCTTTTACATTTCCTGTGGATCACATCTACCATATGTTTCCATCATTCCCCACAAGTCTGTCCATCATCCATCATAAAATATTGTGTTAGGGTTCATCTCATACCTCATATCCCCAACAAACCAAAAGGGATTCCTTCATGTATACATTCATAGCATAACATATCATTTCATCTGCATTCAGGGACAAAATTCGGGTCCTTTTAATGTTTAACTATCTCCCACTGCGATCATATGAAGTGTATCATTCTCCATATTCTCTGGTTAAAAATGCTTAAATAGGGGAAACTGTCATACCGCAATTTTGACCCTGAATCGCCGAATCAATACAGTTATCATAGCATCTGCATAGCATGGCATGCATTTCATCTTGCACTGTCATACCCTAATTTTTGACCCTAAGATTCTTTTTTTTCGTTTCGCATCATCTTGCATAACATCTTTAGGTCATACGGTCTTTGTGTGTGTGCTTATCATGACTAACCAGCTTATGAAGTTGCAGTGAGTTCGAGTGTAGATGATACTTATTCTCCCAGTTAAGCATTTCAGGGCATGACTAGTTGCGCAGACTAGAAATGGTCATGTGGTTACTACTAGATCTGGGCTCCACTTTTAGACCTCTTTCTTCATTCTTGGGCCGTTTTTGGATCAACACTTTGAAGATATCTTGGATGGACTTTCTGGCTATATTTTGTGAAATCGAATTTTGGTAGTTTGTGAGTCAAGTAGAGCGTGTGATTAGTGTTATATCATTATACTTGGAATTAGGGTTTTTCTCAAGTCGTTTCTTCGTCAGGGTAAGAAAGGCTTGTTAGAGATTTGCCTACATTGTGCCAAAGTTGAAGTTGTAGGTTCACTAAGATTAAGGTCTTGTTGCTCTCAATTACCTGTGCTTTTAATGCAAGATGGTTTGGATTTGGGATTAAGATACATATTCAAGTGCGCTTCAAGCCTAATATTTGCAAAGTGACCAAGTGGTGATTCGATTTATGACATCAGGGTTGATTCTTAATGGTTGGATTTCAAGTGGTTTGTTTGAATGGGATCAAGAGATGAGCGTGCCAATGTTTGGAAAGAAGATCCATGTCCAAGATTCAAGGTCACTAATTCTATCCAAAAATCCAAGTTCTAATAAAGCATTTTTAGAATCCATGGTTATTTCATACTTCATTCTTCAAATTCTAAGGTGAAAATGTCAAAGTCCATTACCAAAAAGAATTGATACAAAGCCCATTGCACATAAAAAAATTTTATGAAGGTAACAAATTGCAGCTTCTCCTTGGAAACGAAGCTTTAACTTGGGATGAGTAGGGTCAGTGATCACGACATGTCTCGTGGCATTGACGCACTTTCTTCAATTACAACAATCTTATAATAGATTCATTCTTCTACAGTAACCTCTTATTACTACAAAACAACATCCAAATCAATTGATCAAGAAAAAAGTAATCCAAATCAAACATTCATAATTGATTTTGCAAAAAAGCTTTAAATTAATTAAAAGAAAAAGCTGAACATAATTGATTTTGGGTGCCACTCTGGGAAATGTTGAATGTGTTTAGGGTTTATCAGTGCATCCTCGCCTTCGTCCTCGTAATCTCCATCTTTATATCCGCTTCTCAAGGTCGTTCGTGATTTGCTTGCAATTCATACTTAGGTTTCTGCTATAGTAGTAAGAGAAATAAAGATGGAAGCTGAATTAGTCAAGGCTGCAACAAGTGAGAAACTGGCAGATATTGATTGGACGAAAAATATTGAAATCTCTGAATTAGTTGCTCGTGATCAAAGGAAAGCTAAAGATGTTGATCAAGCTGTAAAAAAGAGATTGGGTAACAAGAACCCCAACATTCAACTTTATTCTATCATGTTGCTGGAAATGTTGATGAACAACATAGGAAGTCACGTATTATTCCACAAAGCCAAAACAACAACATTCAACCCTTTCCAAAACAATAATCAAACATGATCGAATGAAAATGGAAATTTATCAATCACACAATCACACGTTCATGGAAGAAATCACGAAAAAGGAGCAAAGAATCACAATTCATAACAGCCACGGTTTCTTTCCAAAAAAATAAGAATTGACAATAATCTCGTTCATTAAGTCGAAATCTGTACAATTAATCCGTTAAACCTATAAAAGCAGAACACACAAGAGCAGAAAGAGGGACGAAAATACACGATTTGAAAACAATAAGCATTCACAAACAATAGTGAGCACGAAGCGAAACAACCCAAATTGCGGCGTAAGTGAAATTGAAAAGAAACAACAACTATAACTCATACGAACCTCACTAGCAGCAGGAAACGTGAAAATCATCACCGCCTTCCACCTCTTAAACTGCCAAACACTGCTTCGAGACCATCCGCACATCTCCGACGACACGTCGTTCGTCGTCACTGCCGCGAGCTGAATTCGTCCTTCGTTCACGCCGCCGTTTTCCGCCGTCATCGAATCGGTAGATTTCTTTAAACCTTGCTTGAATTCACAATGATGTATGTTGGTTTGGAAAATTGAATATGATGTTGTTGTGATTTTGTTGCTTTTAAAGAAAATTGTTTGATTTGTTGACTCTGAGAAAATGTGGAAGCGGAAGAGAGATTTTTTTCTTTTCGCAGAGAGAAATTGATAGAGCGAGTGAGAGCTGCAGAAAAAGGAATAGCTTGTGAGGGAGATGACGGAAGAGAAGATGAGAGGTTGAAACTCTCTTTTGACTCTCATGATATCTCTATCATGTAAGACTCATATGGGCCCAAGGAGGTTTTGACCCACGTGTGGTTTTTGAGCACCCTTGGTTTCTTTTTGCATTTTGATTTCCTTTTGGCCTATGATTGATTGATTTTAGCACCTTTGTTTTCTACCTTCACCATAAATCTAGATTAACCTTGTTTCTTTATCTTAATATCTTTTTTGTCATGTTTTTCTATGCATTTTAATTCATAAAAATTCATAAAAAGCTTAGTATTAGATTTTTTTTAGCAATTAATTAGAATTTGTTTTTAGAGTTAATTTTCAATAAAAATTTGGAATTAATTTAATTAAGATTCGCGACTAATCTTTAACTAAATTCATGATTAATTATTGGCTTAAGTCTGTGACCAATCCTTGGTTTAAGTTTGTGATTAATCTCTTGAATTAATGTTGATTAACACTTCACTAAGTTTTTTTTTATTATTGATTAGATTTAGTTGATATTTTATTGAGGTTTCCCGACTGAATTCTGTGAGTCTCCCTATCCTGATTTTGATATATTTCCTGATGATAGTTTGTGATATCTAAGGCATATGAATGCTTACTTAGCCTAACTTTAGGTATTTCCCATTTCATCCTAGTCTTAGAATTAGAGTCGTCGTACTCTGTGCGGGTGTCTTACCATGGACACTTCTTACCCGTTTATCCTAGCCCTAAGATTAGAGTTGACGCACTCTATGTAAGTGTCCTGCCATTGACACTTACCTCCTTTTCAACCTAGCCTTAGGTTTAGAGTCACCGTACTCTACGTAAGTGTCTTACCATGGATACTTACCTTCCCTTGGAACCTTGACCACGGTCGAGAGTTCCTCACCCTTATTGAGGGGAACTACGAATGCTCTGATTCCATTCCCATCAGGATACGTAGGCACAGGATGGGATGTCTTGGCAAGCATACTTAGAAATAACACCTTAGGTCTCCCTTTTACCTTTCCACCCTTTAGCAGACAAAATAACAAATAACACAATAAAACAAGAGGTTCCTGTAGAGTACTACAGATATTTAGGATGCTAGCACCTTCCCTAGGTATAACCAACCCCCGAACCTTAGATCTCTTGCATTGTTTTACATTGCAATTAGGGTTTTCGACCTTTACCCTTTCCTTTGGATAAATCAAAGTTCGGTGGTAAATTTCAAAGATTTGTGATTCAAGTTAATCCAATAGCTTGATATCCAATTCTCACCGTGACAGAAATGGCGACTTCACTGGGGATTCTTAGGGGTTGCACCTAACTTGTTTATATGTGTTATTCGTTGTATATCTGTATACTTGTATATTTATATATATTTGTCTGCTCGGGTTGTTACCTTTGTGTGGTGAGATTAGTCCTAACCCAGACTTTAGTGTACACCTATGATAGGATTAGTATAATCAATAGTTAAATGTTGGGAGTAGTCCTAACATGATTAACATATGATATAACCACGCTCAGTGGAGGCCCCTTTGGGATTATTGATGTCATGCGAGTAGTCGTATTGGCATTACTTTTTCCGACCTGGGAGTCCGTGAAGCTGGGGACCTTAGTATCCCTTCACCCCTCTAAGCCTTTTTAGGACGTAGTGCAGTGATTATCCAGGTGTAGATCTGTGATGGTTGTCATGCGATACTATACTTAGACGAGTTTATCTTGAGAATATTATTAGCCCGCATGAGTTGTCGTGCAAGCCGATAATTTCTGAAAGATTTATCGATGACTCTGGGAACTTTGTTAGAACCCGTTGTGCAGGTGTTGTACCCCAAATTTTACCCTCAGATATTCTGATCATTTGCACATCATTCTAAGTCGGTCCCGATTAATTTCAAATCTAAAGAATGTTGTATTTTCCCAAGTGATTTTATCCTGTGCTGATGATTTTGGCATGTTTGTCCTTCGTTTTCGAGTATTTTGGTATTCAACTTTTATTCACTTTTTAGTTATTTTATTTGTACTTTATTTGTAAATAGCCTCTTATTAATTTAGAATTCATTTTATTTTTAATTTTTTTAAGTTCATAATATTTTACTACTTATTTATTTTTATTCATCTATTTATTTCTTAATTAAATGATTTTAATTAATTTAATTTTGTTTAGTTAAATCAGATTTTTTATTATATTTTATTTTATTTAATTATTTCCTTTTAATTTTATTCTTTTATTCTTTTTATCCTATTTTTGACAAAACTTCATATATGTTAGTGTAAATAGCATTGCATGCATGCTCTGATCCTGCATCCCGTACAAGCTACAAAACCTGTTTCAAGTAACAGTGACTTGCCACTGCACTTTTTTATTGACAAGCAACCAGTACATATAACTCCTCGGCACACATACTTTTGCTCATTTTCAAATTAAAGCGATTTTCCCTGCTACTTTCAACAACAACACATTGCCAGTTCCAATCAACTTCTCCTCACCATGAATACATCTTTCTAATCTCCAACTCCACTCTCCCTTGTTAAAAACCTTTAACATCAACTTACTGCTACTCATGTTTTTCTCACTCATTTCAAAACCCTTCACTCACTTTCATTTCCAACCTTGAAAAACCACAAAAACACACTTCTTTCACCATAAAAAACAACGTTGTTGCTCTTTTAACAAACCTCTGCCTTCATTTTCGTAAAAAGACATTGCAGCTGCAACGCTCACAACCTCTACACCCTGCACCGTCATGAACTCACAAACCATAAACTCCACTTCATTTTAACAACCACCATGACTCCGGCTACATAAATCTTCTCGTAAAAGCTTCACAAGCCACCACTTTGATGTTGCGAACCTCTTTTACCAGCGACGTTTTGAGTTTGTTTCCTTCACTCCGAGCTTAATCCGTCGCGAGACGGGGGAAAACGAGAGGGGAGCACGACGTTGAACCTGAAGGGAGAACCGCCGCTTGCGGTATAGAGACAAAAAGTTTGGTTAGAATCTCCTTATTTCTCTTTGTTTCTTTTTGATTGAAAAGTGCCACTTAGTTTAATTTTGTTTAATATGTGTTTGTTTACTGTGATGTGCACATGCACTCTATTCACTTTCTGGAGTTTTGTTTAGATTCATAGCTTCTGTGAGAATATCATCATGTTGCTTTACTACTAGCATTTCATTATATTAGTAAATATGTTCTGCATGGTACTGTTTAAACTTGTGTTCATTCACATTTCTTTTGTTAATAATATGTTATTGGTATGTGTTAATGTTTTGTTACTAATACTACTTACTGTTCTTACGTTATTGATATATTATTAATATTTGGTTCGTACGTGAACATATGTTTTGTACTCATTTTTCTAAAATTAGTTATTTGTATATTATTTATTTTAACACTTTATTTCTAAACCTTTTGATATTGTTGAATATATTTGTAATTATTTTAATTAATTTGGTTTTGTGTATTGATGATGATAGTCATCTCGTTTGGTTTGATAAAGCTCATTTAGTGAATTAACCTTGAATTTTTATCTTGAAAAGATACATATATCAGATACTTGGACTTGTAATATAAAGGATGTTTGGTTTTGTATTTGTTTCGCATGCCTTAGCAGTGTTGTTTGTTGGTCTGCAAAACTTTAATAGCAGGTGGTGGGGTTTGTGAATTCGGTGCACCCGGAATATGTCGGCATTGAAAAAACAAAAGAAAAGAAAACAAGTTTAATTTCAACCATTTTTGTTATAATAAATTTCATATTTAATTTGTATAGTATTAAAAAAATGCAAAAAATATATTTTTAATAATCAATACTTTTAATTTTTTTTAATTTAATTTAATTAGTTATTAAATATTTTAAAAAATACCAAAAACATTTTAATCTTTAATTTTATTAATTTTAATTAGATTGTAATTTTATTAGCTTTTAATTAGAGTTTAGAATTTAGTTTATATTTAAATTAGAAATTTTGTTTAGTTAAAATTTTAAGTTAGTTAGTTTTAACCAAATTTTAATTAGTAATTAGACTTAGTAAATTTGAATTTTAGAATTTAGTTTAATTGAATAATTAAGTTAGAGGTTAATTTATTTAGTTAGTTAAATTAGGATTAGTTTAGCTTTCCCTTTAGAGTTAATCTAGAAATAGTTGTTTAGACTTAGTTATTTATTTTAGAATTAGTTAACTAATTTTTTTAGGATTTGTTTAATTAACATTTTAATTAGATATTAATCTTTTAGTTTTTTGGTTTAATTAGGCATTATTTAATTTCTAATTTAATCTTGCCGATGTTTTGAGTTTATTCCTAATATTCATTGTCAATCTGGTTCTTGTTGCATCTTACTGTATATATTGCTGTACATATTTACCTTACACTTGACACCGGAGTTTTCCTCCTTGTTTCCATATTACTTCTCCATTCCAAAGGAAAGAATCTTCTTTATTGACTTCATGTCATAGATAGCTCAAATACCCTGTTAACCTCAAACCATTTCACAAGAGATAACCATTAATCTCTTTTCCCCTGTTTAACCTAACATTCCCAAAGAGATAGCTATTAATCTCTTCTCCTTTAAGACGATCCAACCTTTCACAATCCTTTCAAGAGATAGCCATTAATCTCTTCCTCCTAACCAATCCATCCTTACAAGCTTTGCTTTCAAGCTTTTCACCCTACTTTCCCTTGGAACCTTTACCACAGTCAAGAGTTCCTCATCCCCGTTGAGGGGAACTACGATTGCTCTGATTTCTCAAGTTCACCTTGAGAATACGTAGGCATAGGATTGCGAGATCCTAGCGAGCTACCTTTTTCTTTTTCCATCTTTTTCCTTTACATCTGATGCCTTCTCGGATTCCATCCTTTTTTACCTTTACATCCGATGCCTTCTCGGATTCCACATTTTCTTTTTACACCATTTTACCCCATATTGAGGGGAACTACGAATGCTCTGATTCCATTCCCGCCAGGATACGTAGGCACGAGATGCGATGTCTTGGCGAGCATACTTAGTGTATATACCTAAGTCTTTATCTTTACCATAGTACAGATTCTTAGCAAGCAAACATAGAATAACACAAATACTAACAAGAGGTTCCCGTAGAGTACTACGGACGTTTAGGGTGCTAATACCTTCCCTAGGTGTAACCAACCCCCGAACCTTAGATCTCCCCCCTTTAGGTTTTTTTAACGATCTTGAACCTTTCCTTTGGATAAATCAAAGTCGGTTGTAAAAGAAAATGATGCAAGTTAATTAATAGCTTGTTATCCGATTTTCACCGCAACAGAAATGGCGACTTCACCGGGGAGCTAAGTTAGACCTATTGCTGGTCCTTTCCTAAGAGGGTTAAGCCTATCTTGTTTGTATTTGTGTTATTTATATGTTTGCTTGCTTGTACATTTGTATATTTATATCTGTATATATCTGTATACCTGTATATATCTCTGTCTGTATTGGATTTTCTGTGTGCAGGGTACTACTATTGAGTGGTGAGATAAGTCCTAACCCGGACTTGAGCGCACTTATTATAGGATGATGGTATATTCAAGGAGACTTTGAAGGAGTCGATTCCTGAAAAAGTTAACTTGAGACACCTTCACTCAGCTTAGGCCCTCTTGAGAGTTTAGTCATGTTGAACGATCCTTTTCGTGAAAGCGTGCTACTCTCAATGTATGTGCCATTGAGGCTGAGAACCGTAGTTTCCAAACCCCACTTAAGCCTTTTAGATGTAGTGCGGTGACCATGATGGAGTCTATTTCTGAATTGGTTGTCACGCGATACTACACTCAGACGAGATCCTCTTGAGAATTTTATTGATTACCAAGTCATCTGGGAAGTCGATAAAATTTGAAAGATGGGTTGTCGACTCTGGGAACTTCTTAGAACCCTATTTTACAGATAAAAGAACCCTAGTACACACCCTGTGGTTGGTTCTTTACCCAGACTCCATGTTGTGATCTCGAACCCTTGATCCTGTTGCATGTGTTTTGCATCTTGTTTGCATTGTATTGCATATCATTTGCATCTTTGCATGATTCATTGCATGCGTCTGTCTATTTGTCCGGTTACTCATTGTCATTCTATCTATATTCCAGTGTTTGTCTGTGAGTCGTCAAGTTGATCCCTCGACACCGATACCGGACTAGAGCTAATTACAGACGCAAGATGTCAGAGCAAGAGATACACAATGTTGAGGTCCGAATGGAGATCGATGAACTTAAGTCGAGCATGACTAAACTCACTGAGATGCTTCAAGTTTTGCTTGCTAGAGGGGAGCCTCCCCAAAGGACAGTCATCCAGGAAGTTTCAAGTGCTGATCCTCCACCAGTTCAAGTGCCACCTTCAACTTGGCCAGAGTTTGGTTTGCCACACAACTATTCTCCACCTCTTGCATCTACTGCTATGGTTGGTCAGAATGCTATGCCAGTGTTTCAAGCTCCTGTTTTCACCCAGCCCAGACCTGTGGTTCATGCTGTTCCACAGACTATTCGAGCTTCTTTTGAGAACCCCCTTTATGAGTACAATGCTGCAAGTGCTCAAGGTGAAGACCATGAAGACTTTGTTGAACCTGAAGTTGTTCGACAGCAGTTTCAGAGCATAGAGAAGAGACTCAAAGCTGTTGAGGGTAATGACTTCTTTAATGTGGATGTGGACAACATGTGCTTAGTATCAGACCTTGTCATACCTGCTAAGTTTACAACTCCAGATTTTGTGAAGTACAAAGGTCACTCTTGCCCAAGAGCTCACTTGGTCATGTATCTTCGCAGGATGACTGCTCACGCCAAAAATCAGAAGTTGCTCATACACTGTTTTCAAGACAGCTTGAGTGGGGCATCACTCAAAGGGTACATGGGTCTTGAGCAAAACTCTATCTGTAGCTTCCAAGACCTCACCAATGCATTCATGAAGCAATACAAGTATAACCTTGACATGGCTCCTGATCGCCGTCAACTGCAAAATATGTCTCAGAATGATAAAGAGTCTTTCAAGGAGTATGCTCAGCGCTGGAGAGAGTTGGTTTCCCAAGTGGAACCTTCCCTGGCTGAGAAGGAGTTAACTGGAATGTTTATGGATACCCTGTCCCCATTCTATTGGGAGAAGATGGTTGGAAGTGTTTCCTCCAATTTCACTGATTTGGTTACTATTGGCCAAAGATTAGAGGAAGGTCTTAAGAAAGGAAAAGTGTCCAAGGCTGCTGAATCTTCTAATGCTGTGAAGAAATCCTACGGGAACTTTCAGAAGAAGAAGGAAGATCAGACTAATGCTATAATGGTTGAAGTGAGAAGGCCTCGTCCTCAACCTCAGTATACCATTCACCCAACTGTTGCTGCTGTTACTGCTGTGGTTGCTGCACCACGACCAACTCAAGCTCTCCAACGTCCAGCTGCAGGACAGAGCCAATATCGTCATAGGGGTCAATTTGATCCCATTCCCATGACCTACACTGAACTTTATCCTAGTTTGGTTCAACAAGACTTGATTACCACAAGGCCTCTGCCTCCTCCTCCAAATCCTCTTCCATCCGGCTATAGGGCTGATCTTCATTGTGAATACCATCAGGGTGGTGCGGGCCATAACTTGGAAAGATGCTTTGCATTGAAGGCTATAGTACAAGAGCTGACGAGGAGCAAAATCCTCTCCTTCAAGGACAATCCCAATGTTCAGAGCAATCCTCTTCCAGGACACGCCAAGTAAAGCTTCAGTCGACTTCAGCATGATATCCTCCTAAAAGCCAGTGTTTCAGACAGGACAGCTCATCCTTGTATTGATTAGTCACTAGGCCTTTGTTTCTTGTTGTTTGCACTTTCTTTATTTTTGTAATAGCAGTTTGCTTTCAATTATGTTTGTACTTTCTCAATTAATGAAATGAGCATTTGCAACTTTTTGATTCAATTCATTTGTGTTTGCTATTTACTTCTTAATGCTTTCTCTTTCAAGAAAAATAAAAAATTTCTCTTGTTTACTTTCTTTTGATTATGCAAAGATTGGAAGGAGGATGATGATACTTTATACTCATAATTGTTGTTGGTATGCTTTCAAATCAAAACTTTGCTGACGATGTAAGGCATTGTTTCAATCCCTAAACACTGGAGACATAAGGAAGATAACCCCTCTCTAACCCCTTCGAGCCTAGAAGTAGGAGTTTCTTTCTTTACAAACAAAAACCCGCAATCTTAACCTGGGGCAGGGTAGTTCTCAGTTAACTGGATTGTGCATTCAATTACAAGAGCTTCATGCAAGACGACTTTCAACAAAATATTGCACTCACAGTTTTCCTTCACACACAGCAAGCAAGTGTCGAAGATGTCTTTCAGGTCTAACGCCAATGATGGTTCACTGTAATCCTCAAACCAGGCAGTCACTAAAAAAAAAAAAAAAGAAAGAAAAGCTTGTATGACAGCCAAAAGTTGGAAGGAAGCAGTGACTGCCATCTCAAGTCCATTGAATTTTGAACCATCATCAGTGCAATTCCTAACTCATGGGAATTTGAGTGCATAGTTTGAGTTAACTGAGCATAGGACTGGAGTTCATCACGTAGATTGGGTGGGTCACAAATAAACTTTGAGCCTTTATCCTTTGTTTCTTAAATCGTGAACCAGACCACGTTATAACCCTCGAAAGACCTAATTGAAGCAAGGTTATTTTGAAAGCATACTACAGCAAGGTTGCGTAAACTGACTCCAAAAGATCTTTGCAGATCATCTATTTTGGGCATTACACCCTTTGCTTGAACTTTTCACTTTAATGTCTTGAACCACCGTGTTCTGACTAATATCCCATATGCTTTGCACCTCTTTCAAAATGATTTTGATTTCAAAAGTTGCATGAACTTTGCATTTACCATGTGTGTACAAATACTTTTGTTTGCAAACTAGCTTTCTTCTTAAGGAATTTTCAAACAGTTAAGAAACTTGGTCAGTGATCCAATCAGGGGCAAGTTCCTTCCATATCATGTTGAGAATCAGTTCAAGATTTGTGGTTTAATGGCAACTTCTCAGATTTGGTTTATCCAGAAAACCTTTCAAGACTCATACTGGAGCAAGCTTTCCCAGTGTACAGTAAAACAATCATTTTCAAGACCCGGACTGGGGCAAGCTTTTCAAGTGTGCCGTGAAACAGTCATTTCAGAATCAATCAAGTTGAAGCAATGATCGGCTCGTCTACCACAGTAAGCTAATCTGGAGTAAGTTACTTGGAGAATCCCCATGCAACTTTCAAGCAGTTTTTCATCCTTCCTACAAGGATCATCATTTTATACAGTTTACCAGTGTGGCAGATAATGTGTTTAGCAGTAGCATCTCTAGTCCCCAAGCAGAATGGCAGTGATCTCCGTGTTGAGGAATCAGTCTTCTAGTCTTGTCTTCTCACCAAAAGAGTCGAGTTGTGTCGTCAGCATCTGCATCTACATTTGATCATATATCATCTCCATGATTCATATACGTATGCATATCATGAGTGTTTCATCCTCATTTGCATTTCTCCCGAGGTCGTATCGTTATCCACGTCTTACCTCATGGTCAAAGTCCAACTACCAAAACGTTACCTGTCCTTTTCATTCAGTGCCATTCCTAAATGTTGTCATTCTCTTACGCATCTAATCCTGTTGATAGATGTTGGTCTTCTCTCATTCCAGTGTTATTCCTGGATCTTTATATTCTCTCACTCCAGTGTCATTCCTGGATGTCTGTCTCTTGTGATCTCCAGTGCCATTCCTGGATGTTTGTCTCTTTTGATCTCCAGTGCCATTCCCGGATATCTTAGTGTTATTCCTGGAAGTTTTGCCTACCTTCTGTAACCTCATCAAATTTGCTTGATATCTTTTAGTGTTATTCCTGAAAGTCTTATCTATTTATTCAGTGCCATTCCTAAAAGTCCACAGTCATTTAATGCTGTCTTGGATACTGTGATCCATTTTATCCAATACTTTCTTGGATCTCTACCTTTCCCACGTTTATCTAAAGCCATTATTAGATATTGTGATTCATACCTCTCATTCAAAGCCATTATTGGATGTCCGGTTTTTTCATCATCTGATGCCTATCCGGATGTGTCTCTCCTTCTGATGTTTTTTTCAGATCGAGTCTTTGATCACTTTATCTAAAGCCGTTATTAGATATTGTGATTTGTACCTTTCATTCAAAGCCGTTATTGGATGTCCGGTTTCTCTACCATCTGATGCCTATCCGGATGTGCCTCTCCTTCTGTTGTTTTTTCAGATCGAGTCCTTGTTCACTTTATCTAAAGTCGTTATTAGATATTGTGATTTATACCTTTCATTCAAAGGTGTTATTGGATGTCTGGTTTCTCTACCATCCGATGCCTATCCGGATGTGCCTCTCCTTCTGTTGTTTTTTCAGATCGAGTCCTTGTTCACTTTATCTAAAGCCGTTATTAGATATTGTGATTTATACCTTTCATTCAAAGCTGTTATTGGATGTCTGGTTTCCTTTTATTCAATGCCATATAGTCTTGTTTGTTCACCTTTATCTAAAGCCATTATTAGATATTGTGACTTGTACCTTTCATTCAAAGCCATTATTGGACGTCTGGTTTCTTTTGCCATCTGATGTTTTTCCGGATGTGCCTTTCTCTGTGTTTTCTGGCTTTCTTGAAGATCCCGTTTGAACTCTTCAGTATAAGAAAATCCCAGAAAATCTTTTCATGATGTCTATCCTTTATTTCAAATTAATCCTCAGTGGAGATCATGTCTTCTTTCTGGTTCCATGCCCAGTAAAGAGTGTACCTTCCGCTTCCCCAGTGTTATTGTCATCCCCAGTGAGTGATTGCTCATTGTGTGGACTTTGTCCCCGCCTGCTTTCGTTTTTGTCTGCATTTTGCATCTATCATCATGCTGGAGTTCATTGCATGTCAGCATTTTGTTTTGGTTTCTTTTGTTCATAGCATTGCATGTCAGTGCATCTAAGGGCAAAATTTTCGGTTTGCTATATTTAAATACCTTTCACCTTGATCTCCCGAGGATTTCCATCTCTCCTGTCATCCGGTGAAGTTATTTAAATAGGGGCAACTGTTGTACCCCAAATTTTACCCTCAGATATTCTGATCATTTGCACATCATTCTAAGTCGGTCCCGATTAATTTCAAATCTAAAGAATGTTGTATTTTCCCAAGTGATTTTATCCTGTGCTGATGATTTTGGCATGTTTGTCCTTCGTTTTCGAGTATTTTGGTATTCAACTTTTATTCACTTTTTAGTTATTTTATTTGTAATTTATTTGTAAATAGCCTCTTATTAATTTAGAATTGATTTTATTTTTAATTTTTTTAAGTTCATTATATTTGACTACTTATTTATTTTTATTCATCTATTTATTTCTTAATTAAATTATTTTAATTAATTTAATTTTGTTTAGTTAAATCAGATTTTTTATTATATTTTATTTTATTTAATTATTTCCTTTTAATTTTATTCTTTTATTCTTTTTATCCTATTTTTGACAAAACTTCATATTTAAGTTTTAGGGTACGTTTTGATTGTATTATATGTTAGTGTAAATAGCATTGCATGCATGCTCTGATCCTGCATCCCGTACAAGCTACAAAACCTGTTTCAAGTAACAGTGACTTGCCACTGCACTTTTTTATTGACAAGCAACCAGTACATATAACTCCTCGCCACACATACTTTTGCTCATTTTCAAATTAAAGCGATTTTCCCTGCTACTTTCAACAACAACACACTGCCAGTTCCAATCAACTTCTCCTCACCATGAATACATCTTTCTAATCTCCAACTCCACTCTCCCTTGTTAAAAACCTTTAACATCAACTTACTGCTACTCATGTTTTTCTCACTCATTTCAAAACCCTTCACTCACTTTCATTTCCAACCTTGAAAAACCACAAAAACACACTTCTTTCACCATAAAAAACAACGTTACTTCTCTTTTAACAAACCTCTGCCTTCATTTTCGTAAAAAGACATTGCAGCTGCAACGCTCACAACCTCTACACCCTGCACCGTCATGAACTCACAAACCATAAACTCCACTTCATTTTAACAACCACCATGACTCCGGCTACATAAATCTTCTCGTAAAAGCTTCACAAGCCACCACTTTGATGTTGCGAACCTCTTTTACCAGCGATGTTTTGAGTTTGTTTCCTTCACTCCGAGCTTAATCCGTCGCGAGACGGGGGAAAACGAGAGGGGAACACAACGTTGAACCTGAAGGGAGAACCGCCGCTTGCGGTATAGAGACAAAAAGTTTGGTTAGAATCTCCTTATTTCTCTTTGTTTCTTTTTGATTGAAAAGTGCCACTTACTTTAATTTTGTTTAATATGTGTTTGTTTACTGTGATGTGCACATGCACTCTATTCACTTCCTGGAGTTTTGTTTAGATTCATAGCTTCTGTGAGAATATCATCATGTTGCTTTACTACTAGCATTTCATTATATTAGTAAATATGTTCTGCATGGTACTGTTTAAACTTGTGTTCATTCACATTTCTTTTGTTAATAATATGTTATTGGTATGTGTTAATGTTTTGTTACTAATACTACTTACTGTTCTTACGTTATTGATATATTATTAATATTTGGTTCGTACGTGAACATATGTTTTGTACTCATTTTTCTAATATTAGTTATTTATATATTATTTATTTTAACACTTTATTTCTAAACCTTTTGATATTGTTGAATATATTTGTAATTA
Source organism: Lathyrus tuberosus (assembly GCA_022829125.1). Taxonomy (NCBI): domain Eukaryota; kingdom Viridiplantae; phylum Streptophyta; class Magnoliopsida; order Fabales; family Fabaceae; genus Lathyrus; species Lathyrus tuberosus. The sequence goes on from JALAZF010000021.1 coordinate 84,934, forward strand.
TTTTAATTAATTTGGTTTTGTGTATTGATGATGATAGTCATCTCGTTTGGTTTGATAAAGCTCATTTAGTGAATTAACCTTGAATTTTTATCTTGAAAAGATACATATATCAGATACTTGGACTTGTAATATAAAGGATGTTTGGTTTTGTATTTGTTTCGCATGCCTTAGCAGTGTTGTTTGTTGGTCTGCAAAACTTTAATAGCAGGTGGTGGGGTTTGTGAATTCGGTGCACCCGGAATATGTCGGCATTGAAAAAACAAAAGAAAAGAAAACAAGTTTAATTTCAACCATTTTTGTTATAATAAATTTCATATTTAATTTGTATAGTATTAAAAAAATGCAAAAAATATATTTTTAATAATCAATACTTTTAATTTTTTTTAATTTAATTTAATTAGTTATTAAATATTTTAAAAAATACCAAAAACATTTTAATCTTTAATTTTATTAATTTTAATTAGATTGTAATTTTATTAGCTTTTAATTAGAGTTTAGAATTTAGTTTATATTTAAATTAGAAATTTTGTTTAGTTAAAATTTTAAGTTAGTTAGTTTTAACCAAATTTTAATTAGTAATTAGACTTAGTAAATTTGAATTTTAGAATTTAGTTTAATTGAATAATTAAGTTAGAGGTTAATTTATTTAGTTAGTTAAATTAGGATTAGTTTAGCTTTCCCTTTAGAGTTAATCTAGAAATAGTTGTTTAGACTTAGTTATTTATTTTAGAATTAGTTAACTAATTTTTTTAGGATTTGTTTAATTAACATTTTAATTAGATATTAATCTTTTAGTTTTTTGGTTTAATTAGGCATTATTTAATTTCTAATTTAATCTTGCCGATGTTTTGAGTTTATTCCTAATATTCATTGTCAATCTGGTTCTTGTTGCATCTTACTGTATATATTGCTGTACATATTTACCTTACACTTGACACCGGAGTTTTCCTCCTTGTTTCCATATTACTTCTCCATTCCAAAGGAAAGAATCTTCTTTATTGACTTCATGTCATAGATAGCTCAAATACCCTGTTAACCTCAAACCATTTCACAAGAGATAACCATTAATCTCTTTTCCCCTGTTTAACCTAACCTTCCCAAAGAGATAGCTATTAATCTCTTCTCCTTTAAGACGGTCCAACCTTTCACAATCCTTTCAAGAGATAGCCATTAATCTCTTCCTCCTAACCAATCCATCCTTACAAGCTTTGCTTTCAAGCTTTTCACCCTACTTTCCCTTGGAACCTTGACCACAGTCAAGAGTTCCTCATCCCCGTTGAGGGGAACTACGATTGCTCTGATTTCTCAAGTTCACCTTGAGAATACGTAGGCATAGGATTGCGAGATCCTAGCGAGCTACCTTTTTCTTTTTCCATCTTTTTCCTTTACATCTGATGCCTTCTCGGATTCCATCCTTTTTTACCTTTACATCCGATGCCTTCTCGGATTCCACATTTTCTTTTTACACCATTTTACCCCATATTGAGGGGAACTACGAATGCTCTGATTCCATTCCCGTCAGGATACGTAGGCACGAGATGCGATGTCTTGGCGAGCATACTTAGTGTATATACCTAGGTCTTTATCTTTACCATAGTACAGATTCTTAGCAAGCAAACATAGAATAACACAAATACTAACAAGAGGTTCCCGTAGAGTACTACGGACGTTTAGGGTGCTAATACCTTCCCTAGGCGTAACCAACCCCCGAACCTTAGATCTCCCCCCTTTAGGTTTTTTTAGCGATCTTGAACCTTTCCTTTGGATAAATCAAAGTCGGTTGTAAAAGAAAATGATGCAAGTTAATTAATAGCTTGTTATCCCATTTTCACCGCAACAGAAATGGCGACTTCACTGGGGAGCTAAGTTAGACCTATTGTTGGTCCTTTCCTAAGAGGGTTAAGCCTATCTTGTTTGTATTTGTGTTATTTATATGTTTGCTTGCTTGTACATTTGTATATTTATATCTGTATATATCTGTATACCTGTATATATCTCTGTCTGTATTGGATTTTCTGTGTGCAGGGTACTACTATTGAGTGGTGAGATAAGTCCTAACCCGGACTTGAGCGCACTTATTATAGGATGATGGTATATTCAAGGAGACTTTGAAGGAGTCGATTCTTGAAAAAGTTAACTTGAGACACCTTCACTCAGCTTAGGCCCTCTTGAGAGTTTAGTCATGTTGAACGATCCTTTTCGTGAAAGCGTGCTACTCTCAATGTATGTGCCATTGAGGCTGAGAACCGTAGTTTCCAAACCCCACTTAAGCCTTTTAGATGTAGTGCGGTGACCATGATGAAGTCTATTTCTGAATTGGTTGTCACGCGATACTACACTCAGACGAGATCCTCTTGAGAATTTTATTGATTACCAAGTCATCTGGGAAGTCGATAAAATCCGAAAGATGGGTTGTCGACTCTGGGAACTTCTTAGAACCCTGTTTTACAGATAAAAGAACCCTAGTACACACCCTGTGGTTGGTTCTTTACCCAGACTCCATGTTGTGATCTCGAACCCTTGATCCTGTTGCATGTGTTTTGCATCTTGTTTACATTGTATTGCATATCATTTGCATCTTTGCATGATTCATTGCATGCGTCTGTCTATTTGTCCGGTTACTCATTGTCATTCTCTCTATATTCCAGTGTTTGTCTGTGAGTCGTCAAGTTGATCCCTCGACACCGATACCGGACTAGAGCTAATTACAGACGTAAGATGTCAGAGCAAGAGATACACAATGTTGAGGTCCGAATGGAGATCGATGAACTTAAGTCGAGCGTGACTAAACTCACTGAGATGCTTCAAGTTTTGCTTGCTAGAGGGGAGCCTCCCCAAAGGATAGTCATCCAGGAAGTTTCAAGTGCTGATCCTCCACCAGTTCAAGTGCCACCTTCAACTTGGCCAGAGTTTGGTTTGCCACACAACTATTCTCCACCTCTTGCATCTACTGCTATGGTTGGTCAGAATGCTATGCCAGTGTTTCAAGCTCCTGTTTTCACCCAGCCCAGACCTGTGGTTCATGCTGTTCCACAGACTGTTCGAGCTTCTTTCGAGAACCCCCTTTATGAGTACAATGTTGCAAGTGCTCAAGGTGAAGACCATGAAGACTTTGTTGAACCTGAAGTTGTTCGACAGCAGTTTCAGAGCATAGAGAAGAGACTCAAAGCTGTTGAGGGTAATGACTTCTTTAATGTGGATGTGGACAACATGTGCTTAGTATCAGACCTTGTCATACCTGCTAAGTTTACAACTCCATATTTTGTGAAGTACAAAGGTCACTCTTGCCCAAGAGCTCACTTGGTCATGTATCTTCGCAGGATGACTGCTCACGCCAAAAATCAGAAGTTGCTCATACACTATTTTCAAGACAGCTTGAGTGGGGCATCACTCAAATGGTACATGGGTCTTGAGCAAAACTCGATCCGTAGCTTCCAAGACCTCACCAATGCATTCATGAAGCAATACAAGTATAACCTTGACATGGCTCCTGATCGCCGTCAACTGCAAAATATGTCTCAGAATGATAAAGAGTCTTTCAAGGAGTATGCTCAGCGCTGGAAAGAGTTGGCTTCCCAAGTGGAACCTCCCCTGGCTGATAAGGAGTTAACTGGAATGTTTATGGATACCCTGTCCCCATTCTATTGGGAGAAGATGGTTGGAAGTGTTTCCTCCAATTTCACTGATTTGGTTACTATTGGCCAAAGATTAGAGGAAGGTCTTAAGAAAGGAAAAGTGTCCAAGGCTGCTGAATCTTCTAATGCTGTGAAGAAATCCTACGGGAACTTTCAGAAGAAGAAGGAAGATCAGACTAATGCTATAATGGTTGAAGTGAGAAGGCCTCGTCCTCAACCTCAGTATACCATTCACCCAACTGTTGCTGCTGTTACTCCTGTGGTTGCTGCACCACGACCAACTCAAGCTCTCCAACGTCCAGCTGCAGGACAGAGCCAGTATCGTCATAGGGGTCAATTTGATCCCATTCCCATGACCTACACTGAACTTTATCCTAGTTTAGTTCAACAAGACTTGATTACCACAAGGCCTCTGCCTCCTCCTCTAAATCCTCTTCCAGCCGGCTATAGGGCTGATCTTCATTGTGAATACCATCAGGGTGGTGCGGGTCATAACTTGGAAAGATGCTTTGCATTGAAGGCTAGAGTACAAGAGCTGATGAGGAGCAAAATCCTCTCCTTCAAGGACAATCCCAATGTTCAGAGCAATCCTCTTCCAGGACACGCCAAGTAAAGCTTCAGTCGACTTCAGCATGCTATCCTCCTAAAAGCCAGTGTTTCAGACAGGACAGCTCATCCTTGTATTGATTAGTCACTAGGCCTTTGTTTCTTGTTGTTTGCACTTTCTTTATTTTTGTAATAGCAGTTTGCTTTCAATTATGTTTGTACTTTCTCAATTAATGAAATGAGCATTTGCAACTTTTTGATTCAATTCATTTGTGTTTGCTATTTACTTCTTAATGCTTTCTCTTTCAAGAAAAATAAAAAATTTCTCTTGTTTACTTTCTTTTGATTATGCAAAGATTGGAAGGAGGATAATGGTACTTTATACTCATAATTGTTGTTGGTATGCTTTCAAATCAAAACTTTGCTGACGATGTAAGGCATTGTTTCAATCCCTAAACACTGGAGACATAAGGAAGATAACCCCTCTCTAACCCCTTCGAGCCTAGAAGTAGGAGTTTCTTTCTTTACAAACAAAAACCCGCAATCTTAACCTGGGGCAGGGTAGTTCTCAGTTAACTGGATTGTGCATTCAATTACAAGAGCTTCATGAAAGACGACTTTCAACAAAATATTGCACTCACAGTTTTCCTTCACACACAGCAAGCAAGTGTCGAAGATGTCTTTCAGGTCTAACGCCAATGATGGTTCACTGTAATCCTCAAACCAGGCAGTCACTAAAAAAAAAAAAGAAAGAAAGAAAAGCTTGTATGACAGCCAAAAGTTGTAAGGAAGCAGTGACTGCCATCTCAAGTCCATTGAATTTTGAACCATCATCAGTGCAATTCCTAACTCATGGGAATTTGAGTGCATAGTTTGAGTTAACTGAGCATAGGACTGGAGTTCATCACGTAGATTGGGTGGGTCACAAATAAACTTTGAGCCTTTATCCTTTGTTTCTTAAATCGTGAACCAGACCACATTATAACCCTCGAAAGACCTAATTGAAGCAAGGTTATTTTGAAAGCATACTACAGCAAGGTTGCGTAAACTGACTCCAAAAGATCTTTGCAGATCATCTATTTTGGGCATTACACCCTTTGCTTGAACTTTTCACTTTAATGTCTCGAACCACCGTGTTCTGACTAATATCCCATATGCTTTGCACCTCTTTCAAAATGATTTTGATTTCAAAAGTTGCATGAACTTTGCATTTACCATGTGTGTACAAATACTTTTGTTTGCAAACTAGCTTTCTTCTTAAGGAATTTTCAAACAGTTAAGAAACTTGGTCAGTGATCCAATCAGGGGCAAGTTCCTTCCATATCATGTTGAGAATCAGTTCAAGATTTGTGGTTTAATGGCAACTTCTCAGATTTGGTTTATCCAGAAAACCTTTCAAGACTCATACTGGAGCAAGCTTTCCCAGTGTACAGTAAAACAATCATTTTCAAGACCCGGACTGGGGCAAGCTTTTCAAGTGTGCCGTGAAACAGTCATTTCAGAATCAATCAAGTTGAAGCAATGATCGGCTCGTCTACCACAGTAAGCTAATCTGGAGCAAGTTACTTGGAGAATCCCCATGCAACTTTCAAGCAGTTTTTCATCCTTCCTACAAGGATCATCATTTGATACAATTTACCAGTGTGGCAGATAATGTGTTTAGCAGTAGCATCTCTAGTCCCCAAGCAGAATGGCAGTGATCTCCGTGTTGAGGAATCAGTCTTCTAGTCTTGTCTTCTCACCAAAAGAGTCGAGTTGTGTCGTCAGCATCTGCATCTACATTTGATCATATATCATCTCCATGATTCATATACGTATGCATATCATGAGTGTTTCATCCTCATTTGCATTTCTCCCGAGGTCGTATCGTTATCCACGTCTTACCTCATGGTCAAAGTCCAACTACCAAAACGTTACCTGTCCTTTTCATTCAGTGCCATTCCTAAATGTTGTCATTCTCTTACGCATCTAATCCTGTTGATAGATGTTGGTCTTCTCTCATTCCAGTGTTATTCCTGGATCTTTATATTCTCTCACTCCAGTGCCATTCCTGGATGTCTGTCTCTTGTGATCTCCAGTGCCATTCCTGGATGTTTGTCTCTTTTGATCTCCAGTGCCATTCCCGGATATCTTAGTGTTATTCCTGGAAGTTTTGCCTACCTTCTGTAACATCATCAAATTTGCTTGATATCTTTTAGTGTTATTCCTGAAAGTCTTATCTATTTATTCAGTGCCATTCCTAAAAGTCCACAGTCATTTAATGCTGTCTTGGATACTGTGATCCATTTTATCCAATACTTTCTTGGATCTCTACCTTTCCCACGTTTATCTAAAGTCATTATTAGATATTGTGATTCATACCTCTCATTCAAAGCCATTATTGGATGTCCGGTTTTTTCATCATCTGATGCCTATCCGGATGTGTCTCTCCTTCTGATGTTTTTTTCAGATCGAGTCTTTGATCACTTTATCTAAAGCCGTTATTAGATATTGTGATTTGTACCTTTCATTCAAAGCCGTTATTGGATGTCCGGTTTCTCTACCATCTGATGCCTATCCGGATGTGCCTCTCCTTCTGTTGTTTTTTCAGATCGAGTCCTTGTTCACTTTATCTAAAGCCGTTATTAGATATTGTGATTTATATCTTTCATTCAAAGTTGTTATTGGATGTCTGGTTTCTCTACCATCCGATGCCTATCCGGATGTGCCTCTCCTTCTGTTGTTTTTTCAGATCGAGTCCTTATTCACTTTATCTAAAGCCGTTATTAGATATTGTGATTTATGCCTTTCATTCAAAGCTGTTATTGGATGTCTGGTTTCCTTTTATTCAATGCCATATAGTCTTGTTTGCTCACCTTTATCTAAAGCCATTATTAGATATTGTGACTTGTACCTTTCATTCAAAGCCATTATTGGACGTCTGGTTTCTTTTGCCATCTGATGTTTTTTCGGATGTGCCTTTCTCTGTGTTTTCTGGCTTTCTTGAAGATCCCGTTTGAACTCTTCAGTATAAGAAAATCCCAGAAAATCTTTTCATGATGTCTATCCTTTATTTCAAATTAATCCCCAGTGGAGATCATGTCTTCTTTCTGGTTCCATGCCCAGTAAAGAGTGTACCTTCCGCTTCCCCAGTGTTATTGTCATCCCCAGTGAGTGATTGCTCATTGTGTGGACTTTGTCCCCGCCTGCTTTCGTTTTTGTCTGCATTTTGCATCTATCATCATGCTGGAGTTCATTGCATGTCAGCATTTTGTTTTGGTTTCTTTTGTTCATAGCATTGCATGTCAGTGCATCTAAGGGCAAAATTTTCGGTTTGCTATATTTAAATACCTTTCACCTTGATCTCCCGAGGATTTCCATCTCTCGTGTCATCCGGTGAAGTTATTTAAATAGGGGCAACTGTTGTACCCCAAATTTTACCCTCAGATATTCTGATCATTTGCACATCATTCTAAGTCGGTCCCGATTAATTTCAAATCTAAAGAATGTTGTATTTTCCCAAGTGATTTTATCCTGTGCTGATGATTTTGGCATGTTTGTCCTTCGTTTTCAAGTATTTTGGTATTCAACTTTTATTCACTTTTTAGTTATTTTATTTGTAATTTATTTGTAAATAGCCTCTTATTAATTTAGAATTGATTTTATTTTTAATTTTTTTAAGTTCATTATATTTGACTACTTATTTATTTTTATTCATCTATTTATTTCTTAATTAAATGATTTTAATTAATTTAATTTTGTTTAGTTAAATCAGATTTTTTATTATATTTTATTTTATTTAATTATTTCCTTTTAATTTTATTCTTTTATTCTTTTTATCCTATTTTTGACAAAACTTCATATTTAAGTTTTAGGGTACGTTTTGATTGTATTATATGTTAGTGTAAATAGCATTGCATGCATGCTCTGATCCTGCATCCCGTACAAGCTACAAAACCTGTTTCAAGTAACAGTGACTTGCCACTGCACTTTTTTATTGACAAGCAACCAGTACATATAACTCCTCGCCACACATACTTTTGCTCATTTTCAAATTAAAGCGATTTTCCCTGCTACTTTCAACAACAACACACTGCCAGTTCCAATCAACTTCTCCTCACCATGAATACATCTTTCTAATCTCCAACTCCACTCTCCCTTGTTAAAAACCTTTAACATCAACTTACTGCTACTCATGTTTTTCTCACTCATTTCAAAACCCTTCACTCACTTTCATTTCCAACCTTGAAAAACCACAAAAACACACTTCTTTCACCATAAAAAACAACGTTACTTCTCTTTTAACAAACCTCTGCCTTCATTTTCGTAAAAAGACATTGCAGCTGCAACGCTCACAACCTCTACACCCTGCACCGTCATGAACTCACAAACCATAAACTCCACTTCATTTTAACAACCACCATGACTCCGGCTACATAAATCTTCTCGTAAAAGCTTCACAAGCCACCACTTTGATGTTGCGAACCTCTTTTACCAGCGATGTTTTGAGTTTGTTTCCTTCACTCTGAGCTTAATCCGTCGCGAGACGGGGGAAAACGAGAGGGGAGCACAACGTTGAACCTGAAGGGAGAACCGCCGCTTGCGGTATAGAGACAAAAAGTTTGGTTAGAATCTCCTTATTTCTCTTTGTTTCTTTTTGATTGAAAAGTGCCACTTACTTTAATTTTGTTTAATATGTGTTTGTTTACTGTGATGTGCACATGCACTCTATTCACTTCCTGGAGTTTTGTTTAGATTCATAGCTTCTGTGAGAATATCATCATGTTGCTTTACTACTAGCATTTCATTATATTAGTAAATATGTTCTGCATGGTACTGTTTAAACTTGTGTTCATTCACATTTCTTTTGTTAATAATATGTTATTGGTATGTGTTAATGTTTTGTTACTAATACTACTTACTGTTCTTACGTTATTGATATATTATTAATATTTTGTTCGTACGTGTACATATGTTTTGTACTCATTTTTCTAATATTAGTTATTTATATATTATTTATTTTAACACTTTATTTCTAAACCTTTTGATATTGTTGAATATATTTGTAATTATTTTAATTAATTTGGTTTTGTGTATTGATGATGATAGTCATCTCGTTTGGTTTGATAAAGCTCATTTAGTGAATTAACCTTGAATTTTTATCTTGAAAAGATACATATATCAGATACTTGGACTTGTAATATAAAGGATGTTTGGTTTTGTATTTGTTTCGCATGCCTTAGCAGTGTTGTTTGTTGGTCTGCAAAACTTTAATAGCAGGTGGTGGGGTTTGTGAATTCGGTGCACCCGGAATATGTCGGCATTGAAAAAACAAAAGAAAAGAAAACAAGTTTAATTTCAACCATTTTTGTTATAATAAATTTCATATTTAATTTGTATAGTATTAAAAAAATGCAAAAAATATATTTTTAATAATCAATACTTTTAATTTTTTTAATTTAATTTAATTAGTTATTAAATATTTTAAAAAATACCAAAAACATTTTAATCTTTAATTTTATTAATTTTAATTAGATTGTAATTTTATTAGCTTTTAATTAGAGTTTAGAATTTAGTTTATATTTAAATTAGAAATTTTGTTTAGTTAAAATTTTAAGTTAGTTAGTTTTAACCAAATTTTAATTAGTAATTAGTAATTAGTAATTAGACTTAGTAAATTTGAATTTTAGAATTTAGTTTAATTGAATAATTAAGTTAGAGGTTAATTTATTTAGTTAGTTAAATTAGGATTAGTTTAGCTTTCCCTTTAGAGTTAATCTAGAAATAGTTGTTTAGACTTAGTTATTTATTTTAGAATTAGTTAACTAATTTTTTTAGGATTTGTTTAATTAACATTTTAATTAGATATTAATCTTTTAGTTTTTTGGTTTAATTAGGCATTATTTAATTTCTAATTTAATCTTGCCGATGTTTTGAGTTTATTCCTAATATTCATTGTCAATCTGGTTCTTGTTGCATCTTACTGTATATATTGCTGTACATATTTACCTTACACTTGACACCGGAGTTTTCCTCCTTGTTTCCATATTACTTCTCCATTCCAAAGGAAAGAATCTTCTTTATTGACTTCATGTCATAGATAGCTCAAATACCCTGTTAACCTCAAACCATTTCACAAGAGATAACCATTAATCTCTTTTCCCCTGTTTAACCTAACATTCCCAAAGAGATAGCTATTAATCTCTTCTCCTTTAAGACGATCCAACCTTTCACAATCCTTTCAAGAGATAGCCATTAATCTCTTCCTCCTAACCAATCCATCCTTACAAGCTTTGCTTTCAAGCTTTTCACCCTACTTTCCCTTGGAACCTTTACCACAGTCAAGAGTTCCTCATCCCCGTTGAGGGGAACTACGATTGCTCTGATTTCTCAAGTTCACCTTGAGAATACGTAGGCATAGGATTGCGAGATCCTAGCGAGCTACCTTTTTCTTTTTCCATCTTTTTCCTTTACATCTGATGCCTTCTCGGATTCCATCCTTTTTTACCTTTACATCCGATGCCTTCTCGGATTCCACATTTTCTTTTTACACCATTTTACCCCATATTGAGGGGAACTACGAATGCTCTGATTCCATTCCCGCCAGGATACGTAGGCACGAGATGCGATGTCTTGGCGAGCATACTTAGTGTATATACCTAAGTCTTTATCTTTACCATAGTACAGATTCTTAGCAAGCAAACATAGAATAACACAAATACTAACAAGAGGTTCCCGTAGAGTACTACGGACGTTTAGGGTGCTAATACCTTCCCTAGGTGTAACCAACCCCCGAACCTTAGATCTCCCCCCTTTAGGTTTTTTTAACGATCTTGAACCTTTCCTTTGGATAAATCAAAGTCGGTTGTAAAAGAAAATGATGCAAGTTAATTAATAGCTTGTTATCCGATTTTCACCGCAACAGAAATGGCGACTTCACCGGGGAGCTAAGTTAGACCTATTGCTGGTCCTTTCCTAAGAGGGTTAAGCCTATCTTGTTTGTATTTGTGTTATTTATATGTTTGCTTGCTTGTACATTTGTATATTTATATCTGTATATATCTGTATACCTGTATATATCTCTGTCTGTATTGGATTTTCTGTGTGCAGGGTACTACTATTGAGTGGTGAGATAAGTCCTAACCCGGACTTGAGCGCACTTATTATAGGATGATGGTATATTCAAGGAGACTTTGAAGGAGTCGATTCCTGAAAAAGTTAACTTGAGACACCTTCACTCAGCTTAGGCCCTCTTGAGAGTTTAGTCATGTTGAACGATCCTTTTCGTGAAAGCGTGCTACTCTCAATGTATGTGCCATTGAGGCTGAGAACCGTAGTTTCCAAACCCCACTTAAGCCTTTTAGATGTAGTGCGGTGACCATGATGGAGTCTATTTCTGAATTGGTTGTCACGCGATACTACACTCAGACGAGATCCTCTTGAGAATTTTATTGATTACCAAGTCATCTGGGAAGTCGATAAAATTCGAAAGATGGGTTGTCGACTCTGGGAACTTCTTAGAACCCTATTTTACAGATAAAAGAACCCTAGTACACACCCTGTGGTTGGTTCTTTACCCAGACTCCATGTTGTGATCTCGAACCCTTGATCCTGTTGCATGTGTTTTGCATCTTGTTTGCATTGTATTGCATATCATTTGCATCTTTGCATGATTCATTGCATGCGTCTGTTTATTTGTCCGGTTACTCATTGTCATTCTATCTATATTCCAGTGTTTGTCTGTGAGTCGTCAAGTTGATCCCTCGACACCGATACCGGACTAGAGCTAATTACAGACGCAAGATGTCAGAGCAAGAGATACACAATGTTGAGGTCCGAATGGAGATCGATGAACTTAAGTCGAGCATGACTAAACTCACTGAGATGCTTCAAGTTTTGCTTGCTAGAGGGGAGCCTCCCCAAAGGACAGTCATCCAGGAAGTTTCAAGTGCTGATCCTCCACCAGTTCAAGTGCCACCTTCAACTTGGCCAGAGTTTGGTTTGCCACACAACTATTCTCCACCTCTTGCATCTACTGCTATGGTTGGTCAGAATGCTATGCCAGTGTTTCAAGCTCCTGTTTTCACCCAGCCCAGACCTGTGGTTCATGCTGTTCCACAGACTATTCGAGCTTCTTTCGAGAACCCCCTTTATGAGTACAATGCTGCAAGTGCTCAAGGTGAAGACCATGAAGACTTTGTTGAACCTGAAGTTGTTCGACAGCAGTTTCAGAGCATAGAGAAGAGACTCAAAGCTGTTGAGGGTAATGACTTCTTTAATGTGGATGTGGACAACATGTGCTTAGTATCAGACCTTGTCATACCTGCTAAGTTTACAACTCCAGATTTTGTGAAGTACAAAGGTCACTCTTGCCCAAGAGCTCACTTGGTCATGTATCTTCGCAGGATGACTGCTCACGCCAAAAATCAGAAGTTGCTCATACACTGTTTTCAAGACAGCTTGAGTGGGGCATCACTCAAAGGGTACATGGGTCTTGAGCAAAACTCTATCTGTAGCTTCCAAGACCTCACCAATGCATTCATGAAGCAATACAAGTATAACCTTGACATGGCTCCTGATCGCCGTCAACTGCAAAATATGTCTCAGAATGATAAAGAGTCTTTCAAGGAGTATGCTCAGCGCTGGAGAGAGTTGGTTTCCCAAGTGGAACCTTCCCTGGCTGAGAAGGAGTTAACTGGAATGTTTATGGATACCCTGTCCCCATTCTATTGGGAGAAGATGGTTGGAAGTGTTTCCTCCAATTTCACTGATTTGGTTACTATTGGCCAAAGATTAGAGGAAGGTCTTAAGAAAGGAAAAGTGTCCAAGGCTGCTGAATCTTCTAATGCTGTGAAGAAATCCTACGGGAACTTTCAGAAGAAGAAGGAAGATCAGACTAATGCTATAATGGTTGAAGTGAGAAGGCCTCGTCCTCAACCTCAGTATACCATTCACCCAACTGTTGCTGCTGTTACTGCTGTGGTTGCTGCACCACGACCAACTCAAGCTCTCCAACGTCCAGCTGCAGGACAGAGCCAATATCGTCATAGGGGTCAATTTGATCCCATTCCCATGACCTACACTGAACTTTATCCTAGTTTGGTTCAACAAGACTTGATTACCACAAGGCCTCTGCCTCCTCCTCCAAATCCTCTTCCATCCGGCTATAGGGCTGATCTTCATTGTGAATACCATCAGGGTGGTGCGGGCCATAACTTGGAAAGATGCTTTGCATTGAAGGCTAGAGTACAAGAGCTGACGAGGAGCAAAATCCTCTCCTTCAAGGACAATCCCAATGTTCAGAGCAATCCTCTTCCAGGACACGCCAAGTAAAGCTTCAGTCGACTTCAGCATGCTATCCTCCTAAAAGCCAGTGTTTCAGACAGGACAGCTCATCCTTGTATTGATTAGTCACTAGGCCTTTGTTTCTTGTTGTTTGCACTTTCTTTATTTTTGTAATAGCAGTTTGCTTTCAATTATGTTTGTACTTTCTCAATTAATGAAATGAGCATTTGCAACTTTTTGATTCAATTCATTTGTGTTTGCTATTTACTTCTTAATGCTTTCTCTTTCAAGAAAAATAAAAAATTTCTCTTGTTTACTTTCTTTTGATTATGCAAAGATTGGAAGGAGGATGATGATACTTTATACTCATAATTGTTGTTGGTATGCTTTCAAATCAAAACTTTGCTGACGATGTAAGGCATTGTTTCAATCCCTAAACACTGGAGACATAAGGAAGATAACCCCTCTCTAACCCCTTCGAGCCTAGAAGTAGGAGTTTCTTTCTTTACAAACAAAAACCCGCAATCTTAACCTGGGGCAGGGTAGTTCTCAGTTAACTGGATTGTGCATTCAATTACAAGAGCTTCATGCAAGACGACTTTCAACAAAATATTGCACTCACAGTTTTCCTTCACACACAGCAAGCAAGTGTCGAAGATGTCTTTCAGGTCTAACGCCAATGATGGTTCACTGTAATCCTCAAACCAGGCAGTCACTAAAAAAAAAAAAAAAGAAAGAAAAGCTTGTATGACAGCCAAAAGTTGGAAGGAAGCAGTGACTGCCATCTCAAGTCCATTGAATTTTGAACCATCATCAGTGCAATTCCTAACTCATGGGAATTTGAGTGCATAGTTTGAGTTAACTGAGCATAGGACTGGAGTTCATCACGTAGATTGGGTGGGTCACAAATAAACTTTGAGCCTTTATCCTTTGTTTCTTAAATCGTGAACCAGACCACGTTATAACCCTCGAAAGACCTAATTGAAGCAAGGTTATTTTGAAAGCATACTACAGCAAGGTTGCGTAAACTGACTCCAAAAGATCTTTGCAGATCATCTATTTTGGGCATTACACCCTTTGCTTGAACTTTTCACTTTAATGTCTTGAACCACCGTGTTCTGACTAATATCCCATATGCTTTGCACCTCTTTCAAAATGATTTTGATTTCAAAAGTTGCATGAACTTTGCATTTACCATGTGTGTACAAATACTTTTGTTTGCAAACTAGCTTTCTTCTTAAGGAATTTTCAAACAGTTAAGAAACTTGGTCAGTGATCCAATCAGGGGCAAGTTCCTTCCATATCATGTTGAGAATCAGTTCAAGATTTGTGGTTTAATGGCAACTTCTCAGATTTGGTTTATCCAGAAAACCTTTCAAGACTCATACTGGAGCAAGCTTTCCCAGTGTACAGTAAAACAATCATTTTCAAGACCCGGACTGGGGCAAGCTTTTCAAGTGTGCCGTGAAACAGTCATTTCAGAATCAATCAAGTTGAAGCAATGATCGGCTCGTCTACCACAGTAAGCTAATCTGGAGTAAGTTACTTGGAGAATCCCCATGCAACTTTCAAGCAGTTTTTCATCCTTCCTACAAGGATCATCATTTTATACAGTTTACCAGTGTGGCAGATAATGTGTTTAGCAGTAGCATCTCTAGTCCCCAAGCAGAATGGCAGTGATCTCCGTGTTGAGGAATCAGTCTTCTAGTCTTGTCTTCTCACCAAAAGAGTCGAGTTGTGTCGTCAGCATCTGCATCTACATTTGATCATATATCATCTCCATGATTCATATACGTATGCATATCATGAGTGTTTCATCCTCATTTGCATTTCTCCCGAGGTCGTATCGTTATCCACGTCTTACCTCATGGTCAAAGTCCAACTACCAAAACGTTACCTGTCCTTTTCATTCAGTGCCATTCCTAAATGTTGTCATTCTCTTACGCATCTAATCCTGTTGATAGATGTTGGTCTTCTCTCATTCCAGTGTTATTCCTGGATCTTTATATTCTCTCACTCCAGTGTCATTCCTGGATGTCTGTCTCTTGTGATCTCCAGTGCCATTCCTGGATGTTTGTCTCTTTTGATCTCCAGTGCCATTCCCGGATATCTTAGTGTTATTCCTGGAAGTTTTGCCTACCTTCTGTAACCTCATCAAATTTGCTTGATATCTTTTAGTGTTATTCCTGAAAGTCTTATCTATTTATTCAGTGCCATTCCTAAAAGTCCACAGTCATTTAATGCTGTCTTGGATACTGTGATCCATTTTATCCAATACTTTCTTGGATCTCTACCTTTCCCACGTTTATCTAAAGCCATTATTAGATATTGTGATTCATACCTCTCATTCAAAGCCATTATTGGATGTCCGGTTTTTTCATCATCTGATGCCTATCCGGATGTGTCTCTCCTTCTGATGTTTTTTTCAGATCGAGTCTTTGATCACTTTATCTAAAGCCGTTATTAGATATTGTGATTTGTACCTTTCATTCAAAGCCGTTATTGGATGTCCGGTTTCTCTACCATCTGATGCCTATCCGGATGTGCCTCTCCTTCTGTTGTTTTTTCAGATCGAGTCCTTGTTCACTTTATCTAAAGTCGTTATTAGATATTGTGATTTATACCTTTCATTCAAAGGTGTTATTGGATGTCTGGTTTCTCTACCATCCGATGCCTATCCGGATGTGCCTCTCCTTCTGTTGTTTTTTCAGATCGAGTCCTTGTTCACTTTATCTAAAGCCGTTATTAGATATTGTGATTTATACCTTTCATTCAAAGCTGTTATTGGATGTCTGGTTTCCTTTTATTCAATGCCATATAGTCTTGTTTGTTCACCTTTATCTAAAGCCATTATTAGATATTGTGACTTGTACCTTTCATTCAAAGCCATTATTGGACGTCTGGTTTCTTTTGCCATCTGATGTTTTTCCGGATGTGCCTTTCTCTGTGTTTTCTGGCTTTCTTGAAGATCCCGTTTGAACTCTTCAGTATAAGAAAATCCCAGAAAATCTTTTCATGATGTCTATCCTTTATTTCAAATTAATCCTCAGTGGAGATCATGTCTTCTTTCTGGTTCCATGCCCAGTAAAGAGTGTACCTTCCGCTTCCCCAGTGTTATTGTCATCCCCAGTGAGTGATTGCTCATTGTGTGGACTTTGTCCCCGCCTGCTTTCGTTTTTGTCTGCATTTTGCATCTATCATCATGCTGGAGTTCATTGCATGTCAGCATTTTGTTTTGGTTTCTTTTGTTCATAGCATTGCATGTCAGTGCATCTAAGGGCAAAATTTTCGGTTTGCTATATTTAAATACCTTTCACCTTGATCTCCCGAGGATTTCCATCTCTCCTGTCATCCGGTGAAGTTATTTAAATAGGGGCAACTGTTGTACCCCAAATTTTACCCTCAGATATTCTGATCATTTGCACATCATTCTAAGTCGGTCCCGATTAATTTCAAATCTAAAGAATGTTGTATTTTCCCAAGTGATTTTATCCTGTGCTGATGATTTTGGCATGTTTGTCCTTCGTTTTCGAGTATTTTGGTATTCAACTTTTATTCACTTTTTAGTTATTTTATTTGTAATTTATTTGTAAATAGCCTCTTATTAATTTAGAATTGATTTTATTTTTAATTTTTTTAAGTTCATTATATTTGACTACTTATTTATTTTTATTCATCTATTTATTTCTTAATTAAATGATTTTAATTAATTTAATTTTGTTTAGTTAAATCAGATTTTTTATTATATTTTATTTTATTTAATTATTTCCTTTTAATTTTATTCTTTTATTCTTTTTATCCTATTTTTGACAAAACTTCATATTTAAGTTTTAGGGTACGTTTTGATTGTATTATATGTTAGTGTAAATAGCATTGCATGCATGCTCTGATCCTGCATCCCGTACAAGCTACAAAACCTGTTTCAAGTAACAGTGACTTGCCACTGCACTTTTTTATTGACAAGCAACCAGTACATATAACTCCTCGCCACACATACTTTTGCTCATTTTCAAATTAAAGCGATTTTCCCTGCTACTTTCAACAACAACACACTGCCAGTTCCAATCAACTTCTCCTCACCATGAATACATCTTTCTAATCTCCAACTCCACTCTCCCTTGTTAAAAACCTTTAACATCAACTTACTGCTACTCATGTTTTTCTCACTCATTTCAAAACCCTTCACTCACTTTCATTTCCAACCTTGAAAAACCACAAAAACACACTTCTTTCACCATAAAAAACAACGTTACTTCTCTTTTAACAAACCTCTGCCTTCATTTTCGTAAAAAGACATTGCAGCTGCAACGCTCACAACCTCTACACCCTGCACCGTCATGAACTCACAAACCATAAACTCCACTTCATTTTAACAACCACCATGACTCCGGCTACATAAATCTTCTCGTAAAAGCTTCACAAGCCACCACTTTGATGTTGCGAACCTCTTTTACCAGCGATGTTTTGAGTTTGTTTCCTTCACTCCGAGCTTAATCCGTCGCGAGACGGGGGAAAACGAGAGGGGAGCACAACGTTGAACCTGAAGGGAGAACCGCCGCTTGCGGTATAGAGACAAAAAGTTTGGTTAGAATCTCCTTATTTCTCTTTGTTTCTTTTTGATTGAAAAGTGCCACTTACTTTAATTTTGTTTAATATGTGTTTGTTTACTGTGATGTGCACATGCACTCTATTCACTTCCTGGAGTTTTGTTTAGATTCATAGCTTCTGTGAGAATATCATCATGTTGCTTTACTACTAGCATTTCATTATATTAGTAAATATGTTCTGCATGGTACTGTTTAAACTTGTGTTCATTCACATTTCTTTTGTTAATAATATGTTATTGGTATGTGTTAATGTTTTGTTACTAATACTACTTACTGTTCTTACGTTATTGATATATTATTAATATTTGGTTCGTACGTGAACATATGTTTTGTACTCATTTTTCTAATATTAGTTATTTATATATTATTTATTTTAACACTTTATTTCTAAACCTTTTGATATTGTTGAATATATTTGTAATTATTTTAATTAATTTGGTTTTGTGTATTGATGATGATAGTCATCTCGTTTGGTTTGATAAAGCTCATTTAGTGAATTAACCTTGAATTTTTATCTTGAAAAGATACATATATCAGATACTTGGACTTGTAATATAAAGGATGTTTGGTTTTGTATTTGTTTCGCATGCCTTAGCAGTGTTGTTTGTTGGTCTGCAAAACTTTAATAGCAGGTGGTGGGGTTTGTGAATTCGGTGCACCCGGAATATGTCGGCATTGAAAAAACAAAAGAAAAGAAAACAAGTTTAATTTCAACCATTTTTGTTATAATAAATTTCATATTTAATTTGTATAGTATTAAAAAAATGCAAAAAATATATTTTTAATAATCAATACTTTTAATTTTTTTTAATTTAATTTAATTAGTTATTAAATATTTTAAAAAATACCAAAAACATTTTAATCTTTAATTTTATTAATTTTAATTAGATTGTAATTTTATTAGCTTTTAATTAGAGTTTAGAATTTAGTTTATATTTAAATTAGAAATTTTGTTTAGTTAAAATTTTAAGTTAGTTAGTTTTAACCAAATTTTAATTAGTAATTAGACTTAGTAAATTTGAATTTTAGAATTTAGTTTAATTGAATAATTAAGTTAGAGGTTAATTTATTTAGTTAGTTAAATTAGGATTAGTTTAGCTTTCCCTTTAGAGTTAATCTAGAAATAGTTGTTTAGACTTAGTTATTTATTTTAGAATTAGTTAACTAATTTTTTTAGGATTTGTTTAATTAACATTTTAATTAGATATTAATCTTTTAGTTTTTTGGTTTAATTAGGCATTATTTAATTTCTAATTTAATCTTGCCGATGTTTTGAGTTTATTCCTAATATTCATTGTCAATCTGGTTCTTGTTGCATCTTACTGTATATATTGCTGTACATATTTACCTTACACTTGACACCGGAGTTTTCCTCCTTGTTTCCATATTACTTCTCCATTCCAAAGGAAAGAATCTTCTTTATTGACTTCATGTCATAGATAGCTCAAATACCCTGTTAACCTCAAACCATTTCACAAGAGATAACCATTAATCTCTTTTCCCCTGTTTAACCTAACCTTCCCAAAGAGATAGCTATTAATCTCTTCTCCTTTAAGACGGTCCAACCTTTCACAATCCTTTCAAGAGATAGCCATTAATCTCTTCCTCCTAACCAATCCATCCTTACAAGCTTTGCTTTCAAGCTTTTCACCCTACTTTCCCTTGGAACCTTGACCACAGTCAAGAGTTCCTCATCCCCGTTGAGGGGAACTACGATTGCTCTGATTTCTCAAGTTCACCTTGAGAATACGTAGGCATAGGATTGCGAGATCCTAGCGAGCTACCTTTTTCTTTTTCCATCTTTTTCCTTTACATCTGATGCCTTCTCGGATTCCATCCTTTTTTACCTTTACATCCGATGCCTTCTCGGATTCCACATTTTCTTTTTACACCATTTTACCCCATATTGAGGGGAACTACGAATGCTCTGATTCCATTCCCGTCAGGATACGTAGGCACGAGATGCGATGTCTTGGCGAGCATACTTAGTGTATATACCTAGGTCTTTATCTTTACCATAGTACAGATTCTTAGCAAGCAAACATAGAATAACACAAATACTAACAAGAGGTTCCCGTAGAGTACTACGGACGTTTAGGGTGCTAATACCTTCCCTAGGCGTAACCAACCCCCGAACCTTAGATCTCCCCCCTTTAGGTTTTTTTAGCGATCTTGAACCTTTCCTTTGGATAAATCAAAGTCGGTTGTAAAAGAAAATGATGCAAGTTAATTAATAGCTTGTTATCCCATTTTCACCGCAACAGAAATGGCGACTTCACTGGGGAGCTAAGTTAGACCTATTGTTGGTCCTTTCCTAAGAGGGTTAAGCCTATCTTGTTTGTATTTGTGTTATTTATATGTTTGCTTGCTTGTACATTTGTATATTTATATCTGTATATATCTGTATACCTGTATATATCTCTGTCTGTATTGGATTTTCTGTGTGCAGGGTACTACTATTGAGTGGTGAGATAAGTCCTAACCCGGACTTGAGCGCACTTATTATAGGATGATGGTATATTCAAGGAGACTTTGAAGGAGTCGATTCTTGAAAAAGTTAACTTGAGACACCTTCACTCAGCTTAGGCCCTCTTGAGAGTTTAGTCATGTTGAACGATCCTTTTCGTGAAAGCGTGCTACTCTCAATGTATGTGCCATTGAGGCTGAGAACCGTAGTTTCCAAACCCCACTTAAGCCTTTTAGATGTAGTGCGGTGACCATGATGAAGTCTATTTCTGAATTGGTTGTCACGCGATACTACACTCAGACGAGATCCTCTTGAGAATTTTATTGATTACCAAGTCATCTGGGAAGTCGATAAAATCCGAAAGATGGGTTGTCGACTCTGGGAACTTCTTAGAACCCTGTTTTACAGATAAAAGAACCCTAGTACACACCCTGTGGTTGGTTCTTTACCCAGACTCCATGTTGTGATCTCGAACCCTTGATCCTGTTGCATGTGTTTTGCATCTTGTTTACATCGTATTGCATATCATTTGCATCTTTGCATGATTCATTGCATGCGTCTGTCTATTTGTCCGGTTACTCATTGTCATTCTCTCTATATTCCAGTGTTTGTCTGTGAGTCGTCAAGTTGATCCCTCGACACCGATACCGGACTAGAGCTAATTACAGACGTAAGATGTCAGAGCAAGAGATACACAATGTTGAGGTCCGAATGGAGATCGATGAACTTAAGTCGAGCGTGACTAAACTCACTGAGATGCTTCAAGTTTTGCTTGCTAGAGGGGAGCCTCCCCAAAGGATAGTCATCCAGGAAGTTTCAAGTGCTGATCCTCCACCAGTTCAAGTGCCACCTTCAACTTGGCCAGAGTTTGGTTTGCCACACAACTATTCTCCACCTCTTGCATCTACTGCTATGGTTGGTCAGAATGCTATGCCAGTGTTTCAAGCTCCTGTTTTCACCCAGCCCAGACCTGTGGTTCATGCTGTTCCACAGACTGTTCGAGCTTCTTTCGAGAACCCCCTTTATGAGTACAATGTTGCAAGTGCTCAAGGTGAAGACCATGAAGACTTTGTTGAACCTGAAGTTGTTCGACAGCAGTTTCAGAGCATAGAGAAGAGACTCAAAGCTGTTGAGGGTAATGACTTCTTTAATGTGGATGTGGACAACATGTGCTTAGTATCAGACCTTGTCATACCTGCTAAGTTTACAACTCCATATTTTGTGAAGTACAAAGGTCACTCTTGCCCAAGAGCTCACTTGGTCATGTATCTTCGCAGGATGACTGCTCACGCCAAAAATCAGAAGTTGCTCATACACTATTTTCAAGACAGCTTGAGTGGGGCATCACTCAAATGGTACATGGGTCTTGAGCAAAACTCGATCCGTAGCTTCCAAGACCTCACCAATGCATTCATGAAGCAATACAAGTATAACCTTGACATGGCTCCTGATCGCCGTCAACTGCAAAATATGTCTCAGAATGATAAAGAGTCTTTCAAGGAGTATGCTCAGCGCTGGAAAGAGTTGGCTTCCCAAGTGGAACCTCCCCTGGCTGATAAGGAGTTAACTGGAATGTTTATGGATACCCTGTCCCCATTCTATTGGGAGAAGATGGTTGGAAGTGTTTCCTCCAATTTCACTGATTTGGTTACTATTGGCCAAAGATTAGAGGAAGGTCTTAAGAAAGGAAAAGTGTCCAAGGCTGCTGAATCTTCTAATGCTGTGAAGAAATCCTACGGGAACTTTCAGAAGAAGAAGGAAGATCAGACTAATGCTATAATGGTTGAAGTGAGAAGGCCTCGTCCTCAACCTCAGTATACCATTCACCCAACTGTTGCTGCTGTTACTCCTGTGGTTGCTGCACCACGACCAACTCAAGCTCTCCAACGTCCAGCTGCAGGACAGAGCCAGTATCGTCATAGGGGTCAATTTGATCCCATTCCCATGACCTACACTGAACTTTATCCTAGTTTAGTTCAACAAGACTTGATTACCACAAGGCCTCTGCCTCCTCCTCTAAATCCTCTTCCAGCCGGCTATAGGGCTGATCTTCATTGTGAATACCATCAGGGTGGTGCGGGTCATAACTTGGAAAGATGCTTTGCATTGAAGGCTAGAGTACAAGAGCTGATGAGGAGCAAAATCCTCTCCTTCAAGGACAATCCCAATGTTCAGAGCAATCCTCTTCCAGGACACGCCAAGTAAAGCTTCAGTCGACTTCAGCATGCTATCCTCCTAAAAGCCAGTGTTTCAGACAGGACAGCTCATCCTTGTATTGATTAGTCACTAGGCCTTTGTTTCTTGTTGTTTGCACTTTCTTTATTTTTGTAATAGCAGTTTGCTTTCAATTATGTTTGTACTTTCTCAATTAATGAAATGAGCATTTGCAACTTTTTGATTCAATTCATTTGTGTTTGCTATTTACTTCTTAATGCTTTCTCTTTCAAGAAAAATAAAAAATTTCTCTTGTTTACTTTCTTTTGATTATGCAAAGATTGGAAGGAGGATAATGGTACTTTATACTCATAATTGTTGTTGGTATGCTTTCAAATCAAAACTTTGCTGACGATGTAAGGCATTGTTTCAATCCCTAAACACTGGAGACATAAGGAAGATAACCCCTCTCTAACCCCTTCGAGCCTAGAAGTAGGAGTTTCTTTCTTTACAAACAAAAACCCGCAATCTTAACCTGGGGCAGGGTAGTTCTCAGTTAACTGGATTGTGCATTCAATTACAAGAGCTTCATGAAAGACGACTTTCAACAAAATATTGCACTCACAGTTTTCCTTCACACACAGCAAGCAAGTGTCGAAGATGTCTTTCAGGTCTAACGCCAATGATGGTTCACTGTAATCCTCAAACCAGGCAGTCACTAAAAAAAAAAAAGAAAGAAAGAAAAGCTTGTATGACAGCCAAAAGTTGTAAGGAAGCAGTGACTGCCATCTCAAGTCCATTGAATTTTGAACCATCATCAGTGCAATTCCTAACTCATGGGAATTTGAGTGCATAGTTTGAGTTAACTGAGCATAGGACTGGAGTTCATCACGTAGATTGGGTGGGTCACAAATAAACTTTGAGCCTTTATCCTTTGTTTCTTAAATCGTGAACCAGACCACATTATAACCCTCGAAAGACCTAATTGAAGCAAGGTTATTTTGAAAGCATACTACAGCAAGGTTGCGTAAACTGACTCCAAAAGATCTTTGCAGATCATCTATTTTGGGCATTACACCCTTTGCTTGAACTTTTCACTTTAATGTCTCGAACCACCGTGTTCTGACTAATATCCCATATGCTTTGCACCTCTTTCAAAATGATTTTGATTTCAAAAGTTGCATGAACTTTGCATTTACCATGTGTGTACAAATACTTTTGTTTGCAAACTAGCTTTCTTCTTAAGGAATTTTCAAACAGTTAAGAAACTTGGTCAGTGATCCAATCAGGGGCAAGTTCCTTCCATATCATGTTGAGAATCAGTTCAAGATTTGTGGTTTAATGGCAACTTCTCAGATTTGGTTTATCCAGAAAACCTTTCAAGACTCATACTGGAGCAAGCTTTCCCAGTGTACAGTAAAACAATCATTTTCAAGACCCGGACTGGGGCAAGCTTTTCAAGTGTGCCGTGAAACAGTCATTTCAGAATCAATCAAGTTGAAGCAATGATCGGCTCGTCTACCACAGTAAGCTAATCTGGAGCAAGTTACTTGGAGAATCCCCATGCAACTTTCAAGCAGTTTTTCATCCTTCCTACAAGGATCATCATTTGATACAATTTACCAGTGTGGCAGATAATGTGTTTAGCAGTAGCATCTCTAGTCCCCAAGCAGAATGGCAGTGATCTCCGTGTTGAGGAATCAGTCTTCTAGTCTTGTCTTCTCACCAAAAGAGTCGAGTTGTGTCGTCAGCATCTGCATCTACATTTGATCATATATCATCTCCATGATTCATATACGTATGCATATCATGAGTGTTTCATCCTCATTTGCATTTCTCCCGAGGTCGTATCGTTATCCACGTCTTACCTCATGGTCAAAGTCCAACTACCAAAACGTTACCTGTCCTTTTCATTCAGTGTCATTCCTAAATGTTGTCATTCTCTTACGCATCTAATCCTGTTGATAGATGTTGGTCTTCTCTCATTCCAGTGTTATTCCTGGATCTTTATATTCTCTCACTCCAGTGCCATTCCTGGATGTCTGTCTCTTGTGATCTCCAGTGCCATTCCTGGATGTTTGTCTCTTTTGATCTCCAGTGCCATTCCCGGATATCTTAGTGTTATTCCTGGAAGTTTTGCCTACCTTCTGTAACATCATCAAATTTGCTTGATATCTTTTAGTGTTATTCCTGAAAGTCTTATCTATTTATTCAGTGTCATTCCTAAAAGTCCACAGTCATTTAATGCTGTCTTGGATACTGTGATCCATTTTATCCAATACTTTCTTGGATCTCTACCTTTCCCACGTTTATCTAAAGTCATTATTAGATATTGTGATTCATACCTCTCATTCAAAGCCATTATTGGATGTCCGGTTTTTTCATCATCTGATGCCTATCCGGATGTGTCTCTCCTTCTGATGTTTTTTTCAGATCGAGTCTTTGATCACTTTATCTAAAGCCGTTATTAGATATTGTGATTTGTACCTTTCATTCAAAGCCGTTATTGGATGTCCGGTTTCTCTACCATCTGATGCCTATCCGGATGTGCCTCTCCTTCTGTTGTTTTTTCAGATCGAGTCCTTGTTCACTTTATCTAAAGCCGTTATTAGATATTGTGATTTATATCTTTCATTCAAAGTTGTTATTGGATGTCTGGTTTCTCTACCATCCGATGCCTATCCGGATGTGCCTCTCCTTCTGTTGTTTTTTCAGATCGAGTCCTTATTCACTTTATCTAAAGCCGTTATTAGATATTGTGATTTATGCCTTTCATTCAAAGCTGTTATTGGATGTCTGGTTTCCTTTTATTCAATGCCATATAGTCTTGTTTGCTCACCTTTATCTAAAGCCATTATTAGATATTGTGACTTGTACCTTTCATTCAAAGCCATTATTGGACGTCTGGTTTCTTTTGCCATCTGATGTTTTTTCGGATGTGCCTTTCTCTGTGTTTTCTGGCTTTCTTGAAGATCCCGTTTGAACTCTTCAGTATAAGAAAATCCCAGAAAATCTTTTCATGATGTCTATCCTTTATTTCAAATTAATCCCCAGTGGAGATCATGTCTTCTTTCTGGTTCCATGCCCAGTAAAGAGTGTACCTTCCGCTTCCCCAGTGTTATTGTCATCCCCAGTGAGTGATTGCTCATTGTGTGGACTTTGTCCCCGCCTGCTTTCGTTTTTGTCTGCATTTTGCATTTATCATCATGCTGGAGTTCATTGCATGTCAGCATTTTGTTTTGGTTTCTTTTGTTCATAGCATTGCATGTCAGTGCATCTAAGGGCAAAATTTTCGGTTTGCTATATTTAAATACCTTTCACCTTGATCTCCCGAGGATTTCCATCTCTCGTGTCATCCGGTGAAGTTATTTAAATAGGGGCAACTGTTGTACCCCAAATTTTACCCTCAGATATTCTGATCATTTGCACATCATTCTAAGTCGGTCCCGATTAATTTCAAATCTAAAGAATGTTGTATTTTCCCAAGTGATTTTATCCTGTGCTGATGATTTTGGCATGTTTGTCCTTCGTTTTCAAGTATTTTGGTATTCAACTTTTATTCACTTTTTAGTTATTTTATTTGTAATTTATTTGTAAATAGCCTCTTATTAATTTAGAATTGATTTTATTTTTAATTTTTTTAAGTTCATTATATTTGACTACTTATTTATTTTTATTCATCTATTTATTTCTTAATTAAATGATTTTAATTAATTTAATTTTGTTTAGTTAAATCAGATTTTTTATTATATTTTATTTTATTTAATTATTTCCTTTTAATTTTATTCTTTTATTCTTTTTATCCTATTTTTGACAAAACTTCATATTTAAGTTTTAGGGTACGTTTTGATTGTATTATATGTTAGTGTAAATAGCATTGCATGCATGCTCTGATCCTGCATCCCGTACAAGCTACAAAACCTGTTTCAAGTAACAGTGACTTGCCACTGCACTTTTTTATTGACAAGCAACCAGTACATATAACTCCTCGCCACACATACTTTTGCTCATTTTCAAATTAAAGCGATTTTCCCTGCTACTTTCAACAACAACACACTGCCAGTTCCAATCAACTTCTCCTCACCATGAATACATCTTTCTAATCTCCAACTCCACTCTCCCTTGTTAAAAACCTTTAACATCAACTTACTGCTACTCATGTTTTTCTCACTCATTTCAAAACCCTTCACTCACTTTCATTTCCAACCTTGAAAAACCACAAAAACACACTTCTTTCACCATAAAAAACAACGTTACTTCTCTTTTAACAAACCTCTGCCTTCATTTTCGTAAAAAGACATTGCAGCTGCAACGCTCACAACCTCTACACCCTGCACCGTCATGAACTCACAAACCATAAACTCCACTTCATTTTAACAACCACCATGACTCCGGCTACATAAATCTTCTCGTAAAAGCTTCACAAGCCACCACTTTGATGTTGCGAACCTCTTTTACCAGCGATGTTTTGAGTTTGTTTCCTTCACTCTGAGCTTAATCCGTCGCGAGACGGGGGAAAACGAGAGGGGAGCACAACGTTGAACCTGAAGGG
The DNA here is from genome assembly GCA_022829125.1 of Lathyrus tuberosus. Taxonomy (NCBI): domain Eukaryota; kingdom Viridiplantae; phylum Streptophyta; class Magnoliopsida; order Fabales; family Fabaceae; genus Lathyrus; species Lathyrus tuberosus. The sequence continues at coordinate 112,159 of JALAZF010000021.1, forward strand.
AGAACCGCCGCTTGCGGTATAGAGACAAAAAGTTTGGTTAGAATCTCCTTATTTCTCTTTGTTTCTTTTTGATTGAAAAGTGCCACTTACTTTAATTTTGTTTAATATGTGTTTGTTTACTGTGATGTGCACATGCACTCTATTCACTTCCTGGAGTTTTGTTTAGATTCATAGCTTCTGTGAGAATATCATCATGTTGCTTTACTACTAGCATTTCATTATATTAGTAAATATGTTCTGCATGGTACTGTTTAAACTTGTGTTCATTCACATTTCTTTTGTTAATAATATGTTATTGGTATGTGTTAATGTTTTGTTACTAATACTACTTACTGTTCTTACGTTATTGATATATTATTAATATTTTGTTCGTACGTGAACATATGTTTTGTACTCATTTTTCTAATATTAGTTATTTATATATTATTTATTTTAACACTTTATTTCTAAACCTTTTGATATTGTTGAATATATTTGTAATTATTTTAATTAATTTGGTTTTGTGTATTGATGATGATAGTCATCTCGTTTGGTTTGATAAAGCTCATTTAGTGAATTAACCTTGAATTTTTATCTTGAAAAGATACATATATCAGATACTTGGACTTGTAATATAAAGGATGTTTGGTTTTGTATTTGTTTCGCATGCCTTAGCAGTGTTGTTTGTTGGTCTGCAAAACTTTAATAGCAGGTGGTGGGGTTTGTGAATTCGGTGCACCCGGAATATGTCGGCATTGAAAAAACAAAAGAAAAGAAAACAAGTTTAATTTCAACCATTTTTGTTATAATAAATTTCATATTTAATTTGTATAGTATTAAAAAAATGCAAAAAATATATTTTTAATAATCAATACTTTTAATTTTTTTAATTTAATTTAATTAGTTATTAAATATTTTAAAAAATACCAAAAACATTTTAATCTTTAATTTTATTAATTTTAATTAGATTGTAATTTTATTAGCTTTTAATTAGAGTTTAGAATTTAGTTTATATTTAAATTAGAAATTTTGTTTAGTTAAAATTTTAAGTTAGTTAGTTTTAACCAAATTTTAATTAGTAATTAGTAATTAGTAATTAGACTTAGTAAATTTGAATTTTAGAATTTAGTTTAATTGAATAATTAAGTTAGAGGTTAATTTATTTAGTTAGTTAAATTAGGATTAGTTTAGCTTTCCCTTTAGAGTTAATCTAGAAATAGTTGTTTAGACTTAGTTATTTATTTTAGAATTAGTTAACTAATTTTTTTAGGATTTGTTTAATTAACATTTTAATTAGATATTAATCTTTTAGTTTTTTTGGTTTAATTAGGCATTATTTAATTTCTAATTTAATCTTGCCGATGTTTTGAGTTTATTCCTAATATTCATTGTCAATCTGGTTCTTGTTGCATCTTACTGTATATAATGCTGTACATATTTACCTTACACTTGACACCGGAGTTTTCCTCCTTGTTTCCATATTACTTCTCCATTCCAAAGGAAAGAATCTTCTTTATTGACTTCATGTCATAGATAGCTCAAATACCCTGTTAACCTCAAACCATTTCACAAGAGATAACCATTAATCTCTTTTCCCCTGTTTAACCTAACCTTCCCAAAGAGATAGCTATTAATCTCTTCTCCTTTAAGACGGTCCAACCTTTCACAATCCTTTCAAGAGATAGCCATTAATCTCTTCCTCCTAACCAATCCATCCTTACAAGCTTTGCTTTCAAGCTTTTCACCCTACTTTCCCTTGGAACCTTGACCACAGTCAAGAGTTCCTCATCCCCGTTGAGGGGAACTACGATTGCTCTGATTTCTCAAGTTCACCTTGAGAATACGTAGGCATAGGATTGCGAGATCCTAGCGAGCTACCTTTTTCTTTTTCCATCTTTTTCCTTTACATCTGATGCCTTCTCGGATTCCATCCTTTTTTACCTTTACATCCGATGCCTTCTCGGATTCCACATTTTCTTTTTACACCATTTTACCCCATATTGAGGGGAACTACGAATGCTCTGATTCCATTCCCGTCAGGATACGTAGGCACGAGATGCGATGTCTTGGCGAGCATACTTAGTGTATATACCTAGGTCTTTATCTTTACCATAGTACAGATTCTTAGCAAGCAAACATAGAATAACACAAATACTAACAAGAGGTTCCCGTAGAGTACTACGGACGTTTAGGGTGCTAATACCTTCCCTAGGCGTAACCAACCCCCGAACCTTAGATCTTCCCCCTTTAGGTTTTTTTAACGATCTTGAACCTTTCCTTTGGATAAATCAAAGTCGGTTGTAAAAGAAAATGATGCAAGTTAATTAATAGCTTGTTATCCGATTTTCATCGCAACAGCAGGTGCTAAACCTATAGTACATACCCTGTGGTTGGTTGTTCACCTAGACTCCATGCTATGATCTCGAACCTTTGATCATGTTGCCTGTGTGATTTGCATCGCATATCATTTTCATCTTTGCATGATTCATTGCATACAACAGTTTGTCCAGTTACTCATTTCCAGTTGCCTCTATCTTCTAGTGTCACCTGTGAGTCGTCAAGTTGATTCCTCGACACAAATACCAAACTAGAGCTAACTATAGACGCAAGATGTCAGAACAAGAAGCACACAACGTAGAGATTCGAATGGAGATCGGTGATCTTAAGTCAAGCATGACAAAGCTCACTAAAATGCTCAAGGTCTTGATTGCTAGAGGAGAGCAACCCCAAAGGACTGTTATCCAGGAGGTTTCAAATGTTGATCCTTAGCCTGTTCAGGTGTCGCCTTCCACTTGGCCAGAGTTTGGTTTACCCCGTAATTATTCTCCACCTATTGCATCTACTGCTATGATTGGTCAAACTGTCAGACCGACATTTCAAGCTCCATTTTTTGCTTAGCCTAGACCTGTGGTCCACACTGTTGTCGAGACTGTCCGAGCTCCTTTTGAGAATCCTCTCTATGAGTACAATGCTGCCAGTGCTCAGGGTGAAGACCGTGAAGACTTTGTTGAACCTGAGGTTGTCCGTGAACAGTTTTAGACCATAGACAAGAGACTCCGATCCGTTGAGGGTACTGTCTTCTTTAGTGTGGACGCAGACAACATGTGCCTGGTTTTTGACCTTATTATGCCTGCCAAATTCAAAACTCCCGAGTTTGTGAAATACAAGGGTCACTCTTGTCCAAGGGCTCATTTGGTCATGTACTTTCGAAAGATGGCTGCTTATACCAACAACCAGAAGCTACTCATCCACTGTTTTCAAGACAGCTTGAGTGGAGCTTCTCTCAAATGGTATATGAATCTTTAACAGAACAGTATCCACTGCTTACAGGATCTTGCTAATGCTTTTATGAAGCAGTACAAGTACAACCTCGACATGCCTCCTAACCGTCGTCAACTTCAAAATATGTCTCAGAATGAGAAAGAGTCTTTCAAGGAATATGCTCAACGTTGGAGAGAACTTGCTTCTTAAGTTGAACCCCCTCTAGCAGAAAAGGAGCTGACCGGAATGTTCATGGACACCTTGTCTCCATTTTATTGGGAGAAGATGATTGGTAGTGTTTCTACCAACTTCACTGATTTGGTAACCATTGGTCAAAGAATCGAGGAAGGACTCAAGAATGGTAAAGTGTCCAAGGCTGTTGAATCTTCTAATGGTGCGAAAAAATCCTATGGGAACTTCCAAAAGAAGAGGGAAGATCAGACTAATGCTGTCATGTTTGAAACAAGAAGGCCTCGTCCCCGACCTCAATATGCTGATCACCCTGATGTTGTTGTTGTTACTCTTGTGGTTGCTGCTCCACGACCAGCTCAAGCTCCTCAACGTCCAGCTGTTGGACATAATCAGTATCGTAATAGGAATCAATTTGATCCTATTCCAATAACGTACACTGAACTTTATCCTGGTCTGGTTCAGAAAGGTTTGATTACCACAAGGACTCTACCTCCTCCTCCAAATCCTCTTCTAGCTGGATTCAGATCTGATCTCCACTGTGCATTCCATGAAGGTGCCGCAGGCCAAGATCGAGAAAATTGCTATGTACTAAAGGCTAGAGTGCGTGATTTGATTAAGGTTGGAATCCTTAGCTTTCATGACACCAATCCTAATGTCCAGACAAATCCTCTGCCAGGGCACGCCAAGTAAAGCTTCAGTCGACTTCATTCTAGCTACTTCCTCAAAGATAGGACAACTCATCCTGGTGATAATTAGTCACTAGGCCATGTTTCTTGTTGTTTGAACTTTCCTTATTTGTATTAGCTGTTTGCTTTCAAATCATTTTTGTACTTTCGTAATTAATGAAATGAGCATTAAAACTTTTGATTCAATTCATTTTGTCTATTATTTACATGTTTATGCTTTCTTTTCAAAAAATATATTATCTCTTTTCCACTTTCTTTTTTATTGTGTAAAGATTGGAGGGAGGATGACGAAAACGTTATACCCATAATTGCTGGCATGCTTTCAAATAAACTTTGCTGACGATCTAAGGCATTGTTTCAATCCCCCAAACACTGGAGAAATAAGGAAGTTATTCCCTTGTTAAACCCTTCGAGCTTAGAAGTTGGAGTTTCTTTCTATACAAAAACCCTTAATCTTAACCTTGGGATGGTTGGTTCTCAGTTAGCTTAGTTTTGTGTTCATATAAAGGTTGCATTCACAGTTTTCCTTCTCACACAACAAGCAAGTGTCGAAGATGTCTTTCAAATCGGAAGCCAATGATGGTTGACTGTAATCATTAAGCCAGGCGTTCACAACCTTTCAACTCTTCCAAATTAAATGAATAAATGTTGTACAAGTTGTTCCTAAAGTGATAAATAAAGAAGGATCGTCAAGAAATCCTTACTCAAAGAATGAGTCGAGCCCCTTTCGAGGCAAAAGCTAAGAAAGATGGGAAGCTCATGACCTTACCTTTATACAAAGAGAAATAAGAACAAGCTTGTATGACAACCAAATATTGTAAGGAAGCAGTGACTATTATTTCAAAGTCCCTCGACTTCTGAACCATCGCCAGTGCAATTTCCAACCTCTTGGAAACCTGAGTGCATAGTCTGAGTTAACTGAGCGTAGGACTGAAGATCATCACGAAGATTGGGTGGGTACAAATAAACTTTGAGCCTTTATCCTTTGTTTCTTAAACCGTGAACCAAGCCACGTTACAACCCTCAAAAGACCTAACTGAAGCAAGGTTATTTTGAAAGCATATTACAGTAACTTTGCGTAAACTGACTCCAAAAGATCTTTGCAGATCATTTGTTTTGGCATTACACCTTTGCCTTACCTTTCACTCTGATTTCTTGAACCGCTGTGTTCTGACTAGTGACCTATGTTTTGCATCCTTAAAAAAAATGAAATGATTTCAAAAGTTGCATGACTTTGCTTTAAAATTACCATGTTTGTATGAGCATTTTTTGTTTGCAAACTGGCTTCCTCTCAAGGAATTTTCAAACAATGAGCAACTTGGCCGGTGATCCTATCAGGGGAAGGCTCTTTCCAGATCATGTTGAAAATCAGTTCAAGATTTGTGGTTCAATGCAAGTCCTTCTCAGAATTGGTTTATCCAGAAATTTTTCAAGACTCAGACTGGGGCAATCTTTCCAAGAGCACAATAAAGGCAGCCATTTACAGAATCAGACAAGCTGAAGTAATGATCAACTCATATACAACAGTCAGCTCATCTGGGGCAATTTACTTGAAAAAATCCCTAAGCAACTCTCCATCCTTCCTACAAGGATCATCAACTTGATACAATTTACTAGTGTGGCAGAGATTGTGTTTAACAATAGCATCTTTAGTCCTCAAGCAGAATGGCAGTGATCTCCGTGTTGAGGAATCAGTCTTCCAGTCTTGTCTTCTCCCCAAAAGAGTCAAGCCATGTCGTCAGCATCTGCATCTGCATTTGATCATATATCATTTGCATAATTCATATACATATGCATAGCAAGAGTGTCTCATCCTCATTTGCATTTCCCACTGGTCGTGTTGTTATCCACGTCTTACCTTGTGGTCAAAGTCCAACTTACTTGGCACCTACCAAACAGATATTGTCGTGTCTAGCTGACGTTCTCCCAGATATGACCTTTCCTATCCGATGGTTTTTCGGATATGTTGCTTATCTGATGTTTTTCCAGATGTTCCTTTGTGATTTTGATGCTTTTTCAGAATCTATCCGAAGTTTTACCGGATATATTTATCTCTCTGATGTTTTACCAGATTGAGTCTTTTGTTCTGATGTTCTCCCAGAAACTATCTGATGTTTTTCCAGACGTTCCTTTAATTCTGATGCTTTTCCAGAATCTATCCGGAGTTTTACCGGATATATTTCGTCTCTTTCTGATGTCTTACCAGATTGAGTCTTTTGTTCTGATGTTCTTCCAGAACTTATCTGACGTTTTTCCAGAACTTATCTGTCGTTTTTCCATATATACCTTTTGATTCTGATGCTTTTCCAGAATTTGTCTAAGGTTTTACCGGATATATTTATCTCTCTGATGTTTTCCCAGATTGAGTCTTTTGTTCTGATGTTCTTCCAGAACTTATCTGATGTATTTCCAGATATTTCCATTGTGATTCTGACACCCCTTCCAGATATATACTTTCACAATTTTGATGCTTTTCCAGAATGTTGTTGGTTTTATCGTCTGATGATTTTCCAGATGTGTCTTTTGTTCTGATGTTTTTCCAGAACTCCTTTTATGTCTACTGATGTTCTTCCAGATACGACTTTGATATTTTTCCAAAACCTCATTTGTGTCTATGTGACGTTCTTCCAGATACGACTTTGTTCTGATGTTTTTCCAGAACTCCTTTTTATGTCTATCTGATGTTCTTCCAGATACGACTTTGATATTTTTCTAGAACCTCCTTTGTGTCTATCTAACATTCTTCCAGATACGAGCTTGTTTATCTGATGTTCTTCCAGATATGATGTTGCTCATCTGATGTTCTTCCAGATATGTCTTCAAAATATTTTCTTGTACATTTAATGCTTTTCTAAATGTTTCGGATGTATCTTCAGAATCTTTGTCTTCATCTAATGCTCTTCTAGATGTCTTCAATTTATTTCTGACTGTGGTTAACAGCTGCTGAATGTTTTCAAGTCTGTTTCCATTCTCCATCCAATGCTTTTCTGGATGTGTTCCGGAGTTTATTCGATGTTTTTTCCGAATATTTCTGATGCTTTCTGGAGTTTATTCAACGCTCTTCTGAATATCTCTGATGTTTTCTGGAGTTTATTCAATGCTTTCCTAAATATCTCTGATGTTCTCCGGAGTCCATCCAATGTTTTTCTGGATGTCTCTGATGTTTTCATGTGTTCCGAAGTTTATTCAACGCTCTTTTGAATATCTCTGATGCTTTTCGGAGTTCATTTAATGCTTTTCTGGATGTCTCTGATGTTTTCGCATGTTCCCCAGTGGAGCTTATTCAATGTTGTTCTTAATATCTCTGATGGATGCATGTTTATATTCCAAAATTCATTCAATGCTCTCCTGAATCTCTTTGATGGTTGTTGTTGTACTTTCCCAGAGTTTTGTTCAATGCGTTTCTGACAAAACCTCTGATGACTATAACCCTTTCCCCACATCTGATGCTTTTTCGGATGTCTGTATCTCCATTCTGGTTTTGTCCCTCTTTTTTCCAAGTATTATTGGATACTCTTTGTCACCTTGGCAAATGTCCATAATATCTTGTATTCCTAAGTTGTGTCTCCTTGATGCTTTTCCCCTTGGAATCTTGATTTGTTTGCTAAGTAGTTCCTCATTGGGTCTTTCATTCTTTAGCTGTGTTTTTGCGTTTTCTGTATACAGTTATCCCCCGTGGCATCATTCCCCACAGGATTTCTGTCTTGCATTTATTTCATATCATAAGCATCTTGTGGCATCTTAAGGCCAAAAATTGTGCATGTTTGTATTTAAGTCTCTCCTATCTCGTCGAGACGAAGATTTCAATCTCCATATCTCCGGATAGAAGAAACTTAAATAGGGGCATCTGTCATACCCTAATTTTTTACCCTAAGATTCTTTATATTCGTTTCGCATCATCTTGCATAACATCTTTAGGTCATACGGTCTTTGTGTGTGTTCTTATCATGACTAACCAGCTTGTGCAGTTGCAGTGAGTTCGAGTGTAGAAGATACTTATTCTCCCAGTTAAGCATTTTAGGGCATGACCAGTTGCGCCTGACTAGAAATGGTCCTGAGGTTTCTACTAGATCTGGGCTCCACTTTTAGACCTCTTTCTTCATTCTTGGGCCGTTTTTGGATCAACACTTTGAAGATATCTTGGATGGACTTTCTGGCTATATTTTGTGAAATCGGATTTTGGTAGATTGTGAGTCAAGTAGAGCGTGTGATTAGTGTTACATCATTATACTTGGAATTAGGGTTTTTCTCAAGTCGTTTCTTCGTCAGGGCAAGAAAGGCTTGTTAGAGATTTGCCTACATGGTGCCAGAGTTGAAGTTGTAGGTTCACTAAGATTAAGGTCTTGTTGCTCTCAATTACCTGTGCTTTTAATGCAAGATGGTTTGGATTTGGGATTAAGATACATATTCAAGTGCGCTTCAAGCCTAATATTTGCAAAGTGACCAAGTGGTGATTCGATTTATGACATCAGGGTTGATTCTTAATGGTTGGATTTCAAGTGGTTTGTTTGAATGGGATCAAGAGATGAGCGTGCCAATGTTTGGAAAGAAGATCCATGTCCAAGATTCAAGGTCACTAATTCTATCCAAAAATCCAAGTTCTAATAAAGCATTTTTAGAATCCATGGTTATTTCATACTTCATTCTTCAAATTCTAAGGTGAAAATGTCAAAGTCCATTACCAAAAAGAATTGATACAAAGCCCATTGCACATAAAAAATTTTGCAAAGATATGAAGGTAACAAATTGCAGCTTCTCCTTGGAAACGAAGCTTTAACTTGGGATGAGTAGGGTCAGTGATCACGACATGTCTCGTGGCATTGACACACTTTCTTCAATTACAACAATCTTATGATAGATTCATTCTTCTACAGTAACCTCTTATTACTACAAAACAACATCCAAATCAATTGATCAAGGAAAAAGTAATCCAAATCAAACATTCATAATTGATTTTGCAAAAAAGCTTTAAATTAATTAAAAGAAAAAGCTGAAGATAATTGATTTTGGGTGCCACTCTGGGAAATGTTGAATGTGTTTAGGGTTTATCAGTGTATCCTCACCTTCGTCCTCGTAATCTCCATCTTCATTTCCGCTTCTCAAGGTCGTTTGTGATTTGCTTGCAAATCAGTCTTAGGTTTCTGCTATAGTAGTAAGAGAAATAAAGATGGAAGCTGAATTAGTCAAGGCTGCAACAAGTGAGAAACTGGCAGAAATTGATTGGACGAAAAATATTGAAATCTCTGAATTAGTTGCTCGTGATCAAAGGAAAGCTATGTTAAAATTATAATGGATTTACTTTAATTAATTATTAAATAATATATGATAATTATATCAATTATAAATTTTTAACTTTAAATGAATATTGTATTAGGCTTAATTGTTGAGTGACCTGTGATGGGTTGGGTCATTCTTTTGGATAGCCCGCTGAGAGGTCCCCTCCCTCATCTGGTGGTTATATATTTGACTACCCCATTAGGTCAGATAATCAAGCGAACCGTTCCATCAGAAAGGGGGCAGTAGCATTCTCAGTTCCTACGCATGCAAATGGATTCAACTATGACCGGTACATGTTTATTGTATAAATAATATTATAATATGTCATACAATCATATCTGTCATTAGGCTATACGATAAGTTTTCCATCAATTGGTATCAGAGTCACTCAGATATGTTGTATGAATATTTGAAATTTATAAATTTGTGTTATGAAAATTAATTGTTATGTAAATTATGGTTCTTTTAATTCATATGTGCGTAGTTTTCCGATCTGTGTATACTGTTTTTTTATAAATATGTGTTTGTTCTAATTTTCAATTGATATTAAACCTGTACAAGAAAAAAAAACGTATAAACTGGGTGAAGGAAATGAAGACTCCTTCTCCCTTTTGGCCATAATTTACTGATATAAACTAACAGTTTTTTTCTCCTAATTAATTGGATATAAACTAGCAGTTTTTTTCTCCTAATTAATTGCTTAATTTGTGACGATACTGCATAAATAATAAGCTAGCATAAATAACAAGCTAGAGAAAAGGTAGTTTATTCTCCTTATTTCACTCAAACTAACATGAAAAATGGTTACGTGGGGATCAAAACCGATATGGCCAAAGCATATGATATAGTGGAGCATGATTTTCTCTTGGCTACAATAACATCCATGGGGTTTACCTCTAATATCATAAAAGTGATTCACACGTGCATTTCTACTGCCAGTTTCCTAAAACTTAGCAGATTTCATTATAATATATTATATGTTTTGCTAATATGACAGAATATTATTTTTTTTTGAAAAATATAATATTATTGTATCTATTTATAACTATGTATGATTATAATTATAATAATAATAATATAAATTGTCATATTTTTTAAGGATGAATATTGTTGATCTGTATGATTATAATTTCGCCTATCGCGAGTGTAATTATATGAACATTGCTTGTTTATTTCATAATTAATTTGTTGGCAATAATAATTATTTGTATCAATAATGATCATTTCCTATCGATATATTATTATTGATATAAACTTATGATAAATAAAATTTCATTTATTAGTAATTATTATCTATATTATATTAGTAAGAATTATACCCTATCGGTATATTATTACTAGTGTAATTCTGTTATGATACAAAATATTGTTGACAATTTATGCTTATTTTATCATGTTTAAATATCATATCGATATTGAAATTTTGGTAATATAAGTTTCTGTTTATTATTGTATCTTTGATGTAAGATCATAATGATCTAGAGTTTTATTAGGAAAATATTTGGCTGGTATATGTGGAGTCATTTTTTATTACATAATTATTCACTTAATGATTCCTTATTCTTTCATGACAGTCTCTTTTCCTAACTCTGTCAAAACTCTGAATGGTACCAATTATGAGGACTGGAAAGAGTCTCTCAATCTTTATTTGGCTATAGCCAACCTTGACTTGGCTCTGAGAACTGAAAAGCCTGACGCTATTACTGACGCGTCTACTGAAGCTCAGAGGACTCTTTATGAAAAATGGGAACACTCCAATAGAGTGTGCCTTAAGGTGATATCTTACACTATGGAAAAATCTATAAGACAAAGTGTTCTGGACTGGGTCGAGGTTGCCTTACAGTCGAGCAGGCCTAACCCATACAACATGGGGAGGCCCAATAAGGCCCTTCTACAAGACACGTGACTGCCACATGCAATCCACAATTTCGCCGGGCACTTAAGATGTGTCGGACACTTGGGACAATCGAAGTGGACGTCCGGCTGAGAGGTTACTCCTCGACAGTCTAGTTTCTCCCCCGCGAGAATGTTATGCAACGCTCCTCGACGACCATGGCTTCTCCCCGCGAGGCCATGTCTGTTCCACGGGCATCGTCCCTCCTCGACGCATAAGGCTCCTCCCCGCGAGGAGTATACAGGAATCACATGTCCTCGACCACACGAGGCTCCTCCCCCGCGATGAGCACCCAACGGTCCACCCCGCGTGGACACGTCCCAAGTAACCTCCCACTTCCGAAAGATTCGGTCTGCCCTACTTCCAGAAATCTAGGAGCAGTTGCTCTAGGGCAAAGACCACGTGCTGGTCTTCACTACTACACATAAGCCCTAGCAGTTACTTGGAGTGGGCCTAGTCGATCCAGCCCATTGCAGGTAACCATTGGCCCCGCGCTGGGGGCTCTCTATAAATACCCTCTCATTTGAGAGGGTCAGGTTAGACACTTTCTTCCTACCATCCTCACCTTCTGTATTTGCTGATATTCTGTACACTCTCTCACTTGAGCGTCGGAGTACCTTGCAGGTACACCCCCCTCCCCCCCCCCCCCCCCCCCCCCCCGTCTCTCATCATCACCAGAGCTGCCGTTCCAGACGCCGTTGGCCACCATCACTGTCTGATCCAGGTACGATCAGTGGCGCCTTCTGTGGGAACAACATAAGCTTCCCCGTTTTTCTGTTCGATAAACCAAAGCTTTCTCCGTTCAACAACTATCATGGCCAACCCGTCGGCGAATCAAGCTCTAGACAACGTTATTGTACAGCTCAGCACTGGCAACCACGTCGACAACAGCTCTGCCCGACCCATCGTGGAAAACGACGTCAGAGACGGACTCACCGCCTCCCCGTCTTCCGACGAAGTGGAGTACGAGACAGCTCACCAAGACGGATAGGAAACAGTCCTCCAGCCCGTCTTCCAGCCCGTGGACCCGCCGCCAAATGCGGATCCGAGCACTACCGCCCTGTTTGCGTTGGTCAATCAGACCAACCAGATGATCTTCAACCAGAACATCCAGATCGAGGCGCTGGAGAAAAGTCGTGGTCGGTCTTCCCCCGCGAAGGCACCGACCACCTCCATTTCCAAGACGTTCGCAGTCCCCGGAGGCATCGCGCAGTCCTTCCCCGGTTCCCAGAGGTCGCAGGCCACGCTTAGAGCGTACCCAGCCAGAACAGCCTCAGAAACGCCACCGCTCCCCGCCACCAAAGGGACCAGTTCGATCCTCGAAAAATAAAAGGAACAAGACGGAAACCGAGGACCCGAAAGGACGCCCAAGGGACCACTCCCCGAGACGTCACTATGTTCGTGGACGACACTCCCCCTCTGTGTCCCCGGGAGCCAGCGAGGACGACGACTACCGGACCCCTCTGGCCAGGCACATCATGGACGCCCCTATTCCCAAAGGCCTGGAGAGGCCCCCATCCTTAGGAACCTATGACGGGACGTCCGATCCTGATGACCATGTCGAGAGTTTTGAGGCTCTGCTCGATTTCAGGAACGTCTTCGGCGCCATCAAATGTCGACTATTCCCCACGACTCTTCGGAAAGGGGCCATGGCTTGGTATAAAAACCTAGCTTCTGAATCAATTACGTCGTGGAGGGTCCTGAGGGAACGCTTTCGAAAACACTTTACGGCGTCTCGTCGACATCCGAAGATGATAGCCTCCCTAGAAGCCATCTTTCAGGGGAAGGATGAACCTCTCCGGAGCTACATAGAGAGGTTCAACAAAGAGGTAGTCGAGATTCACGTGACCGACCACATCAAAATGTATCTCATCATCAAGGGTTTGAGGATAGGATCCAAGTTCACAGAATCCGTCGGGCTGCACCGTCCCCGCAGCTTTGAAGGCCTCCTCGAGAGGGCTCAGTCGCATATTGAGTTCGAGGAAGCTGAGGCTGCACAAATTGCCCTCGACTCAAGGCGCAGAGAAGGCCCCCGCGGCAACAAGGAAGAAGACTCCCCTCCACCCAGGCGAGGTGGAGACAGGAGAAGAGAAGACTCCCCTCCACCCAGGCGAGGCGGGGAAAGAAAGAAAGAAGCCCGGACCAAAGAGCCCCGCGAATCACGGGGACCGTCTGGCCTTTTCAAAGATTACACACCGCTGAACGTGTCCCGCTCACGCATTTTCAGCGACTGTGCCAACTCGGAGTTCGTCAAAGGGGGAATCCGCTTCCCGAAACCGACGGCTTCCAAACCAAATGCTGACAAGTCCAAGTATTGCCGGTTTCATCGCAGTCACGGGCACGTTACTGAAGATTGCGTCCACCTGAAGGACGCAATCGAAACGCTGATTAAAGAAAGGTACCTGAAGAGGTACGCCAAACAGCAAGAGCCCCCCGCCCCAACGGCAAGGAGGCTCAGAATGTCGAGGAGCCAACTCCCTCTCCCAACAACGGATCGCTGCAAGTCGCGTTGAACATCACGCGACCTGAAGACTTTGGTTTTTTGGGAGAACTCGACAGCCCTGAAGCTGTCCGGGACATGTGGAAGAACTTCCCGGCTGAAGACTCGATAAGTGCCCGAAGCACCTGGGAGTCTTTCCCCCAAGCCCTGGTCATATCGGGCGGAGCCCCTGACCGCTTGACCATGGGGTCAATAAAGAGGAAGTTTGACGAGCTGAAAGCAACAACTCCTCGAGCTCCTACCCTCGAGAAGGTTAAAGGAAGATCAAATCCGATTACCTTCTACCTCGAGGAACTTCCCGGCGGGGCACCGAACGCCAACATCCCCCTCCTGATCCGGGCACAGATGGCCAACTTTGACGTCCACAGAATTTTGGTCGACCAGGGGAGCTCGGTGGACATCATGTACGTCCACCTTTTCGAGACCCTCCAGCTGACCAAGCAACACTTGTCCCCGTACGTAGGATCAGACCTACAAGGTTTCAACGGCGCGGCCACCAGACCGTGGGGTTTCGTGGAATTTATGGTCACCTTCGGGATTGAGGAAACTGCTCGACAGGTGAAGACGCGTTTCTTGGTGGTGGACTGCCCGTCCCTCTACAACTGTATAATGGGGAGGACCACGTTGGCGGAACTAACGGTCGTACCTTCAACGGTCCACCTGAAGATGAAATACTACACGAAGTGTGTAACGCCCCGTTTTGCCAATTTTGTTTATTGAGTCGTTTTGATTATTTTATTATTATTTTATTGTATTTTCGACTTTTATGTGAAAATATGTTATTTTTCGTCGTGAATATATTTTATCGCATTTTGGGATCGTTTGCGAGAAATTTGAGTGTAGGGGTATTTTGGGCATTTGGGTGTATTTTGATTAAGTTAGAATAAATAGAAAGTATAGAAAGAAAAAGAAAGAAAAATCAGAAAAATAGAGAAGAAGAAAAGAGAAGAGAAAGAAGAAAAGAGAGAAAAAAACTTGTGAAGGAAGAAATCAATCTCCCGACTTTCTTGAACGCGAATTTATCCGGTAAGGGTGCGAAACTCGATTATACTATGATTGTGTATGATTATGTATGTTTTGTGTGGATGTTTTGGTTGGTTTTCCATATGTTCCGTTTATGCCGTATTTGACGAAATCGATAGAAACCAATGTTTTTACGGTCGAAAAGTCGTATAAATACATGTGTTGGTTGGTTATATGTATGTGAGCTGCTGTTTAAAGTTTCATGAAGTTCGGTTATGTTTTGGTTAGTTTTCGTTATGTTTCCGTTGTTTCGTCCGTTTAGGTCGAATTATAGGAAATCGATAGAAACCGATGTTTTCACGGTTAGAATTCGAAATAAATTACGTAGTTGTATCGAGCAAGGTTAGGTCGTCGTATAGCGTGCTTTTTATTCGATTCGGTGAGGTTTGAAAAATCTGGTTTTTGAAAGGTGGAAATTTGATCGAAAAATTGAACGTCGTAGAAATTTCGTTTATGTGTTCTAAATTGTTCTTATGTATTTGGTGGTTGGGCGTATATGTTTGTTTCGGTGAAAATGTTCGATTTAGTCGAGTTTCCGGGCATTTTGGAAAAATGACAGCAAAGGTGCATTTTGAGAAATTCTGGTTTTTTAGGGAAAAACAGAGTATGAATCGATACATAACAGCTATGTATCGATACGAAATGGCTTATGTATCGATACATAACCCCTATGCATCGATACGTACTGTGAAAATTGGGAAAAACAGCATTTTCACTACAGCATGTGTCGACACATGCGTGCTATGTATCGATACATAAGGTCTTTTTGTATCGATACATAAAGCCTATGTATCGATACATACTGTGCTGAACCATAAAATTCTGGTTTGTCGGGAAACTTCGGAAATTCATATCTCTTGAACCGTAAGTCGGTTTTGGTCCCCGTTCGAAGCGTTGGGAAGCTAACGAGATGTTATTTCTAGGAAAAATAGTTTTGAGGTCTGAATCTAGTCCAATTGGTACAGTATTTTCGAATCGTATCGTAGTGTCGGGTGTACGGTTTATGTTTTTACGTTATTTTGAAATATTCATATCTTCTTCGTTGGTTATCCGATTTAAGTGTTCTTTATATGGATGTGAAGCTAAAAATACGTTCTATGATTTGGTGAAGAAATATATTATTTTTAGCCGACTTTTGGCCGACTTTATCGATTAATCGTGAATAGTTGTTTTTGATGAGATGTTGTGATGATGATTTGTGGCCGAAAGGCAAGAAAATGCTATGTGTGATATTTGATGATATATGCATGATTGTTGATGTGTGTGAGCATGCAATGTGAAACTCATGAGTCGTTGTATGCCAAGCATCATATTGTGCATTGTTGAAACGTCCTGAGTGACGATTTGATTCTTGAGGGAATCCACTATACCATCGTGTGCCTCAAAAATACGAGGCGTTGCCTGAGGACTTAAAGCGATATGTATAGACGATTGTGGGCTCCTTTGGAGACTTAAAGCAATCCTTAACGTCGTGTGCCTCAAAAATATGAGGCGCTGCCTGAGGACTTAAAGCGACGGGTGAACATCGTAGGCCCGACGGGGAGTTACTTGAGATTCTCAGTAACGAGCGATGGTTCCAATAGTTCCTGAGTGAACTGATGATGAGACATGAGACATTGGAAGTCGGTACCGCATGGCATGTGCATAGAGTCGTTGTGTCGGTCTATGTGCATTGCATTAAATTATGAGTCATTTGTGCATGAATTTGTGAATGTGACTTAATGAGATGGAATATGTGTGATTGTATTGTGAATGATTGATGGGTAGTGGTATTTGACACTTGTGAATTGTACTGTGTGTTGTTATAATTGATCTGTGTGTTTTGGTGGTGAGAATACGTTATTGTGCATTTTTTTGGTGTTAATATATAATCTTATGTAATTATATTATGGTTGTTTTTCTCACCCTTCTGCTGTTTTATAACGCTCTATGAGGCGTTGCAGATTAGAATTGCTGGAGGTATTCTTTTGTGAAGCGTTGCGTCTTCATTATTTTGGTCGGTCGGCTCTGATATGTGACTCCGGGTAGCATAGGGTGGCCGTGTGTGATTGTTTTGTTTATCTGATGATATATTTTGGTTGTACATGTATAACTTGATGTATGACGGACAAGTTTATATGTATATATGTATATGTGTTATTCAGATTTTAGATCTTTCCGCTTCAATTCTAATTTCTGAAAAGTGGGTGTAAGGAACGAAGTTTCCTCTGTATGATTGTTACCCCACGTTGCATATCTAAATGAGCAGGTGTTGCATGTTAGTTGTTTGGTTACTTTGATGTGATTCTCCCTTTCTATGCCATGATAATTCCATTATACTCTGATCAATTTTCGAATTTTCTTTTACCGCCTTAATTGCGTGTTTTGGGGGTATAGATCGGGGGCGTCACATTAAGTGGTATCAGAGCTAGTCCGTGTCAGTTGTGTTGTTTGTGGCTGTTGTGTCTGGCATATTGGGCGAGTTGTGTTGAGCGAGTGGTTGTTTAACCATAGTTTCTGTATTTGGACGAACAGAATATGGCTGGTCGTAATGATGCTGCTCTGGCTGCTGCGATGGAGGCAATGGCACGAGCTGTGCAGGGTGCACCGAATGCGGCAGGAAATGATGAGTTTAGAAAGAATAAGCCGCCGGTCTTTAAAGGGGAACATGATCCGGATGGTGCACAGTTGTGGTTAAAGGAGATTGAGAGGATTTTCAGGGTAATGGATTGTGACGAGGAGGATAAGGTGAGGCTGGGCACTCATATGTTACATGAAGAGGCTGACGACTGGTGGATCAGTACTCGTCAAGTGTTGGAAGCTGAGGAGGAGGAAGAAGAGATTACTTGGGAGGTGTTTAGTCGAGAGTTCCTAAGGAAGTATTTTCCGGAAGATGTCCGAGGAAAGAAGGAGATTGAGTTTTTGGAACTGAAACAAGGTAATTTATCTGTTGTTGAGTATACTGCTAAGTTTGTGGAGCTTGTGCAGTTTTATCCTCACTATGTGGAAGCGACTGCTGAATTTTCTAAGTGTGTAAAGTATGAAAGTGGGTTGCGTCCTGAGATAAAGCAGGCGATTGGTTATCAGAGGATTCGAAGGTTTGCTGATTTGGTGGAATGCTGTAGGATCTATGATGAAGACAGTAAGGCTCGTTCAGCTCATTATAAAAGTGTAAGTGACAGAAAAGGGAAACAACAGTTCCGTGGTGGTCCGTATGTGTCACCGGCTGATAAAGGTAAACAAAGGGGTTCTTTTGATTGGAGGTCAGGTGGAGGAGGTATGTCTAATCCTATTAGGTGTTTTAAATGTGGTGAGTTGGGACATCGCCAGCATGAATGTAGGAGGAATGTGATTAAGTGTTCTAATTGTGGTGGTATCGGACATGTCTTAGCTGATTGTAAAAGGAAGAATGTCGTGAAGTGTTACAATTGTGGAGAACCTGGTCACATTAGTTCGAAGTGTCCTAATCCGAAGAAGGCTCAGACTAGTGGGAAAGTGTTTTCGTTGGCAGGGACTCAGACTTCAAAGGCAGATCGTCTGATAAGAGGTACTTGCTTTATTAATAATATGCCTTTAATTGCTATTATTGATACTGGAGCGACTCATTCGTTTGTTTTGTCTGAGTGCGCGAAGAGTTTGAATCTTGTGTTGTCCGTAATGGATTTTGAGATGGTTATCGATACTCCAGCGATGGGGTCAGTAACTACTTCTTTGGTGTGTTTAAGTTGTCCTTTGGCCATTTATGGCAAAGATTTTGTGATGGATTTAGTGTGTTTACCGTTGGAAGGATTAGATGTGGTGTTGGGAATGAACTGGTTGCAATTTAACAGGGTGCACATTGATTGTTATCATAAGCTTGTAAGGTTTCCTTCTCTTAAGGAAGATGAAGACTCGAGTTTCTTGTCTACTAAAGAGTTGAAGAAACTTTTAGCGGATGAAGCTCAGTTGTTTGGAGTGTTTACATCGTTATCGGTGGATAGTCAAGTTTCACTTGATGTGTTTCCTGTTGTGTGCGAATTTCCTGAGGTGTTTCCTGAGGATATTTCAGATGTGCCGCCGGTGAGAGAGGTGGAATTTTCGATAGATCTAGTTCCTGGTACTAGACCTGTTTCTATGGCACCTTATAGAATGTCGGCATCTGAATTGGTGGAGTTGAAAAAGCAGTTGAATGAGTTGTTGGAAAAGAGGTTCGTGAGACCAAGTGTTTCTCCTTGGGGTGCTCCAGTTTTGTTAGTGAAAAAGAAAGATGGGAGTATGCGATTATGTATTGATTATCGCCAGTTGAATAAAGTGACGATTAAGAATAAGTATCCGCTTCCAAGGATTGATGATCTGATGGATCAGTTGGTTGGTGCTTGTGTATTTAGTAAGATCGATTTGAGATCGGGGTACCATCAGATAAGAGTGAAAGAAGAGGATATTCAGAAGACGGCCTTTAGAACACGTTACGGTCATTATAAATATTCGGTGATGCCGTTCGGGGTTTCTAATGCGCCTGGTGTGTTTATGGAATACATGAATCGGATTTTCCACGAGCATTTGGATCGTTTTGTGGTGATGTTTATTGATGATATTTTAATCTATTCTAAGTCTCGGGAAGAACATGCAGAGCATTTGCGTATTGTTTTGCAGGTTTTGAAGGAAAGGAAGCTTTTTGCCAAATTGTCCAAGTGTGAATTCTGGTTGTCTGAGGTGAGTTTTCTTGGGCACGTAATTTCAGGTAATGGTATTGCTGTGGATCCATCTAAAGTAGAAGCAGTTCTACAATGGGAGGCTCCTAGATCCGTTACTGAAATTCGAAGTTTTCTAGGTTTGGCTGGTTATTATCGGAGGTTCATTGAAGGTTTTTCTAAGCTAGCTCTTCCTTTGACGCAGTTGACTTGTAAGGGCAAAGCGTTCATTTGGGATATTCAATGTGAAGAGAGTTTTTGTGAGCTGAAGAGAAGATTGACGACAGCTCCGATTCTTATTTTACCTAATCCTAATGAACCATTTGTGGTATATTGTGATGCGTCCTTAATTGGTTTGGGTGGTGTTCTGATGCAGGAAGGTAAGGTTGTGGCTTACGCTTCAAGGCAGTTAAGAGTTCATGAGAAAAACTATCCTACTCATGATCTTGAATTAGCGGCTGTAGTTTTTGTGTTGAAGATTTGGAGGCACTATCTCTATGGTGCGAGGTTCGAGGTCTTTAGTGATCATAAAAGCTTGAAATATTTATTTGATCAGAAAGAGTTGAACATGAGGCAGCGGAGATGGTTGGAATTCTTGAAAGACTACGACTTTGGCTTGAACTACCATCCTGGTAAAGCTAATGTGGTAGCCGATGCATTGAGCCGGAAATCGTTGCATATGTCCGCATTGATGGTGAAAGAGTTGGAACTTTTGGAATCGTTTAGAGATTTGAGTTTGGTATGTGAAGTGACATCGGTTAGTGTGAGGCTTGGAATGTTGAAAGTTACTAATGAATTTTTGTTGTCGGTTAGTGAGAAACAAAAGCTGGATTTGAAATTTGTTGATTTGATGAGGAATGAGAATGTGGATTTCAAGGTGGATAATTTTGGTGTTTTGAGATTTCGTGGTCGTATTTGTATTCCTGATGATGCGGAGTTGAAAAGAATGATTTTGGAGGAAGGACACCGAAGTAACTTAAGTATTCATCCGGGAGCGAATAAGATGTACCAAGATTTGAAGAAGATTTTCTGGTGGTCTGGTTTGAAAAGAGATGTGGCTCAGTTTGTGTATGCATGTTTGACTTGTCAGAAATCGAAAGTGGAACATTTGAGACCTAGTGGTTTGTTGCAACCGTTGGATATTCCTTAGTGGAAATGGGATAGCATTTCGATGGATTTTGTAACGGGGTTACCGAATACTCAGCGAGGGCATAATGCTATTTGGGTGATTGTGGACAGGCTGACTAAATCGGCGCATTTTATTCCGATTGACATCAGTTTTTCTTTGGAACGGTTAGCTGAGATCTATATCAGTGTGGTGGTGAAATTGCATGGAGTTCCTTTGAGTATTGTTTCTGATCGAGATCCTAGGTTTACATCGGGATTTTGGGAAAGTTTACAGAAGGCTTTGGGTTCTAAATTGAGGTTGAGTTCGGCTTATCATCCGCAGACAGATGGTCAGACCGAAAGAACGATTCAGTCGTTGGAGGATTTGTTGAGGTCGTGTGTTTTGGAACAAGGTGGTGCGTGGGACAGTTATCTTGCTTTGGTTGAGTTCACGTATAATAACAGTTTCCATTCTAGTATTGGAATGGCACCTTTTGAGGCTTTATATGGACGAAGATGTAGAACGCCGTTGTGTTGGCACGAAACTGGTGAGAGTTCTGTACTTGGACCAGAATTAGTGCAACAGACGACGGAAAAGGTAAAGTTTATTCGTGAGAAAATGAAAGCTTCTCAGAGTAGACAAAAGAGTTATCATGATCGGAGACGAAAGGATCTTGAGTTTCAAGAGGGTGATCACGTATTTCTGAGGGTTACGCCGGTAACGGGTGTTGGTCGTGCTTTGAAATCTAAGAAGCTTACTTCTCGATTTATTGGTCATTACCAGATATCTGCGAGAGTTGGTGCTGTAGCGTATCGTGTGGCATTACCGCCGAATCTGTCGAATTTGCATGACGTTTTTCATGTTTCACAGCTTCGGAAGTATGTTCCGGACCCTTCACATGTGATTCCTATGGACGAGGTTGAAGTAAGGGATAACCTTACGATCGAGGCATTACCAGTTAGTATTTTGGATCGCGAGGTGAAGCGGTTGAGGGGTAAAGAGATTGCACTTGTGAAAGTGGTGTGGGGAGGCGCTGCTGATGGTAATCTGACGTGGGAATTGGAGAGTAGGATGCGGGAGTCGTATCCGGAGTTGTTTGTATCAGGTAAGATTTTCGAGGATGAAAATTTCTAAGTGGGGGAGAATTGTAACGCCCCGTTTTGCCAATTTTGTTTATTGAGTCGTTTTGATTATTTTATTATTATTTTATTGTATTTTCGACTTTTATGTGAAAATATGTTATTTTTCGTCGTGAATATATTTTATCGCATTTTGGGATCGTTTGCGAGAAATTTGAGTGTAGGGGTATTTTGGGCATTTGGGTGTATTTTGATTAAGTTAGAATAAATAGAAAGTATAGAAAGAAAAAGAAAGAAAAATCAGAAAAATAGAGAAGAAGAAAAGAGAAGAGAAAGAAGAAAAGAGAGAAAAAAACTTGTGAAGGAAGAAATCAATCTCCCGACTTTCTTGAACGCGAATTTATCGGGTAAGGGTGCGAAACTCGATTATACTATGATTGTGTATGATTATGTATGTTTTGTGTGGATGTTTTGGTTGGTTTTCCATATGTTCCGTTTATGCCGTATTTGACGAAATCGATAGAAACCAATGTTTTTACGGTCGAAAAGTCGTATAAATACATGTGTTGGTTGGTTATATGTATGTGAGCTGCTGTTTAAAGTTTCATGAAGTTCGGTTATGTTTTGGTTAGTTTTCGTTATGTTTCCGTTGTTTCGTCCGTTTAGGTCGAATTATAGGAAATCGATAGAAACCGATGTTTTCACGGTTAGAATTCGAAATAAATTACGTAGTTGTATCGAGCAAGGTTAGGTCGTCGTATAGCGTGCTTTTTATTCGATTCGGTGAGGTTTGAAAAATCTGGTTTTTGAAAGGTGGAAATTTGATCGAAAAATCGAACGTCGTAGAAATTTCGTTTATGTGTTCTAAATTGTTCTTATGTATTTGGTGGTTGGGCGTATATGTTTGTTTCGGTGAAAATGTTCGATTTAGTCGAGTTTCCGGGCATTTTGGAAAAATGACAGCAAAGGTGCATTTTGAGAAATTCTGGTTTTTTAGGGAAAAACAGAGTATGAATCGATACATAACAGCTATGTATCGATACGAAATGGCTTATGTATCGATACATAACCCCTATGCATCGATACGTACTGTGAAAATTGGGAAAAACAGCATTTTCACTACAGCATGTGTCGACACATGCGTGCTATGTATCGATACATAAGGTCTTTTTGTATCGATACATAAAGCCTATGTATCGATACATACTGTGCTGAACCATAAAATTCTGGTTTGTCGGGAAACTTCGGAAATTCATATCTCTTGAACCGTAAGTCGGTTTTGGTCCCCGTTCGAAGCGTTGGGAAGCTAACGAGATGTTATTTCTAGGAAAAATAGTTTTGAGGTCTGAATCTAGTCCAATTGGTACAGTATTTTCGAATCGTATCGTAGTGTCGGGTGTACGGTTTATGTTTTTACGTTATTTTGAAATATTCATATCTTCTTCGTTGGTTATCCGATTTAAGTGTTCTTTATATGAAATGTTCACGCCACGAAGCTAAGACATCGACCGCTTTCTTAGCCTCGTCGAAGGTCGGAGTACAACCCCTGACCACTCGGCTAAGCTCTCTTCGCAGCCGAGCATCATCAGAGTCGAGCAAACGCCCAAGGCGCCAGTGATCTCAACTACTTAGACAAAAATAAGTAATGCATAAAATGTCACACACAAGCAAAATTAATAAAGAGGCATAACGAAGTACGAAAATCGGGCAACACCCTTAGTACAAAAATGTTACGAATACAGGCCCACAAGCCGGGCAAAAATAACCATTGTGCTAATAGTACATCAAATAAACCCACAAGCCGGGCAAAACAAAATGGCACGTAGGCCAAACAAACTATATCCCTACTCCGCGGCAGTCTCAGTGGCGTCTGGCCCACCTCCCTCGTTGGCGTCTCCTCCTTGCCCTAGCGGCACTATCCGGCCGTCGACCACCTCAAAATCAGCATCTGCCCCATTGGTCACCAGGTCGGGGTTTAGGACCCGAAGCTGCGCCACCGCATTCCGGAACCCTATGCCTGCAGTTTCAAGAGCATCGTCCTCAGATAGCCGGAGATCCTGCTCGAGTTTCATGAGTTGAGCCACCAGCGCTGCTCGAGTGGTTAGGAGCCTGTCCTCCTCGGTTTCGCCTTCGGCCGGCCGCACAACATCCTCTAACTCGGCGATCCTATCCTTGAGCCGCTTCTCCTCCGCCTCCAGCTCGACGATTCGGGCAAGGTGGCCTTTCTCCTTTTCCTCGACTTCCTTCACCTTGGCCTCAGCCCGCTGCTGCTGCTCGCTTTGTTCTTTGTTCAGGTCCCTGCACTCCTTTAACTCCTTGCGCATGTCGAGCATCTCAGCATCCAGTTTCTCGAGCTTCTCCTGCAGTCGAGAGAGCTCAGCAGCGGGGCGAGTCTCATCGTTCAAGACAATGGCAGTCGAGCAAAGCCGCATAACCGCAGACAGGTCCTCAAAGATCGTCTTCCTCCTCGCTTCCGTGGCTGCCCCCAGCACGGCTTGGACTTCGGAGGGAGGGACACGAGGATATATAACTTCGGAGAAGAAGCGAGGCTTTTGATGGCACGGTGGAAGATCAAAGCTGGAAGGAGGCGGGGAACTGTCGTCGTGTCCCAGGTCGACGACCTCAACGCTCGAAACCCGCTGTCGTTTCGGCGTCCCTTGGGTACCCGGAGACTGGCTCCCAGCAGGAGGTGTCCGTCTCTCTGAAATCCCCGACACAGTGGCAGAGGGCTGAGACTGACTGGAACCTTCGAGCATAGCGGCCGAGGAAGCACCCTTAGGCATGGCCCCGGAAGGAGCAACATCTTGACCTTTTAAACGGGACGCCTCTCCCCGGGCCTGCTCTTCCCTGGCCCTCTTCGCCTTTAATTTCTTGAATCTCTCCTCGGCTCCGGCCATTTTTCCTGCAAAAAGAAAGCAAATGTTATTAAGGCAAAGAATGAAAAGAATACAGATACGAGGAAAGCTTGGATCGTGGATGTTTTCACCACCTAACAACTTGATGGCCTCTTCGTCGGAGAAGGTCTCGAGCAGAACGCGAGTATTGATCAGACGACGTTATTTCTTCACCTGCCCGTCTGCTCCCATTATAGGCTGGCCGTCTAGCGTTTCGTGCTGAGCCTCATTGAAGCTCGCGATGAACGCGACGATCTTATCGTAAGCTTCCCGCTCATAGGCATCCAACTGACTATGCTTCACCTTGTATTTGTCGGCCCCCTTTTTGAAGTGTTCCTCCGTCCAGTATAGGGGGAACCTCGGCTCTAGAACCTCCTCGGAGACACCGTCGACCTCGCGAGTGACTTTCCGATACAACGAGTATACGGCCCCGATGGTGACCGGCTTCACGAAATAATAGCGGACTTGAAGTCCCAGATGGAATCTAAATATGTATGGAACAGAGCATTGCTCTGCTTGAAGGACACCCATCCATGTCGTCCACTGGCTGACGACCTCTGTAGATGGAATATCAGGAAAAAGAGGGACGCCGTCGGGATGATTTTTAAATACTTACAGACGAGCTCGAAGGCCCGGATAAAAGCCAGGGAGTTCGGATGAATTTGCGAGGGGACCAGCTTCAACCAGGAGAAGATTCCCTCTTGTAAATCCGTGAAGGGCAGCCTCCACCCCGCCTTGTCGAACATGAATTCATATAACGGGATGCGCATTCCCCGGTAAGGCGAGCATATCCGATGATGCTCCTCTGGACGGAAAACTTTCCAAGATTTGTTAGACCCGATGAGCTTGTGTCCCACGCGTGTCGTTCCAGTTTTCCCCAACACTTTGAATCTGAGACCCTTCATCTCCCCGGCGTGCCGACCAAACGCGGCTGAATGATGCCCGACTTATGTGCGACCGCATGGACGTCGACCACGAGAATGGCCTCCTCGGTTCTTCTCTGGGCGCATCCCCGACATGCCAATAACCCTTAAGTCATTGCTCTAACACCTCAGAGCAACGACTTGGGGGGCTCCTGTTCTGGACTGGGCCGAGGCTGCCCTACAATCGAGCAGGCCCAACCCATACAACATGGGGAGGCCCAATAAGGCCCTTCTGCAAGATACGTGACTGCCACGTGCAAGCCACAGTTTCGTCGGGCACTTAAGATATGTCGGGAACTTGGGAAAATCGGAGAGGACGTCCGACTGAGAGGTTACTCCTCGACAGTCTAGTTTCTCCCCCACGAGAATGCTATGCAACGCTCCTCGACGACCATGGCTCCTCCCCGCGAGGCCATGTCCGTTCCACGGGCATCGTCCCTCCTCGACGCATAAGGCTCCTCCCCGCGAGGAGTATACAGGATTCACATGTCCTCGACCACACAAGGCTCCTCCCCCGCGAGGAGCACCCAACGGTCCACCCCGCGTGGACACGTCCCAAGTAACCTCCCACTTCCGAAAGATTCGGTCTGCCCTACTTCCGGAAATCTAGGAGCAGTTGCTCTAGGGCAAAGACCACGTGCTGGTCTTCACTACTACACGTAAGCCCTAGCAGCTACTTGGAGTGGGCCTAGTCGATCCAGCCCATTACAGGTAACTGTTGGCCCCGCACTGGGGGCTCTCTATAAATACCCTCTCATTTGAGAGGGTCAGGTTAGACACTTTCTTCCTACCATCCTTACCTTCTGTATTTGCTGATATTCTGTACACTCTCTCACTTGAGCGTCGGAGTACCTTGCAGGTACACCCCCCCGCCGTCTCTCATCATCACCAGAGCTGCCGTTCCAGACGCCGTTGGCCACCATCACTGTCTGATCCAGGTACGATCACAAAGCATACCAGAAAGTGAGAGTGCTAAAGATTACCTGAAGTCTGTTGGTGAGAAGTTCACTCGTTTTGATAAGGCTAAGAAGTGTGAGTATCTCTCTCTGTTTGACAAAACTAAGTATGATGGTGTTAGTGGTGTGCGTGAGCATATTATGAAATTGATCCACTATTATAATAAGCTTAAAACTCTCAAAGTTGAAATTGGTGAGAGCACTTTAATTTGGAGGGTTCTTGAGTCTTTGCCTCCTCAATTTGATGTTATGAGGACCTCCTATAATACCCAGAAAGTTGAATGATCTGTGGATGAGATGATAGCCATAGTAACTCAAGAGGAAGATTCTATGAAAAAGGCAAAAGCTCAAAGTGTTCAGTTTGTTGCTTCTACTTCAGGAACAAAGGATTTCAAGAAAAACTTTCATAAGGGAAAACGTCATTTTGATGATAAGAAAGGAAAAAGGAAAACACAAAATCTAGAGTCCAAGGATAAGTCTTTTAAGAAAAATTTCTTTAAAGGAGAGTGCAAGTACTGCAAGAAGTATGGACATAAGGCAGATGATTGTTTTATCTTGAAAAAGAAACTTGAAAAACAAGGTACACTCCTAGCTCTAGCTTGTTTTGAATCAAATATAGTAGATGTTCCTTCCAATACTTGGTGGTTGGACTCAGGTGCCACTATTCATGTCGTGAATTCTTTGCAGGGGTTCACAAGCCTGAGGAAACCAAGTGATGTTGAGGCGAAGGTCATTGTGGGAGATGGAGCTAGAGTATCAGTGATGGAGATAAGAGTTATTTCCTTGTTTTTACCTTCCGGACACATTTTGATTTTAAAAGATACAGTTTATGTACCTTCAATGAGAAGGAATTTGATTTCTATTTCAGCTTTGGATAAATGTGGTTACTCTTTTATTTTCGGTAATGGAAAACTTGATGTTTGTTTTAATTATGCTGTTGTTGGTTCTGGAAATTTGCGTGATGGTTTATATATGTTGAATGTGAATGAGATGTCTGTTAATTCTGTTGTTGGGACAAAGCGCAATAGGAAAGATGAGAATTCTTCGATATTGTGGCATAGACGTTTAGGGCATATTTCTAGACCTCGTATTGAAAGGCTAATTAAGGAGAGTATTCTGCCTAATCTTGACTTCTCTGATTTTGAAACTTGCGTTGATTGCCTCAAAGGAAAGTTCACTGCCAAAACCAGGAATACAAAAGCAAATAGATGTGAAGATGTATTGCAATTGATTCACACAGACATGTGTGGACCTATTACACCCAATGCTATGGGTGGGTACAAATATTTTATCACTTTTAAAGCAAATAGATGACTTCTCCAGATTTGGATGGATAGAACTTCTCCAAGACAAGTTTAGTTCCTTGGATGCCTTCAAATCTTTTAAAGCTGCTATTGAATTGAAATCAGGAAAGAAGGTCAAGTGTGTGAGGTCTGATAGAGAAGGAGAATATTATGGTAGATATGATGAGACTGGAAGAAATCCAGGACCGTTTGCTAGATTTCTGGATGAATGTGGTATTGAGGCTCAATACACCATGCCAGGTACTCCTCAACAAAACGGAGTTGCAGAGAGACGTAATCGCACGCTTATGGACATGGTTAGGTGCATGATGAGTCATTCGTCATTGCTTGATTTTCTTTGGGGTGATGCTTTGAAGACTGTTGTCTATATTCTAAATCAGGTGCCTAGTAAATCAGTGCCGAAGACTCCTTATGAACTATTAACAGGAAGGAAGCCAAGTTTCAGGCATTTTCATGTTTGGGGTTGTAAGGCTGAAGTCAAACATTACAATCCTCAACAGAAGAAACTTGATATGAAGATTGTTAGTGGTTTCTTCATCGGATATAGTGTTGGATCTAGAGGTTGCAGATTTTATTGTCCTTCTCATTCTACACGAGTCATTGAATCTGATAGAGCAATTTTCTTTGAGGGTGATTTGGATAGTGGAGTCTCTACGCCACGACCAGTTACTCTTGAAGAAGATCGTACTTTCCTCCCTATACCAATTGTTCCTTTCCCTAATGAGGTTGTGATTCCAGTAATTCAAAATAATGATCAAGTTGTGGCACCACAAATAGATGAACATGAACAAGCTGATACCCTAGAGCCTATTGGTGTTGCTGAACCAAGTAACATTGCTGAAGTTGTTCCATTGAGACGTTCTCTGAGAGCTCGAAAACCTACAATATCAAATGATTTTGTTGTGTATCTCCAAGAGCATGAGTTTGATATTCATGATGATGACGACCCTACCACTTTTAATAAAGCAATTTCTTGTTCTCATGCTTCTGATTGGCTGAATGCTATGCATGACGAATTAAATTCTATGTCTCATAACGGTGTTTGGGATCTCACAGAGTTGCCAGTTGGTTGCAAGGCCATTGGATGCAAATGGGTTTTCAAAACTAAACGTAATCCTGATGGTAAAATTGATAGATACAAAGTCAGACTAGTGGCGAAGGGCTATAGTCAAAGAGAAGGGATTGATTACAAAGAGACTTTCTCACCCGTCTCTACCAAAGATGCTTTTCGAGTTGTTATGGCTTTGGTTGCACACTTTAATTTGGAACTTCACCAGATGGATGTGAAGACAACTTTTCTGAATGGAGAACTTGTTGAAGATGTTTACATGATTCAGCCTGAAGGTTTTATTGAAGCAGGAAAAGAGAAGTTAGTATGCAAACTGAAGAAATCCATATGTGGATTAAAACAAGCATCTAGACAATGGTATTTAAAGTTTGATAAAGTTGTTACTTCTTTTGGTTTCAATGAAAATGCTTAAGATCAATGCATTTATTTAAAGGTCACTAGGAGAGATTTTATAATCTTAGTGTTGTATGTCGATGATATCCTTCTTGCTAGCAGTAGTGTTAGTCTTTTGAATGAGACAAGAACTATGTTAAGTAACCACTTTGATATGAAGGGCCTAGGTGATGCTTCTGTTGTTTTAGGCATCCAAATTTTTCGTGATAGGTCACGTGGTGTTCTTGGTTTGTCTCAAAAAGGATATATTGAAAGAATCCTTAAACGCTTCAATATGC
Organism: Lathyrus tuberosus; assembly: GCA_022829125.1. Classification (NCBI taxonomy): domain Eukaryota; kingdom Viridiplantae; phylum Streptophyta; class Magnoliopsida; order Fabales; family Fabaceae; genus Lathyrus; species Lathyrus tuberosus. The sequence continues at coordinate 141,624 of JALAZF010000021.1, forward strand.
ATTCTTGCTCCCCGTGCACTGTTCCTGTCCAAAAGGGTGATAAGCTCTCTAAATCTGAATGTCCTCAAAATGATAAAGAAACTGCTGAAATGGAAAGAGTCCCATATGCATCCGCTGTTGGTAGTTTGATGTATGCTCAAGTTTGTACTCGTCCCGATATTGCATATGCAGTCAATGTTTTAGGGAGATACTTGAGTAACCCAGGATTGGGTCATTGGAAAGCCGTTAAAAATGTCATGTGATATTTGCAGGGAACCAAGGATTACATGTTGACCTATAAGAAGTCTGATCAACTTCAGGTCATTGGTTATTCCGATTCTGATTTTGCAGGTTGCCTTGACGACCGAAAGTCTACTTCCGGCTTAATTTTTATGATGGCAGGAGGAGCTATTTCGTGGAAGAGTGTTAAACAGACTCTTACAGCTACCTCAACCATGGAGGCAGAATATGTAGCTTGCTATGAAGCTACTTGTCAAGCTATGTGGCTGAAGAACTTAATCTCTCACTTCAAAGTTGTTGAAAGCATATCTAGGCCACTTGTGATATATTGTGACAATTCTGCTGCTGTACATTTCTCTCAGAACACTAAGAGCTTTTCTCGCTCAAAGCATTTTGATATTAAGTATCTATTTGTCAGAGAGAAAATTCTTGAATTTCAGACTCGAATTGAACATCTTGCCACAGAGAACATGTTGGCAGATCCACTGACCAAAGGCTTAATTGTTGGTGTTTTCCAAAGGCATGTAGCCAAAATGGGTGTAGTTAAGTCATTTAATATTTTGGATTAGTGGGAGTTTGATTATTGTGTTTAATTATTGTAATGAGATATGTATAAGATGACGTCAATTTAATAATCATATCTCTTATAGCATTTCAGATGCTTGGACTGTTATTGGATTACATATTTCTTCATTGTGTTATGTTAATCCATATTCATTATCATTATGTGAAATGTGGGTATTTGAAATGTGTGATTTGTTTCCCTATCGGATACAATTTATGCATTGTTAAATTTTGTGTCTTCTCACATTATTTTTTATGATAAATGATTGATATGTGTTTATTATAATTGTTGTATTTTAATAATTAATTAAAGTCATCCAAGTGGGAGAATGTTAAAATTATAATGGATTTACTTTAATTAATTATTAAATAATATATGATAATTATATCAATTATAAATTTTTAACATTAAATGAATATTGTATTTGGCTTAATTGTTGAGTGACCCGTGATGGGTTGGGTCATTCTTTTGGATAGCCCGCTGAGAGGTCCCTTCCCTCATCTGGTGGTTATATATTTGGCTACCCCATTAGGTCAGATAATCAAGCGTAACCATTCCATCAGAAAGGGGGCAGTAACATTCTCAGTTCCTACGCATGCAAATGGATTCAACTATGACAGGTACATGTTTATTGTATAAATAATATTATAATATGTCGTACAATCATATCTGTCATTAGGCTATACGATAAGTTTTCCATCAAGCTAAAGATGTTGTTAAAGCTATAAAAAAGAGATTGGGTAACAAGAACCCCAACATTCAACTTTATTATATCATGTTGCTGGAAATGTTGATGAACAACATAGGAAGTCACGTATTATTCCACAAAGCTAAAACAACAACATTCAACCCTTTCCAAAACAATAATCAAACATGATCAAATGAAAATGGAAATTCATCAATCACACAATCACACGTTCATGGAAGAAATCACGAAAAAGGGCAAAGAATCACAATTCATAAGACACGGTTTCTTTCCAAAAAAACAATAATCGACAATAATCTTGTTTATTAAGTCAAAATCGGTACAATTAATCCGTTAAACCTATAAAAGCAGCACACACAAGAGCAGGAAGAGGGACGAAAATATACGATTTGAAAATAATAAGCATTCACGAAAAATAGTGAGCACGAAGCGAAATAACCCAAATTGTGGCGAAAGTGAAATTGAAAAGAAACAACAGCTATAACTCATACGAACCTCACTAGCAGCAGGAAACGTGAAAATCATCACCGCCCTCCACCTCTCAAACTGCCAAACACTGCTTCGAGACCATCTGCACGTCTCCGACGACACGCTATTTATCGTCACTGCCGCGAGCAGAATTCGTCCTTCGCTCACGCCGCCGTTTTCCGCCGTCATCAAGTCGGTAGATTTCTTTAAACCTTGCTTGAATTCACAGTGATGTATGTTGGTTTGGAAAATTAAATATGTTATTGTTGTGATTTTGTTGCTTTTAAAGAAAATTGTTTGATTTGTTGACTCTAAGAAAATGTGGAAGAGGAAGAGATATTTTTTTCTTTTCGCAGAGAGAAATTGATGGAGAGAGTGAGAGCTAGGGGTGGACAATCGGTCGGTTACGGTCAGTTTCGGACCCAAAACTTAAATCCGACGTAAACCACGGTTTCATTTTTATGGCCCACTTTCGACCGATAAAATTTTGGTTTTCGTCGAATTCGGTTAAGTCGGTTTGACGGTTAAGTCGGATCGGTTTAGTCGGTTTAATATTTATTAGAAAAAATTTATAAAAATGATTTTTTAATTTTTGTATAAAAAATATTAAATGTTTAGAATAAAACTATTTTTTTAATAAAAATTATTATTACGGAATAATATTTTTAATATTATTTGACATTATTTTTGATTATTATCATACTTTAACCGATAAACTAAATAATATACAAAATTTTATATTACATATCTTGTATTTTTGGGAGTGTACAATGCAACCATCAATTTATAAAAATGATAGTATCCTGCAACATTATGAATCTTATTTTTATAGTGAGTCATTCATATAGTAATAAAAATAAATAAATAATATATTAATTAAGTTCGGTCGGTTTCGGTTTTCGTCGGATCCAAAATTAGCATCCGAGCCCGACCGAAGCAACCCTATAATATCCAAATTAAACAACCGAATCAACCCGACACCCGACCCGATCCATTTGCACAAAATAGACAACGGATCGGTCGGTTTCAATTGGTCGGTTCAAATTTGTCCACCCCTAGTGAGAGCTGTAGAAAAGTGAATAGTTTGCGAGGGAGATAATAGAAGAGAAGATGAGAGGCAGAAACTCTCTTTTGACTCTCATGATATCTCTATCATGTAAGACTCATATGGGCCCAAGGAGGTTTTGGCCCGCGTGTGGTTTTTGAGCACCCTTGGTTTCTTTTTGCATTTTGATTTCCTTTTGGCCTATGATTGATTGATTTTAGCACCTTTGTTTTCTACCTTCACCATAAATCTTGGTTAACCTTGTTTCTTTATCATAATTTCTTTTTTGTCATGTTTTTCTATGCATTTTAATTCATAAAAATTCATAAAAAGCTTAGTATTAGATTTTTTTAGCAATTAATTAGAATTTGTTTTTAGAGTTAATTTTCAATAAAAATTTGGAATTAATTTAATTAAGATTCGCGACTAATCTTTAACTAAATTCATGATTAATTATTGGCCTAAGTCTGTGACCAATCCTTGGTTTATGTTTGTGATTAATCTCTTGAATTAATGTTGTTTAACTCTTCACTATGTTTTTTATTATTGATTAGATTTAGTTGATATTTTATTGAGGTTTCCCGACTAAATTCTGTGAGTTTCCCTATCCATATTTCGATATATTGCCTGATGATAGTTTGTGATATCTAAGGCCTATGAATGCTTACTTTGCCTAACTTTAGGTCCTTCCCGTTTCATCCTAGCCTTAGGATTAGATTCGCCTTACTCTGTGCGGATGTCTTACCATTGACACTTCTTACCCGTTTATCCTAGCCCTAGGATTAGAGTCGCCGCACTCTATGTAAGTGTCCTGCCATGGTCACTTACCTCCCTTTCAACCTAGCCTTAGGTTTAGAGTCGCCGCACTCTATGTAAGTGTCATGCCATGAACACTTACCTCCCTTTCAACCTAGCCTTAGGTTTAGAGTCGTCGTACTCTACGTAAGTGTCTTGCCATGGATACTTACCTTCCCTTAGAACCTTGACCACGGTCGAGAGTTCCTCACCCTTATTGAGGGGAACTACGAATGCTCTTATTCCATTCCCGTCAGGATACGTAGGCACGATATGCGATGTCTTGGCGAGCATACATAGAAATAACACCTTAGGTCTCCCTTTTACCTTTCCACCCTTTAGCAGACAAAATAACAAATAACACAATAAAATAAGAGGTTCTTGTAGAGTACTACAGATACTTAGGATGCTAGCACCTTCCCTAGGTATAACCAACCCCCGAACCTTATATCTCTTGCATTTTTTTACATTGCAATTAGGAGTTTTCGACCTTTACCCTTTCCTTTGGATAAATCAAAGTTCGGTGGTGAATTTCAAAGATTTGTGATTCAATTTAATCCAATAACTTGATATCCAATCCTCACCGCGACATGCACAATGCCCAAAATGTCAGCCAGAATAAATTTGTTGGATTTACAGACAGATCGATCAAACTGAATCTCAATTGTCCGTAAAATCAGTGGACGAAAAATTTCAAAATTGAGCTTGCAAACGTCATTTATATTAATCTACGTTTCACATAGTTTAACCCGACGTGTTCGTTTTAATTTTTCAACACCTTTACCATTCACATTTTGATCAGTCTGAGCATTTTTACCGGTCCAGATTTATTTCAAAATCCGACAAAACGCTATTTTTTTTAAGTGGATTATTCCGCACTGATAATTTGGGTGTAGTCATTTTTATTTTTTGAGCACTTTTGCACCCGACTTTTATTCGTCTTTAGCCCTTTTATTTCTTTATCAAAATGTTCAATTTAATTAATTAGAATTTATTTATGTTTTTGTTTCGAGTTAATTTTGATTATTTATATTAATGTAATTTTATTTGGTTCAATTCATTTTTAATTAGTTTTTGTACTAATAAGCTCATGAAGGGTATTGTGGTCTTTATGTCAATAATAGAAACCCTACATGTCACTATATATACCACTTGGCCATAACAAGAGGAACCAACCCAAAGCATTAGCAGCGCATAATTTGTGTGAGACCTCTCTCATTTCATCTTGAAACCATAAAAAAATGAAGAAAAGCTGGTAAAAAACGTGGGTGGCATTTTGAAGGCCATTTGTTTTCTTCTTCATACAGTATCATGATTATACATCACAAACCATAACATATACTTTCGACAGATATTTAGACGCATTCAATAGAAAATATTGCTTTACCCAAAACTGGTGAGGAGCGGATGTTTGCATCACAACAAAATGGTTTTACAAATCAACATTCACGGGAAACGCCTCTTATCTCAACTCGAATAGTTTGTGGACGAAGCAATATTTTGCGTCGTCTCAAGACACAATATCTCACGTTTATGAAAAAGTTTTTAGGATTAATCGCACGGCGGCGAGAAAAAGAATTTGATTGATTGGATGTATTTTAGGTGAATGATAAAGTTTGATGAGGATCAATTGTTTAAAGAGTTACGCCAGAATGCTAGATCCCAACGACTCTTTTTCATTCAAAGTTATGAAAATTGTTTGATGGACAACGAACGCTTGATAAAAATCAATTGTTCAAAGAGTTACGCCAAGATGCTAGATCTTAACGGCCTTTATTTGTCCAAGTTGATATTAAGTGTTTTAAGAAATGAAAGAATGAATGAACAGCTACTCCAATGCGCGAGACTCGAGACCGATCATTTGAGGGTTATACTAGAATTCTAGATTCCAACAGTCCTCTTATTTCGTGTTTTATTAAGAAAAATATTTTAATATTATCTTTGATTTAGGAAAGGTTTGAAAATTATAGAGTCGGAGATTTTAAAAACTAACTTTATATTGATCAAGAGCTCATTGTAAGAAGGCCCAAGAGTAAGCCATGGAACTCGAGGAATAAATCGAATTTCAAAGGCAACTGAACTTAACTCTATGCTAACTTAGAGTAGATTCATGTAAGAATCACTCAATAAGATGCCGAGCAACTATCTATGCGTTCAAACGATTTTCGAAATTCAAATTGGAGTTTAACTCCGAGATCGCGACGCAATAAAAAGTAACAACTCCAAGTAATTGAAAAAAAAAACAAGAAGCTAACACAACACATACAAGCGCTATCTACAATGAATCAACATTGCTATATAATCGAAATAGAGCTAAAAATATAAAATATGAAAACAAATATTAACACACTACAAATATATATGAAACTAAAAAAAAAAAGACATATAACTAATAAAAACAAAGTACATACTGAAACTAATAAAAAGAATTATATTATAACCAAACAAATATAAGTATATATTATAATTAGTAGAAATAAAGGTATATATTAACTAAAAAAAGAGAAGTAGATACTCCCTCCGTCCCAAATTATAAGTCATTTTGACAAAAAAATTTGTCCTAAATTATAAGGCACCTTACATTCTCAATGCAATATAAATGACATCTTCCCTAATATACCCTCAAATATTTATTATTATTTATTCTTTCAACTCATTTAATTTCTCTCTCCTATATAATTATGAGGGGCATTACTGTAAAGTTATATATAATTTATCTTTCCCATAAAGTAATAATTAAGTTTCTTAATTTATATAAAAAAACCCAAAACGTCTTATAATTTGGGACGGAAGGAGTATACTATAACTAAACTAAAAAACAGTAGAAATATATACTAACACTAAAACGTATAAGTATACAGTAAAACTAAAAAAATAGTAGTTTATACATTAAACTTTAACTAGTATGAATGTTTATATATAACGAAAACAAAACGGCACGGTATGTATATATATTAAACTTAGATAAAGTATGTATATATTAAAATATAAAAGTAATAGTAAATATATAATATTAAACTAAAAAAACTGAATAACTGGGTGCTCGAACCAGGTTACAAAAGGAACGAGACGACGCTCGACAAAACAAAAATATTACTAACCAAATGAAATTTAAGACAAATAAAACAAATGGTCTTTGTCGAATTCATATAAATTACAATTGGGGTGGGTAATATCTCTTATGAAAGACCAACGCTAGACCGTAAACTTAACTATCCAAACAGTATCAATCACATTCCAACCAATATTCCTAAAGATGATACCGTTTCTTAGAGTCCACAAATTCCAACACACTGCTAACCATATGCATCCTTCTCTACTTGCTTTGACACGCTTTAATTTACAGAAAGAAAACCAACCCATAAAACTTCCCAAAACACTATTACCACCAAAGCCAATATAACCAATCCACTCCGACACCTCCCTCCACACAAGAGTAGCCACCGGACAAGAAAATAAAACATGAAGCAAAGATTCCAAATTAGCGTTACAAAACACACAGTTAACGTCACTAGAGGAAGGAATAATACCTCTAAAAAAAAGCAAGTCCTTCGACGATGATTTGTTCAAAAGACACCTCCAACCAAAAGCTTTAATTTTTGGAGGCACCACGACTTTCCAAACCAAATCCAAAGCAATTTCATCCCAGTTTGACGGACCAAAAGGAATGCGATAGCCATTGGTTAACCGATAGAATGAATTGACCGAAAACAATCCATTCGATCCATGTAACCACTGCACCCAGTCATTCTCGAGAGGAACCAGCCCCGCCTCCCTAAGAATACTGCGCAGATCCTCCACCCCTGCTTCTACAACATATCCATTCGCGATATCTATTTTTGCAGCAATTACAAAACCCGACGCTGGTTGTGCTTCATCAGCAACAATAGAAAATTGAGCAGAACCTGCTACTGCATCAGTAACAGTCGCAGGTGTAAGGCCATTAAACTCCATCGTTGTAGCTGTTGTTGAGAAGTCATGCAAAACAAATCCAAAGTCCCCCCACCTCCACTCTCCGTCCGTCCAACCTCCTATACCCGCCACTGTGACATCTTGTAACTGCGAGATAGAAAAAAACTTCGGAAAAAGGGACTTTAAACAACCAATATCAAGCCAATTAACATTCCAAAAGGATGTGGAAAAACCATTGCCCACTTGAAACTCACAATTAATAACGAAAATGTCTTCGGGATAATGCTTAGAAAGAGATAAGATATCAATCCACCAAGCCGAATAGGAACTCCAATGGGGGATAGAATAATCGTTATTAGACAAAATCATTTTAATATCACCATACCGCGCTTTCAAAATTTTGAACCATAAATTTTTCGAACCTTCAAGAATTCTCCATCTCCACTTATGAAGAAGAGCCATATTGGAATCTCTTATCCTTTTCAAATTAAGGTCTCCTTTATCAAAAGGTAAACAAAGACGATCCCAATTAATCCAATGAGTTTTCCTTTTTGCCTCTATATTACCCCAAAGGAAACCACTTTGAATCTTAATAATTTCTTTTCGAATCTTCACCGGCGCTTTGTAAAAAGAGAAATGAAAAATCGAAAGACTATTGAGAACCAATTTAAGAAGAGTAATTCTACCTTCGAAGCTCAAAAATCTTCTATGCCAACAAGATAGCCTTCTTTCCAATTTAGAAACCAAAGAGGACAAATAGGAGATCCTTCTAGGATTAGAGCTAATTGAAATTCCAAGGAAAGTGAACTCTTTCGATTCCGTCCTACACGAGGGAAACAAGGCACCCGCTTCAAGAAAATTGGAAGGGACTTTAATACCAATAAGTTAACATATATTCTTGATTTGTTTCGTTTTAATATTGAAATGTATATATACACTGGTTTTAAGTTTAATATATATATTGTTGTTTCGGTTATATATATATATATATATATATATATATATATATATATATATATATATATATATATATACTTTCTATTTTAAGTTTTATATATATATTATTTATATACTTCAGCTTTTATTTTTTATATATTTACATTTCATTTTTTAATTATATTTTGTTTATTTTCATTCTATATACCATATATACTTTTCTTCTTTTTTAGTTTTATAATATATTAATTAGTTTTAGTATTATAGATATTACATTCAGTTATTCAATTTTTTTAGTTTAATATTATATATTTACTATTACTTTTTATATTTTAATATATACATATTTTATCTACTTTATCTAAGTTTAATATATATACATACCGTGCCGTTTCGTTTTCGTTATATATAAACATTCATACACTACTAGAAATACTCGGTTTACCTGCGGATTTACTTGCGGATTTTGACAAGATTTCCGCAGGAAACGTGTTACCTGCGACTCTTCCTGCTATTTTCTGTTCCCAGCTAAAACCTTCGTGGGTAATTAGTTTAGCAGGTAAAGTCGCAGAAAAAACTCGCAGGAAAATGTCGCAGGAAAGAATCGCAGGTAAAACAGATAAACTCGCAGATAAAATCGCAGCTAATTTAAATTTTCACAGGAAAAGTCACAGCAAATTGAATTTCCGTAGGTAAATTCGTAGAAAATTTTTCTCTCAGGTTTCAAATTTTTATTAGTAATTGTGTTAAATTCATATTTAAAATATTATAATTAACGTTAAATATCAAAGTACCAATAATATAAAAATAAAAATCTAATTTGAATAAGCCAATGCAACACTAATCACATTCAAAATACTAAGTGTTTAAAAAAATGTTCAAGGGACATACAGTGCGTCATACGATCACCTATTACCACATTCGAAATAATAAGTGTTTAAAAAAATGAAACTCTTATTACAATTATTATCATACTCATAATACACAAGCGTATAAGAGAACAAAACTCTTATTGCTTCCAAAACATAAGAACATCGGCTCCTAGCTATGCGGTCAATGAATATGCTAGGCAAAAGTTAGTCTCTTTAAACTGAGTGAATTCGAATTACTAAGCCTTATCCATTCGGGCATGGTTTTACAAATCGACATACCCCGTAGTCTTGAATATGTACATCTTGGAGACTTACATACCTAATCATACTCCACCCTTTAAAAAAAATATAATTTTTCTAATTTTCACAACAATAAAAAAAAGTATTAAATAAATAATTTTTTTTTTAAAATAACAAAAAAATCCAATTAATATAGTAAAATTTTTAATATGTCAATTATGTTTTATAATTTTATTTAAAAAAACTAACAAAAAAATAGAACTAAATGCCGCAGCAAAATTCGCAGTAAAGTTCTCAGCGAAATCCGCAGCAAACTTCGCAACAATTCCTGCGGCATTTCCAGGGACTTTTGAGGTTTACATTGATAACCATTTCCTGCGAAATAAATCGCAGTGAAATCCGCAGGAAATTGTTAAATTATTTTAAAACAATAAATCGCAGGTAAATTCTCAGAAATCCCTGCGAAATTTGCTGCAACTCAATTTTCGCAGAAAATATTATTTCACAATATAAATTCGCAGGTAAAGTCGCAGGTATACCTGCGGAAAACTTTCCCCAGGAAAATCCACAGGTAATTCCTAGTTAGATTTTAATGTATAGACTACTATTTTTTTAGTTTTACTGTAAACCTATACGTTTTAGTTTTAGTATATATTTCTATTGTTTTTTAGTTTAGTTATAGTATATCTACTTCTATTTTTTTAGTTAATATATACCTTTATTTCTACTAATTATAATATATACTTATATTTTTTTTTGGTTATAATATAATTCTTTTTATTAGTTTCAGTGTGTACTTTGGTTTTTTTTTAGTTATATGTCTTTTTTTTTTAGTTTCATATATATTTGTAGTGTGTTAATATGTGTTTTCATATTTTATTTTTTAGCTCTATTTCGATTATATAGCAATGTTGATTCATTGTAGACAGCGGTTGTATGTGTTGCGTATACTTCCTTTTTTTATTTCAATTACTTGGAGATGATGTAAAAGTTGTGACACTTTTATAAATATTTTGGTTGCTGCTTTTTATTGTGTCGCGATCTCGGAGTTAAACTCCAATTTGACTTTCGAAAATTGTTTGGACGCATAGACTGTTGCTCGGCTTCTTATAGAGTGATTTTTACATGAATCTACTCTAAGTTAGCATAGAGTTAAATTCAGCTGCCTTTGAAATTCGGTTTATTCCTCGAGTTCCGTGGCTTACTCTTGGGCCTTCTTACAATGAGCTCTGGATCAATATCAAGTTAGTTTTTAAAATCTCCAACTCTATAATTTTCAAACCTTTCCTAAATCAAAGATAATATTAAAATATTTTTCTTAATAAAACATGAAAGAAGATGACTGTTGGAGTCTAGCATTCTAGCATAACCCTCGAATGATCGGTCTCGAGCCTCGCACATTGGGATAACTGTTCATTCATTCTTTCGTTTCTTAAAAAACTTAATATCAACTTGGATAAATAAGGGCCGTTAAGATCTAGCATCTTGGTGTAACTCTTTGAACAATTGATTTTTATCAAGCGTTCGTTGTCCATCAAACAAGTTTCATAACTTTGAATGAAAAAGAGTCGTTGGGATCTAGCATTCTGGCGTAACTCTTTAAACAATTTATCCTCATCAAACATTTATCATTCACCTAAAATACATCCAATCAATCAAATTCTTTTTCTCGCCGTCGTCCGATTAATCCTAAAATTTTTTTCATAACGTGAGATATTGTGTCCTGAGATGACACAAAACATTGCTTCGTCCACAAACTATTCGAGTTGAGATAAGAGGCGTTTCCCGCAAATGTTGATTTGTAAATCCGTTCTGTTGTGATGCAAACATCCGCTCCTCACCGGTTTTGGGTAAAGCAATATTTTCTGTCGAATGCGACTAAATATCTTTCGCTAAAATTGACCAACAAACAAACTTTTTTACCCGAAACTACGGACGCTCTGATTTCTCATTTCACAATGAGGATACGTAGGCACAAGGGCCCTAATCCTTGGCGAGCAACCTTTTTCTTTTTTTGCCCCAATCCTTGGCGAGCAACCTTTTTTCCTCATAGTCCCCGAACTACGAAGGCTCTGAGTTCCTCATTGCACTGTGCGGATACGTAGGCACGAGATTGTGAAGTCTTGTCAAGCCCCCTAGTAATAAAAACCCTTAGGTCTCCTTTCTCTTTAATAAAAATCTGAAAAACTTTTCTCTTCTCTTTCTTTTCCCACTCAATAAGTTGAAGATTAGAAACTAACATAAACTAGCATACATTCGACCCTAACTAAATGGTTCTCATTGAGTACAACGGACGTGAGGGGTGCTAATACCTTCCCTTTGTGTAACCGACTCCTGAACTCAGATATTGGTTACGATGACCATATCCTTATCTATCTTATAGGAGTTTTATTCGATATTTTCCCTTTCCCTCTATAGGAATAAATAAAGATCGGTGGCGACTCTGTTAAGTTCATCCCGCGAGCGTGCGATTGCGCTTTGCAAGGTCGTGCACTCATTTTTTGAGGTACGACAGGAATGTTGTAGGCACATTACATAATCCGAAAGGCGTCCGTATATATGTAAAAATTCCAAATGGGCATGTGAATGCGGTTTTCTCCTTATCTGCAGGGTCAACAACTATCTGGTTGTATCCCGAATATCCATCTAGAAAGTAATAGTAAGCTTGTCCAGCAAGCCTTTCAAGCATTTGGTCCATAAATGGTAATGGAAAATGATTATTTTGTGTAGCTAAATTTAACCTGCGATAGTCAATACACATTCTCCATCCCGTAATAGTCTGGGTTGGGATTAGTTCATTTTTCTCATTACAAATAACAGTGGTTCCCCCCTTTTTTCGGGACTACATGCATTGGGCTTACCCACGAACTATAAAAAATAGGGTAAATCATACCTACTTCCAGCAATTTAAGGATTTCTTTTCTTACCACTTCCTTCATTGTTGGGTTTAATCATTGTTGAGGTTGAACCACTGGCTTGAATTCCTCCTCAAGCTTGATTTTATGCATACAATATAATGGGTTGATCCCCTTCAAGTCAGAAACTTTCCATCCCAATGCTTCTCTATTTTCCCTTAGCACTCGTAACAACTTATCTTCTTCAACTTTAGACAAAGTGCTACTAATAATTGTCGGATGCTTATTTCCTTGACTTAGGTAGGTTTATTTCAGATGTTCTGGGAGTTCTTTTAGTTCAGGATCTGCAAGTTTTTCTTCACTACTTTCTCCCAATTCTTCGAATCTCTTGTAAGCACGATCCACACGTGCTGCTTGCAATTGTAGTACCACCTCGTTGACCTCCTCCTACTCATCATTTGATATTTTTTCTTCAATAGATTGTACTAAAACATTTTCCGTTGGAGATGACAGGCTATTTTCTTTCGACACTTTCTCTATCAACTTGTCAACCAAATCAATTTGGTAGCATTGCAAATCTTCTTAAGCATGTTTCATGGCTTCAAAAACATTGAATATTACTTGCTCTTTGTTGAATCGGAGAATCAACTCAACCCTCTCGATATTAATTAATGCTCGCCCCGTTGCAAGAAAAGGTCATCCCAATATCAATGATGTTTCGGCATCTTCATGCATATCTAGTATGACAAAATTCGCAGGAAATAGTAAATCATCAACCTTTACTAAAACATCTTCCAGAACTCTATACGGATAGGTTACGGATCGGTCAGCCAGAGTTAGATTCATTTTTGTAGGTTTAGGTTCTCCACAATTGAGTTTCCGCATCATAAACAATGGCATCAAATTTATGCTTGCTCCTAAATCACAGAGGGCCTTACCAATCTTTAATGGACCTATTGAAATAGGAATAGTGAACCTACTTGGATCTGTTAGTTTAGGTGGCAATTTACGTTGAATGATGGCACTACATTCCTCTACTAATGCTACATTTCCATCATCCTTTTGTTTGCGTTTACCGTTCAACAGTTCCTCCATGAATTTAGCATATACAGGCATTTGTTCCAAAGCTTCACAAAAGGGATGTTCACTTGTAATGTGAGCATTTTCATGAATTGTTTAAACTACACCACTTCCATTTCCCTTTTCGGTTTCTTTTTATTCAACGGGTAGGGTGGTTGGATGTAATATGGTAAAGGAGAGTTTGGTTCATTTATGATTTAGTTTTTTTGTTCTTCTGAAAGGTGAATCTTTATTGATCAATTTATCAAGTGTATCCCCCTTCTCATGATCATTGCTTGAAACCTCTTTTTTAGTTGATGTGGATTTTTGTTCTTCCTCCTTATTCTTGTTCTTTTCCAGTATTTTTTTCTGTGTATCACCAATCGAGGCTAAAGGAATTGTGCGGTTTCTCAATTCTACTACGTCACAATTTCCCTTTTCTTGGAACAATGATGTGATTTGTTGTGACAGATAGGACATTTGCCCTTCCATTCTTCTCATCGACTCCTCATGCATTTCACTTAGCAAGTTCTGTGACTGATTTATCCTCACGAGTTTCTCTTAAGTTACCAACATGAATTTAGCCAAGGTCTCTTCCAATGATACGAGTTTGCCTTCTGTAGCCGTTTGTGCTGTGTTCTGAGGAGCACTCTTAACGATAGCTTGCACTTCCCCTGTAAGCTGCTCTTTAGTGCATTTACCTACAAAACGTTCTTCCTCACAAGTACTACATATGACAAATATTACCTCACTTACAGATTCTGGAGTTTTCTTTGCCCCGTGTAACTTTTGATTCAGCCCTTCCAACATCGTGAGAAGCTCTTCGTAACCCCCTAGAGTTAGCTTATTATGAGAATTATTTTTCGTTTTCATACTTTGACTTCCTCTCGTATTTGCAAACATATACTCATTTAGACTCATTTTCTCTATTAGCTCCTTGACTTGTGGCTCGGTCAGTGTTCTGATTGATCCGCCAACGAATGCATCTAAGAGCATTCGTGCTTACATTTGTAAGCCCTTCACAAAGATCTGCATTTGTTCCATATTGCTCATATTTTGATTAGGACACCTTCTCAATAATAGTTTAAACCTTTCCCACGCATCGTATAAAGATTCGGTCTCTTGCTGTTCAAACCGTGTAATTTCCGCTTTTCTTTTTGTGAATTGTGTTGTAGTGAAGAATCTCTCCAAAAATTTGTCTTCCAATTCTTTCCAAGTAATAATTACTCCATTCGGAAGGTATAATAACCAATATTTTGCTCTTCCGGTCAACGAGAAGCTGAATAACTTTAGTTTAACCTGATCCTCTGCAATACCTTCTAATTGACACATCGACGCTGTCTCGTAGAATCTGGCTAGATGTTCCCAAGGGTCATTAGTTGCGTGGCCATCAAATTTTTTATCTTCCAAGCCTGATAGCATGAAGTATTTGATGCTGAAATGCACAGGATTCGCTGGAATGAAACCCAAGGAAACATGTGATGTGTTAGTGGGCATACACTAGTCCCCCGTAGTTTGTGTTGTTGGTGTGGCCATGGTCAGGGTTCTTGTCACCTGAGTTGCGTACACACAAACAAATATACCTCGGTAGCACTATGATAAACACAAAAATAATAAAAAGTACTAAAAATAAAATAAACTAAAGAAAATAAATGTTGCACAAAGTGTTGCTCTGTTGCAATCAACAGTCCCATGCAATGACGCTAAAAACTTGATGACTTCTCGACAAGTGTACCGATAGTGTCGCAGTAATAAAAAGATCGAACCCACAAGGTATGTGTTCGAACAAGGCAAGATTTGTGTAATTTAAAGTAAAACAGTAAAGATAGGGGGTTTGCAAGTTTCAGTGCTAAAAGTAATTAAATGGAAAAACAGTGTCACGAAAGCGGTCAGGCTGTGTTGTAGAATCCCCTATTCCTCTATTATTGATGTTTGATGCCATGTATGAATGATCTAATCATTATAACCCCACGGCGAATTAACATAACAGTTAAAGTCGATCCCTCACGAATTAACTCACTAACCACTACTCAGAGTTTTCTATCCCTAGTCCGTCAGCGTAAGCAAGGTTAGACGATGTATATACCGTTAATTCTCTAAGCCACTACTTGGGGTCTCCTATCCCTATTCGACCAGCGTAAGTAGAACAGTTGCCCTAAGTCCAACACATAGGCTAAGGGATAGTAATCCTTATGTTTCCAAAATCAGATTAATAGAGTATCTCAAATAAAAAGCATTACGAACAAGAAACAATTGAATACAATTATAAATCAATAGGTTCATACAATAGTCAAATCAACATAGAATCCAACAATATAGAAATAGGTTCATCATAACACAACCTAACCTAAGAGAATTTAGTTACACATTATTCAGAAAATAATACCACAATCGATAGATGAAGATAACATAAGAAGTCCCTTGAAGAGGTGGCCTCCAATGGCTTTAAATGCTCTGAAAATCTCCTTTTGTGCTATCAAAATCGTGCTCTAGTCTCCCAATTTCGTAACCCTTGTCAAACAGCTGAAAATCCCTTTAAAAAGCACTCAGAACAGGTCAGGGCGCGTTAGAAAAGACCCAGAAAAGCACCCATCACGCGCAATATACAAGCATCGCGCGCGATGCAACTCTTCTTTCTCTACCGCGCACACAATAACGCGTGATGGTTCGCGTGATTATTCCAGTAGCTACGTGTTTTTTCACCCTTTTTGAAGCAGAATTTCCACTAAGTCCCATTCTTCCATACTTGACTGTTTTTCATTCATTCTTGGGTATTTCTTCATTATTTAGGCTCCTCTTTCGCTTATTTTTCCTCGATTCTTCGACTAATTAAATGCAATGACAGAATGTCATCATGGTACCATACACTTAACTCATGGTATATTCTAGGAGCACATGTGGCCTCTTTCTGTAGCATAACACTCTCATTGACTTCTATAGTTTAGGAGTACATGTGAGTTACGTCTCATACTACAATACCTTCGCTTAACTCAATAGTTTAGGAGTACATGAGAGATATATCCATATTAAAACACTCTCACTAAACTTAAACCTACTCCCACTCTAGCATGATGCATGACCAAACACATATGTAAATTCCTCCCAAACCTCCTTCCTTTTTTGAAACTCAATTACTTTGATTGCCAATGGTTGTAGTCGACTACCATTCATTAAGAAGTCATAATTTTACATTTTTAACACTAGTAGGTGAATACCAAATAGTGGTATTCGACTACCACACTTACCAGAACAAAAAAGACAACCATTTGCTGCATGTTATTGCATCCAAACTATCCCTAAGGTTCCTTTTTACCACAATCAGTTTTGAACACATAAATCACATGAATTTAGCAATTTGGGACAACAAAATAGAGCATAATAATTTACAGCAACAAAATCCAAGTCGCTAGCATAATTTTCACATGATTTTGTACATATATTTGTATTATAACACATCATAAATTTTACAGTAATGCAGATTTTCACATATGAACATAGAATTTATACAGGAACAAATTTTTACTCATTAGTTATCAATTTCATAGAAATTAGAATCTTCAAAAATTAACACAACAACACAAATCCCCACATCTGATAATAACTTACCAGGTTAGGGAAAATTCCCCACAAGGGAATTAGGCCAAAGTCAGTGTAACACCCACATATAATCATCATACATCAAAGCATAAATATTATACATGAATCTAAGTCTTTGGTACTGAAATACCACAAGCTCATAGTTAACACATTATATACATTACATGCCCAAGTACTTAATACAAAATATCTATGGCATAATGTATACAAGATGTTCCAAGACACTAAGAACTAGATCAAAACAATGATCTCAAAATAATCTCCACAACGGAAGGCTTGCCATCCCAAAAGCCAAGATAAGTAAGGATAATTAAATGGCCATGTCCTTACCTTTCATGGAACCTGAAGCACCTGTAATATAATCAACAACACGGGGTGAGATATTAAATCTCAGTGAGTTCCCTATCTTATATATTCTCTCGGCTTTACAAGGTTCTATCATCCTAACCCAAGTCAAAAGGGAAGGGAAGTGACCTTGAGTATATAATCTCACACTATATGGAAACATGTTCATGAGTTCACCAACTCAAGATATCACTAATCGATAACCTCACTAAGGCATCCCCTTTTCCCGTCCGCTTCTACGTCTAGAAGTCGACCCGAGTCATGAATCCTTGTATTTACTTGACATGCAAAATGGATTCGGGTTCTACGGGCCATTAACCGTTATGAACCATCACTTCACACGGGCCATTAACTGTCACAAGTCTCTTTACCCTTAGGCTCCATTCGTACTAAACGCGGGAATCAAACCTGCCAAGTAATTGTGCACATGTTTCAGAGGAGCTTGAGACTCATGAAACTGCAACCCAAGGGAAACGGTTACGATTACGTGATTTCACACACACAAACGTGATTGTATTCGACAATCACAAGGCCACATTCGCCTTAAGGCCTCATTTTCCTTTTCTCAATACTTAACATAGTTACACATGTTCCATACTAGTGTATCATTCTTTTCTATACCATTCGGTATTGGACACACGCCTCGGCCTCTTCTGCACGAGCGTCACCATCAAGTTATTTACCCATTTCCTAGCTTATTACTAGGTTCTAATAAGTTCATAGTAAGGTTTCCTCACTCTACCTATTCCATATTTTAACATGCATATTCTCTCAATCATGTTTAACAAAAATATTAGACAAAGCATATTACAATTTGCATAATAGGATCACATATAATAATTCAATTACAAGTTACATAACCTTTAGGTCCCCTCCGATTTATTTAATCGGGTATCGAAAACAATATTTTTCACCTTTATCATGTAGTATATTTTCCTAGCTTTCCATCGGTACCAAGAACACCTCGATCGGAAGCACGGTTCAAAAGATATTAATTTTCTAAAATATTTTTCAAAACACAACAGTGGTAACCGGTTACCCTATAATGAGTAACCAGTTACACATTCATCCCGCGCAGACAGTAGCCAAAAATCCAATTGGGTAACCGGTTACCCCAGAATGAGTAACCGGTTACTCAGTTCATTTTCTGCGTAAAACCATAATTTTTCTGCATGTAACTGGTTACCCTATAATGAGTAACCGGTTACCACTGAGTCTGAGACCTAAAACCTGCTATTTTCAGCATCAAAACCCAATGGAACCCATCAATATTCATGGGAACATCATAGCAAGCATCAAACATCCATATTTCATACAACCCACACATATTATGTGTTCTATTTCAAATATTAACCATAGCAACAACATTTAGCATGATCAACCCATTTTCACCATTTTTATCCAAGTTCTAACCTAAGTTTCTATACTTAGGGTTCTAACTAGAACTCACCAACAATAAGATGAAGAAAATGTTGAGTTGATTGGATGAAGAAGAGATGATGAAGATTGAAGCTTTCTCTACAATTCCAAGTTTTCTCTCTTTTTCTCCTCTTGCTCCTCCTACTATCTACTCTTACTATCTTTTTGTTTCAATGAAGAGGAAAAAGAAAAAGAAAAGATATAGAGAAATATCATTAGTTAGTAACACTAACTTAAATGTCCAAAATATCTCTATAGCACCAAATGTTAAAACCTCAGAGTCAGATAATTATTAATTTGACATGCTCTGAGCTCATCAGTTACTCTAATTATCTTTGCAGATAATTTCACAGAGTACACCGGAACCTAGTTGATCATACTAATATTATCCAGACCAAAATAACTTAAGGGGTATTACATCCTCCCCCCTTTAAATAGAAATTCGCCCACAAATTTAAAATTACCTGAATAGATGAGGGTAAGCATCTCGCATTTCTGATTCTAGTTCCCAAGTTGCATCACCCGGATGCGTCTCATCCCACTGAACTTTAACAAGAGGAATCTCTTTATTCCTTAGTACCTTAGTTTCTCTTCCTGTGATACAACTTAGTTGAGGTTCAAACGTTAAATCTACCTCTATCTCAATCGTATCAGGTAGAATTGGATGAAGAGAATCTTGAATAAACTTCCTGAGTTGAGATACGTGAAAGACATCATGCATTTTTGACAGAGAAGGCGGTAAGGCTAATCTGTAAGCTACTTCACCAATCCTTTCTAAAATTTGATACGGTCCCACGTATCTCGGACTTAACTTTCGTGACTTAAACGATCCTTTCAACCTCAATCTCGGAGTAACTTTCAAAAACACGTGATCACCTTCATCAAACTCTAAAGGTCTCCTACGGTTATCCAAATAACTCTTCTGACGGTCTTGTGCTTGTTTAACTCAGTCACGGATCATTCTAATCTTTTCCGTAGTTTCTTGAATAATCTCGGGTCCCAAAATTCTATCTTCGCCAACTTCCGCCCAACACAATGACGTCCTACATTTCCTTCCATATAGTGCCTCATAAGGAGCCATACCAATACTCGCATGATAACTATTGTTGTATGAAAACTCAATCAACGGTAAAAGTTCTATCCAATTTCCTCTACTTCCAAGCGCACAAACCCTTAACATATCTTCCATCATTTGTATCGTCCATTCCGTCTGATCATCTATTTGCGGATGATTCGACGTACTCAAACACAACTTTGTTCCCATAGCTTGTTGAAAAGCTCTCCAAAATCTTGAAGTAAACTTTGGGTCTCTATCGGACACAATACTAGAGGGAATACCATGCAACCTCACAATTTTCGAAATAAACAACCTTGCAAGATGACTTGCCTTGTAAGTAGTCTTTACGGCTAAGAAATGCGTAGATTTCGTCAACCGATCCACAATCACCCAAATAGAATCATAACCACCTTGCGCACGGGGTAATCCAACTACAAAGTCCATAGAAATACTACCACACTTCCATACCGGAATTTCTAACGGTTGTAATAAGCCACTCGGTATTTGGTGTTCAATCTTTACTTGTTGGCATACCGCACACTCCGACACATACACCGCAATATCTCTTTTCAGACCGGACCACCAATAGTCCCTCTTTAAGTCTTGATACATCTTCGAAGAACCAGGATGTATAGTAAAAGCACTCTTATGCGCTTCCTCCAAAATTCTTCTTTTTAACAACGCATCATCTCTAACACAAATCCTTTGGTTAAATAAAATAACTCCATCGTTAGCTCGTACGAAACCCGGTTGAACTAACACTTCTTGTAACTTCTCATCCAACACTTGTCCTCGTTGAATTTCCTCCCTAAGAGTAGAATTGTCATTCAAATTTCCCATAATCACACCATTAGGAGTCCAAAAAAATTGGAGATTAAGATCTCGAAACTTTTCCAATAAGGTATACTCTAACATCATCAACTCGACATTATGCAACACTTTTTGGCTTAATGCATCTACCACTTTATTCGCTTTACCCGGATGGTACTTTAGTTCCAAGTCATAATCCTTCAAATACTCCATCCATCTTCTTTGACGCATGTTTAACTCTTTCTGGTCAAATAGATACTTTAAGCTCTTGTGGTCACTGAACATCTCAAAATGTACCCCATACAAATAATGACACCACACTTTCAATGTAAAAATAACTGCCGCCAATTCCAAATCATGTGTTGGATAATTCTTCTCATGAACTTTTAACTGTCGAGAAGCATAAGCTGCCACATGACTCTCTTGCATTAATACACCTCATAATCCCATCTTTGATGCATCACAAAATACTTCATGTGACTTGCTAGTATCAGGAATGATCAACACAGGAGCAGATGTCAATCTTTCCTTCAAACTCATAAAACTTCGTTCACAAGCTGAATCCCACTCATAAGTACAATCCTTTCGAGTAAGTTTAGTCATTGGTAAGACCAATTGAGAAAAGCCCTTGATAAACCTTCTATAATAACCAGCCAGTCCCAAGAAACTTCTAACTTCGGAAACATTCTTTGGTCTTTCCCAAGTGATCACCGCTTCAACTTTTGATGGATCTACCGCCACACCTCCCTGAGATATGACATGACCAAGAAAACTAACCTCTGACATCCAAAACTCACACTTGCTTAGCTTAGCAAAAAGTTGTCTCTCTTGTAGAATCGATAAAACGATTCTTAAATGCTCTTCGTGTTCTTGAGAAGTACGAGAATAAATAGGAATGTCATCAATGAAGATCACTACAAATTGGTCCAAATAAGCTTGAAATATCCAATTTATATAATCCATAAAAACTGCCGGAGCATTCGTCACACCGAAAGGCATTACCAAGAATTCATAATGACCATAACGGGTTCTAAACGCGGTCTTAGATACATCTGAACTCTTCACACGGATCTGGTGATAACCCGACCGTAAATCAATCTTCGAGAACACACTGGCTCCTTTTAATTGATCTAACAGGTCGTCTATCCTGGGTAATGGGTATTTGTTCTTGATGGTGACTTTATTTAACTGTCGGTAATCAATACATAACCGCATTCCACCATCCTTCTTCTTTACCAATAACACTGGAGCTCCCCAGGGCGAAACACTGGGTCTGACAAAATGCTTAGCCATTAATTCTTCCAATTGATCCTTCAATTCTCTTAACTCAAGTGGTGCCATCCGATATGGAGAAACGGATATAGGAGCCGTTCCCGGTATCAGGTCAATAGAGAATTCCACTTCCCTTTCCGGAGGAAGAGAAGTGATATTCTCGGGGAAAACTTCGGAAAACTCACAGACTACAGGAATACTCAGAACTTGAAGGTTGCTATTCTCTTCCTTAGTGAGAACCAAAAGAACAGATTTTTCCTTCTCAAACAAGAAATTTATCATTCCAACCGTACCTTCTAAAATAGTAGTTAACACATCCTTTGGAGTAGCCTCAACAGATGGAATGATGATTAGCTTTTCTTCACAACCAATAAATACCGAATTAGTAGAAAGCCAATTCATTCCCAAAACAAAATCTCCTTTCTTAAGCGGCAAACAAATAAAATCAATCTAAAAAACTCTTCCATCCACAGATAAAACACAATTTTCACACATTGCATCGACACAAAAGAGTGTGTTGCTCCACAAACAAATAATACAAAACAAGGATTCCCATTAACGAAACACGTACCAGCAATCAAAGAGTTATCGCCCTTTGCTTTCTTCCCATCTAAGGTATAAACTCGGCCAGTACTCTTCCCTTGCGTCTGATCCCTTCTGACACTGAAAGCATCTCACACCTTCGATACCACACCTTCCATAATGATTCCTACCACAAGTACGGCACACAGGAGGTGCACTAGTCCTAGAACTCTGAACTTGCTTCCCTTTGAAAGCTTGTTGTCTAGGCCTAAATTGTTGATTCGATCTCCCACGATCAATTTGATTCGACCTACTCAAATCGCCCTCTGCTTGAACTTTCTTTAAACTATTCTCTGCCACATAACATTGCCTTAGCAATTCAGCGTAAGTAGTGAACTCTCTTTGAGACACTATGGGAAATCTCAGCTTTTAATCCAAAAAGAAATTGGTTAATTTTCCACCTCTCATCCGGAGCATACATGGATTTCCAAGAGTAAGCAGCCATAATCTCAAAATTTTCAGCATAAGCAGCCACGATCAAAGTACCTTGTCTCAATTATTGGAAATCAAATTCTTTCTGGGTCCTCAAAGAACTAGGGAAATAATTCTCCATAAAAGAAATCTTAAATTGCTCCCAGACCTTAGGTACCTCTTGGATAGTCATTAGGGCTGAGGCACTCTCCCGCCACCTCATGGCAGGACCCTTCAATGAATGAGAAGCGAATACCACCTTGTTCTCCTCGCTACAATGGACTATCAAGAAATTTATCTCCATGCCAGCTATCCATTCATGAGCTTTCACAGGATCTAACCTACCATGAAATTCTGGAGGATTCATGCGGATGAAATCCCGAAAGCTTCCACCTACAGCATTTGGAACAACCATTGGAGGATGAAAACCCCCATTCATTTATTGTACCATCTGTTGCATGAACTGGTTCTGCTGCTGCTGCATTTGTAGCAAAAACTGAGGCCATGGGACATACTCCTCGCCGCCTGGCGGATTCGTCCCAACAGGAGTAGTTATGGGTCTACCACGATTGCTTTTGTGTCCGTCAGCCATGTTCCTAAGGGTCATACATATAGGATTAACTTGATCAGGCTCAATGCCATAAATATAACACTTAAGACCAATGGAGACACAACGCATATGAAACGGAAAGAAATACTTATATTATTTCATGGCTAGGTCGAGGATAAGACCTCCTATGATACCAACTGTAACACCCACATATAATCATCATACATCAAAGCATAAATATTATACATGAATCCAAGTCTTTGGTACTGAAATACCACAGGCTCCTAGTTAACACATTATATACAATACATGCCCAAGTACTTAATACAAAAAGTTTATGGCATAATGTAAACAAGATATTCCAAGACACTAAGAACTAGATCAAAACAATGATCTCAAAATAATATCCACAACGGAAGTCTTGCCATCCCAAAAGCCAAGATAAGTAAGGATAATCAAACGACCTTGTCCTTACCCTTCATGGAACTTGAAGCACCTGTAATATAATCAACAACACGGGTTGAGATATTAAATCTCAGTGAGTTCCCTATCTTATAGATTCTCTCGGCTTTACAAGGTTCTATCATCCTAACCCAAGTCAAAAGGGAAGGGAAGTGACCTTGAGTATATAATCTCACACTATATGGAAACTTGTTCATGAGTTCACCAACTCAAGATATCACTATTCGATAACCTCACCAAGGCATCCTTTTTTCCCGTCCGCTTCTACGTCTAGAAGTGGACTCGAGTCATGGATCCTTGTATTTACTTGACATACGAAATGGATTCGGGTTCTACGGGCCATTAACCATTATGAATTGTCACTTCACACGGGCCATTAACCGTCACAAGTCTCTTTACCCTTAGGCTTCATTCGTACTAAACGCGGGAATCAAACCTGCCAAGTAATTGTGCACATGTTTCAGAGGAGCTTGAGACTCATGAAACTGCAACCCAAGGGAAACGGTTACGATTACGTGATTTCACACACACAAACGTGATTGTATTCGACA
The DNA here is from genome assembly GCA_022829125.1 of Lathyrus tuberosus. Classification (NCBI taxonomy): domain Eukaryota; kingdom Viridiplantae; phylum Streptophyta; class Magnoliopsida; order Fabales; family Fabaceae; genus Lathyrus; species Lathyrus tuberosus. The sequence continues at coordinate 166,352 of JALAZF010000021.1, forward strand.
ATCACAAGGCCACATTCGCCTTAAGGCCTCTTTTGCCTTTTCTCAATACTTAACATAGTTACACATGTTCCATACTAGTGTATCATTTTTTTCTATACCATTCGGTATTGGACACACGCCTCGGCCTCTTCTGCACGAGCGTCGCCATCAAGTTATTTATCCATTTCCTAGCTTATTTCTAGGTTCTAATAAGTTCATAGTAAGGTTTCCTCACTCTACCTATTCCATATTTTAACATGCATATTCTCTCAATCATGTTTAACTAAAATATTAGACAAAGCATATTACAATTTGCATAATAGGATCACATATAATACTTCAATTACAAGTTACATAACCTTTAGGTTCCCTCCGATTTATTTAATCGGGTATCGAAAACAATATTTTTCACCTTTATCATGTAGTATATTTTCCTAGCTTTCCATCGGTACCAAGAACACCTCGATCGGAAGCACGGTTCAAAAGATATTAATTTTCAAAAATATTTTTCAAAACACAACAGTGGTAACCGGTTACCCTATAATGAGTAACCGGTTACGCATTCATTCTGCGCAGACAGTAGCCAAAAATCCAATTGGGTAACCGGTTATCCCAGAATGAGTAACCGGTTACTCAGTTCATTTTCTGCGTAAAACCATAACTTTTCTGCATGTAACCCGTTACCCTATAATGAGTAACCGGTTACCACTGAGTCTGAGACCTAAAAACCTGCTATTTTTAGCATCAAAACCCAATGGAACCCATCAAAATTCATGGGAACATCATAGCAAGCATCAAACATCCATATTTCATACAACCCACACATATTATGTGTTCTATTTCAAATATTAACCATAGCAACAACATTTAGCATGATCAACCCATTTTCACCATTTTTATCCAAATTCTAACCTAAGTTTCTATACTTAGGGTTCTAACTAGAACTCACCAACAACAAGATGAAGAAGATGTTGGGTTGATTGGATGAAGAAGAGATGATGAAGATTGAAGCTTTCTCTACAATTCCAAGTTTTCTCTCTTTTTCTCCTCCTTCTCTCTACTCTTACTATCTTTTTGTTTCAATGAAGAGGAAAAAGAAAAAGAAAAGATATAGAGAAATATCATTAGTTAGTAACACTAACTTAAATGTCCAAAATATCTCTATAGCACCAAATGTTAAAACCTCAGAGTCAGATAATTATTAACTTGACCTGCTCTGAGCTCATCAGTTACTCTAATTATCTTTGCAGATAATTTCACAGAGTACACCGGAACCCAGTTGATCATACTAATATTATCCAGAGCAAAATAACTTACAGGGTATTATAGTCAGGGTTAAGGGAAACCCCTACCCTAAATGTTAAAATACTCAATTATAGAACAATCTTCCCCTTACCTTGTGTTTTGCAAAAAATTCTCCGCGAAACTCCTAATAATGGAAACAATTTTCCCTTATAGTAGCTATTTTAATCTTTTTGACGAATTGATGATTTTTGGAGGAGAAGAGGTTTGTTTTCTTTGAAAATTTTGAAATGGTGGGGTTTTTTCTCATAGTACATAATTTTGTTTTCTCTCTTCCTTCCATGTCCCCTCCTTTTCTCCCTTTTTCCTTTTTTTATTCTCTCATAAACTTAGGTTTTTTATTTCTATTCACTCTCCGCTAACCTTTTGTCATTTAACTCCTTTTCCCCTTTTCCCATTAACTTTTTATTTTATTAAAATAATTTCAATTATTCTTATTATTAATATTATTAATAATAATCCTAATAATAGAATAACAACAATAATAATAGTGCTAATAATAATAATAATAATAATAATAATAAATGATACAAATCCTATAACAAAATAAAATACTGAAATAATAATAAAAATAATATTTTAATTATTTTGGGGTGTTACATCAACGACCAAGACAAGTTGAATAAAAAAATACCTTAATGAAAGTTCACACGCCAAGGAAAAATTCTTTTTACGGGGGGCCACACTCGTCACTAGCCTAAGTGTGGTTAGTCATTCGTATGTATAGATCTCTAATCATTATACGTATTTTAGCAAAACAAAGCTGATGACTTCTGAAGGAGTCAAAATAACAATAGAAATGATTTGAAATATCATTCTACCTCAAACTCGTTAGTAAGAATGGTATGTTAAACAACTACCCACATAGCGTTAGCCGAAAGAGATTCTAGGAGCAGGTTGCGTCATCAAAAGATCAAAGCCAAGAATCTACCCCAAAGCGAGGGGTTTGACAATATTTAGGATAAGTATTTTAGAAAAAGACATTCATAGTTCGAATCATTTAATTACCTTGTGATATAACAATATTTGATATGAATAACATTATAAACTCTGTCGAAATGGTTTAAATCACCCCTTTCAAAAGCAGGGTCAAATAAATAAAGCCCATAAAGTCATAGCTGACACAACCCCTAAGGGTTAGCCACTCCAAGGGGAGAAGTAAACCTCAAAATGACTCAAACATGAGGGCATGAAAGGAGACTCAACTCTTGACCAAGAATTATCCTTAGCAATGTTAAATAATTATGCTAACTCCCAATGAATGTGACGGGTAATGCTAAAATGCCAAAGGTCACGCTGGCTCCTAACAATTGAGACGGTTGAACCAAAAGGTAGAAAGATGCCCCAGTTCTTAATATAAAAGAAATGTGGGGAAAAGTCATCCAAAAAGATGTCAAAGCCAAGAGCAAAGAGATCGAGGAAGGAAAAAAAACAACTCAAAGACATTAAAATGCTAAAGTAGACAAACTAGTGGAAAAAATAAGTTTAATTAATATAATAATAATGTCATTACAAAGTCCGAAAGATCGGTAAATACACATAAGCTAAATCAAGATGTGAAAAAATTATTCATCATGACCCCTTCCAAGGACCTTATCAACCCTGACTATAACGCCATATCAAACCACTTTCTCTGAGTTCAACTCTGACCAGGGAACTTGAGTGCCCGAGCACATCAACTCCACTTGATCGATTGCATATTTGAAGGCTCCAAAGTTGGTCTTAATGCTCTCATTGATAACAACCTCAACTCTCATATTCATTGTCATCAATTTCTTAGTGTGAGCCTCCCAATCGTTGGACCGAGAATCTTTTTCCTTTTGCAGGGTGTCTTCGACCACAATCAAATGAGAGGTCAATATTGCTAGAGAAGCTTTTGCATCTTTAAGAGAACTATTTTTATCTTACAAAGATTCCCTTAACTTGGACACCTTGGTAACCAGAGTAAAAGGGGAACCATGATTATCCACCTCTTTCTGAAGGCCAGACAACCTAACCATCTCTTTTTGAAGGTTAGACAGCTTCTCTTGAAGTTGATACCGATCATAGACAACCACATCGTACTTACCCTTCCAGGTATCTATGTTCTTAGAGGGATTTCTTAAGGCCAAAAATTTCCCCTGACCCGCGGCCTCCATGGACATTAATGACACATTATGAAACATATGGAAGGCGGCCTTAAATATTAACTTTATCTTCTCCATATCAGGAAAATTCTAGAGGTAAGAAAGATCTTGCTCAAGTACACAAGCTCGGGCTTCCTAAAAAGTGCAGGGGTACTTGGGACTGAAGAACAATAAGGAATTTGAAGAGATCATATGGGGCTTCAATGCTAAGTACTACAAGTCCAGCAGGTGGGGCACTAACGTCCTTTGAAAGCTTTTCCAAAACATCCATGTGGGAATGGAAATATGAGAAAAAGGGGAAATGGCAACTGCCTTGGCTCTCACCCAATATTTCTACCTCTTGAAGAGACCATTCACTACAACCATGCCTCCTGAAGCCATTTTATATGCAAAAAGAAAATCAAGAAAGTCAGTATTTATCAATTAAGACACAAAACACAAATACACATCAGTGTTAATTTCCATCTTCATTAGAGAGCTCTCCCCTCTCTTGAATGTTGACATCATCTATTATAGCCCATGTGTTAATAGACCACTACTTCTACATATAAGGACCGACGTCTGAAGGGCCAACCCCTTCCTTGTTGCCCAAGCTCTCTCATAAGGGCACCATGTTTTCCTTCATTAGTATTTTCTCAAGGGTCGGCGAATCTAGAGAAATGATATATGGGTGGGATTCTCATTTTAAAATGTTTTAAACCCATCTTTTCAGAATCCGGTCACAAAAACTAATTTTCCCATGGGCAAAATATCATGTACCAAAGACTTTCCCTGAGGATCCTGTGGAAGAAAAGTTGTGCCTCCAAAGTTCGAGGGTGCGCAAGGAAAACATGATCTTTAAAGTCTTCCAAATTACAGTAATAGACACCAAATTGTGCGACCTCTTACCGCAGTGAAATAAACCCCTGACAATGAAGGTTATCCAGTGAGGTACTCACCATGACAAAAAAGGTGGAAGAAAAGGTTCAGAGATATTTCCAACCCCGATATTCGCACAAAAACTGAAAGAAGTAGTCACTGATCCCTCAACGGCAAGCAAATAAGATCAACACAAAAATCCTCATCATAGATTGATAGAGGACAGTTCAAACAAACCAAAGAAGTAGTCACTGTTCCCTTAGCAGGAGTATCGACAACCATCTCTTCCTTCATGGAAGACACTACAAGGCCTAGCCTTTTCACACACTCAACAGCAATAAAAGAATGAGTAGCACCAATATCAATAATAGCAATCAGAGGCATACTATTAATGTAACATATACTTCTAATCAACCTGTCATCACTGGAAGTTTGAGTCCCTGACAGTGCAAACACCTTCCATCCGGTTGAAGCTTGCTTCAGTTTTTGCCACTGAGTACTAATATGTCCTGGTTCACCATAGTTATAGCAAGTCACCACATTATCTTTGCAATCAGCAACTAGATGTCTTATCTTCCCACACCAGAAACCCTTATTCACATCACTCTTACATTCACTAACACAATGACCTAATTCACCACACCTAAAGCACTTAAGAGGAGCAGGAACACCTCCCCCGCTTGGTCTCTTACCATCAGTAATCCTCTGTTTACCTTTCTCAGCTGGAGGACTATAAGGCTTCCCACGGTTCAGATTCTGCTTTCTTTTTTTCTCGCTCAGACTCTTATAGTGAGCTGACTGAGCCTTACTGTCATCCTCATAAATCCTACAACTGTTCACCAACTCCAGAAATCTTTATATCTGTTGATACCCGACTACCGACTTAATCTCAGGACGCAAACCATTCTCAAACTTGATACACTTTAAGAACTCAGCAGTTGCCTCACTATAATGAGGATAAAACTTTGCAAGTTCCATAAATCTGGCAGCATACTCAGTCACAGACAAATTCCCCTGATTCAGCTCCAGAAACTCAATCTCATTCTTCCCACGAACATCTTCAGGAAAATACTTCCTTAGAAACTCCCTGCGGAATACATCCTAAGTGACAACCTCTCCTGCAGTCTCTAACACTTGATGAGTGTTAATCCACTAGTCATCAGCCTTCAGCCAACATATGAGTACCAAATCGTACCTTCTGCGCCTCGGAGCAATCCATCACACGGAAAATCCTCTCAATCTCCTTGAACCAAGCCTGCGCTCCATCTGGATCATACCTACCCTTAAAAGTATGTGGATTATTCCTATGAAACTTCCCCAAATGTCGGAACTCATCATTCCCACCAGCATTAGGTTGATTCTCCACAGCCTGAGCAACAAGCTGCAAAGCAGCAGCAATCGCATCATAGTTCCTTCCAACCATTTTCTATTTTACACCAATAACATCAACAATGGTTAGAAGACAACACCGACAATATTCAACCGTCACACCACACCGACTCGACAACTTGGCCGGACAGACCAACCAGGCTCTGATACCACTATATAACACCCTAAATACCCCCACGATGATTATAATAAAAATAAGAGTAAATAAGAATCAACATGCATTTAAGATGCTACTTTTCAACATAAACCTGCTCATATAGTAGAACGTGTAATACATAGCCACTTTTAAACAAAGCATTAATAGTGGTAACATTGGAACATTATTAATAATAATGCTAATCATGTATGATCTTCACTTCATTTAGCTGCGGAAACATCAACAACGATTATTCAAAACATAATTATAAAATAAGGTAGTTATAACAAAACATCAAACATAATAAAACACAAAAACGTTCCTCCCCCGATGTTACACATTAGAGCAGACGCCGACTCAACGAAAATAAAAGGAAGAGCACTCCCTTCCACTTACATCTACGCCTCTACTGCGGAGGCATCATTCAAACAGAAGGGGTGAGAAATCACAAACATATAAAGTATTGCATAATTATATGTGAGCACACCAATATTACATATGAGTCACCTAATCCACAGTTCACACCACACATCAATCCACACATACAATAATGCAATAAATGTGCAAATGCAATGAAACTCCATCGCGACTCAATGCATGTGGTACAAAATTGTGAACTCTCAGGTTCAATCGCTCCAATCCCCACCTAGGATCAGAGCACACCAATATCGTTACCATCACCATAGGTAACGCTTCACTAATTCCATCACCATAGGAATTAGCTACTCACACCCAATTCATCACCATAGGATTGAGGCTCACCAAAACGGACCACCGTCTAACACCATGATGCATGATACATAATAGACATGCAACAACAACAACAAGTACATTGACATTCACCTTAATTAATATACTCCTCCATACTGGCCACAAACACACCAAACACATGCTATAACATTCCTGCAACATCAACGAAATAATATATCAAGCAACAACAGTGCATTCACACATATTCCACACCACAACATCAACACCACATATCATTAACACCATTATGCAGAAGTTTAATCAATTTCAGGTACTGTAATTATTTTTAAAATAAAGTTCATCGCGTCAGCTTCCTATTGCTTCAAACAACACACGAATCGGACACCCGAAACTCAAGATATTATTTTTCAAAGTTTTTAACATTTTCTTCCCAGTGTAACCGGTTACACCAAAATGCAGTAACCGGTTACACCTTGTAACCACACCACTGCCTAGCCACTGTTTCACAGTGTAATCGGTTACGCCATTTCTGGTAACCGATTGCACCCCCTCAATTTCCCTTTAAAACATGTTTTTCAACAGTGTAACCAGTTACACCAATTCTGGTAACCAATTACACTTGTAGCATAAACACTTTTCTGCAACTTATCAATATAAAATTTGATTTTTAACCCATCCCAAAACCTCACTTCTCATACCAGTCAAGTGCCACATTTTACACACGAAAAATCAGTTTTTAAAAGTCCCAAAACCCCAGATTTTTGTAAAAATTTACACATTCGAGTTCCGACTCTGACTAGCAACAAATTCAACAATACAACATCCAACATCATGCAATCCCACCAATTACATAATTCTACTAGCATCAACACACAATTCAGTAAATAATCAACGACACAACAACATCATGAAATTTCATAATTCGTCAATTAAATTGATCATTCCAAACACACACAATGCATCAATTCTCATCAAAGGATTACAACATATAGAGAGAAGAGATAACTAAGCATATAGAGACAAAACCCACCCACATATTATCATGCCAAACCCTATATGAACGGACATCCCACCCTTACCTTGGTATTCCTAGCAACGAGTTCTCTTCTACCTCTAGCAATGGTGATCTCCCTTGCCCTAACTTTTCTTCTTCTCTTTCTCCCTTTTCTCCAAAAACACATGTCTGACTCTTTTCTCTCAACTCCCCCTTTTCTGTTATTTTAATATAATATTAATATTATTATAAGTTATTCCTAATAATAATATTAATAATAATAATAATTTTCAATAATTGTTTAATTTAAATAATATCCACCTATTATTCAATTAAATAAATAATGACTAATATCAAGTAATTAGTTTCACTCTCACCACTCCCAACCTCTACAATTTTACTCACACACCCCTAACACCTTAAATTTTATTCTTTAAGGCCACTACCCTACACCAAGGGTACCTCTAACACACAAAAACACCAACAATTCATACAATAACACATAATTTAATTATGAAAAATAAATTAAAATAGACGGGGCGTTACAACTCTCCCCCACTTAGAACATTTTCGTCCTCAGAATTTTACCTGATGCGAACAACTCCGGATATGACTCTCGCATCCTACTTTGTAACTCCCAGGTCATATTCCCTTCCGGCAGCGCCTCCCCACACTACTTTCACGAGAGCAATCTCTTTTCCTCTCAACTGCTTCAATTCACGATCTTCGGTCCTCACAGGTAAAGCCTCATTTGTAAGGTTATCCCTTACCTGCACATCATCCATCGGAATCACATGCGACAAATCCGGAACATACTTCCGAAGCTGTGAAACATGGAACACGTCATGTAATTTTGACAAATTTGGTGGCAACGCCACTCTATAAACAACTACTCTAATACTCTCTGATATCTGATACAGACCAATAAACCGAGGAGTAAGCTTTCTTGACTTCAAGGCACGCCCAACACCAGTCACCGGGGTGACTCTCAAGAATACATGGTCTCCCTCTTGAAACTCGATATCATTCCTTCTCTTATCATGGTAACTCTTCTGTCTACTCTGTGAAGCTTCCATCTTCTCCTGAATCAACTTCACCTTTTTCAGTAGTTTGCTGGACAATCTAAGGTCCAAGAACTACACCCTCACCAGATTCATGCCAACACAAAGGTGTCCTACACCTCCGACCATACAATGCCTCAAAAGGTGCCATCCCAATACTAGAGTGAAAACTATTGTTATAAGTAAACTCTATCAATGGCAAATGACTATCCCAAGCACCTTCTTGCTTAAGAACACAAGCCCTTAACAAATCCTCCAAAGACTGAACAGTCCTCTCTGACTGACCATCTGTATGTGGATGATAGGCAAAACTCAACCTCATCTTAGAACCCAAAGCCTCCTGCAAACTCTCCCAAAATCTGGAAGTGAACCTCGAATCCCTATCCAAAACAATACTCAACAGAACTACATGCAGCATCACAATCACACAGATGTATATCTCTGCCAACTTCTGCAAAGAAAAACTGATGTTAATCGGAATAAAGTTAGCCGACTTTGTCAGTCTATCAACAATCACCCAAATCGCGTCATGCCCTCTAGGAGTATTCAGTAACCCAGTCATAAAATCCATCTAAATGTTATCCCATTTCCACTCTAAAACGTCTAACTGTTGCATCAACCCTACAGGTTTCTGATGCTCAACTTCCGACTTCTGACAAGTCAAGCACGCATACACAAACTTTGCCACATCACGCTTTAGTCCGGGCCACCAAAATATTTTCTTCAGATCCTGATACATCTTAGTAGCTCCTGGATGGATACTTAATCTACTTCTATGACTTTCTTCTAAAATCATCTTCTTCAACTCAAAATCATTAGGAATACAAATTTTGTCTCGGAATCTCAACACACCATGTTCATCCACTCTAAAATCACTATCCTCAGTTTGATTACTACCGACCATCAAGCCTACCAACTTCACATCCAACTTCTGACTCTCTTTGATATTATTAAGAAAATCATTATTTATCTTCAACATACCCAACATCACACTCTGCGGTGTCAGCTCACAGACCAAACTAAAGTCTCTGAACTTATCAATAAGTTCCAACTCTCTAACCATCATAGCAGACATATGCAAAGACTTTAGACTTAAAGCATCAGCCACGACATTAGCTTTACCTGGGTGATAATTCAAGCCAAAGTCATAATCCTTCAGAAATTTCAGCCATCTTCGTTGCCTCATATTCAATTCCTTCTGATAGAACATATACTTCAAACTCTTGTGATCACTAAATACCTTGAATCTGGAACCATAAAGATAATGCCTCCAAATATTCAACACAAACACCACTGCAGCCAACTCTAAATCATGAGTAGGATAGTTTCTCTCATGAACCCTCAGTTGTCGTGAAGCGTAAGCCACAACCTTTCCATCTTGCATCTGCACACCACTTAAACCCATCATCGAGCATCATAATATACTACAAACAGTTCATTAGGTTCAGGCAAAATCAGAACTGGAGTTGTAGTCAATCTCATCTTCAGCTCTATGAAACTTCTTTCACAATGAATATCTCACACAAATGTTTTACCTTTGCAAGTCAACTGAGTCAACAGAAGTGCTAACTTAGAAAAGCCTTCAATAAATCTACGGTAGTAACCAGCTAAGCCCAAAAAGCTTCTAATCTAACTGACTTCGAAGCCTCCCATTATAGGACTGCATCTACTTTGGACAAATCCACAACAATACCATCACCTGAAATAACATGTCAAAGAAAACTCACCTCTTGCAACAAGAATTTACACTTTGAAAACTTTGCATATAACTTCTTCTCCATCAACACTTGCAACACAATCCACAAATGTTCAGCATGTTCTTCTTCTGACTTAGAATAGATTAAGATATCATCAATAAAAACCACCACGAACTGGTCCAGATAAGTATGAAATATATGATTCATATATTCCATAAACACTCCCGGTGCATTAGAAATGCCAAATGGCATCACCAAATATTCATAATGTCCATACCAAGTTCTAAAAGTCGTCTTCTGAATATCCTCATCCTACACCTGAATTTGCTAAAAACGCGCGCACCTACCAATTGATCCATCAAATCATCTATTCTCAGAAGCAAATACTTGTTTTTGATCGTTACTTTATTCAATTGTTAGTAATCCACACACAACCTCATACTATCATCTTTCTTCTTTACTAACAACATAGTAGCTCCCCAAGGCGACACACTTGGTCTCACAAATTTCTTTTCCAGCAACTCCTCTAATTGTTTCTTCAACTCTGCTAATTTTGACGCCGATATCCTGTATGGTGCCATAGAAATAGGTCTGATACCAGGGACAAGATCAATAGAAAACTCCATCTCTCTCTGGCGGTACATATAAAAATATCATATGGAAACACATCTGGAAAATCACGCACTACCTGCAACTCATTAATTGCAACCTGACTTTCAACAGACAAGGATGCAAACAACGCAAGCGCCTGAGCTTCCTCTTGCAAAAGCTCTTTCAACTGCCTAAAAGATAAGAAACCAACTTCTTACTCATCATCAAGAGCAAGAAACTACACTAATTTATCATAACAGTTAACATGATCATGATTGAACTCCAACCAGTTCATTCCCAAGATCACATCAGGATCACTCAATGGCAAGCAAATAAGATCAACACCAAAATCCTTATCATATATTGATAGAGGATAGTTTAAATAAACCAAAGAAGTAGTCACTGATCCCTTAGCAGAAGTATCAATAACCATCTCTCCCTTCATGGAAGATACTACAAGGCCTTGCCTTTTCACACACTCAACAACAATAAAAGAATGAGTAGCACCAATATCAATAATAGTAATAAAATTCATACTATTAATGTAACATATACCTCTGATTAACCTGTTGCTACTAGAAGTTTGAGTCCTTGACAGTGCAAACACCTTTCCTCTGGTTGAAGCTTGCTTCGGTTTCTGGAAATGAGTATTAATATGTCCTGGTTCACCACAGTTATAGCAAGTCACCACATTATCTTTGTAATCAGCAATCAGATGTCATGTCTTCCAACACCGAAAACACTTCATCACATCACTCTTGCATTCACTGACACGATGAACCAATTCACCACACCAAAAGCACTTAAGAGGAGCAGGAACACCTCCCCCACTTGGCCTCTTACCATCAGTAATCCTCTGTTTACCTTTCTCAGCTGGAGCACTATAAGGCTTCCCACGATTCAGACTCTGCTTCCATCTTTTCTTGCTCAGACTCTTATAGTGAGCTGACCAAGCCTTGTTGTCATCCTCATAAATCCTACACTTGTTCACCAACTCCAAAAATATTTGTATCTGTTCATACTCGACCGCCTGCTTAATCTCAAGACGTAAACCATTCTCAAACTTGATACACTTTGAGAACTCATCAGTTGCCTCACTATAATGAGGATAGAACTTTACAAGTTCCATAAATCTGGCAGCATACTCAATCACAGACAAATTCCCTTACTTCAGCTCCAGAAACTCAATCTCTTTCTTCCGGCGAACATCTTCAGGAAAATACTTCCTCAGAAACTCCCTGTGGAATACAACCCAAGTGACAACCTCACCTGCAGTCTCCAACACTTGACGTGTGTTGATCCACCAGTCATCAACCTCCTCAACGCCAACATATGAGTACCAAACCGTACCTTCTGCGCCTTAGAGCAATCCATCACACGGAAAATCCTCTCAATCTCCTTGAGTTAATCCTGCACTCCATCAGGATCATACCTACCCTTAAAAGTAGGCGGATTATTCCTCTGAAACTTCCCCAGATGTCGAAACTCATTGTTCCTACCAGCATTAGGCTGATTCGGCACAGCCTGAGCAACTACCTATAAAACAACAGCAATCGCAGCATCATTCCTTCCAGTCATTTTTTGTTTTACACCAATAATAACAACAATGGTTAGAAGACAACACCGACAATATTCAACTGTCACACCACACCGACTCGACAACTTGGCCGGACAGACCAACTAGGACCTGATACAACTATGTAACACCCTAAATACCTCCATAATAATTATAATAAAAATTAGAGTAAATAAGAATAAACATGCATTTAGTATGCTCCTTTTCAACATAAACCTGCTCATATAGTAAGACATGTAACACGTAGCCACTTTTAAACAAAACATTAATAGTGGTAACATTGGAACATTATTAGTAATAATGCTAAACATGTCTGATTTCCACTTTTTTTAGCAGCAGAAACATCAACAACGATTATTCAAAATATAATTATAAAATAAGGTAGTTATAACAAAACATCAAACTTAATAAAACACAAAAACGTTCCACCCCCTGTGTTACACATCAGAGCAGACGCCGACTCAATGAAAATAAAAGGAAGAGCACTCTCTTTCACTCACATCCACGCCTCTACTATGGATTATCTGCACAGTGCCCATGTAAAGGCATAATTCAAATAGAAGGGGTGAGAAATCATAAACATATAAAGTATTGCATAATTATATGTAAGCACACCAATATTACATAGGAGTCACCTAATCCACAGTTCACACCACACACCAATCCACACATACAATAATGTATTAAATATGCAAAAGCAATGAAACTTCATCACGACTCAATGTATGTGGTACCAAATTTTGAACTCTCAGGTTCACTCGCTCCAATCCCCACCTAGGATCAGAGCACACCAATATCGTTACCATCACCATAGGCAACACTTCACTAATTTCGTTACCATATGAATTAGCTACTCGCACCCAATCCATCACCATAGGATTGTGGCTCACCAAAACCGATCACCGTCCAACACCATGATGCATGATACATAATAGACATGCAACAACAACAACAAGTACATTGACATTAACCTTAATCAATATACTCCGCCATACTAGCCACCAACACACCAAACACATGCTATAACATTCCAGCAACATCAACGGAATAATATATCAAGCAACAACAGTGCATTCAAGTATATTCCCCACCATAACATCAACACCACGTATCATTTAACACCATCACGTAGTAGTTTAATCAATTTCAGGTACTACAATTATTTTTAAAATAAAATTCGTCCCGTCAGCTTCCTAACGCTTCAAACGGCACACGAATCGGACAACCGGAACTCATAATATGATTTTTCAATGTTTTTTTTACATTTTCTTCACAGTGTAACCGGTTATGAATGAGATAATTAAGCATATAGAGACAAAACCCACCCACATATTATCATGCCAAACCCTATATGAATGGAATTCCCACCCTTACCTTGGTATTCTTAGTAATGAGTTCTCTTCTACCTCTAGCAATGGTGATCTCCCTTGCCCTAGCTGTTCTTCTTTTCTTTCTCCCTTTTCTCCAAAAACACGTATCTGACTCTTTTCTCTCAACTCCCTCTTTTCTCTCATTTTAATATAATCTTAATATTATTATAACTTATTCCTAATAATAATATTAATAATAATAATAATTTTCACTAATTGTTTAATTTAAATAATATCCACCTATTATTCAATTAAATAAATAATTACTAACATCAAGTAATTAGTTTTACTCTCACCACCCCCAACCTCTACAATTTTACTCACACACCCCCTAACACCTTAAATTTTATTCTTTAAGGCCATTACACTACATGAAGGGTACCTCTAACACACCAAAACACCAATAATTCATACAATAACACATAATTTAATTACAAAAAATAAATTAAAATAGACGGGGCGTTACACCCCCCCTCGAATTCTTTGAAAGACAATATAAGATTTATAAGGGTGAATACACACTCATAAAAGGAGATGGAACATCCGTCAACATAACTACATATCCTCTTATCAAAATTTACAAGGACGACCACCCAATCAAAATGCACACCTGCTTCTACAAGAGCAGTTTCTAATTTTGTCGTGATGTCAAAGAGAGAGATAATCCTTATCAATACACAACCTACCCAATGATAATGCTTCACATCAGTTGGATCCTAGGATGGAAGACCTGCCTGACCTTTAGGCGGTGGACAATGCCAACCAAACATGATCGTTTGATTTCAAAGTTTGAGTTAATCCTTAATATCAGGCTCACTATAATCCCGACCTTGTGCAATTCTATAAGACTTAATAAAATGCTAAATTATCTGCTCATCTCGGGCGACAATCTTTAAAGATGATAAAGGACAGACAAGTGGGGAGAGGGAGTTACTGGTGCCCCTTGAGAGGAAGAAATAACATTGTTAGTTTGAATACCACCAGGGGATTTCCCAGCACTCTTTTAAGAGAAAAGCACTAGAAAAATCACCAAAAAAAGGTCTTATTCAAAGAGGATTTACTAGAAGCACCATTAGTATTCGAGTTATTTAAGATCTCTGCTCCTACACATGACGAATGATCATCATCAACAGAACTAACTCACAAGTTAGAAATTTGGTTATTTATATAAGCCATTCTAAAGATAAAGGAATGAATACTATGAAATAGGATTCAAGGTTTGAAAATTCTACCTGAAAGGAAGGTGAGTCAAAGGGACAAAGACAAGCAAGGGAAGCTAAAGGTTGATGATAACTCAATGGACAAACCGCTTTAATAGGGAAATGAAACACCGTAATCTGAGATTACCAGAATTTTGAAGAAGAAGGGATGGTTTCTCAAAGTTAAAGTGATGGGAGCAAACGTTCATTTAGAAAGGCAAACGACCCTTATACTAGAAAGGGAAAACCAAGTAAGCAATTGTCCAGATTAAAAGAAAATTGGGAGACGAGAAGCAACAATTAGATTCTTCCTTAGGAACATTATGGCACTCAAATACACTCAAGCATCATAGAGGGAAGATTACCATATAAGCCTAGAGCCACGTGCTTAATGTTCACACGAAACATCATAGTGATGGGAAATACACTTAATACACTTCTTTCATACTCTCTAGCAATCAGACTCATCAACTCTCATCCACACCAACTTGCCATCATAAGGCTGACACATATTCTGAAAGACTTCCAGTCTGATATCACAACAAGCCTTGAGGACAACTGTTCTGGGCCAACCACATGCCCAATAAAAAGGATGCTCACGTGTTGTTTCAAAGAAAGGCAAAATGACTACTTGACCCTGATGTAATATACTTCTACATGCATAAGCTTAAGGTACACACACTTTTTATACTTCACTCTATGCCCTTTTGGAATCATTCACTAACTTGGTTGTTGAAGTGTTAACTTTGCAGGTAGTCTCCTCATGTTCAACCACACCAGAGACTTGCAACACTACATCTAGAGTCTATCACCTTAATTCGCACATAATTTTGATTCCAATCCAAAACAATCAAATCCAGTCTCCTAATCTTCCATATACATTATTAAAAGTGTGATCAAATAGATTTACTCAAATTTGATATTTCAAAATTTAAAAGATATTTTGGTCTATTTAGAGATTAATTTTTAAAGGTTTTGAATAAATGAGTAGGTCTATATTTTAATGTATACTTAAAATTTATAAAACATTAAAAAATAATATGATACATTACCCTATGATATCATTCTTTTTTTTTAAATTTAATATATCAAATACATAGTATCATAGATAGGGGTGTACACGGGTTGGGTTGGACTATGTTTGACCTAAACAGTTACCCAACCCGTTTAAACTTCAATGGGTTGAGTTCTTCGTTCAACTAGCAATTTTACTGTCAAAACCGACCTGAACTGATTCGTTTATGTATGGGTCGGGTTCACGGGTTGTGTTTCAAATAAAAAATATTTTTTTTATGATTCTTTTTGTCGTTTAAAAAAATGTAACGCGACTCAATACAAGCATACACTATAACACTCAAATTCTAAAACACATCATATAATATCTAATAAAATTTATCAACACAACATAACACTTGATACAAGTATAAAATTCAAAAAGACACGTTATTTCCATAAAATACTTAAGTTAGAAATGATACAAAAAAAGAAACAATATTTAATCTTAGAATTACGTAAACTCATTGGTCTATTAGTATTATTCACGGAGAATAAAACTTTTTTGGAAAAATTATGATTATTAGTGAGATATTAATTTTATATTTTTATTTACAATAATAATAAAAATAAGGCAAAATTACTCCAAAGATCCTTTAAGTTATTTTTTTTGTAACAAGTTAGTCATTTAATTTTTTTTTTGTAACAACTTGATCCTTTAGGGTGATTAGAAAGTTGTGATTGTTGTATTTCTGATTTCACTTTATCATTTCATACCACTAAAATTAATTGCATCAACAATTAGCACATTCACTCTGTTAAAAAAGGGTAACAATGCACACGTTTAGTAATTTAAAGGATTAAGTTGTTAAAAAAACTTAAAGGACCAACCTGTTATACAAAAATAACTTAAAGGACCTCTGGTGTAATTTTGCCTAAAAATAATAAGAAATTACTAATGGCACATCAATGGGTTGGATTAACGGGTCCGCGGGTTGCAAAACTTAAACCCGACACCCGAACCAAAACTATACGAGTTAGGTTGGGTATACCCGTAAATAAATGAGTTTGGGTAATTTATGAGTTGGTTCAATTTGGGTCAGCTGGTACATGGGTCGACTCGTACCCATGAACACCCCTAATCATAGAATTAACCATTAAAAAAACCTTTCAAAATCCTCTCCTCCAAACCCTTGATGCTTACAATTTTATTATGACCAACCCAAAAAAGTCTAGTCTAGGGCTGGACAATCAGTCGGTTTGGATCGATATCGGGCCCAAAACATAAATCTGACGCAAACCGCTGCTTCATTTAAAAAGCCCAACTTCGATTGATAAAATTTTGGTTTTTAGGAGACTCGATTAGACCGGTTTGTTGGATAAATCAGGTGGATTTGATTGGTTTAATATTTATTAGGATAAATCCATAAAAATTAGTTTTTATAAAATTCAAAAACATTTATTTTTTTAATTTAAAAAAATATCAAAATTTTAGAAAATCACAAAGACGAATTATTTTGTTATTATTAAAAAAATTATTATTACGTAATAATATTTCAAATGTTATAATAACATTTCAAATGTTATTTGACATGAATTTGATCATTATTATACTTTAAACCACAAATTAAACAACACTCAAAGTTTCATATTGCATGTTCTTGTACTCTTGTGAATAAACAATGTCATTATTGAATTATAAAAATGATAATAACATAATAAATATGGATAAATTTATAGTAATAAAAATAAAAATAAAAATATTAATTGAGTTCAATCGGGTTTAGTTTTTGAAGGATTCAAAAGAATCATCTGAGTCTGACCGAATCAACCCTATACAATCCAAATTAATCAATTGATTCAACCCGACACCCGACCCGATCTGAACCGTTTTTACAAAAAATACAATGGGTTGGTCGATTTCAATCGGGCTGTTGAAATTTGTCCACCCTAGTTTAGTCACTTTAATTCACATATACTCTGGATCAGGATAAAATAAAACCAATAGCATTTAACTTGACACCCCCACTTGAACCTGACACCCCCTATTTTGTATGAATAGACAATATATTCCCTGCAACAATTTTTCACTCATTTTCGAAATTCATCTTTCACACTCGCGAATTTGAATTCTCTATGGCGATATCGGAAATTTCAAAATTAGTTTGTTTTTTATCGTAAATTACTAAATTTGCGTGATTTTGTATCGGAAATTTCAAAATTTTCCGCTAAAACTGAAAACAGTTTAACCGGGAATTTCAAAATCTCCGGTACAAAATCACCTGGAAATTCCCGGAAATTTCCGAATTTTCAGTAGTTATAAAAACTTTGTTTTTTACTAGAAATTTCAAAATTTCTAGAAAAATTAGGAAAATTTTATATTTAGTGAAATTTATGGTAGTCGTTAATCTTTTTTATTTTTTACGACTTTTGTAGTGAAATACAGAGGCAAAGACGTCACTATTGGAGGCAGAGCGAAAGATAGAGCGGCAGACTAGGCTAGGGCTGCTGAGACTGAGTCTTCCCAGATACTGGTCGAACGAGTGGTTCCAACGGTTCACACCGGAAGCAGTTGGCTAAGCAGGGGTAGTTCCGCACACTCTGTAACACCTGACACAGTGTGATTAGATCAGTTGAGCAGCCCAGAGATGGGGTGGTTCAAACAGATGCTGTTGTTACAGATGGGGTGGTTGTTGATGAGGCGGTAGCTGATGAGGTGGTTGCTAATGAGGTTGTAGATGAGGTGGTCTAGCCAGCAACTGTTGTTATTGATCTGGTCTCATCTGCTAGTCCTGACACAAAGGTTACGACTCCTTCGACCGAGCCTTCTGTGCACACGGATGGAGGATCCCCTAGATGACCCATTGGCAGGTCGGTGCTTACTGAGTATGTTGACCATATGGCATACCGACTATGGTAGGGAGAGGTATATATCTTTTATGTTTAACTATAATTTATTTATTATTGTGCCATGAAAGCCATTTGCTATTTTTTTAAAATTTGTTTGTTACTGGACAATATCCCACTGAAGATGACATCGTACGAGTAGAAGCTGAAGGACTTCCCGAAGAATCTAATGCCTGAGGAGGACATACAGATTATACGTGAGTTCGAGCTCCTTGATTTTGCCCATTGCTCCCCCACCATGCTCGACGCTCCACTACCTACTACTTTTGTTGAGAGATGGCACAAGGAGACATCTTTATTTCATCTTCCGTTTAGGGAGATGACTATTACTCTAGATGATGTCTCCTCATTATTCCATCTCCCCATCGGCAGCAGATTCTAGACGGCTCCTGTTATTAGCCAATCGCTTACATGTATGACTACTGCACATTGTCGCTCCCGGGATTTTCATCCTGTTTGAGCGTACTCCTTGAAACTCTGCTTAGCATTCTGTGACAACCCTTGCAGTTGAGTGCGATTGGGCGCCATGTCGATATTGTACTGATACAGCTTTAGGAATGCTTCTGCCAGATCCTTCCAACTTCTCACAGCAGCCCTGTTCAATTTCATATACCAGGTCAAAGAAGCTTCAGCCAGCCTGTCTTGAAAGTAATGCATCCATAACTTTTCATCATCAGTATGGGCTGAAATCCTCCCAAAATAAGCCTGAATATGTGTCCGGGGACACGTATTGCCATGATATTTGTCAAAAGTGGGCGGCTTGAACTTTGGAGGGATTCTGACCCCAGGTACCAGACCTAAACTAGTAACATCAATACCCATAGAATTCTTGCACTTTATAGCCCGGATCTTCTCAGCCAACTCATCATACCTTCTATCACCAGGATTACCCATATCAGCATCCAACAGGGTGAATTGGTCTTCCAGAACATCTTCTTGAATACCACCAACATTTCTGCCATTTCCATTACCCAGATTACCACCAGGAGGAGGATTGCCACCAGGAGGAGGATTACCACCAGAGGAGGAGTGACCCTTGTCTGCAAATTGTCCACTTGATTACCTTCAGGCGTGGCCTCTGGACGCTCGACCAGAAGCCTCAATCTTTCTTGAGTTTGTGCCATACCAGTCATGAGAGTCATGAACTGGTCCATGCGTGCCCTCATTTCAGCCAAATTATTCTGCATTTGATCCATAATCCTTGCTTGATTTCTTCGAGTTGAGTATCGGTGAATGTGATTCTCAGCTATAATGCCTGAAACTAAATAAAGGTTAGAGACCCTGCAACGAGTAACTTAAAAGGCAAGCAACAAAATGCAAAATGATATGCAATGCAATGCAATGTTTATTCATTTTGGGGCATTCCTTCCTTCAATTCCAGTTTGACCGTAAGGGAACCACGCATACTCCTGTAATTGTTAATAGTGACAGAACACCAGAGGTGCATATCAATAATTCAGAATACCCATCATATACGGCCCGGTGAGTGTGTGAATCATTGTATAATTTGATGAAGAATCCACTTTAATAATACTAAACGAAACACCATTAGCATAAATGAAAACCCACAACCAGGTGTGGAACAGTCAAATACAAATTGATTCTGATCAAATACAACTGAATAACATGAATACAAGCAAAAGAAAACCCATCAACAAGCCTGATGGTGAATTTCCCGAATAACAACAACTCAGACACTGAGCCCATACAAATCCTCCCGGACCTCCTTGAGAAGTGCTTCCGTAACTGGATCATTGGGGCGCTCGGTAAGACTTCTAATCAGTTGACTTCTTAACTTGACAGCTTCTTCTAGCTTTCGAATCTGATCTTTAACAGCTAGCTTTTTGGCTCTCTTTACTCCAGCGCGGATTTTCAGATCTTCGATCTCTTGATTAGCTGAACTTAGTTGCTGGAGAAATTCACTTTCTTTGCTCTTCAAATTTTTCCTCAACTCGTCATTTTCAGCCCTGATTCTCGCCTCGATCTCCTTCTGGCATTCGGAAAACTTATCCCATCTCTGTTGTCCTTTGGCCAGGGCATTCTCAGACTTGGTCAACTGCTCATTGATGCGCTTGCACGCCTCTTTTAGTGCCGTCTCATTCTGTTTGACCTTGCGAATATAGATAGTGTCCTCGGCAATTCTTTTCTCATTAGCCTCATGACGCTCAGTCAGCTTTTGTAGTTCATACTCAACATTACGCTTTTCACAAAGCGTCTTTCAGAGTCCTTCACTCAACTTCTCATTCATTTTGACTGTCTTATCCATCTCCGCCTTAAGCTTGTTATATTCATCAACACTTATCATGGTCATTGGTTCCACAACAACTGGATCTGACGGTCTTTCCTGAGAAAATGGCAAAAGAGTTATCTGAACTCTTCTTTTCAACCAGGCATCATATTGAGAAGAAGACACATTGTTACACTTGCCGAAGAAGACTTTACCTTTCGTTTGCAGATTGCCCCAAGCTCCAGCCGCTTGCCTTACCAACAAAGGATTATCCTTCACAGAGAAAAAGAAAGATTCTTCCAAATCACTGTCCTTCGGAGGCTCTATTAAAGCAAACCCTAACTGTCTCCTGAGAATGATAGGATTGTAATTGATGCAACCCCTTATCCCCAAGAGTGGCACATTAGGATGTCTTCCACAGCTACTGACAAAATCTCCACCCATCGTCCTTTGATTGAACCAACGAATGTCCTTTGCTGTCAACTGAATCATCCTCTTAGCCCAATTCTTTGCAGGACGAGGATTCATAAAGGCCTCTGAATTTGGTAAATGACTAATGAACCACTTATGGAACAGAGGTGCGCAACATCTAACCAAACCTCCTCGTTTCTTTTCATTTTTAAAATGCACAGAGTAGTACAAATCACCCAGGAGTGTAGGTATGGGATTCTTCAGCACAAAGATATAGATTGCACTCATGTCCACAAACTTAGGTTCATCAGCAAACATCATAATTCCATAGATGCTCAAAGCCAAGATTGCACAAACGGTTTCCCACTGAGCCTTAGCAGCGCATTCTTCAGCTTTGGCAACCAAGAAGTCCAAATAAAAACCAGATAAACCTCCTTTGGTGGCGAGGTTATCTGCTACCACAGGTACGCTCAGATGGAGGGCCTTAGCTATCTCTTCAGTATTTGGAGGGCGCATATCAGAGTTGAAAAGAATCTGGTACTTGAGAGGCACACCTAGAAGCAGGGCATACTCTTCTAGCATCGGGGCCAACTGAAAGTCCGAGAAAGTGAAGCACCTTAGCTGCGGGTCATAAAACTGTAAGCACGTATGAATGACACTCCTCTCTGAAGCATTCAGGTCATCAACCACAGTCAGAATCTCCCCATAAGCCTTTCGGAACATACCCACATGGTCTGGAGTAATAAGAGAAACCATCTTTCGTAACTGTCCCACCTTTGTGTCAAAGAAAGTATAATGCACATTGTTCTTCCTGGGAATCTCCATAGCTGCAAAAGGGACTGTCAACCGGAATCGAAAGGAAGTATACCCTGCAAATGAATAAACATGAAGGTTAAATGCAAGAATGCTAATGATGATATGTATGCAAAGGCATGCGATCAGTGCTGCACAAATAAAGCTGAATCCACTGTACTGCAGTCTGAATTCGGTGAGATATACAGAGAACTAAGATCAAAGGTCCAATAACGAATCCAGAACAAATGTGAACTGATTAGGACCAAAGATTCAGTAACCAATCCAGAACAAATAAGAAAACCGGGTATTCTGAAGGTCAAGGGTTCCTGCACACCTGTAAACAATCCCCCCAATCTCACATGTATGTACTAGAAAGTGAGGATCCTCAAATTCGAATCTCGGAATGAGAAGCGATAACACATTCAGCCCGAAGGATACAATGCTATCGCCAAACAAAGAGATCATCCTCTGATTCTCCTCAAAATAAAGAGGGGTCATCCTAAAAGGTCATCCAGACTTAACAGCTCTTCCAGATAGCTCTACCATCGTGGAAGACCCACAACGCAGAATTCTCTAGAGAGAACCACATCCAGATTGTGTTTCATATTCCCTCATCGAACCGACATGGAACGCGAGAGGACTGAAACACACTAAACATAAGTGCACTCAGGCCTGTGTATTGGGCCTATCTCTCAGAATACCTCATCCCGCCAAACAGAAAACAACACAGCACAACATAATACAGTGTATGAAATGAAAATGCTAAAATGTGGTAAATACAGTAATATAGTAATACAGTAAATAGCAATATAGTAAAACAGTAAACGCAGCACAACAGTAAACACCCAATGAAAGAGAAACAGACAAGCGCTAGGATTGACTTGCTAAGGAAACCAGAGATTCTGGGTTCGGTCCCCAGCAGAGTCGCCAGCTGTCGCTCCCGGGATTTTCATATAAGTACAAACGCGAAAGTGGCACCGAAACAGATTCGCCAGCAATGTGTATTTATCCCAAGAGAGGGAAAGGAAACACTGCATAAACCTGAGAGGAAGGATAGAGCATGGTCTTGCGACCAAGAGAACTGGGTTCGGGAGTCGGTTACGTGAAGGGAAGGTATTAGCACCCCCTCGCGTCCATCGTACCCGATGGAATCCACGCTTGCTTGTCTCGATCAAAGGGTGTCGTCGATTGGAGCTTCGCTGTTAGAGAACTGGAAAAGAAAGGAACAGGAAAAAGGAAAAAAGAAAGGAGAGAGAACAAGAAACAAATGTAGGTAAAATAAAAGAAGTGCTCGAATGGGCCCTACCCCACTGCCTACGTATCTCATCGGGAACATGAGAATCAGAGCGACGTAGTTCCCCTCAGCCAGGGTTACTTTGTTTGTGTTTTTTAGTGGAAACGTCAGAGTGCGGGTTCCAGCAATTAGGTGTTGCAGCTTGTAACACCCCACTTTCCCATTTTTGAAAATAAACAAAATATAAACAATTACTCAGAGTTTTCGCCACAAAGTGGAATGCCACATTAATCAATCAACTTTAAAACTCCTTTTTATTAGTCAAAATAAAACAGCGGAAAATTATTTAATCATTCGATTTACGACCATCTGCCAATAACACCAACAACTCCACATAATTCTTGGTCCACCACAGTATTCATCAAAACAAAAGATACGTAACAAAATAAACAATGTAAAACCAATAGTAAAACTCCCATATCCCGTGTTACGTATCAGAGCGACTCCCTAAACACGAACAAGCTACACAAGCTCCAAGCACTAACCTGGTACCTGAATATCTGTACTTTCGAAGAAGCACAGACACAACAACAACAAAGGGGTGAGAACTACATTCAATATAAAAAGGTGAATAATACATATAAGAAGGTAGTATCTCACACCAACAACAACAACATATAATCACGACCTACTGTCATATTCAATCACCAATAATCAACATATGATAATGTAATGCAACACGACACCATGCATGCGGTACCGACTCATTGGTTCATTCAATCGAACCCCGGATAGATCACATACACCTCTACTTGGCAATGATCTATCCCCCACCATTCTCTATATAGGAGTACGAATGAATCACATACACTCCTCCTGAGCAATGATTCATCCCACCAATTACCATGAATATGCAAGACTCAACTGTGCACAACAAAACATGTATACAAGCGTAAATACATGCACACGATCCTCCTGATCACATCATACATATAACACACATGTATATCAAATGATAAATAATTCACGATCCTCCTGATCACAACAAACGTACACATAACACACATATATAACTAATGATAAACAAATTCACGATCCTCCTGATCACAACAAACATACGTATAACACACATGTATAATAATAGACATACATAGTTACGATCCTCCTGATCACACATGATACACCTAATCGTTCCCACTTACACCATAATCATTGAACCCTCACAAGTCACCATACTTCACCAAACACTAATTAATTCCTAAAAATTATAAAATTAATTAGTTTCATCACCAACTGTGTATTACTCAGCATCTGACTCCCAATCCCAGCCTCTCAAACCAAGAGAAACCGAATCGGACGCGAAAACAGGAAAGAAATCGCGAAACGGTAAAATTCTGCAACTTCGCCGGCCATACGCGTATTGCCCCAGGCCATACGCGTATTGCCAGCTCACTCGCCCCCCATACGCGTATTGACTCCCTTCGTACGCGTATCTCCTCACAATGCCCAAGGCCATACGCGTATTGCCTTATGCCGTACGCGTATGGACAGAGACGTTTTCTCACTGAATTTCCCAAATTCCAACACCATACGCGTATTGCCCTCCTATTACGCGTACTACCTAGCTCCCATACGCGTATTGCTGCGTATCATGCCACTCCATACGTGTATCGCCCCACATGATACGCGTATCGCCAGATCTGTTACGCGATTCACCAGCAGCCTCACTATTCTGCATTCTGCTATGATTTTCACTAGTTTTCACTCCAAACCAGTCCTAAAAGTGTTTCTACATCAATTTTAGGGCTTATACTTTCCTCTTACATTTCCACCTATTATTACTACACGAATTAGAGGTCCTAGATTCCAAATCGTTCTCCCAATTTGGGTCAAAAACAAATCTGCAACGGAGATGTTCATACAACAGCAACAACAACAGAAAATCATAGTCACACAGATCGATTTAGCAATTATAGACACCAAAATCATACAACAACACAAAATCAGACAAAATCCTACGGGGTTAAGGACTCCCCACTACCCTTATACGATTTAATCACCAAATATGAACCCGTTCTCCCCCCTTACCTTGAATTGTTCAGAAATCTAGAAAAAAATTGGGAAGAAGTCCTTGCCCTAGCACCCCTTCCTCTTCCTTGTTCTTCTTTCTCTCAAATTCTTGTTTTACGTGAAAACCACCTTAGTCCACTAAACTCCCCTTAATTCTCTTTAATCAGGTTTTATTTATTTAATTAATAACAAAATAATATTGATAATAATAATCCTAATAATAATAATAATGATAATAACAAGAATAATAATAATAACACTAATATTAACCATATTAATATTATTATTTTCGCATCACTATCCTTATTATTAACTAAAGTCTTAATTCTCATTAATTCACTAAGGCACTACCCTTCACTCACCCTTAACCAGGCCCAACCAACAGAAATAATAACACGACGATTAATAATTTAAATTGGGGTGTTACAACTCTCCCCCACTTAAATTATTTTTGTCCTCGAAAATATAACGGAAATGAATCACTCCGGGTACAACTCTCTCACAATCGACAACCAATATTCATACTAACAAAAGGTACACCATGAATGATCCAAACTAACAGACGACCTTGCTAACAGCAACTACAACAACGACAAGATGCAATGCCCATACAATGCCCTTGACGACTAATTCACGACCCAAAGAATACTCAAATTACGAACACACAAAGATCGTTACCCTCACCATAGGTAACCCTCTCCTAATTCCCCACCATAGGAATTAGCCACTCGCACTCGAACCATCACCATAGGCAGCGAGGCAACAACAAAAACAAGAACATAAAGTTCCACGACACAACATCGTTTTAACAACCTCTACATAACCATGCTATCAACATCCTTGTCACATAATATTATTACAACAATGCTACGATTCACCCATCAACATAAGACTAAAACATCCATCTACTTAATAGTCCAAGAATAATATTTAACCTTTTCCACCTCCATTCTGAAACGTCCAATGGTCTCATCGCTCCTACATACTTCCACTGTTCAACCTATGAACTCGTACCAGTTACGCACACACATACGAAAGGTACCATATCACGCTTTCGATGCGCACTCTAATTACTCGCAACAATCAAATTTACCAAAGTCATATCCGACTTTTGACTCTCTCTAATCTTCACCAGAAAAATCATAGTTTATTACTAATATACCCAACCTCACACTCTGCTGTGTTATCTCACAACCAGATGCAAGCCTCTGAACTGCTCAAATGGTTCTAATCCATCTGGTCATCAAAACAGACATGTATAAAACTTCCGACTTAACTCATCTGGCACGACATTGACTTCTCCAATAGGATGATTCTAGCTAAGGTCATAACTCATCCGGAATCTCAACCTTCCTCATTGTCTCATACTCTATTATTTTCGACCAAACAGACACTCAATATTCTTGTGATTACTAAACAATTTGAATTCAAAACCATAAAAATAATATTGCTGGATCCTCAACACAAAATAACCGCAGCCCTCTTGAAATCATGAATTCTCAATTGTCGTAAAGCATAAGCGACGACTTTTCCATCTTATATCCACACACCGACTAAATTCATCATGGACACATCCCAATACCTCACAATGGTTTATTAGGATCACGAAGAAACAAAACTGGGGCCGCAACAAATTCTACTTTAGTCCCCTCAAACTCCTTCACAATGAACATCCAAAGCAACCGACCTACCCTTTGCAAGTCAACTGAAGTAACAAAATTCTAACTTGGAAGAGCCTTCCATAACCTCCGACAATAACCAACTAAATTCCAAAAGTTTCTAATCACCTTAACCGACTTCGGAGCCTCTCATTGTAGAACTGCATCTACTTCCGATGGATCCATAACAATACCATCATCAGAGTTAACATATCCAAGAAACTAATCTCTTTTCAACCAAAATTCTCACTAGACTAATTTAGTATAGAAATTCCTTTCTTTTCAACACTTGCAACTCAATTCTCAAACACCCTACATAGTCTCCTTATGACTGTATATTAGATCCGAACATCCCCAATGAACACCACTCCGAACTTATTCCATCTTGTCCAGACTCATATACAAGCTTAACCGAGTAAATAACAACCCATTCTGATGATAACAAACGTAACCAGTCACATGACATCGATCAAAGCCTCAACTCACACAAATTCACCACTCGTATCAAACTTTCCAAACAATTATAATTCCAATCAAACTCGACCAAACTATTCCAATCATCTATTCTTGAAAATGGACACTCATTCTCAATCGTTACCTTATTCAACTGTCAGTAATCCATACGCAATTTCATCCTCTAAACAATCCACATTCTACAATTTCTAACATGTATCAACAATCAACCAAAGAGAATTCTCAATCTCAATATTACATCCACACCTAAGGGTTTTCTCCAAATTTCCCTTAATGCCCTAAAACTCCAAGAATTCCAAAACTCATCCCAACTCTAAGTTTGCTTCCCATAGCCTCATTACCTTATACACATCACGCTTGTTATTCCATCCAGAGCCAAATCTAAAATTCATGCACAATTGGGGCCCTCCACTGTGGCTTTCTTGTCAATTCTAGAACGATACTATCACAAACATAGCAAACATCTTGGTTTCATTGCCTAAGAGTTTTTCCCTCAGAGACATCCCGACCTGACCAACATACCAAAACCTCTAATCCGCCTCATTTTCCGATATAAGAATCTTCAATGATACCATACTAAGTCCAAGACACCCTTAGTCTCCGTCACTGTCTTCAAAAAGTTTTCCACCGAAGCACTGCGCTACCTTCCCGATGGATCTACCACAATACCCTCACAAAAATAACTTGTTCCAATAAACTCACCGTTTACAATCAAAACTCCCAATTCGAAACCTGTGAACAATTCATCATACTTCTGTACCTACAAAACAATTCTCATATGCTCTGCGTGATCTTCCTCCGATTCGGAATACTCAAACATCATCAACAATCCTGACGGTTCAATCCATATACTCCACAAATACACCCTGCATCTACTTTCCGTACGGAGTCAATAACATCGGACTCGTACCAAGTGTTGGATCAATAATCACCTCTATCGTCTTAACGTGCCTATGATCCACTTATCTCGCCTGAAAATAAATCCAAAAAGAAATTCACAAACAACCGGAAACTCGACACGTGCAACTTCACTACTAACTCGTCACAACGCGAACGTTAATACACTGAGGCCTCTCCTGATAAATATTCACCCGTTCGCTCAGCACACCACAATACCAGTTCCCTACCATTATCCAATTCGGATCCACACCTCAGAAAGACATCAAGGATTACCCAACACCGGCATCTCTCTTGCCATCACCTTGTTTTCTACTCCCTAACAAGCAATCACTAACCATACCTGATTGTCCCTCCTCGGAGATATTCTTCAACTTGACCGACAAGTACTTCTCTTCTACATCCTCTTTTAGATAATAAAGATCTCTACCGACTCAACACAACCATCTTCCACATCACATGCTATCTTAATTGTTAAGGCGCATCTATCCATTCTTCTTGATTCTGACTACTATCAACAAGAGATTGAGGGTGATCAGTTCCCCAATTTGTTCATAGACAGCCGATTATCTTGATGAAGTATAAACCCTTCCTTACCAACTATGATAGCACTCCCTCACTCACCAATCCATCCTTCCAGAGTGGAAGCATCCTGGAGAAGCACCGGCTTCTCCCCCACTTATCTCATCCTCAACTCCTGCAAACAGACAGTTAGAAGATAAACCTGTACCGACCGTGTTCTACACACGCGTCATATACCAAGACATAAACCATACTAGACAACCTGGCCGGACTGACCGACCTGCTCTGATACCAATTGTAACACCCCACTTTCCCATTTTTGAAAATAAACAAAATATAAACAATTACTCAGAGTTTTCGCCACAAAGTGGAATGCCACACTAATCAATCAACTTTAAAACTCCTTTTTATTAGTCAAAATAAAACAACGGAAAATTATTTAATCATTCGATTTACGGCCATCTGCCAATAACACCAACAACTCCACATAATTCGTGGTCCACCACAGTATTCATCAAAACAAAAGATACGTAACAAAATAAACAATGTAAAACCAATAGTAAAACTCCCATATCCCGTGTTACGTATCAGAGCGACTCCCTAAACTCGAACAAGCTACACAAGCTCCAAGCACTAACCTGGTACCTGAATATCTGTACTTCCGAAGAAGCACAGACACAACAACAACAGAGGGGTGAGAACTACATTCAATATAAAAAGGTGAATAATACATATAAGAAGGTAGTATCTCACACCAACAACAACAACATATAATCACGACCTACTGTCATATTCAATCACCAATAATCAACGTATGATAATGTAATGCAACACGACACCATGCATGCGGTACCGACTCATTGGTTCATTCAATCGAACCCCGGATAGATCACATACACCTCTACTTAGCAATGATCTATCCCCCACCATTCTCCATATAGGAGTACGGATGAATCACATACACTCCTCCTGAGCAATGATTCATCCCACCAATTACCATGAATATGCAAGACTCAACTGTGCACAACAAAACATGTATACAAGCGTAAATACATGCACACGATCCTCCTGATCACATCATACATATAACACACATGTATATCAAATGATAAACAATTCACGATCCTCCCGATCACAACAAACGTACACATAACACACATATATAACTAATGATAAACAAATTCACGATCCTCCTGATCACAATAAACATACATATAACACACATGTATAATAATAGACATACATAGTTACGATCCTCCTGATCACACATGAGACACCTAATCGTTCCCACTTACACCATAATCATTGAACCCTCACAAGTCACCATACTTCACCAAACACTAATTAATTCCTAAAAATTATAAAATTAATTAGTTTCATCACAAACTGTGTATTACTCAGCATCTGACTCCCAATCCCAACCTCTCAAACCAAGAGAAACCGAATCGGACGCGAAAACGGGAAAGTAATCGCGAAACGGTAAAATTCTGCAACTTCGTCGGCCATACGCGTATTGCCCCAGGCCATACGCGTATTGCCAGCTCACTCGCCCCCCATACGCGTATTGACTCCCTTCGTACACGTATTGCCTTATGTCGTACGCGTACGGACAGAGACGTTTTCTCACTGAATTTCCCAAATTCCAACACCATACGCGTATTGCCCTCCTATTACGTGTACTACCTAGCTCCCATACGCGTATTACTGCGTATCATGCCACTCCATACGCGTATCGCCCCACATGATATGCGTATCGCCAAATCTGTTACGCGATTCACCAGCAGCCTCACTATTCTGCATTCTGCTACGATTTTCACTAGTTTTCACTCCAAACCAGTCCTAAAAGTGTTTCTACATCAATTTTAGGGATTATACTTTCCTCTTACATTTCCACCTATTATTACTACACGAATTAGAGGTCCTAGATTCCAAATCGTTCTCCCAATTTGGGTCAAAAACAAATCTGCAACGGAGATGTTCATACAACAGCAACAACAACAGAAAATCATAGTCACACAGATTGATTTAGCAATTCAACTATACGAATTTCAACATGGATTCACATATAGACACCAACATCATACAACAACACAAAATCAGACAAAATCCTACGGGGTTAAGGACTCCCCACTACCCTTATACTATTTAATCACCAAATATGAACCCGTTCTCCCCCCTTACCTTGAATTGTTCAGAAATATGGAAAAAAATTGGGAAGAAGTCCTTGCCCTAGCACCCCTTCCTCTTCCTTGTTCTTCGTTCTCTCAAATTCTTGTTTTACGTGAAAACCACCTTAGTCCACTAAACTCCCCTTAATTCTCTTTAATCAGGTTTTATTTATTTAATTAATAACAAAATAATATTGATAATAATAATCCTAATAATAATAATGATAATAACAAGAATAATAATAATAACACTAATATTAACCATATTAATATTATTATTTTCGCATCACTATCCTTATTATTAACTAAAGTCTTAATTCTCATTAAGTCACGAAGGCACTACCCTTCACTCACCCTTAACCAGGCCCAACCAATAGAAATAATAACACGACGATTAATAATTTAAATTGTGGTGTTACAACTCGCTGTAGGGAGACTTAGGCGTTACCTATTTGCGGTAGAACGGACTTGACGAGTCCTTAAGGAAGGAGTGAAAGAGATGAGAATAGAATTCCCGAAGGAAAGACGTTATTGCTTGTTTGAAGTTTTTTAGAAAGAAGTGTTTTTGCAGTTGTTTGTAACTCGTATCGTATTTAAGTCCTTCATATAGGATCGAATGCCTCGCATATCGACCCAAGACGGGACGTACGCTAAACATTCTAAGAAAGTGAGAGAAGACCCCACACCTCCTTGTTCCCATATGAAAGGCCTAAATACAATAGGTGTTATGCCTTTATTAAGTGTTTTTTACCTTTATTATAAGATGAGAGAAGAGACTCAAATGGAGGAGAAAGGTAAAATCTAATGGGAGACTAAGACACACCTTAGTGTTAGCATGCTTGGAGATCCTATGGTTAATGTGGTTTAACAAACCTACTTCTAGAAGAAAGAAGAAGAAGAGCAAAAGAAGCAACTTACTTCCAAGATGGAAGTTAAGTTGGTCTTAAAGAGGGGTGAAGAAGAAGTTATTCAAGGAAAGCATATAAATGCTTAACATGATCACAAGTAGAAAGTTTAAAAGAAATAAGAGAAGATAAGAGAAAGAAATGTGTGTGGAAGCATACCCACACACTTACCTACCTTTAGCACCTACATGGAAATGTTAGTTCAAAACAATTTACAAGTAGTGCAATAAGAAAAGGAATAACAAGTGGTGAACAAACAAGTTAAGAGTTAAGAGATAAATCCTAAGAGATGAACTCAACCAAGGTCAGAACCTAGACTCTAAGGGTGTTCTCTAATGTTAATTGATCAATCAAGAACAAACTATGCACAACTAAAGATCTTAAACATCAAAGAAGTGAATCATGGAAGAAATAGATGAGTAATGAGTGGATATGCAAGGTGATCATGCATTAATGCTACAAATAATGTCAAAGTCAGAATGTGGATGACCTAAACATGTGCATAAATGTCACATAAGGCAAACAATCAAGTATCCAAGCATTAGGAGTGACAAAGAGAAGAAGTGAGAAGATATGAATATGAATTAAACATGGAAAGAAATTACTTAAGGCATAAGTCAAACCTAAAAAGACTCAAGATGAACTCAAGTATCAAAATCAGAAGTGATATGACATTTTAAAGATGCATAAATGATCAAGTACATAGCAATCAAGTCCATCCAACTTAGCAAACATGCAAGAAGAAGCCATATAAGAGAATGAATGCCTCATACTTGAAAAGAAATGCAAGAGATGCAAAACGGCATACAAGTATGAATGCTTATGGATAGGTCAGTAGCAAATCATGAATCAAAATGCAATGAGATGATAATATGATCATATTAGAAGAACACAACCAAACATGAAAAGCATAAGATGAAGACATAAGAAAAATTAGGTCAAAAAGTCCCATAAGATGAATCATATAAAAAAAAGGATCAACACATGCCAAATGGGCTTAACAATGATCAAACAAAGCTTCTAAGAGTTTAAACATGTTACCTAAATCCAAGCAAAAGACCTCAAATAATGGCATAAATGTCTCATGCAATGAAGGTTAAAGAAAGGCACATAAAGTTCAAGCAAAACTTCCTTCAAACACAAGCACACAAACATATGTCAAAGTGCATTCAAAAATTATGGAATTAGAATGTAAATGACCTTAACCAGGGACTAATCACATATCAAAATCCCATACAAAAATTCAGAAAGGAAGGACCTCAAACAATCAAGCAATAGTCACTTATGAATCATGAACCAAAGTGCAAAGATGGGGGACCTAAATGCAATAAAAGAAAGTTCTAAAAAATGAAACAAAAATATTTTTATGAAGTTTTAGATGTTACTGAATGGATGCAAAATTATTGATGTAAAAATATTTAAGGAGCTATGAGAAATAAATCTTTGAAATGAAGATATGAAAATAGAAACAAGTTTCAAAAGAAATAAAAGAAAAATATGGAAGGATATGCAAATATTCACAAAATAAAATTAAAAATAATAAAAAATTATTTAAACATGTTAAGATATCACATGAATTTTTGTAGCATTTTTCATGATGTTTTGGTATTTTTTAAAAATCAATTATGAAACAAGTATAAAAAGAAATTAAAAGAAAGAAAGAGAAAACAGGGGGTGCAGAGAAGTAAAATATCACGTTCAAACACAAGAATGGGCTCAGTGTGGGGGTGCAAACAACAATTAAGTCTAATCCAACTAAACATGTGTTGTGTGTGATAGTGCGCATGATCAGCCAAGAATTAAATGCCATCACAACCACACAATCAGATCCATCAAGATTAATCATTAAAACATGTTGATCCAACCGTCTATAACGCAAGCATATGACAACTCTCCTACACGCGTGCACACACAATCAATTAAGACCACAAGTAAAGGCACGTGAGAAGCACATGTATCAGTAATGTTTTGGCAAGTTTTGGTGCATTGGATCAAATCAATCAAGTAAAGTAATTCAATCGTATGGTTCATGATCAATGCGCATGGTAGTTATGATGCAATGCACACACGAGAGTCATGGAAATCAAACACACCGCGAACGTTAGATCCAAAGCCAGCAACGGTCAGGATTCAAGCTGGAACTTAAAACCCTAAGTAAAACCTCACCGGCCGGAGAAGATTCCGGTCATCTTCTCCGGCCACCCTCCGGCCACCTGCAACCTCCAAGTCTCCATAAATACACAAACCTTATGTCAAAATGAAGCTGAAGTTACATACGTCATGAATCTAGGCTTGGTTTTCACATATAACACACACATAATAAGAATCGAGCACCAGAAATTTGCCCTAGGTTTTGAGTCTATGCCTCTAAGAGGCCTATCAACTAGCCGGAGTTAACAGAGCTCCTAATGAGCTAAAATCACATCATCATCAAGCTTCAAAACAAGATAAACGAGCAAAATAAGGTGAAGAATTTTTGAACTTGAAACTTTGAGATCTTGGCAATGTTGAGAAAACCAGAGATATCCAATTGACCTTCCTCTTTGAAGCTTTAATCTAAGCAAAATAAATGCTGTAGAATATTGGAATGGAGGAGAAAATGAGACTGCACTTGAGAGTTTATCACTTGTTCTTACTCCAAAATTACTCTGATGAAGATGAATGATGAAGATGCTTGATGAGAATAATGAAAAAATGGTGAACTCGTGTAAACTCAGAGAGAGAATAGAGAGAATTTGAGAGAGAAAGTGAGAAGAAGTTTGAAGTGAGTGTGAAAAATGAGAGTTAGAAAAAATTTTGTGAGTGAAATTTCTATTTATATGTGTGGTTTAGAGTGAACCAGTGGTGGTTAAATGAGTGAGTTAAGGTGAGTTGAGTGGGTTAAAGTGAGTTGTCCCTAACTAACTGAGTCAAGTTAGTTATGGCGAGTGAGGAGAGGAGTGATATGGTGATGAAGGTTTATGATGTTATGGTGGAGTGGATGAAAGTGAATGGTGATGATGAAGTCACGACTGCAGCAGAGAAACTTGCTCAACAAGTTTGGTTCTTTTCTTCTCTTATGTATGAAGCAACATGGGGAGTCCATCGTGTGTAAGAGGTGTTTGGCTTAAAGTGGAAATGAATATAGGGTATATGCGTGTGAATGTTAAGACAACAACAACAACAATTCATTTTTCAGATTTTGTAGCAGCCCAAGGTTCAATGGAAAGGTGCAAGTTTGAGAAGGAATTTCTCTCTTGTTAGTGAATGAAACAATGAGGTATTGATGACATTAGAAAGATGGTGCATCATAGAACAATATTGGTGTGAGAATTGGATTAAATTGAGACCTCAAACACACCTAAAAATGGACATGAATTCAATGGTTCCAAAACTGACTTGGAGGCGTGGCAACTTGGCATGGCAAGGCAAAATGGCACATGAATTTTCAGCATGATCATACCTACTTGGGACCTTCATAATCATCTCATAACTTGCTCAAATGAAAATTTGTCCAACATCAAAGTTGAAGAGGACATTGAGATGAACAACTTTGATGTTCAACAGTTTTTAATTTGGAGCTTCCATCATTGAGAAAAGTGGCTGGACATTTGGCACACCAAGTGTTTGTCAAAATGATGGCGCGTGAGCCTAGTCTTGCCTTGCCATGACTTGGTTTTGGACCTAGTTTTGCCAAACTTTGATCAATCATAACTCATTCAATTTTGATCCAATGGAGATGTTCTTTATATGGATTTGAAGCTTAGAACATGAACTTTAATTGGATCAACTTGGGCCTGAGGTTTGGAGCTTTTATCTTGGAGAAAGAGAGCCTCAAAGTAGGGTACAAAATGGTCCAAACCTGCCATTTTTGGAAACCCTGAAGTTTCTATTTTTGGCAGTTTTGTGATTTCTTGATTTTTCATAATTCCTCCATCATTTCTTGATCAAATCTTGTCCCATGAACCTATATAACATGAATTTCATGAATTTGACTTTAAAAAGTCAGGAGTTGACTTTTTTCACTGCACGGTTGACTTTTTCCCTAATTTCTTGACTATCAAGCAACTGATCAATTGAAACCCTTCTGAAACCAATTGATGAGCAATTTTCCATCCATATACACTTAAGAACATAAGGAATACCATGAGATCAAGTATTGCCCAAAAAACCAGAGATAAACTGATTTTAGGTCAAACCCTAATTTTGGCACCCTCTGGTTAGGAGGAAATAACACATCCTTCAAATCCAAATTCCTCTGAATACGATGTATATTCTATCTAACAAAGAAGAGATATGGCATTTGGAGGTGATGAAAACTCAAAGAGCTTGCCCATTTGAGGGTCAAATCCCAATTTTTGACTGCTTTGTGTAGGAGATGGTGCACTGTCCAATCTTCTTGATGAATTCTCCTCTTCTCATGCCTTGTGGGACCAATTGAGAAGACATATGACATAAGAGACCCTTTAGGCTTGTGGGAGACCCTTGGCTCTTATTTCCTTTGCTTTGGATGATCAACCCCTTTGAGAATCACTGATCCCATGCCCTTATGCAAGATGCAATGCAATGCTTAATGTTTATCTTTCTATGCTTGAATGCAATGCAATGAAATGAAAGCTCACGCTAAATGATATGAAGAAATGAGAGGGCATATTTTGGGGTATTACAGTTGCCCCTATTCAATCACTGTAGACCTGAATGGATGATAGCGATTGCTGTCAGACTTTCAAGGTATGGAGGGATTGAATACCGAAAAATAACCAGAAAATTTGCACTTTGTGGAGAAGAAAAAAAGGGATATAAACCCAACCAAATGAACTCTGCTTGAATAAAACTCTGATGAGAATAATAACACTAGAGGGATTTCTTTTTGCACAACGCCAGATGACTACTGGCCTGCCACACTACGGGTGGACTTTAGCAATGTCTTTTGTACAACGCCAGACGACTACTGGCCTACCATACTACGGGTGGACTTTAGCAACGTCTTTTGTACAACGCCAGACGACTACGGGCCTGCCACACTATGGGTGGACTTTAGCAATGTCTTTTAGCACAACGCCAGACGACTACTGGCCTGCCACACTACGGGTGAACTTTAGCAATGTCTTTTGTACAACGCCAGACGACTACTGGCCCGCCACACTACGGGTGGACTTTAGCAATGTCTTTTAGCACGACGCCAGACGACTACTGGCCTGCCACACTGCGGGTGGACTGTCTTTTTGAATGGAGTCAGACGACTACTAACTTGCCACACTGCGGGTGGACATTCGCCAATCTACGGTTGGACTTTGCAGCTAAAATGCCACCCTTGGATGGACTTTTGCCAATCTACGGTTGGACTTTGCCGATGATTCGCCACCCTAAGATGGACTTTTGCCAATCTGCGGTTGGACTTAGCTGCGGTCTTTTAAAGGGAGTCAGACGACTACTGACTTGCCACACTACGGGTGGACTTGTGCCAATCTACGATTGGACTTACAGCTGAATTGCCACCCTTGGATGGACTTTTGGAAATCTACGGTTGGACTTTGATAACGTCTTTTAAACAATGCCAGACGACTACTGGCTTGTCACACTGCGGGTGGACTTTTGTAAAACTCCAATACTGGATTACACTCTGCATGCACGTCAGACGTCTCTGCTGACTCTGCTGAGGGAGAGTGATTAATAATTTGACCTTAGAGACTCCTGAAAGGATGGAATCTCTGTTGGAGAAAGAATGAACAATCTGTTTGCTTCAAATTGTCACGTTTGCCAAAATAAATTGGACTGTGAAATACAAGAGAGTGATGACTCTGCTAGAAATTACTTCATCTGCATGGGGACGAATTCTGGTCATAGCAACTCCGCTGGGGATGAGAATTTTTTGACTTGGTTGGGGAAAGAATGTACTAACACTCTGCCGAATAACAAGTCATTAAAACTCTGCTTGGGGATCTATCGAACCCGAGGAGAATATGCTAACACTCTGCTGAGGAAGAGATTCTGTTGACCTGCTAAACTTCTGCGGGGAAGGAAAACAACTCAGCTGGGGAGTATTGTTGACAAGATTCAATGCTGAACTCTGTGGGGAGTACCACTGCCAGAGATACGATCTTGCTGGGGGCCGGAATTACTCTGTCAGGGATACATAAATCCTGGTTAGAAGACCTTCTGTTGTGACATGCTGGGAAAAGGTCTCTAGAGATCTGCTGGGAAAGCACAAAGCAAATGCACTGTGATCTGTTGAGGAACAAAGCTGTCGAGCTTAGAATAAGAGCCACAATGTCCCACACTAGGCAAACTTTCTACTTGACGACTCCGCTGGGGATAATGAGTTGACAACAAACTCTGCTGGGGAAAACCGCTTCACAGCGTCTCTCGCTGGGGAATGTCTCTTAAGAGGATTTTACACAAGACCACACATCTTCAAACTCTTGGGCAGATGCTAAGACTTGAGAGGTCACTCTACTGGAGATCATAGATCTAGGACTTCCCTTGTCGGGGAACTTTATGATACCCCATGCTTGGGAGGGTCAACAACTTGCTTTTGCCCCCGATTATACGACTGATCTGAAGAAAACGACCCAAGAGGATTTTACAGAAGACTTGGCATCTTCAAACTCCTGAACATTAATAGCGAAGCAGCCCTACTGGGGAATTTGCAACCGTTATCGACACAGAAAAGCTTGTAGCTGTTGGAAGTACTGAATAGGAGAATAAACTTAATAGGATACAACACTACCTAGTTGCAATTAACTTGTCGATATCGAATCGTCGTGAGCGATCGTCGGTGATGGACTCAATCAGTAAACGTTGTGACAAAAGGTGACGCGGGGACCCTTTTTGAACTTGACTGCCCCGGTATCCTGTATGGGAATAAGTGATTCTTCATCTAGAAGACATGACCCATGCTATTGGAATACTTGTACCTGTTACCTGCAACAAAAGAATATGCACACATGCCCCAGGATATTGCGTGGTTTGAACCCACCATCCAGGATTACTCAACATTCAAAGTGATTTTAAATGCTTTTCTGCGCATGTTATTTGTAAGGCCACTGTGTTTTCAAATGCAATGTTTTATAAAAAATTAGGACGTTTTTGCAAACAAAGCAGTAAAAACAAAATAAGAAGCTATTGACTGAAATTCAATTTATTGATTGAAAAGCCCAGAATAGGCAAGTACAATTGGGAAGCAAACCCTGGAAAGAGGAGAGTGCTGTAAATTGAGAAAAGAAACTATCCTAATGGCAATGTGAAAACGGTATTCCACTGAGTTTCAATTCTTCTATGGCCAGTATGTCTTCAAGACTCCCCGACCTTGCCTTCTGAGGAATGATCAGACCGATTCCTACCCTTTGGAAAGTCAGTTGCTGAAACAGTGATGGAGTACAGATAACTCAGACTATAATCGTTCGCTTAAATCCCTCTTTTGCATGACC
Organism: Lathyrus tuberosus; assembly: GCA_022829125.1. NCBI lineage: Eukaryota > Viridiplantae > Streptophyta > Magnoliopsida > Fabales > Fabaceae > Lathyrus > Lathyrus tuberosus. Next base: position 206,011 of record JALAZF010000021.1, read on the forward strand.
GCCCTTTCGGGTTTTCAATCCATCGGGATACCCTTTTTTGCCTGAGTTGTCCTTGCTGATTTTCAACTCACCGGGTGTACAATTTTTTATTTTATATCCCTAATTTTTGCCCGAACCTTTTTATTCTGTTTTTTGTGGTTCGTCGGGATGCCCTTTTTTGCCTGGACTTTTCTTTTTGGCTTAATACCCTTTTTGGTCCTCTAGTTATAGGGGTAGGTCCAAATAAGTCCTCTAGCTTTTAAAAGTTCCAAATTGGTCCCATACGATTTTAAATAGGTTCGTATTGATCCTTTCCGTTAAATACATGCTAACAGTGTTAAAAAAACTGATGTGTATGCTGAGTTGGCTGGGGAGTGAAGCACAGTCAGCATCTTCTTCTCTAGGTTCTCAATGTTATCTGAATCCTTATAAATTGAATCCCAATCTCAAACCCTAGGTTCACAATTCATCCAAAATTCACCAATTTGAAAGGGAAATCAAGTATCTTCAAAAATCGTTTGAAGCTGCAAGGATAGGCGAAGGAACTTGTCAGAACAAGAAAGGACAAGAACATCTTCTCTCCAGCACAATCTCAAACTATCCAATAGAGTTATGCTTTGTTTTAGTGTTAAGTCTTAATAATTTGCTTCACCGGGAACTAAATTTGGAATGGAGACAAGACTGGATGTTGTCAGTACAGAATCTAGAGACCCTGCTATTTCCTGAAACCTGAGGCAATTGAAGACATGAGACCCATATTTCTAATAATTCAAGTATTATAAATTTATGACCATCTTAAAGAAGAGAATCACCTCAAGGAAAAATACACTCCAAGATTCCATTGCTTCATGAACTCGGTATAAATTGCTTCAGATCAAAATTTAGCAACAGCAGATCTGGACGGACAGTAGCCTTGCATAAAACCTTCACCACCATTTTCTTCCACTGACGGCAGCAGAACCTCCGTTAAACAACCTAAACCATATTACAAACTCAATCATTCTTCCTTGAATCAAACCAGAAAATCACAAAACCTCACGCAAACCCAACACAAACAACCACCTCTCAAACCTTCCTTCACAAACTCAAACAACCCATTCTTATAACCTCAACTCGTACACCTTCAGACAACAACATCTCGTTCTCATCTCCTTCAACACTTCAACCTTCATTTTTTTATTCTCCATTTCAACCCACCTCACCTTCAGACGCAACAAAGCAAACCTCACACCAAATCGAAACCCAGAACAGAAACGGTAGAGAAGAAGAGGAAACAAGAAACTCAAAATGGAACCAAAACCCATAGACCAATCCATAAACCTGAAACAGATCAAATCACACGGAAGAAGTTGAATCGTATGGATGAAACAGAGCCTAAGCAAGACGAAGGAGATTATAAGCGAGTCCATGTGCGGTGGAAGATCATTTGTGATGTTGATGATTATGAACGCGTAGATTTGGAACGATTAGTGTGAAGGTTGTGACGGCACGGTGGTCCTCGTTTTCGCATCCAACCCGATTTCGTTGTTGACCCGCTTTTCCGTCTTTGACATTTTGTTTGGTGTTTTTGAACGAGTTCCGTTCTCAACATGCTGCACTGAAACCCCATTGCTCAAAGAATTTTTCTCCGGTAAATTCACATCTCCATTTGACCAGTCAGAGGGTACACTAGGAAGCTCTTTTACCGTGCCAAATCTCCATTAAAAAACGTACACCTCAGCACAACCCATGCCATGTCATCAATATTTTAATTGAAATTTTAACTTTTCTAACGGCGAGGACAAACGTGGACCTATTTAAAATCGTATGGGACCAATTTGGAACTTTTAAAAGCTAGAGGACTTATTTGGACATACCCTTAGAGTTAGAGGACCAAAAAGGGTATTAAGCCTTTCTTTTTTTGTCCAGCGAGTCTATTTATGCGAAGTATTTTTTGACGACGTCTGAGTTGACAGGGGATGAAAAGTCTTCGCCGTCCATGGTTGTAAGTAATAAGGCTCCGCCCGAGAAGACCTTTTTAACCACGAATGGACCTTCATAATTGGGAGTCCATTTGCCCCTGTGATCTGTACTAGGAGGAAGGATCCTTTTGAGTACCACATCTCCCACTTTGTAAACCCGAGGACGCACCTTTTGGTCAAATGCCCGCTTCATCCTCCGTTGGTATAACTGTCCATGACACACAGCCGCCAGTCGTTTCTCTTCAATAAGGCTCAACTGATTAAATCTGGCACGGACCCATTCAGCTTCATCTAACTTGACATCCATCATGACTCTGAGGGACGGAATCTCCACTTCAACCGGTAGTACTGCCTCTATACCGTATACAAGTGAGAATGGTGTTGCCCCAGTGGACGTGCGTACTGACGTTCGGTACCCATGCAAGGCGAACGGTAACATCTCATGCCAATCTTTATATGTGACAACCATTTTCTGCACAATCTTCTTAATATTCTTGTTGGCCGCCTTCACAGCGCCATTCATCTTCGGGCGATACGGAGAAGAATTGTGATGTTCAATTTTGAAGTCCCGACACAGCTCAACCATCATTTTGTTATTCAGATTAGAACCATTATCAGTAATAATTCTCTCGGGCACTCCATAGCGACAAATGATATCCCGTTTCAGGAAACGAGCTACCACCTGCTTAGTGACATTGGCATAAGATGCTGCTTCAACCCATTTAGTGAAATAATCAATGGCGACCAAGATGAAACGATGGCCGTTTGAAGCAGTAGGCTCAATCTTTCCGATCATGTCGATGCCCCACATGGCAAAGGGCCAAGGAGAGGACATGACACTCAACGGATTTGGAGGAACGTGTACTTTGTCTGCATAAATCTGGCATTTGTGACACTTACGGGCGTACTTGCAACAATCCGCTTCCATTGTCAACCAATAATACCCCGACCTCAATAATTTCTTAGCCATTGCATGTCCTCCGGCATGAGTACCGAAAGAGCCTTCATGTACTTCCTGCATTAACAGGTCTGCTTCGTGTCTATCCACGCATCTGAGCAGAACCATGTCAAAATTCCGTTTGTACAGCACGTCATCCTGATTCAAGAAGAAGCTACCAGACAATCTTCTCAACGCCTTCTTATCTTTAGTAGATGCCCCAAGCGGGTACTCTTGACCTTTCAAGAAACACTTAATGTCATGAAACCATGGCCTGTCATCAGACGTTGCATCAATAGCAAACACAAATGCAGGTCTGTCAAGACGAGACACTTCGATCTTAGGTACATGATTCCATCTTTGCACTTTGATCATAGACGACAACGTGGCCAAGGCATCCGCAAACTTATTCTCATCCCGAGGAATATGGTACAACTTCACTGTTGTGAAAAATGTTAGCAATCTCCTTGTATAATCTCTATACGGAACCAGATTTGCTTGGTGCGTGTACCAACTCCCTTTCACTTGATTGATTACCAAAGCTGAATCACCGAAGATATCAAGGGTCTTAATTCGTAAATTAATCGCCTCCTCAATTCCCATTATACAAGCTTCATACTCTGCTTCATTTTTGGTGCATTTGAAAGTTATTCGGGCAGTAAAAGGCATATGAACACCTTCCGGCGTGATAAGAACTACTCCAACTCCGCACCCATTCATGTTAACAGCCCCATCAAACATCAAACTCCATTTGGACTCAGGGTCTGGCCCCTCCTCCGGGAGTGGTTCCTCACAGTCTTTAGCTTTGAGAAACATGATGTCCTCATCAGGGAAATCAAACTTCATGGGTTGGTAATCCTCAATCGGCTGTTGCGCAAGATAGTCTGACAAGATACTTCCTTTGATGGCCTTTTGAGAAGTATACTGGATATCATATTCTGTCAAAACCATTTGCCACCGTGCAACTCTGCCTGTTAGTGCCGGTTTCTCGAAAATGTATTGGATAGGATCCATTTTTGAAATCAACAAAGTTGTGTGCCTGATCATATACTGCCTCAATCGCTTAGCAACCCATGTAAGTGCACAACATGTCTTCTCAAGCATTGAGTATCGGGACTCGCAGTCATTGAACTTTTTGCTCAGGTAGTAGATAACATGCTCCTTCCTACCTGTCTCGTCATGTTGACCGAGAACACAACCCATAGAACCTTCAAGCACTGTCAAATACATTATCAAAGGTCTTCCTGAAATTGAAGGCATGAGGATTAGAGGTTCCTGCAAGTATTCTTTTATTTTATCGAAGGCCAATTGGCAATCGTCATTCCACCTGACCGTTTGATCTTTTCTTAGCAGTTTGAATATCGGTTCGCATGTGGCTGTTAGGTGAGATATGAACCTTGCAATGTAGTTCAATCTACCCAGAAAACCACGGACCTCTTTTTCTGTTCTCGGTTCAGGCATGTCTTGTATTGCTTTCACTTTGGCAGGATCAACCTCAATCCCCTTTTCGCTCACGATGAAACCCAACAACTTTCCGGAACCCACCCCGAAAGTGCACTTGTTTGGATTCAACCTTAAACGGAACTTTCTCAACCTTTCAAACAACTTCTTCAAGTTAATCAGATGTTCCTCTTCTGTTCGAGACTTGGCAATCATGTCATCCACATAACATTCAATCTCTTTGTGAATCAAGTCATGGAATAATGTTACCATTGCTCGCTGGTACGTTGCCCCTGCGTTTTTCAACCCAAAAGGCATCACCTTATAACAATATGTACCCCATGGAGTAATGAACGTGGTCTTCTCCATATCCTCAGGTGCCATCTTAATCTGGTTGTACCCAGAGAAACCGTCCATAAACGAGAACACTGAAAACTGAGCTGTATTGTCAACCAGCACATCGATGTGGGGTAGTGGAAAATTATCTTTTGGGTTAACTTTGTTAAGATCTCGATAATCCACACACATTCTCACCTTTCCGTCTTTCTTTGGCACCGGCATGATGTTGGTAACCCAAGGAGGATAGTTAGTCACAGCAAGAAACCCTGCGTCCCACTGCTTCTGAACTTCTTCTTTGATCTTTATGGCCATATCGGGATGAGTCCGACGAAGTTTCTGCTTGACTGGCGAGCATTCTTCTCTCAATGGCAGCCTGTGTACAACAATATCAGTATCCAACCCTGGCATGTCTTGATACGACCAGGCGAAGATATCAACATATTCACACAACATTTCAGTCAAAGCTTTCTTCACGTCTGCTTGCAGGCTGGCGCCAATCTTGATCTCTTTCTTAGCATCCTCGGTACCAATATTGATGATCTCTATGGTCTCTTGATGAGGCTGAATGGTCATTTCCTCTTGTTTTAACAATCTGGCTAGTTCCTCAGGGAGTTCATAACCCTTCTCATCCCCTTCTTCGACTTGATAAATCGGTTTGTCAAAGTCATTCATAGCCATAGCAGAACCGTTATCAATGGAATCCAGAGGATCAAGTCTGCACGAACGGGTTCATGCTTTATTTTAGAATTTATTTTAAAACAAAAAGAAACGAAACATTGCCATTCTATTATTTTGTGAAAAAATAAAAAAGAAAGACAAGGAACAAAATTTGAGTGCAAAACATCCTTTATTGATGATTAAAATTGCAAATGCAAACATGTTGGCCCTACAAATGAATTTATTCGCCTTGGGCAGAGCGCAAGATTTTAACATGCATTATGGTTAGAAAAACAAAGAAAATTACTCTATTTGAAGAGTAACCCGGATGACTTCTTCAACAGACCAATCCTGCAATGGTTGTCCCGGAGCGCGTGGGCGTACCCAGTTGTCCAAGTCACAGTCACTGTCAACGCCATCTTCTGTAGCTGCACAAGACTGATCTGGGTAAATGATTCCCCCACTGCTGAAAGTGATGGGTCCACTGTTCTCTGCAACTGAAGTCATAGAGGGATGATAACCAATACCAAACTTGTCCTCCTTCATTGGTGTCTCTATTAGCTTGCCCCAGCCTTGGGCATTGCCTGCTCTAACAACCTCGACAGCTTGTTTATAGGACGAAATGGATGTACCGGCTCTATCTAGTGCAAGGGACGATTCAGGCACGTTATCAATATTTACCGCTTCAAACGACTGGCAAAGCATTTCGTGGATTTCCCCATCCATTTCAACATACTTGAACGTGGACAAGTGACTAACAAAAATGTCTTCTTCCCCACACACTGTCACAACTTGTCCCTCGAACTCATATTTCAGCTTCTGGTGTAAGGTAGATGTAACAGCCCTGGCCGCATGAATCCATGGGCGACCTAATAAGCAGCTATACGCAGGCTGTATATCCATCACATGGAATGTAGATTTGAACACTTGCGGTCCAATCTGCACGGGTAATTCCACTTCACCAAACACAGAACTCTTCGTTCCATCGAACGCTCGGACAACCAAATCACTTGGCCTCAAAATCAAACCATCCACTTCTAGCTTCATCAGTGCCTTCTTAGGCAAGACATTGAGAGAGGAACCAGTGTCTACCAACACGTGAGACAACACTACACCCCTGCACTCCATTGTAATGTGCAAAGCTTTGTTGTGGTTTCTGAAATTCTGGTATCAGACGTGTGATGTTAAGGTGTGATGTCACAACAACACACTCTGCATAATGGACAGCAATAACAGTAAAATAACACCAAGAATTGTAGACCCAGTTCGGTTATAACCAACCTACTCTGGGGGCTACCAAGCCAGGGATGGAATTCACTACTTGTAGATATAATTTACAGACTCAACGACCCGTTGACAATCTCCTAAACTTATACTCTACTAATGACTTCCTACCTAAGAAACCACTTAGGTATGAGAACACCACTCAATCCCTTACAAACACTCAAAGAACCCACTTTGAGTACCCTTGATCTTACTTCACAGCTTCGATCAATCAACCACTCTCTATTGCTTCACAGCTTCTAGAGAGGACAGAAACTCAACACCTATTCAAACCCTAGAATAGTGTAAATACAAGCACTTTAAACAAACTCTAGACACTAAGCCTTCTGCTCTTGATCTTCTGAATGTTTTCTGTACTTTTTCCTTTGGTCTTGTGCGCTTTATATAGCTCCTGAATTGGGCTTGGACTTGTCACAATATTTGATCAGATTTGTTAATTAAAACTGAATCTTCAAAACAGATTTTATCCCCAAAATCTTTTTAAATCTTCAACCTTTTAATTCTCCAACAGACCTGCAATCAAATCTCCCATGTAACAGAAAATATCTATCCCAAGATATTCTCATCCAATGAGTCAACCACTCTCCACAATTCCAGCTAATACGCGTGCCCTAATAGCATATCCTGCTGTTATTAATTTTGCAGGTCTGATGTTACAACAACACCTGTGTGACATCAGACATCCAACTTCAGCACTTAACTACTTAACACAGCCCAATGTTAAGACTTCAGCACCTTGACATCAACATTGAATAACCTTTGTTTTACCAAAATTCCAGCCAATCCAGGAACTATCAATCTCCCCCTTTGGCTAATTTTGGCTAAAACAATCTCTGCACTCTACAATCAACTTCTGCACTCTGCACCTTCAGAGATTTCAGTAGCGGAATAATCTTCAATCAATTGAATACTTTCAATCAGCAGCAGTTTGACACTTTGCATAGTCTTCATCACTTGATCTGCTGCAGCACCATCTTCATTATTGACAACAGCCAATTGGTGCTCCCCCTCGAAAACATGAATCAGCATCACAGTTGTTCAGTAGCTCATAATGTGCAGCAATTTACTCCCCCTAGATGTCTGCTTGGCTGCACTCTTCAAATGTCAAAACTCCCCCTTAATGTCTGCATCACATTAGCAGCATATGGCAATAATACTCTTGACTATCTTGGCTATTTTCTCCCCCTTTTTAGCCACAATTAGGCAAACTTCTATAAGAAGCCATATGAACTATAGTCAGTATACCCTAGCTCTCATTGTTAGCCTCTCAGTTAGTAAACAGGCAAAACAAATCATAGAAGGAAACTAAAACATAAACAGTGCATAAAACAGCACAATATTCAAATTACAAACCAAGCACATTAAGTGCTAAAACAAAGACAGAAAATAAAGCTAACCCTACTAAAATAGAAGGCAAACATTAACAGCTTGAATCTTCTGAGCTGAGATCATCATTATCGTCTTCATCAACAACGTCCTTCCTTTTGTTGACAGCTTCACCTTCCTTTGTTTCCAATCTCAGAGACATGACAAGTCTTTCAAATTTTTGTTTCCTTTCAGTACTAACTCTTATGACTTCATCTAACTCCTTGCAAGCCTCCTTTAGTTCTGTAATCAACCCAGTCTTGGCTGGTGACTGTTGTGATGTTGAAGCAGATGTCTTGACACTGTAAGGAACATGTTTCAACTTGTGATGGAGTGACAAGGCAGGCTTCCTTTTGCAAGCAAAATCTGAATGTTGTAGAATTCCAGGATGTTGAGACAAGACAATCCCACAAATGAGAGAGGGAAAAGCAATGGGCATCTTTACAACATTTGTAACAGCATGCTTAATAGTATGATCATAGATGTAGGAGCCATAGTCAATTCTTTGCTTTATCCTTACTGCATAAATTATCTTCCCCAATTCAACAGAAATTGTGGTCTTGTGACTAGTAGGAACCCAGTTGGCAATACCTATTCTGTGCAGAACAGCATATTTGACACTCAACAAACTAGCTAACAGCTTTCCTTCTGCGGGCCAAACATCTACCTGACCAGCAGTGATTTCTTTGCATATAACATTGTTGGAGGCTTCTAATTCCCCATAATCTTCCTCATTTCTTCCTAAGTAGGCATTGATCATCTCAGGAGAGAACCAGACACACTTACCCCTGATGGTAACTCTTCTGAAAGTTCGGCTCTTGTTGTCATTTATCGATTCAGGTATATTAACTATGAATTCTCTGACCAGTCTATCATAGCAGTTAGTCAACCCTGACACAGTCCTTATGAGACCAGCAAGCTTAATTAGGTCTATAATTTTAGTAGACTCTAAGTCTTTTGCTACTACCTCTATTTCCAGAGCTATCTTTCTTAGGCTCACACAACTCCACAAGGATGCACTTCTGGCACTGTGAGATGAGATGTTATCAGGCACTTGATTTATAGCAGGGTTGATGTCTTGAGCATCACTCTCAGAATCTGACTCTTCCCTGATTCTCCTCTTCTTGCCAGACCTGGCACCTTTGTTCCATGACTTGGGAGAGTCTGTAAATGAAGTCCTTACAAACAAAGAACCCACTTTGAGTACCCTTGATCTTACTTCATAGCTTCGATCAATCAACCACTCTCTATTGCTTCACTGCTTCTAGAGAGGACAGAAACTCAACACCTATTCAAACCCTAGAATAGTGTAAATACAAGCACTTTAAACAAACTCTAGACACTAAGTCTTCTGCTCTTGATCTTCTGAATGTTTTCTGTACTTTTTCCTTTGGTCTTGTGCGCTTTATATAGCTCCTGAATTGGGCTTGGACTTGTCATAATATTTGATCAGATTTGTTAATTAAAACTGAATCTTCAAAACAGATTTTATCCCCAAAATCTTTTTAAATCTTCAACCTTTTAATTCTCCAACAGACCTGCAATCAAATCTCCCATGTAACAGAAAATATCTATCCCAAGATATTCTCATCCAATGAGTCAACCACTCTCCACAATTCCAGCTAATACGCGTGCCCTAATAGCATATCCTGCTATTATTAATTCTGCAGGTCTGATGTTACAACAACACCTGTGTGACATCAGACATCCAACTTCAACACTTAACTACTTAACACAGCCCAGTGTTAAGACTTCAGCACCTTGACATCAACATTGAATAACCTTTGTTTTACCAAAATTCCAGCCAATCCAGGAACTATCAGTTTCTTCCTTCAGAAGTCAAATCCCTACTTGTGAAACCCAATCCATGGCTGACATTGACATTAGAAATTACACCCTCAAGCTGATTAACAGTGATTTCCTGTGGAACATATGCTCTCTTCAACACTTTCAATAAAGCCTCCCGGTGCGCGTCAGAACACATCAACAATGACAAAATTGAGATTTTCGAGGGCGTCTGGTTCAGTTGATCGACAATCTTATAATCACTTTTCTTTATTATCCTCATGAACTCTTCCACCTTGTTGTCAAAGGTAATTTTTGTCTCTGTTTCAGGCACAGGCACACTCTCAACCACCTGTTTTCCTTTAGCTTTTGCTGCTGCCTCAACTTCTTGATCACTGCGCAAAGTTTGGGGAGCAAACAACCTTCCGCTCCTAATAAAGCCACCTACACCACCCACATTATCGATATTTGAACTGGCTGATGTCCCGACTTCCTACTTTTTCCCTTCATTATATACGTCTTCCCTATAGTGCCATGGGATTGCTTTCGTAGATGCAAACGGAACTGGTCCCGGCACCGTGATGGTAACAGGACTGGATCTTTCTTGCACAACACTTGCCACAGGAGCTGTACTTGCAGGCACCTGAATCTCAGTGGGAGTATAATAGATGGTCACAGTTGACACCTCATCAGTATCCTTCATAACCCGGTCAAACTGTAGACGGCCCACGTCAATCAGACTCTGCAAACCAGCTCTCAACTTATCACATCCATTCTCTTGTCCCATACACTCAGAACAATCTTGATCATAACCTGGGAACACCTGTCCCTTCAACAAACGATCTTTTACAACCAATAAGGAAGTCTTCACCTGACTGATGTCTGCCACCAAGTTCAATTTCTTTCCGTCCTCAACAGCGCGTACATCTGCCACACCATGATCAGGCATGGGGTTCTGGAGAACATTAGGAGGTAACGAGAAATTGATTGCCTTAGCATCAATCAAGTCTTGCACCTTGTTCTGAATTGCCCAACACTTCTCAGTGGTATGCCCCTAAGCACCTGAGTGGAACTCACAGCGAGCGTTAACATCAAAATTAGGTGGCAAGTTGCCAGCGGCCGGAGGTCTCATAGTACGAAGCTCAACCAACTTCAATTTGAGTAACTGAGGTAACAACGCTGAATAAGTCATAGGGAGAGGGTCAATCTTACGGTCCCTCTGCCTAGACCTCTGTTGGAAAGGAGGTTGCTGTTGTTGCTGCTGAGCTTGCTGTTGTGGCTATTGTTGCTGAACAGATGGTGTTGGGATTGTCACTGCACCTACCTGGTGATAAGCTTGAGAATGTCCTCTTCCTCGTCCTCTATACACATCATTTGTATCACCTTCTCTCCTTTTCTGACCATTAGCAAATGGTTTCTTCGTTCCAGAAGAGCCAGCCCCACTTACATCTTGGATCTTCCCAAGCTTCAACAAACTCTCGATCCTTTCTCCAGCAATCACTATATCAGCAAATCCGGTTGATGGACACGCAGCCAATCTTTCAAGAAATGCCCCTTGCAGGGTGCCCATAAACATATCTGCCATTTCTTTATCCAGCAAGGGAGGTTGAACCTGTGCAACCATCTTTCTCCACCTTTGAGCGTACTCCTTGAAACTCTCCTTAGCATTCTGTGACAACCCTTGCAGTTGAGTGCGATTGGGCGCCATGTCGATATTGTACTAATACTGCTTTAGGAATGCTTCTGCCAGATTCTTCCAACTTTTCACAGCATCCCTGTTCAATTTCATGTACCAGGTCAAAGAAGCTCCAGCCAGACTGTCTTGAAAGTAATGCATCCATAACTTTTCATCATCAGTATGGGCTGAAATCCTCCCAAAATAAGCCTGAATATGTGTCCGGGGACACGTATTGCCATCATACTTGTCAAAAGTGGGCGGCTTGAACTTTGGAGGGATTCTGACCCCAGGTACCAGACCCAAACTAGTAACATCAATACCCATAGAATTCTTGCACTCTATAGCCCGGATCTTCTCAGCCAACTCATCATACCTTCTATCACCAGGATTACCCATATCGGCATCCAACAGGGTGAATTGGTCTTCCAGAACATCTTCTTGAATACCACCAACATTTCTGCCATTTCCATTACCCAGATTACCACCAGGATGAGGATTGCTACCAGGAGGAGGATTACCACCAGGAGGAGGAGTAACCCTTGTCTGCAAATTGTCCACTTGATTACCTTCAGGCGTGGCCTCTGGATGCTCGACCATAAGCCTCAATCTTTCTTGAGTCTGTGCCATACCAGTCATGAGAGTCATGAACTGGTCCATGCGTGCCCTCATTTTAGCCAAATCATTCTGCATTTGATCCATAATCCTTGCTTGATTTCTTCGAGTTGAGTATCGGTGAATGTGATTCTCAGCTATAATGCCTGAAACTAAATAAAGGTTAGAGACCCTGCAACGAATACCTAAAAAGGCAAGCAACAAAATGCAAAATGATATGCAATGCAATGCAATGTTTATTCATTTTGGGGCATTCCTTCCTTCAATTCCAGTTTGACCGTAAGGGAACCACGCATACTCCTGCAATTGTTAATAGTGACAGAACACCAGAGGTGCATATCAATAATTCAGAATACCCATCATATACGGCCCTGTGAGTGTGTGAATCATTGTATAATTTGATGAAGAATCCACTTCAATAATACCAAAAGAAACACCATTAGCATAAATGAAAACCCACAACCAGGTGTGGAACAGTCAAATACAAATTGATTCTGATCAAATACAACTGAATAGCATGAATACAAGCAAAAGAAAACCCATCAACAAGCCTGATGGTGAATTTCCCGAATAACAACAACTCAGACACTGAGCCCATACAAATCCTCCCGGACCTCCTTGAGAAGTGCTTCCGTAACTGGATCATTGGGGCGCTCGGTAAGACTTCTAATCAGTTGACTTCTTAACTTGACAGCTTCTTCTAGCTTTCGAATCTGATCTTTAACAGCTAGCTTTTTGGCTCTCTTTACTCCAGCGCAGATTTTTCAGATCTTCGATCTCTTGATTAGCTGAACTTAGTTGCTGGAGAAATTCACTTTCTTTGCTCTTCAAATTTTTCCTCAACTCGTCATTTTCAGCCTTGATTCTCGCCTCGATCTCCCTCCGGCATTCAGAAAACTAATCCCTTCTCTGTTGTCCTTTGGCCAGGGCATTCTCAGACTTGGTCAACTGCTCATTGATGCGCTTGCACGCCTCTTTTAGTGCCGTCTCATTCTGTTTGACCTTGCGAATATAGATAGTGTCCTCAGCAATTCTTTTCTCATTAGCCTCATGACGCTCAGTCAGCTTTTGCAGTTCATACTCAACATTACGCTTTTCACAAAGCGTCTTTCAGAGTCCTTCACTCAACTTCTCATTTATTTTGACTGTCTTATCCATCTCCGCCTTAAGCTTGTTATATTCATCAACACTTATCATGGTCATTGGTTCCACAGCAACTGGATCTGACGGTATTTCCTGAGAAAATGGCAAAAGAGTGATCTGAACTCTTCTTTTCAACCAGGCATCATATTGAGAAGAAAACACATTGTTACACTTGCCGAAGACGACTTTACCTTTCGTTTGCAGATTGTCCCAAGCTCCAGCCGCTTGCCTTACCAACAAAGGATTATCCTTCACAGAGAAAAAGAAAGATTCTTCCAAATCACTGTCCTTCGGAGGCTCTATTAAAGCAAACCCTAATTGTCTCCTGAGAATAATAGGATTGTAATTGATACAACCCCTTATCCCCAAGAGTGGCACATTAGGATGTCTTCCACAGCTACTGACAAAATCTCCACCCATCGTCCTTTGATTGAACCAACGAATGTCCTTTACTGTCAACTGAATCATCCTCTTAGCCCAATTCTTTGCAGGATGAGGATTCATAAAGGCCTCTGAATTTGGTAAATGACTCATGAGCCACTTATGGAACAGAGGTGCGCAACATCTAACCAAACCTCCTCGTTTCTTTTCATTTTTAAAATGCACAGAGTAGTACAAATCACCCAGGAGTGTAGGTATGGGATTCTTCAGCACAAAGATATGATTGCACTTATGTCCACAAACTTAGGTTCATCAGCAAACAGCATAATTCCATAGATGCTCAAAGCTAGGATTGCACAAACGGTTTCCCACTGAGCCTTAGCAGCGCATTCTTTAGCTTTGGCAACCAAGAAGTCCAAATGAAAACCAGATAAACCTCCTTTGGTGGCGAGGTTATCTGCTACCACAGGTACGCTCAGATGGAGGGCCTTAGCTATCTCTTCAGTCTTTGGAGGGCGCATATCAGAGTTGAAAGGAATCTGGTACTTGAGAGGCACACCTAGAAGCAGGGCATACTCTTCTAGCATCGGGGCCAACTGAAAGTCTGAGAAAGTGAAGCACCTTAGTTGTGGGTCATAAAACTGTAAGCACGTATGAATGACACTCCTCTCTGAAGCATTCAAGTCATCAACCACAGTCAAAATCTCCCCATAAGCCTTTCGGAACATACCCACATGGTCTGGAGTAATAAGAGAAACCATCTTTCGTAACTGTCCCACCTTTGTGTCAAATAAAGTATAATGCACATTGTTCTTCCTGGGAATCTCCATAGCTGCAAAAGGGACTGTCAACCGGAATCGAAAGGAAGTATACCCTGTAAATGAATAAACATGAAGGTTAAATGCAAGAATGCTAATGATGATATGTATGCAAAGGCATACGATCAGTGCTGCACAAATAAAGCTGAATCCACTGTACTGCAGTCTGAATTCGGTGAGATATACAGAGAACCAAGTTCAAAGGTCCAATAACGAATCCAGAACAAATATGAACTGATCAGGACCAAAGATTCAGTAACCAATCCAGAACAAATAAGAAAACCGGGTATTCTAAAGGTCAAGGGTTCCTGCACACCTGTAAACAATCCCCCCAATCTCACATGTATGTACTAGAAAGTGAGGATCCTCAAATTCGAATCTCGGAATGAGAAGCGATAGTACATTCAACCCGAAGGATACAATGCTATCGCCAAACAAAGAGATCATCCTCTGATTCTCCTCAAAATAAAGAGGGGTCATCCTAAAAGGTCATCCAGACTTAACAGCTCTTCCAGATAGCTCTACCATCGTGGAAGACCCACAACACAGAATTCTCTAGAGAGAACCACATCCAGATTGTGTTTCATATTCCCTCCTCGAACCGAGATGGAATGCGAGAGGACATGAAACACACTAAACATAAGTGCACTCAGGCCTGTGTATTTGGCCTATCTCTCAGAATACCCCATCCCGCCAAATAGAAAACAACACAGCACAACATAATACAGTGTATGAAATGAAAATGCTAAAATGTGGTAAATACAGTAATACAGTAATACAATAAATAGCAATACAGTAAAACAGTAAACGCAGCACAACAGTAAACACCCAATGAAAGAAAAACAGACAAGCGCTAGGATTGACTTGCTAAGGAAACCAGAGATTCTGGGTTCGGTCCCCAGCAGAGTCGCCAGCTGTCGCTCCCGGGATTTTCATCCAAGTACAAACGCGAAAGTGGCACCGAAATAGAGTCGCCAACAATGTGTATTTATCCAAAGAGAGGGAAAGGAAACACTGCATAAACTTGAGAGGAAGGATAAAGCATGGTCTTGCGACCAAGAGAACTGGGTTCGGGAGTCAGTTACGTGAAGGGAAGGTATTAGCACCCCTCGCGTCCATCGTACCTGATGGGATCCACGCTTGCTTGTCTCGATCAAAGGGTGTCGTCGATTGGAGCTTCGCTGCTAGAGAACTGGAAAAGAAAGGAACAGGAAAAAGGAAAAAAGAAAGGAGAGAGAACAAGAAACAAATGTAGGGAAAATAAAAGAAGTGCTCGAATGGGCCCTACCCCACTGCCTACGTATCTCATCTGGAACATGAGAATCAGAGCGACATAGTTCCCCTCAGCCAGGGTTACTTTGTTTGTGTTTTTTAGTGGAAACGTCAGAGTGCGCGTTCCAGCAGTTAGGTGTTGCAGCTCGCTGTAGGGAGACTTAGGCGTTACCTGTTTGCAGTAGAACGGACTTGACGAGTCCTTAAGGAAGGAGTGAAAGAGATGAGAATAGAATTCCCGAAGGAAAGACGTTATTGTTTGTTTGAAGTTTTTTAGAAAGAAGTGTTTTTGCAGTTGTTTGTAACTCGTATCGTATTTAAGTCCTTCATATAGGATTGAATGCCTCGCATATCGACCCAAGACGGGACGTACGCTAAACATTCTAAGAAAGTGAGAGAAGACCCT
This sequence comes from Lathyrus tuberosus, assembly GCA_022829125.1. NCBI lineage: Eukaryota > Viridiplantae > Streptophyta > Magnoliopsida > Fabales > Fabaceae > Lathyrus > Lathyrus tuberosus. The sequence continues at coordinate 222,068 of JALAZF010000021.1, forward strand.
ACACCTCCTTGTTCCCATATGAAAGGCCTAAATACAATAGGTGTTATGCCTTTATTAAGTGTTTTTTACCTTTATTATAAGATGAGAGAAGAGACTCAAATGGAGGAGAAAGGTAAAATCTAATGGGAGACTAAGACACACTTTAGTGTTAGCATGCTTGGAGATCCTATGGTTAATGTGGTTTAACAAACCTACTTCTAGAAGAAAGAAGAAGAAGAGCAAAAGAAGCAACTTACTTCCAAGATGGAAGTTAAGTTGGTCTTAAAGAGGGGTGAAGAAGAAGTTATTCAAGGAAAGCATATAAATGCTTAACATGATCACAAGTAGAAAGTTTAAAAGAAATAAGAGAAGATAAGAGAAAGAAGTGTGTGTGGAAGCATACCCACACACTTACCTACCTTTAGCACCTACATGAAAATGTTAGTTCAAAACAATTTACAAGTAGTGCAATAAGAAAAGGAATAACAAGTGGTGAACAAACAAGTTAAGAGTTAAGGGATAAATCCTAAGAGATGAAACTCAACCAAGGTTAGAACATAGACTCTAAGGGTGTTCTCTAATGTTAATTGATCAATCAAGAACAAACTATGCACAACTAAAGATCTTAAACATCAAAGAAGTGAATCATGGAAGAAATAAATGAGTAATGGGTGGACATGCAAGGTGATCATCCATTAATGCTACAAATAATGTCAAAGTCAGAATGTGGATGACCTAAACATGTGCCTAAACATGGTGCATAAATGTCACATAAGGCAAACAATCAAGTATCCAAGCATTAGGAGTGACAAAGAGAAGAAGTGAGAAGATATGAATATGAATTAAACATGGAAAGAAATTACTTAAGGCATAAGTCAAACCTAAAAAGACTCAAGATGAACTCAAGTATCAAAATCAGAAGTGATATGACATGTTAAAGATGCACAAATGATCATGGCAAAAGCACATAGCAATCAAGTCCATACAACTTAGCAAACATGCAAGAAGAAGCCATATAAAAGAATGAATGCCTCATACTTGAAAAGAAATGCAAGAGATGCAAAATGGCATACAAGTATGAATGCTTATGGATAGGTTAGTATCAAATCATGAATCAAAATGCAATGAGATGATAATATGATCATATTAGAAGCACACAACCAAACATGAAAAGCATAAGATGAAGACATAAGAAAAATTAGGTCAAAAAGTCCCATAAGATGCATCATATAAAACAAAGGATCAACACATGCCAAATGGACTTAACAATGATCAAACAAAGCTTCTAAGAGTTTAAACATGTTACCTAAATCCAAGCAAAAGACCTCAAATAATGGCATAAATGCCTCATGCAATGAAGGTTAAAGAAAGGCACATAAAGTTCAAGCAAAACTTCCTTCAAACACAAGCACACAAACATATGTCAAAGTGCATTCAAAAATTATGGAATTAGAGATTAAATTACCTCAACCAGGGACTAATCACATATCAAAATCCCATACAAAAATTCAGAAAGGAAGGACTTCAAACAATCAAGCAATAGTCACTTATGAATCATGAACCAAAGTGAAAAGATGGGGGACCTAAATGCAATAAAATAAAGTTCTAAAAAATGAAAAAAAAAATATTTTTATGAAGTTTTGGATGTTACTGAATGGATACAAAAAGATTGATGCAAAAATATTTAAGGAGCTATGAGAAATAAATCTTTGAAATGAAGATATGAAAATAGAAACAAGATTCAAAAGAAATAAAAGAAAAATATGGAAGGATATGCAAATATTCACAAAATAAAATTAAAAATAATAAAAAATTATTTAAACATGTTGAGATATCACTTGAATTTTTGTAGCATTTTTCATGATGTTTTGGTATTTTTTAAAAATCAATTATGAAACAAGTATAAAATGAAATTAAAAGAAAGAAAGAGAAAACAGGGGGTGCAGAGAAGTAAAATATCACGTTCAAACACAAGAATGGGCTCAGTGTGGGGGTGCAAACAATAATTAAGTCCAATCCAACTAAACATGTGTTGTGTGTGATAGTGCGCATGATGAGTCAAGAATTAAATGCCATCACAACCACACAATCAGATCCATCAAGATTAATCATTAAAACATGCTGATCCAACCGTCTATAATGCAAGCATATGACAACTCTCCTACACGCGTGCACACACAATCAATTAAGACCACAAGTAAAGGCACGTGAGAAGCACATGTATCAGTAATGTGTTGGCAAGTTTTGGTGCATTGGATCAAATCAATCAAGTAAAGTAATTCAATCGTATGGTTCATGATCAATGCGCATGGTAGTTATGATGCAATGCACACACGAGAGTTGTAACACCCCCTTTCTATACCCCCAAATAATCACATAATTCACTTAGGCACATATGTGAAAAAAAATTCGCCAGAGTACGATTAAAACATAGTATAAAAGAGGCATGTCACATCATACACGCATTTAATACATACAACACCTGCTCATTATATTCATATGCAACAGTGGGGTAACTTGCCACAGAGGAACTTTGTCCTTACACCCACATCTCAATATTTAGAATAAAAGTGGAAACATCTAAAATATTGAATAACAACCACATATATACACCAACATATATATACATCATCCAGTATGAATCACAAGCAACATCGTGTTTATATACACTAATTCATCAGCAAGATACATATGCAAATGTATCACAAAAAGATCAAAACGTCCTAGCTACCCGGTGCTACATATCAGAGCCAACCGACCAACAAGGAAAATGAAGACACGCTTCACAAAAAGACCGTCAGATACCTAATCTGCAATGCCTCATAGAGCATCATAAAACAGCAGAAGGGTGAGAAATATTATCATAATAGCAATGCATATAATTATATATATAAACATAAAAATACACATATTACACATTCTCACCACAATTCATCACATTCACTCATATACATTACAATGTATATATATATATATATATATATATATATATATATATATATATATATATATATATAAAACCAGACATATTCATCATGCACACTTTCACAATTCTCCATCATTCCACATAAACATACATATTCATGTTTATTCATCAATGCATCATATAAAGATGACAAATGCAAATCATAGAGACCGACTCACGACTCTATGCAAATGCAATGCGGTACTGACTTATTTCATCTCAAGTTCAATTGAAGAACTTATTGGAATCATCGCTCGTTACTTAATGTAACTCCCCGTCGGGCATACGATGTTCCCCGTCGCTCACACCCCACACGGGCACACGACGTTTATGGATCGCTCACACCCCACACGGGCACACGACCCGATCGCTCACACCCCACATGGGCACACTATCGTCTATAATCATCGCTCACACCCCACATGGGCACACGACGTTATAGCGGATTCCCTCTGGAACCAATCCGTCGCTCACACCCCACATGGGCACACGACGTTTATGGATCGCTCACACCCCACACGGGCACACGACCCGATCGCTCACACCCCACATGGGCACACGATCACAAGATGCATATCATGATGCTTGACACACAAGAACTCATGACAATCAAATGCATCTTCACAAATCAACAATATGATTATCACATCATCATATTCATACATTGAAAACAATTCAAACAATGCATTCATCTCATACTATTACATACAATCTATATACATTCACACCAATGCACTATTGTATGATTCACATCCAAACACACATTCAAAACGGGAAAAAGTCACTAAAAACACTATTCCCGACTTTCCAACATAATTAAATCGGCTAACAATTTCCAAATCATCATAATAAGAAAGAACATTTCATATGCTTTCCAACGATATAAAGAACGTCCCGATCCGAGTTACGGATCAAAAGTTATGAATTTTCAAAAGTCAAGAATTTATTGAGAAACAACCAAATTCGCCTGGCAACTTGAGAATTCGCCTGGCGAATCCCATTCGCCAGCACTTCGCCTGGCGAGCCAGTGGCGAATCACTAATATAGAAAAACTCCAAGAGTTACAGAAGCTACCCCTTTTCTGTAATTCCAAATTCGCCTGGCGACTGGCGAATTCGCCTGGCGAATCTGCCTTCGCCAGCACTTCGCCTGGCGAGATAGTGGCCAGACTCAATTCACCTGGCGAATCCCAAATTCGCCTGGCGAATCACACCAGAACCAGAAAAATGTTGTTACGGGTTACACGACCCAAAACCCCCAAAAACCTCATTTTTCATCCCAAATTAATTCCAACAACAAAACAATTATCAGCAATGATTCATAAACACATGGTAATCATACAACACAAATTATATCGATTTCCGACCGTAAAAACATCGATTCCCAATCATTTTATCGTTTTCGACCTAAAACTCAAAAGCTATGGAAACAAGAAAACGTACAAGCAAACCCATACATAATGATACACATTGATAAGATAATAAGATTTCACACCCTTACCCGGATAAATCGATTCCTAGAAGTTGATTTCTTGATCTCCTAGCTTTTCCCCTCTTTTCCTTCTCTTTCCTCTTCTTCCTCTTTCTTTCTCTTCTTTTTCTCTCTATTTTTCCTTTCTATCTCTTTCTCTCCTATTTCCTCTTCTTATATCTTTTCTTTTCTATTTCTTATTTTTTCACACAACTTAAATTAATTCATTTTCTCACACAATTCTATTTCTACTAAATTTCTAACTTGTCATTAATTGAGAAATGTCTAAAATATCCTCCATTCTAATTTCCCCGAAAACTCTCGAAAACGGTAAAATAACATTTAACACACCAAGTTAACAAATAAAATAATTTATCACCCAATTAAAATAAAAGACTCAAGAATAATGGAATAATCAAAATCGGGGCGTTACAAGAGTCATGGAAATCAAACACACCACGAATGTTAGATCCAAAGCCAGCAACGGTCAGGATTCAAGTTGGAACTTAAAACCCTAAGTAAAACCTCACCGGCCGGAGAAGATTCCGGTCATCTTCTCCGGCCACCTGCAGCTTCCAAGTCTCCAGAAATACACAAACCTTATGTCAAAATGAAGCTGAAGTTACGTACGTCATGAATCTAGGCTTGGTTTTCACATATAACACACACATAATAAGAATCGAGCACCAGAAATTTTCCCTAGGTTTTGAGTCTATGCCTCTAAGAGGCCTATCAACTAGCCGGAGTTAACAGAGCTCCTAATGAGCTAAAATCACATCATCATCAAGCTTCAAAACAAGATAAACGAGCAAAATAAGGTGAAGAATTTTTTAACCTGAAACTTGGAGATCTTGGCAATGTTGAGAAAACTAGAGATATCTAATTGACCTTCCTCTTTGGAGCTTCAATCTAAGCAAAATAAATGTTGTAGAATATTGGAATGGAGGAGAAAATGAGACTGCACTTGAGAGTTTATCACTTGTTCTTGCTCCAAAATTACACTGATGAAGATGAATGATGAAGATGCTTGATGAGAATAATGAAAAAATGGTGAACTCGTGTAAACTCAGAGAGAGAATAGAGAGAAATTGAGAGAGAAAGTGAGAAGAAGTTTGAAGTGAGTGTGGAAAATGAGAGTTAGAAAAAAATTTATGAGTGAAATTTCTATTTATATGTGTGGTTTAGAGTGAACCAGTGGTGGTTAAATGAGTGAGTTAAGGTGAGTTGAGTGGGTTAAAGTGAGTTGTCCCTAACTAACTGAGTCAAGTTAGTTAGGGTGAGTGAGGAGAGGAGTGATATGGTGATGAAGGTTTATGATGTTATGGTGGAGTGGATGAAAGTGAATGGTGATGATGAAGTCACGGCTGCAGCAGAGAAACTTGCTCAACAAGTTTGGTTCTTTTCTTCTCTTATGTATGAAGCAACATGGGGAGTCCATCGTGTGTAAGAGGTGTTTGGCTTAAAGTGGAAATGAATATAGGGTATATGCGTGTGAATGTTAAGACAACAACAACAACAATTCATTTTTCAGATTTTGTAGTAGCCCAAGGTTCAATGGAAAGGTGCAAGTTTGAGAAGGAATTTCTCTCTTGTTAGTGAATGAAACAATGAGGTATTGATGGCATTAGAAAGATGGTGCATCATAGAACAATATTGGTGTGAGAATTGGATTGAATTGAGACCTCAAACACACCTAAAAATGGACATGAATTCAATGGTTCCAAAACTGACTTGGAGGCGTGGCAACATCACATGGCAAGGCAAAATGGCACATGAATTTTCAGCATGATCATACCTACTTGGGACCTTCATAATCATCTCATAACTTGCTCAAATGAAAATTTGTCCAACATCAAAGTTGAAGAGGACATTGAGATGAACAACTTTGATGTTCAACATTTTTTCATTTGGAGCTTACATCATTGAGAAAAGTGGCTGGACATTTGGCACACCAAGTGTTTGTCAAAATGATGGCGCGTGAGCCTAGTCTTGCCTTGCCATGACTTGGTTTTGGACCTAGTTTTGCCAAACTTTGATCAATCATAACTCATTCAATTTTGATCCAATGGAGATGTTCTTTATATGGATTTGAAGCTTAGAACATGAAATTTAATTGGCTCAACTTGGGCCTGAGGTTTGGAGCTTTTATCTTGGAGAAAAAGAGCCTCAAAGTAGGGTGCAAAATGGTTCAAACCTGCCATTTTTGGAAACCCTAAAGTTTCTATTTTTGGCAGTTTTGCGATTTCTTATTTTTCATAATTCCTCCATCATTTATTGATCAAATCTTGTCCCATGAACCTATATAACATGAATTTCATGAATTTGACTTTAAAAAGTCAGGAGTTGACTTTTTTCACTACACAGTTGACTTTTTCCCCAATTTCTTGACTATCAAGCAACTGATCAATTGAAACCCTTCTGAAACCAATTGATGAGCAATTTTCCATCCATATACACTTAAGAACATAAGGAATACCATGAGATCAAGTCTTGCCAAAAAAATCAGAGATAAACTGATTTTAGGTCAAACCCTAATTTTGGCACCCTCTGGTTAGGAGGAAATAGCACATCCTTCAAATCCAAATTCCTCTGAATATGATGTATATTCTATCTAACAAATAAGAGATATGGAATTTGGAGGTGTTGAAAACTCAAAGAGCTTGCCCATTTGAGGGTCAAATCTCAATTTTTGACTGCCTTATGTAGGAGATGGTGCACTGTCCAATCTTCTTGATGAATTCTCCTCTTCTCATGCCTTGTGGGACCAATTGAGATGATATATGACATAAGAGACCCTTTAGGCTTGTGGGAGACCGTTGGCTCTTATTTCCTTTGCTTTGGATGATCAACCCCTTTGAGAATCACTGATCCCATGCCCTTATGCAAGATGCAATGCAATGCTTAATGTTTATCTTTCTATGCTTGAATGCAATGCAATGAAATGAAAGCTCATGCTAAATGATATGAAGAAATGAGAGGGCAAATTTTGGGGTATTACAGCTGCCCCTATTCAATCACTGAAGACCTGAATGGATGATAGCGATTGCTGTCAGACTTTCAAGGTATGGAGGGATTGAATATCGAAAAATAACCAGAAAATTTGCACTCTGTGGAGAAGAAGAAAAGGGATATAAACCCAACCAAATGAACTCTGCTTGAATAAAACTCTGATGAGAATAATAACACTCGAGGGATGTCTTTTTTCACAACGCCAGACGACTACTGGCCTGCCACACTACAGGTGGACTTTAGCAATGTCTTTTGTACAACGCCAGACGACTACTGGCCTACCACACTACGCGTGGACTTTAGCAATGTCTTTTGTACAATGCCAGACGACTACTGGTCTGAAACACTACGGGTGGACTTTAGCAATGTCTTTTAGCACAACGCCAGACGACTACTGGCCTGCCACACTACGGGTGGACTTTAGCAATGTCTTTTGTACAACGCCAGACGACTACTGGCCTGCCACACTACGGGTGGACTTTAGCAATGTCTTTTAGCACGACGCCAGATGACTACTGGCCTGCCACACTGCGGGTGGACTGTCTTTTTGAATGGAGTCAGACGGCTACTAACTTGCCACACTGCGGGTGGACTTTCGCCAATCTACGGTTGGACTTTACAGCTGAAATGCCACCTTTGGATGGACTTTTGCCAATCTACGGTTGGACTTTGCCGATGATTCGCCACCCTAAGATGGACTTTTGCCAATATGCGGTTGGACTTAGCTGCGGTCTTTTAAACGGAGTCAGACGACTACTGACTTGCCACACTACGGGTGGACTTGTGCCAATCTACTGTTGGACTTACAGCTGAATTGCCACCCTTGGATGGACTTTTGGCAATCTACGGTTGGACTTTGATAACGTCTTTTAAACAATGTCAGACGACTACTGGCTTGCCACACTGCGGGTGGACTTTTATAAAACTCCAATACTGGATTACACTCTGCATGCACGTCAGACGTCTCTGCTGACTCTGTTGAGGGAGAGTGATCAATAATTTGACCTTAGAGACTCCTGAAAGGATGGAATCTCTGTTGGAGAAAGAATGAACAATCCGTTTGCTTCAAATTGTCACGTTTGCCAAAATAAATTGGAACGTGAAATACAAGAGAGTGATGACTCTGCCAGAAATTACTTCATCTGCATGGGGACGAATTCTGGTCATAGCAACTCCGCTGGGGATGAGAATTTTCTGACTTGGCTGGGGAAAGAATGTACTAACACTCTGCCGAATAACAAGTCATTAAAACTCTGCTTGGGGATCTATCGAACCCGAGGAGAATATGCTAACACTCTGCTGAGGAAGAGATTCTGTTGACCTGATAAACTTCTGCGGGGAAGGAAAACAACTCAGCTGGGGAGTATTGTTGACAAGATTCAATGCTGAACTCTGTGGGGAGTACCACTGCCAGAGATACGATCTTGCTGGGGACCAGAATTACTCTGTCAGGGATACATAAATCCTGGTTAGAAGACCTTCTATTGTGACATGCTGGGAAAAGGTCCCTAGAGATCTGCTGGGAAAGCACAAAGCAAATGCACTGTGATCTGTTGAGGAACAAAGCTGTCGAGCTTAGAATAAGAGCCACAATGTCCCACGTTAGGCAAACTTTCTGCTTGACGACTCCGCTGGGGATAATGAGTTAACAACAAACTCTGCTGGGGAAAACCGCTTCACAGCGTCTCTCGCTGGGGAATGTCTCTTAAGAGGATTTTACACAAGACCACACATCTTCAAACTCTTAGGCAGATGCTAAGACTTAAGAGGTCACTCTACTGGAGATCATAGATCTAGGACTTCCCTTGTCGGGGAACTTCATGATACCCCATGCTTGGGAGGGTCAACAACTTGCTTTTGCCCCCGATTATACGACTGATCTGAAGAAAACGTCCCAAGAGGATTTTACAGAAGAGTTGGCATCTTCAAACTCCTGAACATTAACAGCGAAGCAGCCCTACTGGGGAATTTGCAACCGTTATCGACACAGAAAAGCTTCTAGCTGTTGGAAGTACTAAATAGGAGAATCGACTTAATAGGATACAACAATACCCAGTTGCAATTAACTTGTCGATATCGAATCGTCGTGAGCGATCGTCAGTGATGGACTAAATCAGTAAACGTTGTGACAAAAGGTGACGCGGGGACCCTTCTTGAACTTGACTGCCCCGGTATTCTGTATGGGAATAAGTGATTCTTCATCTAATGGAGATGTTCTTTATATGGATTTGAAGCTTAGAACATGAACTTTAATTGGCTCAACTTGGGCCTGAGGTTTGGAGCTTTTATCTTGGAGAAAGAGAGCCTCAAAGTAGGGTGCAAAATGGTCCAAACCTGCCATTTTTGGAAACCCTAAAGTTTCTATTTTTGGCAGTTTTGTGATTTCTTGATTTTTCATAATTCCTCCATCATTTCTAGATCAAATCTTGTCCCATGAACCTATATAACATGAATTTCATAAATTTGACTTTAAAAAGTCAGGAGTTGACTTTTTTCACTGCACAGTTGACTTTTTCCCCAATTTCTTAACTATCAAGCAACTAATCAATTGAAACCCTTCTGAAACCAATTGATGAGCAATTTTCCATCCATATACACTTAAGAACATAAGGAATACCATGAGATCAAGTCTTGCCCAAAAAATCAGAGATAAACTGATTTTAGGTCAAACCCTAATTTTGGCACCCTCTGGTTAGGAGGAAATAACACATTCTTCAAATCCAAATTCCTCTGAATATGATGTATATTCTATCTAAAAAAGAAGAGATATGGCATTTAGAGGTGATGAAAACTCAAAGAGCTTGCCCATTTGAGGATCAAATCCCAATTTTTGACTGCCTTATGTAGGAGATGGTGCACTGTCCAATCTTCTTGATGAATTCTCCTCTTCTCATGCCTTGTGGGACCAATTGAGATGACATATGACATAAGAGACCCTTTAGGCTTGTGGGAGACCCTTGGCTCTTATTTCCTTTGCTTTGGATGATCAACTCCTTTGAGAATCACTGATCCCATGCCCTTATGCAAGATGCAATGCAATGCTTAATGTTTATCTTTCTATGCTTGAATGCAATGCAATGAAATGAAAGCTCATGCTAAATGATATGAAGAAATGAGAGGGAAAATTTTGGGGTATTACAGCCGCCCCTATTCAATCACTGTAGACCTGAATGGATGATAGCGATTGTTGTCAGACTTTCAAGGTATGGAGGGATTGAATACCGAAAAATAACAAGAAAATTTGCACTCTGTGGAGAAGAAGAAAAGGGATATAAACCCAACCAAATGAACTCTGCTTGAATAAAACTCTGATGAGAATAATAACAGTGGAGGGATGTCTTTTTGCACAACGCCAGACGACTAATGGCCTGCCACACTACGGGTGGACTTTAGCAATGTCTTTTGTACAACACCAGACGACTACTAGCCTGACACACTACGGGTGGACTTTAGCAATGTCTTTTAGCACAACGCCAGACGACTACTGGCCTGCCACACTACGGGTGGACTTTAGCAATGTCTTTTGTACAACGCCAGACGACTACTGGCCTGCCACACTACGGGTGGACTTTAGCAATGTCTTTTAGCACGACGCCAGATGACTACTGGCCTGCCACACTGCGGGTGAACTGTCTTTTTGAATGGAGTCAGACGGCTACTAACTTGCCACACTGCGGGTGAACTTTCGCCAATCTACGGTTGGACTTTGCAGCTGAAATGCCACCCTTGGATGGACTTTTGCCAATCTACGGTTGGACTTTGCCGATGATTCGCCACCCTAAGATGGACTTTTGCCAATCTGCGGTTGGACTTAGCTGCGGTCTTTTAAAGGGAGTCAGACGACTACTGATTTGCCACACTACGGGTGGACTTGTGCCAATCTACGGTTGGACTTACAGCTGAATTGCCACCCTTGGATGCACTTTTGCCAATCTACGGTTGGACTTTGATAACGTCTTTTAAACAATGCCAGACGACTACTGGCTTGCCACACTGCGGGTGGACTTTTGTAAAACTCCAATACTGGATTACACTCTGCATGCACGTCAGACGTCTCTGCTGACTCTGCTGAGGGAGAGTGATCAATAATTTGACCTTAGAGACTCCTGAAAGGATGGAATCTCTGTTGGAGAAAGAATGAACAATCCGTTTGCTTCGAATTGTCACGTTTGCCAAAATAAATTGGACTGTGAAATACAAGAGAGTGATGACTCTGCCAGAAATTACTTCATCTGCATGGGGACGAATTCTGGTCATAGCAACTCCGCTGGGGATGAGAATTTTCTGACTTGGCTGGGGAAAGAATGTACTAACACTCTGCCGAATAACAAGTCATTAAAACTCTGCTTGGGGATCTATCGAACCCGAGGAGAATATGCTAACACTCTGCTGAGGAAGAGATTCTGTTGACCTGCTAAACTTCTGCGGGGAAGGAAAACAACTCAGCTGGGGAGTATTGTTGACAAGATTCAATGCTAAACTCTGTGGGGAGTACCACTGCCAGAGATACGATCTTGCTGGGGACCGGAATTACTCTGTCAGGGATACATAAATCCTGGTTAGAAGATCTTCTATTGTGACATGCTGGGAAAAGGTCCCTAGAGATCTGCTGGGAAAGCACAAAGCAAATGCATTGTGATCTGTTGAGGAACAAAGCTGTCGAGCTTAGAATAAGAGCCACAATGTCCCACGTTAGGCAAACTTTCTGCTTGACGACTCCGCTAAGGATAATGAGTTGACAACAAACTCTGCTGGGGAAAACCGCTTCACAACGTCTCTCGCTGGGGAATGTCTCTTAAGAGGATTTTACACAAGACCACACATCTTTAAACTCTTGGGCAGATGCTAAGACTTGAGAGGTCACTCTACTGGAGATCATAGATCTAGGACTTCCCTTGTCGGGGAACTTCATGATACCCCATGCTTGGGAGGGTCAACAACTTGCTTTTGCCCCCGATTATATGACTGATCTGAAGAAAACGTCCCAAGAGGATATTACAGAAGACTTGGCATCTTCAAACTCCTGAACATTAACAGCGAAGCAGCCCTACTGGGGAATTTGCAACCGTTATCGACACAGAAAAGCTTGTAGCTGTTGGATGTACTAAATAGGAGAATCGACTTAATAGGATACAACAATACCCAGTTGCAATTAACTTGTCGATATCGAATCGTCGTGAGCGATTGTCGGTGATGGACTCAATCAGTAAACGTTGTGACAAAAGGTGACGCGGGGACCCTTCTTGAACTTGACTGCCCCGGTATTCTGTATGGGAATAAGTGATTCTTCATCTAATGGAGATGTTCTTTATATGGATTTGAAGCTTAGAACATGAACTTTATTTGGCTCAACTTGGGCCTGAGGTTTGGAGCTTTTATCTTGGAGAAAGAGAGCCTCAAAGTAGGGTGCAAAATGGTCCAAACCTGCCATTTTTGGAAACCCTAAAGTTTCTATTTTTGGCAGTTTTGTGATTTCTTGATTTTTCATAATTCCTCCATCATTTCTTGATCAAATCTTGTCCCATGAACCTATATAACATGAATTTCATGAATTTGACTTTAAAAAGTCAGGAGTTGACTTTTTTCACTGCACAGTTGACTTTTTCCCCAATTTCTTGACTATCAAGCAACTGATCAATTGAAACCCTTCTGAAACCAATTGATGAGCAATTTTCCATCCATATACACTTAAGAACATAAGGAATACCATGAGATCAAGTCTTGCCCAAAAAATCAGAGATAAACTGATTTTAGGTCAAACCCTAATTTTGGCACCCTCTGGTTAGGAGGAAATAACACATTCTTCAAATCCAAATTCCTCTGAATATGATGTATATTCTATCTAACAAAGAAGAGATATGGCATTTGGAGGTGATGAAAACTCAAAGAACTTGCCCATTTGAGGGTCAAATCCCAATTTTTTACTGCCTTGTGTAGGAGATGGTGCACTGTCCAATCTTCTTGATGAATTCTCCTCTTCTCATGCCTTGTGGGACCAATTGAGATGACATATGACATAAGAGACCCTTTAGGCTTGTGGGAGACCCTTGGCTCTTATTTCCTTTGCTTTGGATGATCAACCCCTTTTAGAATCACTGATCTCATGCCCTTATGCAAGATGCAATGCAATGCTTAATGTTTATCTTTCTATGCTTGAATGTAATGCAATGAAATGAAAGCTCATGCTAAATGATATGAAGAAATGAGAGGGCAAATTTTGGGGTATTACACACAAGATTTGGGAGTTTCTGAGGAGGTCATACTAAAGGAGTTTGCTTTCAACAGGGGAGCTCACCTTCGTATGTTTTGTCTTCGGGAAAGGTACGACAGACATGTTGCGGCTCGGAGTTATGAGGTTGCCGTTAGGGTGTACATGCTACATCTTGTACAATGTACTCTCTTTGCAGACAAGTTATGTGTTTATATCGATGCTAGGTACGTGTGGGTGTTCAGTAGCCTCGACGTTAACAGTTGTGCTTGGGGTGCACTGCGTTGACCATCCTGTATACAGCAATTGAAGTGGAGACAATGTTTGAGACTAGACAGCTTGCTCGTTATTTGAGTCAGTTACAAGTATACTTGAAACTATTATTTGTTGTTGATTTCTAATTTAAATGATACTGTCGCGGTGAGAATCGGATATTAAGCTATTAATTAACTTGAATCGCAAATCATAATTCACCACCGAACTTTGATTTATCCAAAGGAAAGGGGAAAGATCGAAAGCCCTAATTGCAATGCAAAGTAATGCAAGAGATCTAAGGTTCGGGGGTTGGTTATACCTAGGGAAGGTGTTAGCATCCTAAGTATCTGTAGTACTCTACAGGAACCTCTTGTTAGTATTTGTGTTATGCTAAAGTTTACTTGCTAAGGGAAGTGCTAAGGTAAATACCTATGGGTATATACACTAAGTATGCTCGCCAAGACATCGCATCTCGTGCCTACGTATCTTGTCTAAAAGAATCAAAGCATTCGTAGTTCCCCTCAATAAGGGTGAACAAGGTTTGTTGATTGGTTTAGGAGAAGAGACAAGTCGTCATCTTAAGTAGAATACTCAACTGAACCACCACAAACATGCGCGAGATGGATCTTTGCTTCACATTAAGAGAAGGGCTTTAACTCGGATAAGATCGGCGAGTATGCCACATACCTCTCTTAAGTGGAAAAGAATCTACATCTTTCTCAACTATGTCATGGGGTAGGAGATTTACATCTCAACTAGGGATGACTCATGTCTAATTCTCTCATGGGAGAAAAAGGAGAGACTAACTGTAAGTTGTCTAAGGAAAACTATCCTAAGGGAAACTATCCTAAAGGAAACTATCCTAAAGGAAACTATCCTAAGGAAGACCTAAAAGAAAAAGGGATCAATCTAAGAATGAGGGGTCTAAACTATCTTAGAAAATGACTAAAGAGTCAACAAGGTACCTTTCCTTTGGAAGAAAAGAACGACTACTTGTAAAACAAGTGTTGGAAAGGGGAGTCTCAAAGTGAAGATGCATAAGAGTCAATGGACCAAAGCCAAAGATCAAAAGAGATGACAAATCATGAGAAGTAACAAGTATATCACACCATGTCCAACATGTAAAAATGTTCATGAATGAAACCAAACAAACACCAAACCATGAAGCAAACTTACCACAAGTTTCACCATTCAAAGACAAATGAAAAAGAGAGTTCAACAAGGAACTTATGACTCATAAACCAAGAGGGCAGTAGCATCAACAACTCATGAATCTCATATTCAACACCAACATGTCAAAATAAACATCAACATGGATCACATTTAAGCATGAGCAAGATTGTATGCAAATGGCAAGTCAAAACATCATGGAATGGTTCAAACAAAACAAATCATGCATAAATGATCAAATGAACAAACAAGTGCACCTTTGAAACATGAAGTTAGAAATGAAACATGATTTTCAAACCATGAACAAACACATACTCAAACCATATTAACACCTCAAGGAATGTTCCCAAGAAACTAGGTCAAAATTAGCACAAAACATGAATAAAGGATGATCATATTAGCATGTTGTTCAAAAATAGAAAAATGAATGGACAAATCTCAAAACAGGGCTCAAACACATGCTTAGACATTCAAATGTGTGTGTGTGTGAAAGGTTGTTAAAAGAAAGGCACAAGAACCATCCCAAAACCAATCATCAAGGTGAAACACCAAAGGGATCGAGTACAAATCGAGGGCCATTAATGAGCAAATAGAAATTGTGTCAAACAAACTCATTCAAGATCAACAACCACACCAAAAACAACCTTAATGTGTGTACCAAAACACTCTAAAAGACCAGCACAAGAAACAATTGGGAAGGACCTTAAACAAGGCAAGAGTTCAACATTAGATCAAAAACAACACTTTGAATCATAAAATCAGAAATAATTATCAAAATAAAATAAAAGTGAAATTAAAAATAACAAAAAATTAAATAATACATTAAAATACAATCATGAATTTTTTTGGGATTTTTTGACAAAAGAAAGTATTTTAAATAAAAGAAAATTAAACGAAAAGAAAAGAAAAGAAAAGAAAGAAAATAGAAATGAGGGGGTGCAACAGTAAAACATTTGAATTGAAAAACCAATAACACACACAGTGGGCCAAGGAAAAGAGGGTGCAAAAAGTAAAGATTTCTAAGCCCATCAAATCTGAGTCCAGGATGACTTTGACTATCCCTTGGGCCTGTATGGTGGAACTCAAAGAATCTAGTCCCTCTTATTTTGATCAAACGCGCCACAAATGCAGCAAGCTGGCCCATTGATTTTCACTTAAAAACAACACATCCAAAATTGAAGGTCAAGATCTATGGTTCACGAAAGAGCAAAATTCCAACACACTCATCAAAACAACTGAACTCATTAATCCAGTCAGCAGAGCTGGACAACACACGTGTGACAAATGGACAGTCAAAGAGTCAAGGGAGAACACCTCAGCAATGCAGGGGACGCCGGAGCTAGGGCTTCGGTCGTCTTCCCTGATGACCTCGCCGGAGCTCAAGATTCAAAGGTGATAAAACAATGAAATAAAGGTATGGTCTTGCTCGGTTTTTCACATTGAGTACGAATATGAGCGTTGTTTTCATTTTTAAAAGCTTTAAGAAGCTGAAATCAATGCTCAAAGTTATACCACTTAAATTGACACCAACACAAACCAGAACAACATCATTTCTAACACGATCTGTATCATCTCAGGGACCCAAAAATGCAAAGCATGGAGCTAATAAACATGTAAAGTGCGGGGAAAAAGGAAGAGAAAGATTACCAAATGTGAAGCTTCAAGGAATGTTGTTCCACCTGCAAGCAAGCCTTTGAATCTCTCCTTTAGCTTCCAAATCAACTCAGAAGGGCAATGAGAACAAAGGAATGGAAAGAATAACTCTCAATACTCTGGTTCGAATGAGTAGGATTTTTTTGAAAAAGAGAGAGGAGTGAGACTTAGGGTTTTGTGGCTGCTGATGATCCTCTAGGGTTTCACTTCTTTTTTTTGTTTAAATATGTGGACTTGGAGTGGTTATAACCTCTGTTACTGAGGTTTAACCTTGTGGTGAAAATTTGAAAAAAGTATGGAAAATGGAGGGAGGACTTGGTTCGTACAAGCATGGTTGGTGGGAAGGTTTGTCATGTTGTGTAGAGAGCTCAGAGCATGTTCAAAGCAGGCTAGTGAGAAGAGCTCCCTTGCTGAGCTACTTTGTGAAGTTGCCCTTTAAGTGAAAGGATTCAAAATGTGGCAAAAAGCATAAGACCATGTTTAGCTAGATATGGTAATTCTTGGGATGGCATTTTGAGTGAAAAGCAACATCCTATGCTTGTGAAATTTGGAGGATAGAATTGCTGAATGGAACTTGAACATGTGCATGGAAAATGTGACATGAAAACATGTGACCAAAAGCATTCATGAAGCTCACTTTGGATGTCCATAACTCATTCAATTTGGCATCAAATCAAGAGATATTTGGTTCATAGTAAAGTTCATGGACCATAGAGCAATTCTTGTTTGAACATTAAGTTGAAATAACCCTTAGAAAGTGATGAAAGAAAACCTTGAAATCTTCTCCAAAAGTGTCACCAAGAGAAGAACTTAGAACAATTCTAAGTCATGGGAATTGGCATGTTTGTGACACTAACTTTGGCGCATTGTAACTTGGTGAATATTTGTCCAAATGAGGAGTTCTAGTAATGGATGGAAAGCTTGGAAAGAGCTCTACAACTTTCATGTCCAAGGAAAATTGAGATAAGGCTCGTATCATAATGAAAAAAGCCTTGGAAGATTGGTCCATAAAATTGCCAAAACTTGTCAAGTGAAAACCCTATCTTGGTAACTTCATAACTTGAGTTGTATACATCCAATGAAGGAGTTATAGTACTGGATGGAAAGCTTGGAAAGAGCTCTACAACTTTCATGACCAAAGGAAATTGAAATGACGCTTGGATCATGGTGAAAAGTGTCTTGGAAGATTGGTCAATAAAATTGAGATTCCATACTTAGAAAAATTTCTAAGTACAAAACTTCACATCCTTGTTTTTCTCAACTTTAGGCCTCCATATCTTGGAATTCATGAATCTCCTGAACACTTTTCTTTCTTTAAACATGAAGTACATCGTGTCCTCTTCAATTTGATAGCTAATTTGCTTCATTTGAATCAAGGATGAAGAAGTTACAGATGTTACAAAATGGCCAAGAATTGAGATTCTCACACTTAGAAATTTCTCTTCCAAAACCCTAATCCTTCAAACTTCTTGATTTTATGCTTCCTCTTGATTTCCTTTGATCCCAACTCACAACAACACTTAAGATGATATGTCATGCTCATGGTTGACCTCAAATCTTGAGTTTGACTTTTCAGAGACACAATTGACTTTCTTGAATAGATGAATCTCCACCTTGATTTTCAACCAATCAATACATCTTCTGGGCTATTTGGATACCACAAGTGGGCTTTATGGATGCCTTGATGAGCCTTAGATCATGTCTTAGGGCTTGTGGCCAATTCTTGACCAAGATCCATGGGTGCAGTTAACTCTGTCTTGAAGAAACCCTAATTCTTGATTAGGTACCAATGAAACCCCGAGAAGCTCAATGTGAGGCCATCTTGTACTTGTTTCTTTGATGGGAATGAGTCTCTTATGTGTGTGAGGACTTGCTTGATTGATGATACCCTCAAGACTTAACTGGTTAAATCTTTGAAGCCTTTTGGAGCAATCCCTAATTCAAAAGTGAATAAAACAAAGCAAAGCAAAGCAACAGAAAAGGTTAGCTATGCATGAAATGCATGACCTAAAGAGATGGGATCTTAGGGTTAAAAATTCGGGTGTGATAGATGCCACTATTTAATTTTCTTCTATCCAGAGATATGAGGATTGAAATCTTCGTCTCGACGCGATAGAAGAGACTTAAATACAAACATGCACAATTTTTGACCCTAAGATACCACCAAATGCATATGATATGGTATGAAATGATATGAATGCAAAACAAGGATTTGTGGTGGAAGGGATGCTACCGGGTAAAAGGTTACAGTTCTACCGGAAAGAAACAAATAACTACTGGGGACAAGACTTGACTCCACTAGGGAGTAGACTACCAATTGACAATTCACAGGGCAGTCCAAGATGAACTCAAATATAATGATGGAATAATACATGTAGAGATAATAAACTTCCCCTCGAACCGGGTCTTGGACCGCAGACTGGTCTCAGTTTCTTCTTTGATCAAGCTCCAATAGCTTGAAAAGGGTAAACAAACCTCCCCTTGTATCAGGTCTTGGACCACGGACTGGTCTCAGTTTCTTCTTTGATCAAGCTCCATTAGCTTGAAAAGGGTAAACAAACCTCCCCTCGTACCGGGTCTTGGACTGTGGACTGGTCTTAGTTTCTTCTTTGATCAAGCTCCATTAGCTTGAAAATGGTAAACAAACCTCTCCTCGTACCGGGTCTTGGACCGCGGACTGGTCTCAGTTTCTTCTTTGATCAAGCTCCATTAGCTTGAAAAGGGTAAACAAGCCTCCCCTCGTACCGGGTCTTGGACTGCAGACTTGTCTCAGTTTCTTCTTTGATCAAGCTCCATTGGCTTGAAAAGGGTAAACAAACCTCCCCTCGTACCGGGTCCTGGACCACGGACTGGTCTTAGTTTCTTCTTTAAAGAAGCTCCATTAGCTTGAAAAGGGTAAACAAACCTCCCCTCGTACTGGGTCCTGGACCGCGGATTGGTCTCAGTTTCTTTCTGGAATGGTGAATACTTATGGGAGAGTATCTTCACAGGGGATCGAAACTTCACTAGAGATCTTATGACTTCAGCAGGAATCTATAACTTACTGGAGATTTGGAAATTTCATCGGGGATCTTCAAAAGAGATGCAGGTCGGCTGACTTGTAAACATATCTTCTCAAATAAAGAGAAAGATCAACTGAATCTTCACCAAACTTCTCGAGGATACGCCATTTGATGGAAGCAAACTGGATAGTGGACTCACTGGGAGAACATCACTGAGGAGCAATATTGTTGTAGTTTGAGATTGCAGAAGCAAACAAAATCCTTGTAACAGAAATTCTCAAAGAAAGAGAAATACTTGTAAAATCTTCAACAAACTTCTCTGGCGGATTTCTGGAGAGATGCCATTTGATGGAGAACAAGTTGATAATTTTGATAACCGGCTGAGGATAGACAAACTGTCTTGAAAAGAGACTGCCATTTGCCATCCAAATAGAAAACTTGAGACCAAAACAAACTGCTTAAATAAAGAGCTGCCATTTGTTGTCTGGGCATAAATTGCTGGAGAAAGATTTTGTCTTCAAGGGTGATCTTCAAGTAGATTCTTCTTAGGGAGACAAAGTGCAAAATAAATGCACACTCGATCTAGGTTCACAAGCCTAGAGAGATTCAAAACTGTGATTGTCAGGGACCAAAGTTCAATTCAGGAAATAACTGAAAAGATACGGTCAAGCAAGACTCTACCCATTGAGGAATGAACTCAATTGGGGCTTATCTTATCCAAAAAATGGAAGATAAAACTAAATCAACCATCTTCCATGAGGATCAAACTCAGTGGGGAATTAAAAAGGATGTGCTCTTTCTGCTTAGAGCTGACAACTCTATTGGAAAGAGAGGACAAACCCAGTCACTTAGGGATAAACACAACCAAAGTGAATAAATCAAACAAACATCACAAAAATGCAAAAATTCACATATGCCATGTATCTATATGAATGAATGTATGTCATGTTATGCTTATGCTGACAAAACAGACAAAAAGAAAGAAACTGGAGATGAAATAAACATCTCGACAAGGATACTCGTCCAATCTTCGGAAAATAGAAGCATCACTGGGGATGAATGAGAAGCCACATCTAGATCCAAAATCCTACTTCAAGACTTCAAACTTCTCTGGGGAAGAGAGAGTACTCCACTTGGGGATGAACATCATAACTTCACTTAGGGGATTGTGAAGATGAATCTGGCTACTCTGTTGGAGATGAGAAAGATCCATTGGGAAAGGATCAAACTCATGTTTGGAGGGACTTCATGGGGGAATCAATATCCACGACGAATTGGAGGAGATTGAAGTTGTAAGAAATTCACTGAGGAGTGAAATAGCGTTCACTTCACTGGGAAGGTTGGAGCCGAGGAAATTTACTAAGGAATTCTTAGGTCACCAACTGGGGAAAACTTGCATCAAACCTGCCATAGCTGCTTGAAGTAGAGATTCATCGGGGAATTTTCATGACCACTTGAAGTAACTTACTGGGGGTCCACTACACCATCTGAAATATAATCCCTCGGGGATATGGGTGAAGCGAGTCAGAAAACAACATAGCTCTGTATTTCGAGGTCTGTCATTCTTGGTAAGACCATCATTATCTCTTTTGCGTCCATAAATCAAAGTACAAAAAACACACGCGTTTAAAAAGTTTTAAAATTGTTTTGAAAACTGCTATAAAAAATAAAAGACATTTTGCAGAAATAAGAATAACATAGAGATTGCCAATAAATGGAAAAGGCTCAATTTTATTAATGGAATGGTAGTCGGCAAATGGCATGACTCCATGGATCATTACAAAGTTGGAAAAAACAGTAAATAATGGAAAAGGTTACATCAAAACAATGTCCAATATCCTCCTAAACCACTCTGAATTTCCTATACTCAGAGCCTTTGATGATCTGACTGATGAATCTGGTGAGAAAGAAGACTTCTGATAATCCAATATGATCTGATGCAGTGAACTAGCCTGATCCCTAACTTTTGCCTAGGTTTCCTTTTCAGGTTTTCAACCTAGCGGGATTATTTCCTTATGTTTGTAACTCTAACTTTTTCCTAGACCGCCATTTCGGGTTTTCAGCCCACCGAGACGCTCATTTTTGCCTAAGCTGCCCTTTCGGGTTTTCAACTTAGCGAGTTGTTCTTTTCATTTTTAGGCATATTACTTTTTGACTGCATCGATATTCACAAGACGAGTGATTTCCTCTCCATCCATAGTCGATAACATCAAAGCGCCTCCTGATAAAACCCTCTTAACAACATACGGACCATCATAATTAGGAGTCCACTTGCCCCTAGAATCAGTGAGGAAAGATTGGATTTTCTTAAGTACAAGGTCACCTTCTCTGAATTCCCGAGGCCGCACCTTTTTGTCAAAGGCTCTCTTTATCCTCTGTTGGTACAACTATCCATGGCATAAGGCCGCCATCCTTTTCTCCTCAATCAAATTGAGCTGGTCATATCTGCTTTGACACCATTCAGCCTCTGAGAGTTTCGCCTCCATCAGAACTCGCATGGAAGGAATCTCGACTTCTACTAGGAGTACAACTTCCATACCGTAAACAAGTGAAAAGGGAGTTGCTCCTGTCGACGTGCGTACCGAAGTACGATACCCATGTAAAGCAAATGGGAGCATTTTGTGCCAATCCTTATAGGTGACAACCATCTTCTGAATGATCTTCTTTATGTTCTTGTTTGCCGCTTCAACAACCCCATTCATCTTTGGTCGGTAAGGAGAAGAATTGTGATGTTCAATCTTGAATTCTTCAAACAATTCCTTCATCATCTTATTATTCAGATTTGAACCATTATTAGTGATGATTTTGCTCGGCACACCATAACGGCAGATGAGCTGATTCCTGGTAAATCTGACCACTACTTGTCTGGTGACATTCGCATACGAAGCTGCTTCAACCCACTTGGTGAAGTAATTAATTGCCACTAAGATGAAATGATGTCCATTAGACGCTTTAAGTTAGATCAAGCCAATCATGTCAAAGCCCCACATGGAGAACGGCCACGGAGACAATATAACATTGAGAAGAGTTGGTGGTACATGAATCTTGTCAGTGTAGATTTGGCACTTGTGGCACTTCTTAGCAAACTTGTAACAATCAGATTCCATTGTCATCCAATAATAGCATGTCCTTAAGAGTTTCTTCGCCATAGCGTGTCCATTGGCATGAGTACCAAAAGACTCTTCATGAATCTCATACATTAACATGTCTGCTTCTCTCTTATCGACACATCTCAGCAGGACCATGTCAAAATTCCTTTTGTAAAGTACATTGTTGCTCAAGAGAAAATTGCCAGCCAATCTCCTCAATGTTTTTTTATCCTTATTGAAGGCCCCAACCGGGTACTCTTGTCTTCGAAGGAACATCTCAATGTCATGATACCAAGGTTTACCATCTTCGGCTTCTTCTATTGAAAACACATAAGCAGACCTGTCGAGACGCATAACATGGATGTTAGGACAATCATTCCAATGGTTCACCACAATCATAGAAGCCAAAGTTGCCAAAGCATCAGCCATTCTATTCTCGTCACGAGGGATGTGATGGAACTCCACCCTATTGAAGAAAGGGAGCAGTCTCCTTGCATAATCTCTGTACGGAAGCAAATGATCCTGGAAAGTTTCCCATTCTCCCTTAATTTGATAAGTCACCAAAGCAGAATCACCATACACATCCAAGTTCTTGATCCTTAAATCAATCGCCTCTTCAAGGCCCATAATGCATGCCTCATATTCAGCTTCATTGTTTGTGCACGTGAAAGTTAACAGGGAGATGAAAGGGATATGGGACCCATGAGGAGTCACAATGATTGCCCCAATTCCTTTCCCATAATTATTGACAGCACCATCAAAAATCAGACCCCATTGGGAATCCGGCTCAGGCCCTTCATCTGGCAAGGGTTCGTCACAATCCTTTATTTTCAAATACAACACATCTTCATCAGGGAAATCATCCTCAACAAGCTGATGGTCTTTAATAGGTTGATAAGCTAAGTGATCGGCCAAAACACTTCCTTTGATCGCCTTATGAGTGTGGTACTCAATATCATATTCTGACAATAACATCTGCCATCTAGCTATTCTTCCTGTTAGAGCGGGCTTCTCGAAAATGTACTTGATGGGGTCCATCTTAGAAATCAGCCAAGTGGTATGGTTCAACATATACTGGCGCAAGCGTCGCGCGGCCTAAGCCAAGGCACAACAGGTTTTCTCCAACATTGTGTATCAAGACTCACAGTCGGTGAATTTCATACTCAAATAATAGATAACATGCTCCTTCTTTCTTGATTTGTCTTGTTGACCGAGTACACACCCCAAGGAATCTTCCAAAATGGTCAAATACATAATCAAAGGTCTTCCTCTAACCGGAGGGATCAAGATAGGAGGCTCAAGAAGATATTTCTTGATACTGTCGAACGCTTTTTGACAATCATCGGTCCAAACACATCCCTGATCTTTTTTTAGAAGCTTGAAGATTGGTCCACAAGTGGCTGTCATATTTGAGATAAACCGGGAGATGTAATTCAACCGCCCTAAGAAACCTCTGGCCTGCTTTTCTGTAGTCGGAGCTGGCATCTCTTGTACGACCTTAACTTTATCAGGATCCACTTCAATACCCTTCTAGATAACAATGAAACCTAAGAGTTTTCCTGAGTGAACACCAAATGTACACTTGTTAGGATTCAAACGGAGCTGATACTTCCTCAACCGCTGAAACAACTTCAACAAATACTCAACGTCTTCTTCAGTCTTGGACTTGGCTATCATGTCATCCACATACACCTCGATCTCCTTGTGCATCATATCATGAAACAGGGTAGTCATGGCTCTTTGATATATTACCCTATCATTTTTCAGACCAAACGGCATAACTTTGTAGCAGAAGGTGCCCTAAGGCGTAATGAACGATGTTTTCTCCATGTCTTCGGGAGCCATTTTGATTTGATTGTAACCTAAAAAACCATCCATAAAAGAGAATACCTTGTACTTCGCAGTGCTATCTACCAGCATATCAATGTGCAATAGAGGAAAGTCATCTTTCAGACTGGCTTTGTTCAAGTCTCTGTAATCAACACACGTGCGAACTTTGCCATCTTCCTTTGGAACGGGCACACTGTTGGCTAACCATTGCGGATACTCAGACGTAACGAGGAAACTGGCGTCAATTTGCTTATATACCTCTTCTTTAATCTTCAGGGCCATGTCAGGGCGAGTTTTCCGGAGCTTCTGTTTGATTAGCGGATATTCTAGCTTCAAAGGCATACGATGCTCCACTATAGAGGTGTCGAGACCAGGCATATCTTGGTACGACCAAGTAAACACGTCAACATACTCCTTAAGTAGTTCAATCAGTCTTTCTTTCACATCAGTCACAAGTAAAGCTCTAATTTTCACTTCCTTACGGTCTTCTGCTGTACCCAAATTAATGACTTCTACGGGCTCTTTGTAAGGCTGAATGGCTCTATCTTCATTCTCAAGCAATCGAGATATTTCCTCGGGAACCTCTTCTTCTTCCTCTTCGGCTTCGAACACAGGAAACTCAAAGTTTGGAGAAGGCATTGGGTCATTGTTTTTTATAGTTTGTTCGTGCAATAATCTGCACATGTGATTTGGCTTTATTTTAAATTTTATGAAAGTGCAAGTGTGTGCACAAAACATGCAAAGTGATAAAAATGGGTTTTTTATGATTACCGTTTTTTCCAGAAAAGTAAAAGGGCAACACATATAAAATGGAATAACAAAATGATAATTTTATTGATGATAGCAGTTCGCTAAATAAAAGCCCTAACACAAAATCACCTTTGCCTTAGGCAAAGCAAAGGGAATTATGAAAACCAAGCCCACACAACAACTCTTTCGCCTTGGGCAGAGCAAAGAGCTAAAAGCAAAAGAAAATAATTACTTTGAAAAATGGACAACAAAAGGAATGTTAGCGGCACTCCAATTCTGAGCAACCGCTCCATGCGTCACAAAGTTGGGTTGATCTTCGTCGGAATCGTCTTCGATTATGGCGTAAGCTTCATACTCAGGTCCCTTGTGTCTTGATCGAGGAGAATAAAAAGGACAGTAAGCATCTTCAATCTCAGACCCGTATCCAGGATCCTCCAAATAAGGCTCCCAATCTTCAGCAGGGATGTAATCACTTTCAGAGCCGAATGGTATGTACCCTTCAGAGCCGTCTTCTTCAGTTATAGCATTAACCCTTGATGGATGAATAACTCCTCCAGTATGAAAAACATCTTTAATGGGAGGGATAATCATACTTCCTATGGCAGGCTTGTCAGAACTGGCACCTGAAAACCCGAGACCCTTTTTCTTTTTGTTTCCGGACAATGATATCACTTGCCTCCACCTTTCTTGGGAACCATTTTCCACGAATTGCGCATCCTTGAAAGATGAAATAGAAGCCCCGCTCTTTTTGGCATTACCACCATCAATTGAATGAGCTTGGAACTGGGTTCCTATTTCTTCAGCAACATCAATATATGAAAAAGAAGAAAGATGACTCACCACTAGAGCCCTCTCTCCACAGACAGTGACCAACTTCCCTTCATTAATAAACTTCAATTTTTGGTGTAGCGTAGATGTGACTGCCCCAGCATCATGTATCCATGGCCTACCTAACAAGCAACTGTAAGCATCACGAATATCCATGACTTGGAATGCGATTTCAAAAAGATGGGGACCAATTGTCATAGGTAAAACAACTTCTCCAATGACCGTCTTCCTTGATCCATCGAACGCCTTTACAACTATACCACTAGGCCTCAGAGGCGCTCCTTGGTATGATAATCTTGTGAGAGTTATCTTTGGCATCACATTTAACGATGAGCCAGTGTTAACTAACACACTAGATAATGCGTCATCCGTGCAGTTCATCGAGATATGCAACGCCATGTTATGTTTCCTCCCCTCTTCTGGGAGCTCTTCTTCGCAGAAACTGAGATTATTACATGAAGTGATGTTGCCTGTGATCTCGTCAAACTGATCAACGGTCATGTCATGATCGACGTAGGCTTGCTCAAGGACATTCTGCAAAGCCTCCCTGTGGGCTTCGGAACTCATCAATAGTTATAGCACAGAAATCTTGGAGGGGGCCTACAGAAGTTGGTCTATAATCTTATACTCGCTTCTATTAATCATCTTCAAGAATTCATCATCTTTAGAGGAAGAATTAGTCCCACTGGACTGCCCCAGAGTTGAATCATTTACAACCGGCTGCTCAACAGAAATTCCCTTATTCTTTGGAGATGTTGCAGAGAAAACACGATCGTTTTTAGTCACTCTACTGATATTAGCAATACTAATTACTGGCGGCTGTATAGGCAAAGGTACCTCTTTCCCATCTTCCATCATAGTGGCTTTGTACTTGTAAGGGACTGCTTTGTTGGTGGCGTAAGGATTTGGGCCAAGAATATTACTGACCAGAGGAGTTGGAGAATATTTCCTGCTGTCATAAACAATCTCAATGCGTTCCACTTCATTGAAATGAGGTACTATCACCGAGACCTCCTCTTCTTCATTCTCATTCTTATCAATAAGGCCTCCATCACGGGTGATTGTAATAACCCTTCGGTCCAACAAATCTTGGATATCTTCTTTTATAAGTCCACATCCTCGTAGATTGGTAGAACAAACATGAAACATAGCATAAGCATGACCTTCATGGTCAAAGGAAAACATCTTGGACAAACCTTCATGCATTTTTATTAAGGATCCTTGAATATCTTCGACATCAAACACATCAATCTTACTAAAGGACCCATGCAACATGTTAACACTGGCTGATCCATACGGAGGGAGAGGGTTAACTTGTACATTAGGGTTAGAGTCTTTGAAAGTGAGAATTCCACACTTAACTAATCTTTGGACATCCGCTTTCAAACCAATACAATTTTCAATATTGTGTCCGGGTGCACCTTGGTGGTATGGGCAGAACTGATTAGATCTGTACCAAAAAGGGAGATCCTTAGGTACCTCAGGTGGAGACTTTGTTTGGATATGCCCCTTCTGTAGAAAGGCTGGAAACAAATCAGCATTAGATATTGGAATGGGATCAAAATTGGGCCTTCTCCTTGCACGGTTCTGGTTGTTGAATGTTGGTCGAGCCTGTTGTAAAGGTTGTTGATTTTGATAACGTTGTGGTTGCTATTTTTGTTGTTGTTGTTGAATCGGTTGAACTGGTTAATACGGTTATGCAAAATGTGGTTGATAAACTGGAGCACTAATGACCGGTGTCACTGCTGTAACATGCTGAGACTGTTGATGTTGTGGGTTTCTCCTCTGGGATCGACGATGGTGTATGGCACTCACATCTTGGTCCTTCTTCTTCGCAAAGTTACTTCCGTGTTTCTTCACATTGCCGGAAGTACCTATTTCTTTTGTCAGCCTACCCTCACGAATTCCTTCTTCCAGGCGCATCCCCATATTTACCATTTCGGTAAAGTCACTCGGAGCGTTGGCCACCATTCTCTCATAGAAAAAGGGACTTAGAGTCTAATCCATCTGATGACGGTTCTTCTCCTCCATTGAGCTCCTTCATGAGTTTGTCAATCTGTTTTTGCATCCTTGCTTTGTCGAGGGTCATCTCCTCCAATGCCTTCTTCATCTTCAGTTTTTCACTTGTATGGGCTACAGGAGGCTTATGGCGTGGATATGGCATCCTCAACGTGAGGGCTCTTTCACGGGCCCACTCCAAGCAAGCTTCTAAGACAGTACAATCAGGGTGTCCTAGTGCAGACCTTCCTTGTTTATTTATGCGGCGCCAAGTGTGCGCAATTTTGGCCTTAAGCTTAGAGTTTTCCCCCTCTTCAAGGAAGAGTCTCGTCAGGTTACTAGGGCCAGGTTCTTCATTCATTGGATGACCAAGTTGTCGACGGGCGAGAACAGGGTTGTAACTGATGCATCCCTTTGTACTAAGAAGAGGCACATTGGGGAAGTCCCCACAGCTATGGATCATAATAATTCCCCCATATATCGGATCGTACCACTCGATATCTGAATGGGTGAGTTCCATGAGTCGCTTGCACCATATTGAACTGTTCTTCATGTCCCAAAAGTTACAGACCTAGGTATGTGCGAAATAAACCACCTATAGAGGAGAGCAACGCAGCAAGTGATCTGTCCTTCTTCTTGCAGAATCTTCGAGTGAATGGCATGATAGGCATCGGCCAACAGAGTATGGACCGGATTCTTGAGCATAAAAATCTGGATGGCGTTGATGTCGACAAAGTCTTCGATGTTGGGAAACAGGAATAATCCATAAGCCAACAATGCGAAATTGGACTCAAAAACCTCAGTGTTCTTCGTTTCGGCGAAATACCGAGCCTTCTCAAACAAGAACTGAGCAAGAAAACCAGAGAGTCCCCATTTGATAGTCATGTGAGTTCGAACGTCAGACAACCTTAAGCGCATAGCTCTTGCAATATCTTTCTCACTAGGTTCATCCTCTAGCCCAGAGAACGGGGGTAGGTCGGTGACAGGGAGGCCCATTAGAGCAGAGTATTCTTCCAAAGTAGGCATCAACTGGTAATCAGGGAATATGAACCAATGGTAGATGGGATCGTAGAGCTGGACCAGCGTCTCTAACAGTCCATCAGCCTTTTGAAGCTTCAGCAGTGGGAGAATCCTTCCATATTTCTCTGAGAAAGCCAAAGGGTCCTCAATCAGTCCTCCTATTTCCCTTAATTACTCAACATTAGGAACCTTGAAGGTGTACGACAAAGTTCCTCTTTTTCCGAAATCCATCTTACAATGTCTGCAAAATAGGTTTTTAGTTCCTTGACAGGGTTAGCAAAAAAATGCAAAATGTAATGTGAATGCAGTTGGTTTTAAGGAATCCAAGAAGGTAAATTGCACATCAGGGACATTTTCAAAAGAAGCTTCAATTCATTAATAGTGAGAAAAGTTACAACTTCAAAGTACAATTCAAGAAGCTCAAAATACACAGAGGAAAAAAAACAGCTAGGCCTAAAGAGTCCCAAGTGATCCTATCTAAAAAGGCTCCGCTCCACACATCCTCTTCTGTCTCTTCAGCTCAGCGTTTTCCAAAATCAACTTGTCAACAATCCCTTTCCAAGCACTTGATGTCGGAGGAACACTTGAATATTCGTGAGTACTAAAAGTTGGTTGTACGCTAGAAAAAAATAAATTCTCTTACGCCATGTGCCTCTCTACCACACGTCTCTCAAGCAAATCAATTAAATCATCCTTCTCTTTCAACTGCTTCTTCATCTCCATCTGTTTAGCATATATGGCATGGTACTTCCCTTCCCAAGTGTCTCGTTCCAGCTTCATCCTTGCCAATGTTTCTTGATACTCTTCCATACGCTCGATAGGAATAGTGGAAGACGATGCAACGGTAGGCTGTGAAGGTCTTTCAGGGAGGTATGGCATCTTCAGATCACGAGCTCAGAATCGAACCCACTGAATGAATGGCTTCAAGGCTACATAATTCCTTTTTCCCAAGTCGTCCTTAGTCCTCTTATGGATCGTTTCCCAAGCATGCAAAACTCTATCCTTAGTTTCTGCATTGGCTTCCTCGTTAAGATAGAAGAAATAAGACAAAAGGATGTTCCTAGGCTTGTCTTCCATAAGATACCCAAACTGGCGCCTAGCAAGAATGGGATTGTAACTAATCCCACCTCTGATACCAAGGAGTGGCACATTGGGGAATTGGCCATAACTATCAATGATGACTCCTTTGTTGTAGGCTGATTCGTACCAAAACACATCAGTATGAGTGAGAGATATGATTCTCTGAGACCATCGAAGCTTGTCTGGATTATCCTTGAAGCGTGTTTTCCGAGGCAAATGCGTAACAAACCACTTGTAAAGCAAAGGAGCGCAACACAAAATGGTACCAGTTCCCTTGAGAGTTCTGTGATGAATGGAGTGATAAGTATCACCAAGTAACGTGGGCACATGGTTCCCACTTAGAAAGATCCGAATGGCATTGACATCAATAAACTCCTCAACATTAACGAACAAAACCAAACCATAGACAAGTAATGCAAAGATTGCTTCAAAAGCATCCATGCTATTTTCCCTAGCTAAGTAGAAAGCCTTATCTATCAATAACTTAGAGGGCAGACCCTTGATTCCTCCCTTGGTGGTAAGGTTAGCCTTGACTTTAGATATTTCCAAGTGAATAGCATCGGCAATGTCCTTTGGTGAAGGAATCTTCTCTAAACCGCTGTAAGGTTCTTTTTCTAATACCGGCAGACCAACCCAAAATGAGTACTCCTCCAAAGTTGGGACGAGTTGATAGTCAGGAAAAGTGAAGCAATGGTAAAGACGGTCATAAAACTGCACCAATGTAACGCCCCAGTTTTTGTTAGATTTATTTAATCGAGTCGATTTAATTATTTTTGGTCTTTATATTATTTTATTTTTGGTTATTATGTTTTATCGCGTTTTGAGAGCGTTTGCGAGATATTTGAGTGTAGGGGTATTTTGGTCTTTTGGCTTGGTTAGATATTTTGTTTTTCATAAAAATAGAAATAGAGAGAAAAATAGAGAGAAAGAAAAAGAGAAGAACGAAAAAGAAAGGAAAGAAGAAAAAGAGGAAAAACTTGGAGTTTAAGTAATCGATTCAACCGACACTTCGAAGCGCGATTAATCGGGTAAGGGTGCGAAACTCGGTTATGCTATGGTTGTGTATGATCATGTATGTGTTTGTTTTTTTCCTAGCTTTTCAATTCTAGGTCGATTGAGAGAAAACGAGAGAAATCGAGGTTTTAGCGGTTGAAAATCGGTATAAATGCGGTAGAATACTTGTGGTTATGATTGTAATATGTTCTGGTTGTTATGATATGGTTTGATTGGGTTTTGATGGGGAAAATGGTGATTTAGGATGAGTAACAGCGCTGCTGCGAATCCCAGAATTCGCAGGCTCAGAATGCGAACAAGCAGCGAAGAGGAAAGCAAAGGCTCGCCAGGGCTTCGCAGTGCGAATGGGTGGGCGGATGTTCGCCAGCAGTTCGCAAAGCGAACTTTATGCTGTTTTTTCTCTGCCACGGTTCGTTGGAGCTTCGCACGGCAAATGAGGAAAGCGAATGCTCGCTAGGAGATTCGCATAGCGAACATGACAGATTGTTCCATTTTGTTTTCTTCATAACTTTTGATCCGTAAGTCGGATTGAGGCGCGGTTGGGTGCGTTAGAAAGCTAATGAGATGTTTTTTCTTATAGGAATGGTTTTGAGATTGGTTGCCGATTTAATTATGTCGGGAATTTGGAAATGTGTCGTTTTGTCAATTTTTACCATTTTAATGGTGTGTATTTGATGTGTTATCATGCAATATGCTTTTGATATATATCGTATGACTTGTGTGATGTTATATGATGTGAATGTATGTGATGAAATGTTGTGATGATGGTTTGTGGCCTAAGGGCAAAGAAATGCATTGTGTTGTGTTTGATATATATGCATGATTATGGATGTGTATATGTGTGCATGTGAGTGTCATGAGTCATTGAATGCCAAGCATCATGATATGCATTCTTGTGATGTCGTGTGCCCTAGTGGGTGTGAGTGATGAAATGGTTCCAGAGGGAATCCGCTATAACATTGTGAGCCTTATACCGAGAGGACCTAAAGTGATGATTATAGACGATCGTGAGCCTTATACAAAGAGGACCTAAAGCGATCGGATCGTGAGCCTTATACCAAGAGGACCTAAAGCGATTTATAAACATCGTGAGCCTTATACCGAGAGGACCTAAAGCGACGGGGAACATCATTTTCCCGACGGGGAGTTACACTAAGTAACAAGCGATGATTCCAATAGTTCCTGAGTAAACTAATGATGAGAATGATGGATGGAACGGTACCGCATTGCATTGCATAGAGTCGTTGTGTCGGTCTCTGTGCATTTGCATAAATTATGAATGGAATAATT
This sequence comes from Lathyrus tuberosus, assembly GCA_022829125.1. NCBI lineage: Eukaryota > Viridiplantae > Streptophyta > Magnoliopsida > Fabales > Fabaceae > Lathyrus > Lathyrus tuberosus. The sequence continues at coordinate 254,678 of JALAZF010000021.1, forward strand.
TTGTGTGGAATTGTGAATGGAATGGGTGAGTTGATATATATATATATATATATCTATGTTGGTGATAAATGTATTGTGCATGAGTGATATGCCTATGATGGATGCATGAGATATGATTTGTGTTGGTTTGCATTTGAATTATGGTGTAAATTATGGTGAGAATGTTTTATATGTGTATTTTTGTGTTATTATATAATTGTATGCAATTATATTATAATTGTGTTTCTCACCCTTCTGCTGTTTTGAATGCTCTATGAGGCATTGCAGATTAGATGCTGGAGGTCTTTTGTGAAGCTTAGGTCTTCATTCTTTTGTCGGTCGGCTCTGATATGTAGCACCGGGTAGTCGGGGAGATCGTTTGTGATTATGTGTATATGTATATGTTCTTTTTGGGATTGTACATGTATGACTCTGTGTATGTTAGACAAAACTTTATGTTATATATATATGAGATTCAGTTGTAGATTTTCCGCTTTTATTCTGTATCTGAATTGTGGGTGTTAGGAACTGAGTTCCTCTGTTGTGTGCTACCTGATTGTTGCATATCTATATGAGCAGGTTGTTGTATTTTGTTTCAATTGATGTGACGCCTCCGTCTATGCCATGAATGTTTTAATTATACTCTGATTATTTGTTATCACTTTAATTCCTCGGGGTATAGATTGGGGGTGTTACATTAAGTGGTATCAGAGCCAGTTTTGTCAGTTTGTGTCAGTTTGTGTCAGTCCGTGTCGGTTTTTGTGTTTGGGGTGTGCTGTTTGTTTAACCATAGTTGTTGTTATTGGAAATGAACAGAATACGGCTGGTAGGAATGACGCTGCTTTGGCTGCTGCTATGCAAGCTATGGCTCAGGATGTGCGGGGTGCACCTAATGCTGGTGGGAATGATGAGGTCATGAAGAACAAACCGCCTGTCTTCAAAGGGAGACGTGATCCTGATGGTGCTCAGATTTGGCTTAAGGAGATTGAAAGAATATTTCGAGTGATGGACTGTGCTGAGGAGCATAAGGTGAGACGGGGTACTCACATGTTGCAGGAGGAGGCTGATGATTGGTGGGTTAGTAAGCGTCATGTTTGGGAAGCTACAGGTGAAGAGGTCACTTGGACTTTGTTTAGCAGGGAGTTTTTGAGGAAGTATTTTCCTGAAGATGTTAGAGGAAAGAAAGAGATAGAGTTCTTGGAGTTGAAACAAGGTAACATATCTGTTGAGGATTACACTGCTAGGTTTATGGAACTTGTTTAGTTTTATCCACATTATGCTGAAGCAACTGCAGAGTTTTCCAAGTGTGTGAAGTTTGAGAACGGATTGCATCCTGAGATCAAGCAGGCAATTGGTTATCAAAGGATTAGGAGGTTTTCGGATTTGGTGGATTGTTGTAGAATTTATGAGGAGGATAGCAAAGCTCGTTCTACTCATTATAAGAGTGTGAACGAAAGGAAAGGGAAGCAACCGTTTTGTGGTGGTCCTTATGTGTCACCAGCTGACAAGGGTAAGCAAAGGGGTAGTTTTGACAAAAGGCCAAGTGGGGGAGGTATGTCTAATCCTCTGAGATGTTTTAGGTGTGGTGACTTAGGACATCGTCAGTTTGAATGTAGAAAGGATATGAGGAAATGTTCCATTTGTGGAGGTATAGGACATGTAACAGTTGAGTGCAAGAAGAATGGGGTGAAGTGTTTCAACTGTGGGGAAGCTGGTCATATTAGTACGAAGTGTCCGAAACCAAAGCAAGCTCAGGCTGGAGGGAAAGTATTTGCATTGGCAGGAACTCAGACTACTAGTGCAGACCGTCTGATCAGAGGTACTTGTTTTATTAATAGTATGCCTTTAGTTGCTATTATTGATACCAGAGCGGCTCATTCGTTTATTTCGTCTGAGTGTGCGAAGCGTTTGAATCTTTTGTTGTCTTTGATGGGTGGAGAGATGGTTATTAATACTCCAGTAATGGGGTCGGTAACTACTTCTTTGGTTTGTTTAAGTTGTCCTTTGACCATTTATGGTAAAGATTTTGAGATGGATTTGGTGTGTCTTCCGTTTGAGGGTTCTGGGAATGAATTGGTTGCAGTTCAATCGGGTTCATATTGATTGTTATCATAAGTTGGTAAGATTTCCTTCTCTTGAGGAAGACGAAGAATCGAGTTTCTTATCTACCAAAGAGTTGAAGAAACTTTTGGCGGATGAAGCTCAGTTGTTTGGGTTGTTTGCATCGTTGACAGTGGATAGTCAAGTTGCACTTGATGTGTTTCCAGTTGTGTGTGATTTTCCAGAGGTGTTTCCGGAGGATATTTCTGATGTGCCGCCAGAAAGAGAGGTGGAGTTTTCTATAGATCTAGTTCCTGGTACTAGACCTGTATCTATGGCACCATATCGTATGTCGGCATCTGAGTTGGTTGAGTTGAAGAAGCAGTTGAATGAATTGTTAGAGAAGAGGTTTGTGAGGCCGAGTGTATCGCCTTGGGGTGCTCCAGTTTTGTTGGTGAAGAAGAAAGATGGAAGTATGCGATTGTGTATTGATTATCGCCAGCTGAATAAGGTGACGATTAAGAATAAGTATCCTCTTCCGAGAATTGATGATTTGATGGACCAGTTGGTAGGTGCTTGTGTGTTTAGTAAAATTGATTTGAGGCCGGGTTATCATCAGATTAGAGTGAAAGAGGAAGATATTCAAAAGACGGCTTTTAGGACACGCTACGGACATTACGAATATTCTGTGATGTCGTTCAGGGTTTCTAATGCGCCAGGTGTGTTTATGGAGTATATGAATCGCATTTTCCATGAGCATTTGGATCGATTTGTTGTTGTGTTTATTGATGACATCTTAATTTATTCTAAGTCCCAGGAGGAATATGCGGAACATTTGCGAATTGTATTGCAAATTTTGAAGGAGAAGAGACTTTATGCCAAGTTGTCCAAGTGTGAGTTCTGGTTGTCAGAAGTGAGTTTTCTTGGGCATGTGATTTCAGGTAATGGTATTGCTGTGGATCCATCTAAAGTAGATGCAGTTCTACAATGGGAGGCTCCTAGATCTGTTACTGAAATTAGAAGCGTTTTGGGTTTAGCTGGATATTATCGGAGATTCATTGAAGGTTTTTCCAAGTTAGCACTTCCTTTGACCCAGCTGACTTGTAAAGGTAAAGCGTTCATTTGGGATATTCAGTGTAAGGAAAGTTTTAGTGAGCTGAAGAGAAGATTGACTACAGCTCCGATTTTGATCTTACCGAATCCTACTGAACCGTTTGTGGTGTATTGTGATGCGTCTTTGATTGGTTTAGGTGGGGTGTTGATGCAAGAAGGTAAGGTTGTGGCTTATGCTTCGATGCAATTGAGGATTCATGAGAAGAATTACCCTACTCATGATTTGGAATTAGCGGCAGTGGTTTTTGTATTGAAAATTTGGAGGCATTATCTCTATGGTGCAAGATTCGAAGTCTTTAGTGATCATAAAAGTTTGAAATACATGTTTGATCAGAAAGAGTTGAATATGAGGCAACGGAGATGGTTGGAATTTTTGAAGGACTACGATTTTAGCTTGAATTAACATCCTGGTAAAGCTAATGTGGTATCCGATGCATTAAGCCGGAGATCTTTGCATATGTCTGCTTTGATGGTTAAAGAGTGGGAACTTTTGGAAGCATTTAGAAATTTGAGTTTGGTGTGTGAATTGACATCGAATAGCGTGAGGCTTGGAATGTTAAAGGTTACTAATGATTTTCTGTTGACCGTTAGCGAGAAACAGAAGTGGATGTGAAATTTGTTGATTTGATGATGGTTGGAGATCAAAGTGTGAATGGTGACTTTAAAGTGGATGATAAGGGTGTTTTGAGATTTCGTGGTAGAATTTGTATTCCTGATAATTCGGACTTGAAAAAGATGATTTTAGAGGAAGGACACCGGAGTAGTTTGAGTATACATCCGGGAGCTAATAAGATGTATCAAGATTTGAAGAAGATCTTTTGGTGGTCCGGATTGAAGAGGGATGTGGCTCAGTTTGTTTATGCGTGTTTGACGTGTCATAAGTCAAAGGTAGAACATCAGAAGCCTAGTGGATTATTGCAACCGTTGGATATTCCCGAGTGGAAATGGGACAGCATTTCTATGGATTTTGTGAGAGGGTTGCCGAATACACAGAGGGGACATAATGCCATTTGGGTGGTTGTGGATAGGCTGACTAAATCGGTGCATTTCATTCCGATTGACATCAGTTTTTCTTTGGAGCGGTTGGCTGAGATTTATATCTGTGTGATTGTGAAGCTACACGGTGCTCCGTTATGTATTGTTTCAGATCGAGATCTAAGGTTTACTTCCAGATTTTGGGAAAGTTTTCAAAAGGCGTTAGGTTCCAAGTTGAGATTGAGTTCTGCTTATCATCCTCAGACGGATGGTCAGACCGAGAGAACTATTCGGTCATTGGAAGATTTGCTGAGAGCTTGTGTTCTTGAGCAAGGTGGTGCTTGGGATAGTTATCTTGCATTGGTGGAATTCACGTATAACAACAGTTTCCATTCGAGTATTGGAATGGCACCTTTTGAAGCGTTGTATGGAAGAAGATGTTGAACACCTTTGTGTTGGCATGAATCTGGTGAGAGTTTGGTGGTTGGACCGGAGTTAGTGCAACAAACTACAGAAAAGGTGAAACTTATTCATGAGAAAATGAAGGCTCCTCAGAGTAGGCAGAAGAGTTATCATGATCGAAGGAGGAAAGATCTTGAGTTTTAAGAAGGCGATCATGTATTCTTGAGAGTTACACCGGTAACGGGTGTTGGTCGTGCATTGAAGTTGAAGAAGCTTACTTCTCGGTTTATTGGTCCTTATCAGATATCCGCGAGAGTGGGTGTTGTGGCTTATCGGGTGGCGTTGCCGCCGGATCTTTCGAATTTGCATGATGTGTTCCATGTTTCACAGCTTCGGAAGTATGTTCCGGATCCGTCGTATGTGATTCCAATGGATGAGGTAGAGGTAAGGGAGAACCTTACGGTTGAGGCATTACCAGTGAGAATTTCGGATCGCGAGTTGAAGCGGTTAAGAGGCAAGGATATTGCGCTTGTGAAAGTAGCGTGGGGAGGCGCTGCTGAGGGCAATTTGACCTGGGAGTTAGAGAGTCGGATACGGGAGTCGTATCCGGAGTTGTTCGTCTCAAGTAATATTTTTTAGGACGAAAATTTCTAAGTGGGGGAGAGTTGTAACGCCCCAGTTTTTGTTAGATTTATTTAATCGATTCGATTTAATTATTTTTGGTCTTTATATTATTTTATTCTTGGTTATTATGTTTTATCGCGTTTTGAGAGCGTTTGCGAGATATTTGAGTGTAGGGGTATTTTGGTCTTTTGGCTTGGTTAGATATTTTGTTTTTCATAAAAATAGAAATAGAGCGAAAAATAGAGAGAAAGAAAAAGAGAAGAAGGAAAAGAGAAAGGAAAGAAGAAAAAGAGGAAAAACTTGGAGTTTAAGTAATCGATTCAATCGACACTTTGAAGCGCGATTAATCGGGTAAGGGTGCGAAACTCGGTTATGCTATGGTTGTGTATGATCATGTATGTGTTTGTTGTTTTTTTCCTAGCTTTTCAATTCAAGGTCGATTGAGAGAAAACGAGATAAATCGAGGTTTTAGCGGTTGAAAATTGGTATAAATGCGGTAGAATACTTATGGTTATGATTGTAATATGTTTTGGTTGTTATGATATGGTTTGGTTGGGTTTTGATGGGGAAAATGGTGATTTAGGATGAGTAACAGCGCTGCTGCGAATCCCAGAATTCGCAGGGTCGCAGTGCGAACAAGCAGCGAAGAGGAAAGCGAAGGCTCGTCAGGGCTTCGCAGTGCGAATGGGTGGGCGAATGTTCGCCAGCAGTTCGCAAAGCAAACTTTATGCTGTTTTTTCTCTGCCACGGTTCGCTGGAGCTTCGCACGGCGAATGAGGAAAGCGAATGCTCGCTAGGAGATTCGCATAGCGAACATGACATATTGTTCCATTTTGTTTTCTTCATAACTTTTGATCCGTAAGTCGGATTGAGGCGCGGTTGGGTGCGTTAGAAGGCTAATGAGATGTTCTTTCTTATAGGAATGGTTTTGATATTGGTGGCCGATTTAATTATGTCGGGAATTTGGAAATGTGTCGTTTTGTCAATTTTTACCATTTTAATGGTGTGTATTTGATGTGTTATCATGCAATATGCTTTTGATATATATCGTATGACTTGTGTGCTGTTATATGATGTGAATGTATGTGATGAATTGTTGTGATGATGGTTTGTGGCCTAAGGGCAAAGAAATGCATTGTGTTGTGTTTGATTGTATATGCATGATTATGGATGTGTATATATGTGCATGTGAATGTCATGAGTCATTGTATGCCAAGCATCATGATATGCATTCTTGTGATGTCGTGTGCCCTAGTGGGTGTGAGCGACGAAACGGTTCCAGAGGGAATCTGCTATAACATCGTGAGCCTTATACCGAGAGGACCTAAAGCGATGATTATAGACGATCGTGAGCCTTATACAAAGAGGATCTAAAGCGATCGGATCGTGAGCCTTATACCAAGAGGACCTAAAGCGATCCATAAACGTCGTGAGCCTTATACCGAGAGGACCTAAAGCGACGGGGAACATCGTTTGCCCGACGGGGAGTTACACTAAGTAACAAGCGATAATTCCAATAGTTCCTGAGTGAACTAATGATGAGAATGATGGATGGAACGGTACCGCATTGCATTGCATAGAGTCTTTGTGTCGATCTCTGTGCATTTGCATAAATCATGAATGGATTGATTTTGTGTGGAATTGTGAATGGAATGGGTGAGTTGATATATATATATATATATATATATATATATATATATATATATATATATATATGTTGGTGATAAATGTATTGTGCATGAGTGATATGCCTTGTGATGGATGCATGAGATATGATTTGTGTTGGTTTGCATTCGAATTATGGTGTAAATTGTGGTGAGAATGTTTTATATGTGTATTTTTGTGTTATTAAATAATTGTATGCAATTATATTATAATTGTGTTTCTCACCCTTCTGCTGTTTTGAATGCTCTATGAGGCATTGCAGATTAGATGTTGGAGGTCTTTTTGTGAAGCTTAGGTCTTCATTCTTTTGTCGGTCGACTCTGATATGTAGCACCGGGTAGTCGGGGAGATCGTTTGTGATTATGTGTATATGTATATGTTCTTTTTGGGATTGTACATGTATCACTCTGTGTATGTCAGACAAACCTTTATGTTATATATATATATGAGATTTAGTTGCAGAGTTTCCGCTTTTATTCTGTATCTGAATTGTGGGTGTTAGAAACTGAGTTCCTCTGTTGTGTGCTACCTGATTGTTGCATATCTATATGAGCAGGTTGTTGTATTTTGTTTCAATTGATGTGACGCCTCCGTCTATGCCATGAATGTTTTAATTATACTCTGATTATTTGTTATCGCTTTAATTCCTCGGGGTATAGATTAGGGGTGTTACAACCAACGTGTTAAGAAATCCCACCTTCATCTTAGTCCTGATGATACCAATCAACCTTCCATAGAGTTTTCTGAAGTCTTCAGGGCAAGACACCAAAGCTCCAAGCTTTTTCAACTCTACCAAGTTGGGCTTCTTGAAATTGTACTTCTTAGTGTTCCTTTTCTCAAGATCCATGATACCTATGATTTGCAAGGAAAAAGACGACTGAGTTCCTTAAAACCAACAATGGATCATGAATGCATGGATGAATGTATGCAACACATAAAGCATGCAATACAGGTAAACACATATACAAATATATACATGCAACAAGCACAACAAAGCCTAGGTTTAGAAGTCACGTGCATGGAGCCGTGGTCTACCCATCCCAAGAGGTGTGTATTATGGGTTTATGATCTACAGAACAGGTGTGTACTACGTTTTTTTTTAAATTTAATATATCAAATACATAGTATCATATATAGGGGTGTACACGGGTTGGGTTGGACTCTGTTTGACCTAACCAGTTACCCGACCTGTTCAAACTTCAATGGGTTGAGTTCTTCGTTCAACTAGAAATTTTACTGTCAAAATCGACCTGAACTGATTCGTTCATTTATGGGTCGGGTTCACGGGTTGTGTTTCAAATAAAAAATATTTTTTATGATTCTTTTTGTCATTTAAAAAAATGTAATGTGACTCAATACAAACTTACCCTATAACACTCAAATTCTAAAACACATCATATAATATCTAATAAAATTTATCAACACGACATAACACTTGATGCTAGTATAAAATTTAAAAAGACACGTTATTTCCATAAAATACATAAGTTGGAAATGATACAAAAAAGGAAACAATATTTAATCTTAGAATTACGTAAACTCATTGGTCTATTAGTATTATTCATGGAGAATAAAACTTTTTTGGAAAAATTATGATTATTAGTGAGATATTAATTTTATATTTTTATTTACAATAATAATAAAAATAAGGCAAAATTACTCCAAAGATCCTTCAAGTTTTTTTTTGTAACAAGTTGGTCATTTATGTTTTTTTTTTGTAACAACTTGATCCTTTAGGGTGATTTCTACATCCTCTTTCTCACATTTTGAATATTTAGAAAGTTGTGATTGTTGTATTTCTGATTGCACTTTATCATTTCATACCACTAAAATTAATTGTATCCACAATTAGCACATTCACTCTGTTAAAAAAGGGTAACAATGCACACGTTTGGTAATTTAAAGGATCAAGTTGTTAAAAAAACTTAAAGGACCAACCTGTTATACAAAAATAACTTAAAGGACCTCTGGTGTAATTTTGCCTAAAAATAATAAGAAATTACTAATGGCACATCAATGGGTTGGATCAACGGGTCCGCGGGTTGCAAAACTCAAACCCGACACCCGAACCAAAACTGTACGAGTTAGGTTGGGTATACTCGTAAATAAATGAGTTCGGGTAACTTATGAGTTGGTTCAATTTGGGTCAGCTGGTACATGGGTCGACTCGTACCCATGAAAACCCTTAATCATAGAAGTAACCATTAAAAAAACCTTTCAAAATCCTCTCCTCCAAACCCTTGATGCTTACAATTTTATTATGACCAACCTAAAATAGTTTAGTCTAGGGCTGGACATTTAGTCGGTTTGGATCGATATCGTGCCCAAAACATAAATCCGACGCAAACTGCTGTTTCATTTTTAAAACCCAATTTTGATCGATAAAATTTTGGTTTTTGGGAGATTCGATTAAACCGGTTTGTTGGATAAATCAGGTGGATTTGATTGGTTTAATATTTATTAGGATAAATCCATAAAAAATAGTTTTTATAAAATTCACAAACATTTATTTTTTTAATTTAAAAAAATTATCAAAATTTTAGAAAATCACAAAGACGAATTATTTTGTTATTATTAAAAAAATTATTATTACGTAATAACATTTCAAATGTTATTTGACATGAATTTAATCATTATTATACTTTAAACCACAAATTAAATAACACTCAAAGTTTCATATTGCATGTTCTTGTACTCTTGTGAATAAACAATGTCATTATTGAATTATAAAAATGATAATAACATAATAAATATGGATAAATTTATAGTAATAAAAAATTTTAAAAAAATATTAATTGAGTTCAATCGGGTTTAGTTTTTGAAGGATTCAAAAGAATCATCCGAATCCGACCGAATCAACCCTATAAAATCCAAATTAATCAATTGATTCAATCCAACACCGACCCGATCCGAACCGTTTTTACAAAAAATACAATGGGTCGGTCGATTTCAATCGGGCGGTTGAAATTTGTCCACCCTAGTTTAGTCACTTTAGTTCACATATACTCTGGATCGGGATAAAATAAAACCAAAAGCATTTAACTTGACACCCCCACTTGAACCTGACACCCTCCCCCATTTTGTATGAATAGACAATATTGTCCCTGCAACAATTTTTCACCCATTTTTTGAAATTCATCTTTCACACTCGCGAATTTGAATTCTCTAGGGCGATATCGGAAATTTCAAAATTAGTTTGTTTTTTACCGTAAATTACTAAATTTGCGTGATTTTGTATCGGAAATTTCAAAATTTTCTGCTAAAAATGAAAACAGTTTAACCGAAAATTTCAAAATCTTCGGTACAAACTCACCTAGAAATTCCCGGAAATTTCAGAATTTTCAGTAGTTATAAAAACTTTGTTTTTTACCAGAAATTTCAAATTTTCTAGAAAAATTAGGAAAATTTTATATTTAGTGAAATTTATGGTAGTTGTTAATCTTTTTTATTTTTTTCGACTTTTGCAGTGAAATACAGAGGCAAAGACGTCACTATTGGAGGCAGAGCGAAAGATAGAGCGGCAGACTAGGCTAGGGCTGTTGAGACTGAGTTTTCCCAGATACGGGCTGAACGAGTGGTTCCAACTGTTCACACCGGAAGTAGTTGGCTGAGCAGAGGTAGTTCCGCACACCCCGTAACACCCGACACAGAGTGATTAGATCAGTTGAGTGGCCCAGAGATAGGGTGGTTCAAACAGATGGTGTTGTTGTAGATGGGGTGGTTGTTGATGAGGTGGTAGCTGATGAGGTGGTTGCTGATAAGGTTGTAGATGAGGTGGTCCAGCCAGCAACCGTTGTTGTTGATCTGGTCTCATCTGCTAGTCCTGACACAAAGGTTACGACTCCTTCGACCGAGCCTTCTGTGCACACTGATAGAGGATCCCCTAGAGGACCCATTGACAGGTCGGTGCTTACTGAGTATGTTGACCATGTGGCATACCGACTATGGTAGGGAGAGGTATATATCTTTTATGTTTAACTTTAGTTTATTTATTATTGTGCCATGAAAGCCATTTGCCATTTTTTTAAATTTGTTTGTTACAGGATAATATCCCACTGAAGATGACATCGCACAAGTAGAAGCTGAAGGACTTCCCGAAGACTCTAATGCCTGAGGAGGACATTCAGATTATACGTGAGTTCGAGCTCCTTGATTTTTCCCACTGTTCCTCCACCATGCTCGACGCTCTACTACCTACTGCTTTTGTTGAGAGATGGCACAAGGAGACATCTTCATTTCATCTTCCGTTTAGGGAGATGACTATCACTCTATATGATGTCTCCTCATTGTTCCATCTCCCCATCGGTGGAAGATTCTAGACGGCTCCTGTTATTAGCCCTTCGCCTACATGTATGACTGCTGCACAAGATTTAGGAGTTTCTGAGGATGTCATACTGAATGAGTTTGCTTTCAACATGGGCGTTCACCTTCGTATGTTTTATCTTCGAGAAAGGTACGACAGACATGTTGCGGCTCGAAGTTATGAGGTTGTCGTTAAGGTGTACATGCTACATCTTGTACAATGTATCTCTTTGAAGACAAGTTATGTGTTTATAACAATGCTAGGTACGTGTGGGTGTTCAGTAGCCTCTACGTTGCCAGTTGGGCTTGGGGTGCGCTGCGTTGACCATCCTGTATACAATAATGGGAGTGGAGACAATGTTTGGGACTAGACAACTTGCTCGTTATTTGAGTCAGTTACAAGTATACTTGAAACTATTATTTGTTGTTGATTTCTAATTTAAATGTTACTGTCGCGGTGAGAATCGGATATCAAGCTATTAATTAACTTGAATCGCAAATCATAATTCACCACCAAACTTTGATTTATCCAAAGGAAAGGGGAAAGATCGAAAGCCCTAATTGCAATGCAAAGCAAAGCAAGAGATCTAAGGTTCGGGGGTTGGTTATACCTAGGGAAGGTGTTAGCATCCTAAGTATCTATAGTACTCTACTGGAACCTCTTGTTAGTATTTGTGTTATGCTAAAGTTTGCTTGCTAAGGGAAGTGCTAAGGTAAGGACCTATGGGTATATACACTAAGTATGCTCGCCAAGACATCGCATCTCGTGCCTACGTATCTTGTCTAAAAGAACCAAAGCATTCGCAGTTCCCCTAATAAGATTGAACAAGGTTTGTTGATTGGTTTAGGAGAAGAGACAACTCGTCATCTTAAGTAGAATACTCAACTGAACCACCATAAACATACGGGAGATGGATCTTTGCTTCACATTAAGAGAAGGGCTCTGACTCGGATAAGATCGGCGAGTATGCCACATACCTCTCTTAAGTGGAAAAGAATATACATATTTCTCAACTATGTCATGGGGTAGGAGATTTACATCTCAACTAGGGATGACTCATGTCTAATTCTCTAATGGGAGGAAAAGGGGAGACTAGTTGTAAGTTGTCTAAGTTAAACATCCTAAGCGAAACTATCCTAAAGGAAGACCTAAAAGAAAAAGGGATCAAGCTAAGAATGAGGGGTCTAAACTATCTTAGAAAATGACTAAAGATTCAACAAGGTACCTTTCCTTTGGAAGAAAAGAACAACTACTTGTAAAACAAGTGTTGGAAAAGGGGAGTCTCAAAGTGAAGATGCATAAGAGTCAATGGACCAAAGCCAAAGATCAAAAGAGATGACAAATCATGAGAGGCAGCAAGTATACCACACCATGTCCAACATGTAAAAATGTTCATGAATGAAACCAAACAAACACCAAACCATCAAGCAAACTTGCCACAAGTTTCACCATTCAAAGACAAATGAAAAAGAGAGTTCAACAAGGAACTTATGACTCATAAACCAAGAGGGCAGTAACATCAACAACTCATGAATCTCATATTCAACACCAACATGTCAAAATAAACATCAACATGGATCATATTTAAGCATGAGCAAGATTGTATGCAAATGGCAAGTCAAAACATCATGGAATGGTTCAAACAAAACAAATCATGCATAAATGATCAAATGAACAAACAAGTGCAACTTTGAAACATGACGTCAGAAATGAAACATGCTTTTCAAACCATGAACAAACACATACTCAAACCATATTAACACCTCAAGGAATGTTCCCAAGAAACTAGGTCAAAATTAGCACAAAACATGAATAAAGGATGATCATATTAGCATGGTGTTCAAAAATATAAAAATGAATGGACAAATCTCAAACCAGGGCTCAAACACATGCTTAGACATTCAAATGTGTGTGTGTGAAAGGTTGTTAAAAGAAAGGCACAAGAACCATCCCAAAACCAATCATCAAGGTGAAACACCAAAGGGATCAAGTACAAATCGAGGGCCATTAATGAGTAAATAGAAATCATGTCAAACAAACTCATTCAAGATCAAAAACCACACCACAAAAAACCTTAATGTGTGTACCAAAACACTCTAAAAGACCAGCATAAGAAACAATTGGGAAGGACCTTAAACAAGGCAAGAGTTCAACATTAGGTAAAAAACAACACTTTGAATCATAAAATCAGAAATAATTATCAAATTAAATAAAAGTGAAATTAAAAATTATAGAAAATTAAATAAAACATTAAAATACAATCTTGAATTTTGACAAAATTAAGTATTTTTAATAAAATAAAATCAAACGAAAAAAAAGAAAAGAAAAGAAAAGAAAAGAAAGAAAATAGAAATGAGGGGGTGCAACAGTAAAACATTTGAACTTAAAAACCAATAGCACGTGCAGTGGGCCAAGGACAAGAGGGTACGAAAAATAAAGATTTCTAAGCCCATCAAGTCTGAGTCCAGGATGACTTTGACTATCCCTTGGGTCTATATGGTGGGACTCAAAGAATCTGGTCCCTCTAATTTTGATCAAACGCACCACAAATGAAGCAAGCTGGACCATTGATTTTCACTTAAAAACAACACATCCAAAATTGAAGGTCATGATCTATGGTTCATGAAAGAGCCGAATTCCAACACACTCATCAAAACAACTGAACTCATTAATCCAGTCAGCAGAGCTGGACAACACATGTGTGACAAATGGACAATCAAAGAGTCAAGGGAGAACACCTCAGCAATGCAGGGGACGTCGGAGCTAGGGCTCCGGTCGTCTTCCCCAATGACCTCACCGGAGCTCAAGATTCAAAGGTGATAAAACAATGAAATAAAGTCACGGTCTTGCTTAGTTTTTCACATAGAGTACGAATACGAGTTTTGTTTTCATTTTAAAAGCTTTAAGAAGCCGGAATCAGTGCTCAAAGTTATACCACTTAAACTGACACCAACACAAACCAGAACAACATCATTTCTAACATGATCTGTATCATCTCAGGGACCCAAAAATGCAAAGCATGGAGCTAATGAACATGTAAAGTGCAGGGAAAAAGGAAGAGAAAGATTACCAAACGTAAAGCTTCAAGGAATGTTGTTCCACCTACAAGAAAGCCTTTGAATCTCTCCTTTAGCTTCCAAATCAACTCAGAAGGGCAATGAGAACAATGGAATGAAAAAAATAACTCTCAATACTCTGGTTCGAATGAGTAGGATGTTTTTGAAAAAGAGAGAGAGTGAGACTTAGGGTTTTGTGGCTGCTGATGATCCTCTAGGATTTCACTTCTCTTTTTTGCTTAAATATGTGGACTTGGAGTGGTTATAACCTCTGTTACTGAGGTTTAACCTTGTGGTGAAAATTTGAAAGAGGTATGGAAAATGGAGGGAGGACTTGGTTCGTACAAGCATGGTTAGTGGGAAGGTTTGTCATGTTGTGTAGAGAGCTCAGAGCATGTTCAGAGCAGGCTGGTGGGAGGATCTCACTTGCTGAGCTACTTTGTGAAGTTGCCCTTTAAGTGAAAGGATTCAAAATTTGGCAAAAAACATAAGACCATGTTTAGCTAGATATGGTAATTCTTGGGATGGTATTTTGAGTGAAAAGAAACATCCTATGCGTGTGAAATTTGGAGGATAGAATTGCTGCATGGAACTTGAACATGTGCATGGCAAATGTGACATGAAAACATGTGACCAAGTTGAAATAACCCTTAGAAAGTGATGAAAGAAAACCTTGAAATCTTGTCCAAAAGTGTCACCAAGAGAAGAACTTAGAAAAATTCTAAGTCATGGGAATTGTCATGTTTGTGACACTAACTTTGGAGCATTGTAACTTGGTGAATATTTGTCCAAATGAGGAGTTCTAGTAATGGATGGAAAGCTTGGAAAGAGCTCTACAACTTTCATGTCCAAGGAAAATTGAGATAAGGCTCGTATCATAATGAAAAAAGTCTTGGAAGATTGGTCCATAAAATTTCCAAAACTTGTCAAGTGAAAAACCCTATCTTGGTGACTTCATAACTTGAGTTGAATACATCCAATGGAGGAGTTCTAGTAATGGATGGAAAGCTTGGAAAGAGCTCTACAACTTTCATGACCAAAGGAAATTGAAATGAGGCTTGGATCATGGTGAAAAGTGTCTTGGAAGATTGGTCCATAAAATTGAGATTCCATACTTAGAAACATTTCTAAGTTCAAAATTTCACATCCTTGTTTTTTCTCAACTTTAGGCCTCCATATCTTGGAATTCATGAATCTCCTGAACACTTTTCTTTCTTCAAACTTGAAGTACACCATGTCCTCTTCAATTTGATAGCTAATTTGCTTCATTTGAATCAAGGATGAAGAAGTTACAGATGTTACAAAATGGCCAAGAATTGAGATTCTCACACTTAGAAATTTCTCTTCCAAAACCTTAATCCTTCAAACTTCTTGATTTTATGCTTCCTCTTGATTTCCTTTGATCCCAACTCACAACAACACTTAAGATGATATGTCATGCTCATGGTTGACCTCAAATCTTGAGTTTGACTTTTCAGAGATACAATTGACTTTCTTGAATAGATGAATCTCCACCTTGATTTTCAACCAATCAATACATCTTCTGGGCTACTTGGATACCACAAGTGGGCTTTATGGATGCCTTGATGAGCCTTAGATCATGTCTTAGGGCTTGTGGCCAATTCTTGACCAAGATCCATGGGTGTAGTTGACTCTGTCTTGAAGAAACCCTAATTCTTGATTAGGTACCAATGAAACTCTGAAGAGCTCAATGTGAGGCCATCTTGTGCTTATTTCTTTGATGGGAATGAGTCTCTTATGTGTGTGAAGACTTTCTTGATTGATGATGCCCTCAAGACTTGACTGGCTAAATCTTTGAAGCCTTTTGGAGCAATCCCTAATTCAAAAGTGAATAAAACAAAGCAAAGCAAAACAACAGAAAAGGTTAGCTATGCATGAAATGCATGACCTAAAGAGATGGGATCTTAAGGTTAAAAATTAGGGTGTGATAGTTACGAATAGTATTTCTTAATTATTATTTGTTGTGTATATGTTTTGATATCAGTGCTGGATATACTAGTATTTCCCCACCATCTGTGACAGGCAGTCACATCCCGGTGGTGTTGTTGAGTGCAGGAGGAGGATAGATGTGCTTACTGTAGATGATGTCATATGGACACCATACACTGATCATAGAGTCCACCGAGAGTTTGATGAGATTTCTTTATATTCAGGTTATATGCGGTGGGAGACTATGCTTGCTAGACACTTGCCTGAGATGTGTATGCGACAATATGGTTATGTTCAGAGCATCCCACGACCAGTTCCAGATATACCATTTGTGAGCATTCATTGGTGGTTTCAGAGTAAAATCATTAGCTATGGTCGTGCCATTAAAGGTCGTACCATTGTGAGGATGGTTACTTATAGTGATACTTCACTATATCACACCTTCGCATCATCCCACCGATTGAGCATACAAATGATGTTGGGCCTTCTGATGTTGTGGCTCCTGTCAATGATTGTAACCGGGTTGCCCCCTATTTAATCCTCTTGGACCCGAATGCACGAATCGTGACAACCTTTCGATCATTTGAGATGGAAGGGGATTAAATACAATAGTAGCCCAAAAATTTGACCGGTGAGGATGGAGGTGTATTAAAAGTGAGTATATGTTGGGGATTTGCTTATTTTGAGATATAGAATGGCAGAGACATCTTTGTGTGAGGTCATCTTCTAGGGATTGGCTGAATATCTGTTGGGGAGATTAATCAGTTGCAGGAGAGATGTTTGATGCATATGACAAACGTAAAGTATGCTTGATTTTTCATGATGCATGTTGTTATGTTATGTCGCAATGCGGTTTATGGTGCATGCTAAGGGAAGCCTTAGTATTGTGAGAGTAGACTCTAACTCGTCAGTATCTGCTTGAGGAAAATGTAGCATGGGGAATGTAGCGTGCGATTTTTGTCGGTGACGCGACCACCTTACAGCAATGGTTAGAATTGGGTGTTATTTTCTGATTTCTTATTTATCCTATGAAGCTGGAAAGGAAAGGGAAGATATCTAAAACTAACCTTGCACGTAAATGTTTTCTTTAACAAATGCTAAGAGATTAGGGGGTCGGGGTCAGGTTATACAAAGGGAAGTTGTCAATCACCCAGTGTATATATGGTTATCCATAGACTTTCTATTGCATATTTCTTTGTTAATTTAAATGCTTTCTGGTGTTTGTCTGTCATGGGTTGGGAAAGTTTCTCCTTTGGGAGGTTTAAGAGGATGTTTTTGTTGTTTTCGGACTTTCTGTTGTTTTCGGACTTTTTGTTGTTTTTGGTAAGGTACTGGACCTAAAGTTTTTGATTTGTGTGCTTGCTAAGATTTCGCAATCTTATGCCTACGTATTCCCGTAAAGATACTCAGGAAATCAGAGCAATTATAATAGGAGGAAAGATGTTTGGTGTCTTGTTTGAAGCCCAAGATTGAAGCTAGATGAGTATTTGTGTCTTGTTCAAAGCCCAAGATTGAAGCTAAAGGGGTAACTGAGAGAGAATTTGCCATCTCTAAAGGGAGAATATCTCACCTATTCATCACAAAATGTTAAAGGATTGGTTATAAAGGGATTACTTTAACTGGGATATGTGAATCCAACAATGCCATAATTTCCTTTATAAGGGTGATGTCATGAAGGAAGAAACTTTAACTCAGTATTGAGCAATTCCATTTTTCCTTATGAATCTTTAATGCTAAGAGAGGGACATTGGCATGGATGTAAATAATCCAGAGGCTTGCCACTTACAGCAGTTAGATGAGAGATGATTTTTTACCAGGATAAGAGAAGGACTCCAGCTTGGATTTTGAATCAACAAGTGTGCCACTTACAGCAATTATCTGGGAAAAAAGATTTTGGTTTTCTGTTTTGATGTGTGATGTATAAAGAAAATATCCTCCTGCAGAGTGGACTCAGGGTCTCATCTGAGGGGATGTTGATTTTTGTGTGCCTTGATCAAAGCCCAAGGTTGAAGCTAAAATGTTGACTCTACTAGGGGAATTTTATATCTATCTTGCACAAAGCCCAAGATTAAGGCTAAAAAGAGATTGACTCCACTGGGGAGGTTTTATCTGTCTTGTACAAAGCCCAAGATTGAGGCTGACTCTACTGAGGAAACTCATTATATAAAGCCTAAAGGAGGCTGGTTGGGGGAAATTCTTATATGAAGCCTAAGAGGAGGCAACCTTCTGCTGAGGATTATTGGAATCCAGAGACAGGTCCATGTGTGTTAGGGAATCCCAAAGGTTTTACTCTTTCTGGGGATCAAAGGGAGAGTTACAGTATCAAATACCATGAGGCTCTAATTCCGTTAGGGTTTTATTGATGGTAAATTGACCCTGGCTGGGTTTTTTAAGGTGAAGGTTTAAACCTTGAGTTTGAAAACCTATGGAGGTTTCAAACTCTGCTGGAGATTAGTGTATTGATGAAATGATCAGGGTTTTTTCCTGTGCTTTAAGGAAACTTAAGGGTTTCTTTGAGATCCAAGAGGAGATGAGACTTTCCAAGTCTACTGGTATGAAGAGGTTGACTCTTAGTTGGAGAATAATCTTTGTATGATGCCCAAGAGGAGGCTGGGACTGTCCAAGTCTCTCATGTAGTGGTAGGTTATGGTTGTAAAGAGAGATCTTTGTATGATGCCCAAGAGGAGGTTGTGGTTTTAAGGGATGAAGATCAACCCCAGAATGGTCTGATGTTTTGGAATTCTAACTCTCTAGAGGATTGAACTAGTAGAGATGACTAAGTTCTGTCCTATACCTGTAGGAGGTATTTGGGTCCTTGTACTAAGCCCAAGAGGAGGCTGAGAACTTCTAAGAAGCTTGGGGGTCCTTGTACAAAGCCCAAGAGAAGGCTGGGGATGCTTTTAGGAAGCCTGTGGGTCCAAGCCTAAGAAAAGTTCAAGAAAGGTTTCACCGGGAATAAGTCATTTCTTTTCAGAACAGTTCTAAGGTTTGAAGAAATTCAAGAGAGGTTTCATCGGGAATTAATCCTCTTTGGGGAAATGAATTTCTTGTACACATATATTTCTAAGTTAGGACAGTCTTGAGAAAAGTTTCACCGGGAATAATGTCTTTCTCTGTTCCATATTGTATAAGCCCAAGAGGAGGCAAGACTGTATCTGGAATTTCCTATGGGGAACTAGTTTTGACTGTGTTGAAAGAGTAACCACTGGTTTGATCTAAACCTAGACCTAGCTGTTGGGAAAAACTCTAAGCAAGTATATACAAGCATATATATATGGATGAAATATATAAACAAGTATGTATTGAAGAGATAGTGGAACTTACAGTTGTGCAAGCCCAAGCATAGTAACTACAGCTGTATGGTTAGCTATTCAAGAAATTGAAGAAGTTTTGATAAAAATTTGAATTTGAATCTAAATAAAAAAGAAAGTTGTTTAAAAGGAAGTTTGGGGCTTATACTCACAGGGAGGCCCAGATGATCTCTTTTGGAAAGGCGACGATCGCGTCGTAGTTTTAAAAATCATAAAGGGACTTATACAATGACAGAGGCCCAAATTATTGTATTTATAAAGAGGATGGGTCTTACACTCTATTAGAGGCCCAAGAGTTTATTTTTATAGAAGATATGGGGCTTACAACTCAAGCAGATGCCCAGATGATCTCTTTTGGAAAGGCGAAGATCGCGTCATAGTTTTGAAAATCACAGAGGGACTTATACAATGACTGAGGCCCAAGTTATTTATGTACAAAGGAGGTTGGGTCTTAAACTCTATTAGAGGCCCAAGAGTTTATTTTTATACAAGAGATGGGGCTTACAACTCAAGGAGATGCCCAGATAAAAAACAACGATCGCGCAGTTATTTTGAAAATTGTATCGGACTTATACAATGACTGAGGCCCAAATTATTTATTTACAAAAGAGGTGGGTCTTACACTCTATTATAGGCCCAAAAATGATTGAGAAGAAGAAAGATGGGACTTACAACTTAAGAGGAGGCCCAGATGAATATTGTTTTGAAAACGGCGATCGCGCCGAGATTTTTTAATATCGTATCGGGACTTATACAATGACTGAGGCCTGAAAATGTTTCTTTACAAAGGGATGGGACTTACACTCTACCAAGAGGCCCAAAAATGATTGAGAAATGTTTGAAAAATTAAAATTAAGAGAAACCCTAATTTTAATTAAAAAATAAATAATTTTTAAAGGAAATTAAATATAAAATGATACAAAATATCAAATATATTTAAGAAAAAGTGGTCAACTTTAAAAAATAATTTGAAAAATCATGTTTAATCACATGAAAGCTTGAAATCCAATTGGTTTTGAAAAATCAAGGTGGGAATTTCATTTTAAAAATGTTTAAAACAAATAAAAATGAAATTAAATTCAAAAATCAAATTATATTAAATAAATAATATAAATGTGATTTTCTTTTAGAATAAAATATTTAAACAGTTTTGTGACTTTTTAAAAAAAGAACCAATAAAAAATGATGAAAAATGAGATAGAAATTAATTTTTGAAATCATTTAATAAAAATATCAAATATTCAAAAATTCAAATATTTGAAAATGGTTCCAAGGCCATCTTCTTCTTCCTCACGACTACCCGTCATATCTAATTTGCAAAACCTCTCATATCTCTCTGATTACTCAATGAAAATGACTTTTGTACCCATGAAACTTGCTCGTTTTTTAACAAGGATTCCAATGGTACCAATTAATTGCATTTATATTAAGTGTGGAGTGAGAAATCAGAAGATGAACTCAGGAACCCTAATTTTTGCAAGAACACTATGAAATCCTATACACGATTCATACATAGCAATTGGTTGAGGGGAAACACTCTACATAAGTGCAGAAGCATGTTTGTAACTTGAAAACACATTTATGATGCATGGATCATAGAGTTTGAGAGTGTCAGGCTTACCTCTTGCAAGAAGAATTTGAATTTTATGTTGGAGGTGTTACAGATGTTGTGTAATGATCTGGACAGCTTCAATGGACCTCAAGTAATGTGTTTGAAGGCTTGGAATGGATTGAATCAGCTTGGAACTTGTTGTGGCACCTCAACTGCAAATAGGCCAAAAAGCTTGAGCAAATGGGGGTGAATTTGTGATTCTGATGTTCCAGATGAGTTTTAAGGTTATGGATCACTCATATATGATGTATGTGAGGTGTTGGCATGATTGGATTTGATAGAATTACTCTCAAATGGAAAATTTGAATGTTACTTGAACGAGAAGCAAAATCTGGTTTTTTGAGAGTGATTTGGAGGAAAGCATGTGTTATGGTGCTTTGGTGTACTTGAATTGATCAGAAAAAAGCTCTATTTATAGTAGAGCAACTTTGTTTTGGGAGCAATAATGATTGGAGGTTGGATCACTCCAATATTCATTGAACTTTGTCATGTAGCCAAAGTCTCCTCTAGCCATTGACTTGGGTCAATCTTGTAGGCCTATGGTCTTCTGATGCTTGAGTTTATCTTGACTCATTTGTAATGTTATGGACTGATACATGCCAGCTTTATGCATACATTCAATTCCTCGTGACAAATTTGAAAGTTTTGGATTTGAACTTTGAATGTCACATGCCAAATGATGAGGTTTTGGACTTGCAAGGCTCTATGGTGTTGTAGCTCTGCAGAGATCATGTTCATTGCACTTTAGAAACTTGTCTTGTATGGTGACAAGGCTTGCCAAGTCATGGAAATGACAAAATCGTGGGGCAAGTGCAAGACTGTCTTGCAAAACCAGTCTTGGAGGTGTCATGTTTCCATGCTCATAACTCCCTACTGAAGTTGAATTAGGATGAGTTTTGGTACTCTTTGGAAAGCTTGTATATACTACTTTAACTTTGATGTCCAACATTGGTCTTGAATCAACTTGGATCAAGGTGAAAAATGGCCTCAAAGTTGGTGAAAATCCAAGACAGATTCTGTCCAAAATTTTCACTAAGTGTTGGAAAAAGTGGCCATTTTCATGTTTTTGTGATTTTGATCAATCCATAACTCAAAATCATGATGATTTGGAATCTAATGTAGTTTACAATTTTGAAGTATGTAATGAGAGCTTTAATTTGAGCTTTGGATGGAAGCAAATGGCTTTATGGTTTGGGAGTTATGACCTTGCAAAGTTGGTACCAAATCAATTTTGTTCCATAACTTAGAAAAATTTAAGTTTTTTAAGGTTGCCCCTTTTTCAAGTAACCTCACTTTTCTTGATTTTTCTTGATGGATGATGATCCAAACCATGAATTAACATTGTTTTTGACTTAGGGAAGCCTTGTTTGTCAAGAAATTCAAAAAGTCAAACTTGGTTTTTGGCACAGTTGACTTTTTATCAGATGAATTTCAAACTTTGTGATCCTCTATGAAATCAAGTCTTTGATCTAATTCAAACCTAATGGATGGATTCCATAGGTGTGTTAGAGTGTCTTGAATCATGTCCCAAGGTTTGGGATCATGTCTTGGTCAAAAGTCAAAGGTACAGTTGACTTTTCATCAGGAAACTCTAATTGGCCCAGATGAATTTGAATCTTTGTATTGCTTGTGAACCGAGCTCTTTTAGTCAATCCAACCTTGAGAATGGATCAATATGATGGATTGGATGTCTTCAAAACACTTCTTGAGGTCTTGGCTCATGTCTTGCTCCAAAAGTCAACTTAGGGGTGAATTAGGTCAAGAAACCCTAATTCTTGATTTTTTATGAATGCATCCCCTAAGAATATTTTGACTCTATGATTGGGTCCATGAGGTCCCTTTGAGCTTCTTGGGTCATGTTCTGAAGTATTGGCTCATGCCCAGGTGAAAATTTTCATCTGGAGGCCCTAGTCGACCAAAACCCTAATTTGGTGACACTGGCGATCTTGAGGCCCGATCCACGTGGAATGTTGCAATCTTGTGTTTGATTCTTGATGTGGGAGTCCTCTTGATCCTTTATAGATGCTTGAGAGGCTAGACAAGTTGAAGATCATGTCAATTCTTGATTAATCCTTTGTCTAAGTGCTCTGGGAGGGCTCAAAAACCCTAATTCCTGGTTGAGGTGAGTGCTCAACAATCCTTGAGAAGATTGATGAGGTATGATGGTACATCCGTATTGTGGTGATGATTTGCACAATCATGGGAAATCTTGGTGGTTAAAATTTGGGGTATGACAGATGCCTTTATTTAATCTTCTTGGACCCGAAGGTGTGAATGGCGAAGATATTCGGACATTCAGGGTACAAGAGGATTAAATATCGGAATACCCGAAATTTTGATTGTGGTTGTGAATGGTGGCTGATTTGCTCATCCATCTTCTTTTACTAAATAATGTTACTTAGAAAAGGGTAAAACTTCCCCTCGATCCTGGTCTTCAGCCACGGAACTGGTCTTAGTTTCTTTTGAAATAAACTTCCCCTCGATCCTGGTTTTCAGCCATGGAACTGGTCTTAGTTTTCTTTTGAGATAAACTTCCCCTCGATCCTGGTCTTCAGCCATGGAACTGGTCTTAGTTTCTTCTTGTCGAGTTCTTTTCTTGACAAGGAATGTTATCCGTTGTAGCGGTCTTCATCAAACTTTTCGCCAAGTTTTACTGGGGAGACGCCATTTGATGGAAAAAGATTTGATTTCAGACTTGCTGGGGAAACCCATTCGTCTGAACTGCAGAGGTGTGTAAACTTCTCTGTGGGAGATGCCATTTGTCGACCCTACTGGGGAAAACGAGTCTCTTGAGAGACCGCTTTTTGCTTGGTGAGGTTACATCATACTTTCCTTCGAGACCTTTCTCGGAGAAATGCCATGTGATGTGATCCAATTTTGAGGTGCTGATGACTTCATTAACAACGAATTTCTTGGGAGAAAACCTGATGTATTGCCGAGAGTCTTCGGTTAAGAGGCTTTCTTTGGGGATTTTCCTTAATCCGGGAAAGCGAAAATATCATCTTCTATGGTGAAGAGTGATGTTCCAAAGGTGTATGTCGAACTTCTTCTCGCCTTTCAGAGGTTCAAGTTATCAAAGTGGTCGAGGACAGGCTCCAATCCAAAAATAAACTGGGGAGAGATTGCTCATACGATACATTTCCGGATGAGGAAAAAACTTGACAACTTTATCGGTGGGAGGACGTTTATTACTTGGGGGTGAGTATGACCAGAGTGATATTAATGCAACATGAATATGAATATGAATCAATTATGTATGATGTATGTATGTTTATGCTGACAAAACAGACGCGACATACGGACTGGTGAATGAACACGACTGGATACTCTGCCACTGTGGGGGATAAAAAGTATCAGTGGTTCAAGATAGTAATCATTTCCTGCTTAGGAGGGGTAGACCCTACTAGGAAGAAAAAACCATCAATTGGTCTTCAGAGGTAAGAACTCTGTCGGGGATATCAGATGGGGCATTACATCTGAAATAGTTGATCCTTCATTCAGGTGTACTGGGTTAAAATGAGTACTTGGATTCTACATTTTGAGGTTTAATCACTTCTGGAGAAGCCATCAATGTTCCTTCTTGTGCTCCGTAGTCAAAAGAAATTGCCATTATTATTTTAAAAGCAGAAGAAAATTTGACAAGTAAATTCATTTTTGTTTTGTTTCAAGAATCGTTGATCATATAAAAAATGTCATTATGTAAAGTAAAATAAATGAGAGTTGCAAACAAAAGCACTAGGGCTCAAATTTTATTGATAGGATGGTAATCAGCCAAACGCGTGATCCCTTAGAGCATTACAAAGTTTAGAAAATGGTAATTTAACAGAAAAGGGGCTACATTGAAACATAACGACCGCTATCCTTCCACCAACTTTGAATTCTGGACATTCTGAGCTTCTGTCCAAGGTGACCTTGACTGAAGTTTTTTTTTACGGATGGCGCCACCGCTGGGGATCTAACCTTGTCAGACATAGTTACTTGCCATGAATCCCTAATTTTTGCATAGATTGCCTTTTAAGGTTTTCAATCCATCGGGATGACTTTTGCTTATGTCTCTAATTTTTTCCTGGACCGCACTTTTGGGTTTTCAATCCACCAAGACGTTTTTTTCTTTTATTTTATTTAGGCGAAGTATTTCTTGACTACGTCAACATTTGTGGAGTAGGTAAACTCCTATCCATCCATGGTTGCGAGTCTCAGGGCACCGCCTGAAAAGGCTTTTTTAACAATGTAAGGGCCATCATAATTCGGAATCCATTTGCCTCTGGAATCAGTGAGGAATGATTGTATCTTTTTGAGCACAAGGTCTCCTTTCCTAGAGACACGGGGTCGAACCTTTTTGTCAAACGCCTTCTTCATTCTTTGCTGATATAACTGACTGTGACATAAAGTCGTCATTCTCTTTTCTTCGATTAGGTTCAGTTCATCGTGTCTGCTCTGACACCATTCAGCTTCTGTTAACTTTGCTTCCATCAATACCCTGATTGATGGTATCTCTACTTCTATGGGAGCATTGCTTCCATGCCATATACCAGAGAGAAAGGGGTTGCCCCTGTTGAAGTGCAGACAGATGTGCGATAACCGTGAAGAGCAAAGGGTAGCATCTCATGCTAGTCTTACAACCATCTTCTGAATGATTTTCTTGATATTCTTGTTAGCCGTTTCTACCACTCTATTCATTTTAGGTCGGTAGGGAGATGATTTATGGTGCTCGATCTTGAACTCAGCGCACAACTCTTTCATCATCTTGTTGTTCAAGTTGGATCCATTGTCAGTAATGATCTGGCTTGGAACACCATAACAGCATATGAGGTTGTTCTTGATAAATCAGATTACCACTTGTCGGGTTACATTGGTGTATGATACTGCTTCGACCCACTTAGTGAAATAGTCAATGGCTACCAGGATGAACCGATGTCTGTTCGAAGCCTTGGGTTTGATCATGCCAATCGTGTCGATTCCCCATATAGAAAAAGGCCACTAAGAAGAAAGAACTTTGAGATGCGTTGGCAGTACATGGATTTTGTCAGCGTATATCTGACACTTGTGACACCTCCTCATGTACTTGTAGCAATCGGATTCCATTGTCAATCAATAATATCCTGCTCTCAGAATTTTTCTTGCCATTGTGTGTCCATTGGCATGAGTACCAAAGGATTCTTCGTGAATTTCTTTCATCAGTGTGTTTGCTTCTTGTCTGTCTACGCATCTGAGCAAAACCATGTCAAAGTTTCTCTTATAGAGTGTATCACCGTTCAGGAAGAAGTTGCCAGCCAGTCTTCTAAGGGTCTTCCTATCTTTTCTTGATGCCCCAGACGGGTATTCTTGTCTTCGTAGGAAGCATTTGATATCGTGATACCATGGTCTGTCATCGATGACTGCTTCAATCGTGAAGATGTAAACGGGCCTATCAAGGCGTATTATGTCAATATTAGGTACGTCATTCCAATTATTTACAACAATTATGGAAAAGATAGTGGCTAGTGCATCAGCCATGTGATTTTCTTCACAAGGGATATGATGAAACTCGATTCTGTTGAAGAATGGTATCAACCTTCTCGCGTAATCTTTGTAAGGAATCAATCCTAATTGGTATGTGTTCCACTCTCCTTTGATCTTATTTATAACCAGGGATGAGTCTCCATACACATCCAAATTCTTAATCCTTAAGTCAATAGCTTCTTCGAGACCCATGATACAAGCTTTGTATTCCGCCTCGTTGTTTGTGCATTAGAATGTCAGTTGGGCGGTGAAAGGAATATGGGTACCCTGAGGTGTTATGATGATTGCCCCAATTCCGTTTCCATAAGTATTGACAGCTCCGTCAAAAATTAGTCCCCATTCGGAACTTGGTTCTGGCCCTTCGCTGGGTAGTGGTTCATCGCAATCTTTCATTTTTAAGTACATGACATCCTCGTCTGGGAAGTCAAATTCGACTGATTCCTGACCGTCAATCGGTTGGTGAGCCAAATGATCGGCTAAATTACTTCCTTTGACGGCTTTCTGAGCATGATACTCGATGTCTTATTCTGATAACAACATCTGCCAACGGGCAATCCTTCCTGTGAGAGCAGGCTTTTCAAAGACGTACTTGATCGGATCCTTTTCGGAGATTAACCAAGTAGTGTGACAAATCATGTACTGGCGAAGACATTTGGCTGCCCAAGCCAGAGCGCAACAAGTTTTCTCGAGCATAGTGTACCGAGTTTCACAATCCGTGAACTTCTTGCTTAAGTAGTAAATGGCAGACTCTTTTCTTTTTGTCTCGTCTTGTTGGCCAAGCACACAACCCATGGAGTCTTCCAAGACTATTTGGTAGATGATCAGTGGTCTTCCCTCCACTGGAGGAGACAGAATAGGTGGATTCAACAGGAATTCTTTGATGCTATCGAAAGCCTTTTGGCAATCTTCTGTACATACACAGCTTTGATTTTTTTCTGAGTAGTTTGAAGATTGGCGTGCATGTCGCGGTCATAAGGGATATGAATCTTGAGATGTAATTTAGACGTCCCAAAAATCCTCTGACCTATTTTTCAGTCTTTGGTGAAGGCATTTCTTGAATTGCCTTAACCTTGTCAGGATCAGCCTCAATTCCTTTTTGGCTAATGATGAATCCTAAGAGTTTTCCTGAGCGGACACCGAACGTGCACTTATTGGGATTTAAGCGGAGTTTGTATTTTCTTAGACGCTCGAATAGCTTTGATAGGTGTGTCACATGCTCTTATTTTGTCTTATATTTGGCAATCATGTCATCGACGTACACTTCAATCTCTTTGTGCATCATGTCGTGAAACAGAGTTATCATGGCCCTTTGATAGGTTGCTCCTGCGTTCTTCAGACTGAATGGCATTACCTTGTAACAAAAGGTGCCCCATGGGGTGATGAATGAAGTTTTCTCCATATCTTCCGGCGCCATTTTGATTTGATTATAGCCCGAGAATCCATCCATGAAGGAGAAGACTTTTAATTTTGTTGTACTGTCTACCAGCATGTCAATGTGTGGTAGGGGAAGTCATCCTTCAGACTTTCTCTATTCAGATCCCTGTAGTATACACACATTCTGACCTTTTCGTCCTTTTTCAAAACTGGCACTATGTTGGCTAACCATCGAGGATATTCTAGGTGGCAAAGAAACCTGCGTCGATCTGTTTCTGCACTTCCTCCTTAATCTTGATGGCCATATCTGGATGAGTCCTTCTCAGTCTTTTTTTACCAGAGGACATTCTGTTTTCAGTGGAAAGTGATGTTCCACGATGCTGGTATCCAACCCTGGCATGTACTTATAAGACCAAGCAAATACATCTGGAAACTCTTTGAGAAGTTGTATCAAGCCTCCTCTGATAGTTGGATTGAGCAGTGCTTCAATCTTAACTTCTTTCTTTTCTTCTTCTGAACCTAAATTGACCATTTCCAACGGCTCTTTGTGAGACTCAATAGACCTCTCCTCTTGCCTGAGTAGTTGAGAGATCTCTTCTAGAATTTCTTCATCCTCTTCTTCTTCAGCTTCAAATACCGGGAATTCAAAGTTGGGAGAAGGCATTTGATCGTATGTTTCAATGGGGTTTAAAATAAGCAATCTGCATGACATGATGATTCAATTTTTAGCAAAGATAGAGAGAATGCAAGAGTGCGTGTAGTGTATTTTTTGAAAAATGCTTGTTTTTATTTCAGGTTGTTTTTTTTAGGATTACCATTTTTTGGAAAAAAAGTGAAAACAACAATAAATACGGGAATGACAGAATGACATTATTTATTCATGATTTGTCGATTCTTGAAGCTCACCCTATAAAACAAAACTCTATCGCTTTGGGCAAAGCGAAGAGGGACATTTACAGAAAAGTGAGCCCTATAAAACATCCATTTCACCCGGGCAAGGTGAATGGTCAAAACAAAGATGGTAATTACTTCGACTTATGGACAACTTTCGGGACATCGACTGCAACCCAATGGCAATGAACTCCTCTTTGAATCACAAAGTTTAGTACTTCCCTTCTTGATTTGTATTAAAAAATAACGCTGATTTCTGGTGGAGTAGGATCATTAGAGTCTTCCTCCCATGTAGAGTTGTCATAGGAGAACCCTTATGTCGCATCTTCCATAGTGTTTTCACTCTTAAGGGGATCTCCCCAACCTGTTGGCTAGATGTCCTCAAGCCTGAAGCGAGAGCTTTCGGGAGCAGTGTATTTGATTAGGAAGTCGTACTTGCCGCTTGGCTGTCCCAAGGTGTCCCATGTTTCTGTGGGAATGGATGAGTCATCTTCCTCAATGACGTTGATTTCAGGAATTGCGTAGTTAATGAACTCTCGTCCTGCGATCCTTGCGAATTCATTAGCATGGTTTTGGATACTCTCGGAGTGTCCTGGGTAATGATTCCATGACTCTAGGGGAGCAGGTGTGTTCCTTTCAAGATTACCCAGTTGATAGGCATTGTCTGGATGACTCTTTTGCCCCAAGTCTTCTGTGTATGGCTTCCAGATAGGCAAGTCATCCAGGGGATCATAATAGTCATAGTCAAAGTTGTTTTTCATTAGATTGTCTTCTTCTAATGAATTGGGTGGAGCATGGCATCCTTCAGGATCACAATTTCCATAGATCATCTGGACGTCTGATCTTGGTATATATCTCGGGCTCGACTTTGGAAAATAGAATGGCATGTGCGCTTCTTCCCGAGACATATAACCGTCATGGTTAAGGTAGGATTTCCATTCTTCATCCATATCGGAGGAATCGTTCCCATCGATGGTGTGTACTTCTTGAGGTACTGGGTGGAGGAAGCCTCCACTGTGGAAGAAATCCTGAATAGGACAAAAATTTCGTCCTTCTTTGTAGTCTGGGCACAGGACGGGGAGAAACCAAGACCTTTTCTTGTTTTGTTATCAGTAGGAGTTACTATCTGTCTCCATCCTTTTATGTCATTACTCCCAATTACTTTGAGAGCGTCTTTGTATGAGGAAATCGACGTCCCTCTTTCTTGTTGATTCTCATTGCTTGCCAAGAGTGCTTGGAACTGAGTCCCAACAACCTCCTCTGATTCTACACAGGAGAATGATGATAAGTTGCTCACGATTAAGGCTTGCTCTCCGCATACTATGACTAATTTGTCATTCTTGACGAACTTGAGTTTCTGGTGAAGTGTCGAAGTGACTGCCCCAGCTTCGTGTATCCAAGGTCTTCCTAATAAATAGATGTATGCTGCTTGGATGTCCATGACCTGGAAAGTGGCTTGGAAAGTGTGAGGACCGATGGTTATGGGAAGATCGACTTCGCCGATAATTGTTTTTCTAGATCCGTCAAAGGCTTTGACGATAATCTCACTACCTCTCATCGGAGCTCCTTGAAATGATAGTCGTACCAGAGTTGATTTTGGCATAACATTCAAAGGTGATCCCGTATCCACCAGTACGCTGGCTAAAGCATCGTCTTAGCAATTAACTGTAATGTTGAACGCCATATTATGATTCTTTCCTTCTCCCGGTAGTTCTTCATCACTGAATCCTAAATTGTTACAAGATGTGATATTGGAGATGATGCTGTCAAATTGTCCTACTGTCACATCTTGTTCCACGAAGGCTTGTTCTAAGACTCTCTGTAGAGCTTCCCTGTGAGCTTCTGAACTAAGTAGGAGAGACAATACGGAAATTCGAGAAGGAGTTTGCAACAATTGATCCACAATGTTGTACTCGCTTTTCTGGATGAGCTTCGGCATCTCATCGTTGTTCTTTACAGGTTCTGGATTACTGGATTGACCAACTTGTTGGTTAGGAACTTTTGTTTGAGGTTCCTTTTCTTTGGCAGGTTCTCCAACTCCTCTATTGAAGATCGGACCGCTCCGAGTGACTCGACTGATGTCGGCAATGTTCAAAACAGAGGGTAATGGAGTTTCTTTTCCATTTTTGATGGTCGTTGCACCGTACTTGTAAGGGATAGCTTTTTCGAACTTGTACGGTATTGAACCTGGCAAGTAGATAACCACATTGGGTTTTTGGGCCTTTTGACTGTCGTAGGGCACCTCAATCAACTCCTGGTTGGGAACTTTTCTTCCATCAAGAGGGATCTTTGATTCATTGAGTAGAGGAATTATGGCGCAAACGTCCTTGGTTATTCCATGATCGAAGATTATGACAGCGATTTTGTTCTGACCAGGGAGGTAATCTTGTATCATGTTGATCGACCCAGAACTCGAACATGGTTGAATCTCCTTCTGGTCCAACTGATTCTGGAAGGCTGCTCGCACTAGATAACATCCTTGGTTATTTTCTGAGCATACTCTACAGCGCTCATAATTGTGAGGTGGTACCCGACCATATCCGCTTTGTATGCAGTGCATCTTCACTAGATCTGTTTCTATTGAGCGGATATCACGACTTTGATGTCTACTAGGATTCCCATCAGTCATGCTAATCTGTTGAGTATCTTCATCTAGGTAAATCGGAAGCCACCAGTGGTTCAACAGATATTGAAGTGTTTTTTGCACAAGCGCACACCCTTGGTTGTCTTCGCAACATTCTTTACAGTTTAGATAATCATGTGAAGCCAAAAAACTGAGTCTGACCTGCTTAGCATGTAATTCCACCAGACTGGTATTCATCAAGCGTATGTCAAAGATTTGAACCATATTGACTTGATGGTCATTCCTTTCATGGTAATCTTGGATCCATCCGAGATCCATTTGACATTGGAGGGCCTCTTGTACAAAAGAGCATCCCTGATTGTCTGTTGAGCAGATTGGACAAGTGCTGTAATCGTGCCGTGGCAGATTGTAATACCGACTTTGTCTTGAATGCATTGCCACTAAATTGACATTCATTGCACGGATGTCGTGGTTCTGAACAATGTTAGGATGTGCATGGGTCATGTTTACGTCACGAATCCAGTGATCCTGAATCTAGCCCAGATCCATTTGTTCTTGTAGAGCTGCTTGTATTATGGCACACCCTTGGTTGTCCTTGGAGCAGATATCACACTGATGATAGTTGTGAGATGGCACATGGTCGTACCCGCTCTGTTTGCAAGGCATCTTTACCAGGTTGGTTCCTAGTAAGCGTACATTGTGAATTTGATAACTGTTGACAGACTCTCTTTCTATCAAATTTACTGTAGTCTTATTATGTTGCGGTAATGGGTTTGTCTGAACATTTGGATTTGTATCCTTGAAAGATAAAAATCCATTCCTGACAAGCTTCTGTACATCGGACTTGAAGCTGAGACAATTCTCAATGTTATGTCATGTTCCTCCTTGATGATAAGGGCAAGCTTGATCTGCTTTGAACCAAAAAGGTGGATTTTCTGGTACTGTAAGAGGAGTCTTGGTCTGAACATGCCCCTTGGCCAGTAGAAGTGGAAATAATTCTACTTACAACATCGGTATAGGGTCGAACCCTGATGGTCGTGTAGTACGATTGTTATTATTGTACTGCGGGCGAGCCTGCTGAAAAGGCTGTTGCAGCCTTTGCTGATACTGTTGTTGATTTGGTTGGCTCTGAGCAACCTGAGGTTGATAAGTCGAAGCTGGCGCTGGGTTGATAGCGGGAGTTATTGCTGCTATCGGTTAATACCTTCTCCTTTGCTTTCCCAGAGAGATAGTACTGATATCTTGGTCTTTCTTCTTTTGGAAAGCACTACCGTATCTTTTAGTACTACTGGATGGCTCTGCATCCTTGACCAATCGTCCTTCTCGGACGGCTTCTTCAAGGCGTACTCCCATGTTCACCATTTCAGTGAAGTCACTGGGCGTACTGGCAACCATTCGGTCGTAATAGAACGAGCATAAGGTTTTCAAAAAAATCTTGGTCATTTCCTTTTCCTCAAGAGGGGGACAGATCTGGGCGGTGATTTCATGCCATCTCTGAGCATATTCCTTGAAAATTTCCTTATCCTTTTGCGACATTGCTATGAGCTGGTCCCTATCTGGTGCCATGTCCAAGTTGTATTTATACTGCTGAACGAAACCTGCTCCGAGATCTCTGAAAGTATTGATCTTGGTGCGGTTTAAACCCATGTACCATTTGAGTGCGGCACCGGTTAAACTGTCTTGGAAGTAATGAATTAGTAGTTGTTGATTGTCTGTCTGGGTAGAAATTTTTCGAGCGTACATCACCAAATGACTATGAGGGCAAGAGTTGCCTTTGTATTTTTCAAAGTCAGGCACCTTGAATTTGTGCAGTATCTTTACATTAGGGACCAAACAAAGGTTGGCGGCATCCTTTCCGAATAAGTCTTGACCGCGAATGGTATGCAGTTCCTTCTGCATTTCCAAGAATTGTTCCTGGAGTTCATTCATCCTTTCGTACACG
Organism: Lathyrus tuberosus; assembly: GCA_022829125.1. Taxonomy (NCBI): domain Eukaryota; kingdom Viridiplantae; phylum Streptophyta; class Magnoliopsida; order Fabales; family Fabaceae; genus Lathyrus; species Lathyrus tuberosus. The sequence goes on from JALAZF010000021.1 coordinate 288,001, forward strand.
TCTTCGTTTCTGCCAGAAGTTGCTTGTGAAATCTGTCCTTTCGGGATAGTGTGTACCACTGGTTGTGGTATAGTTATTATTGCGGTGACTCTTGGTGCTTCAGTGACCTGAAGTTTGTAACCTTCAGGAGTTTTGGTTGTAACCCTTGCATCTTTATTTCCCTAAATTTGTAACCTTCGGGTCCAGCGGTTCCTGCTACGGCTTCTGGGTCTTCAGTGACTGGTGGGATATATCCTTCAGGTATAAAATTGAAAGGCATGCCCCAGGGGCAACCTTTAGGCATGTTGTACCGAGGGTGATTATCATGTGTCTCAAACATGGGTGTAGATGTAATCTCTGAGATCACAGTCCTTTGATGCTGTTGCTCCTGAGCTGCGGCCAAGGATTGCATGTTGCTGTGAAGTTTTTCCAAACTTTATTTTAGAGCGTCGATTTCTTCTCTCAGCTCTCTGTTCTCTTCTTCGAAATCGTCCATTTTCTTTTGTTGATTGGCCCGAGTGTTGTATGAATAAGACACTTTGACTCTAGGATTGTGACATATACGTGAGACTCAAGGATAAAAAATGTGTTATGTGAGAATGATGAATGATATGCAATGACATATTTTTTAGTTTTTGTTTTCAAAAGAAACTTCAACAAATAGATTGCAAATATCACACAGTGGGAGGGGCCCTTTTATTGAATTCGAAAGATTGCAGTATTTTACAAGGAAAAGTACAGTATTTTACAAAGTGCTGTAAGGAAAATGTCTGAGCTCATGGATCCTGACTTCTCTCTGAAGAGAGCTCAGATGCTGGTTCCTGTATTTTTCTTTTCTTTGATCGGGCCTCTTCAGCCGTTGTCGGGTCGACGATCCTTTTCCAAGTGAAAGGAGTGAGTAAATTTCTTCGGTCTTCCTGACTTTCTATAGCATATTGTTCTAATTCTAAATCATAGCATCATTTTCCTTTAGCAGTTCCTGAATCTTGGTACATTCCAAATTAAGGATCTGGTATTTGTTGTTCCAAGAGTTCTTCTCAGATTGGACTTTGTTAAGAGCGACCTGGAGTTTTTCCGTATCAGACATGAAATAAAGGACAGATTCCTTTAATGGAAAAACTTCTTGGCGAGGGTAAGGCATCCTCAGCTTAAGGGCTCTAGTTTGCACCCAGTGGAGATAAGGTTCCATGGAGGTACAATTTGGTCTTCCCAGAGACTCTCTTCCTTTCCTATGAACATGTTGCCAGGTATGCACTATTGCTTTCTTTAGTGCCCTGTCATTTTCCCCTTCCTTGAAGAAAAGACCTTTCAGATGAACGTTATGTGGGATATTCTTCATCGGGTATCTGAGTTGACGGCGAGCTAAAATTGGATGATAGTTTATTCCTTCTTTAGTTCCGATGAGGGGTACATTAGGGAAATTTCCACATATGTCGATGATCTATATCCCTTCATAAATACGATTGTACCAGTCTATGTCTGAGTTGGTAAGAGACTTAATCCTCTACGACCAATGTAGAGTACTCTTGTGATCCCAAAAAGCAGCAGACTTGGGCAAATGGGAAATGAACCATTTGTAGAGTAATGGTACACAGCACGTGATCATTCCATCGCTGTACAAATTCCTTAAATGAACAGAATGATAAGCATCTGCGAGCAAGGTTGGTACGGGGTTTCCTATTAAGAATGTCTTAATGGCATTGGTATCGACGAAGTTGTCGATGTTGGGAAAAAGGAATAACCCATATATGAGCAGAATAAAGATGTCTTCGAAGGCAGTTATGTTTCCTATACTAGCAAAGTATAGAGCTTTCTCCATCAGGAATTTAGCCGATAAACCCTGGATTCCTCCTTTAGTGGTCATGTGAGTCCTAACTTCTGACTCATCCAAAGAGATTGCTCTTGCAATGGCCTGATCCTTTGGAATTTCTTCCAGTCCGAAAAATGGATCTTGATTAGTGATAGGTAAATGAATCAAGTGGGAGTATTCTTCCAGTGTTAGTACGAGTTGATAATCCGGGAAAGTGAAGCAGTGGTAAACCGGATCATAGAACTGAATCAGCGTAGACAAGATCCCTTCAACCACGTTGACCCTTAAGAGAGGCAACAGTTTTCCATGCTTAGCTCTGAAAAATGGCGACTCTAATCCTAAAACCATTCTCAGCAGAGTCCCCATTTTTCTGTAGCGTGCGATTTTTGTCGGTGATGCGACCACCTTACCGCAATGGTTGGAATTGGGTGCTACTTTCTCATTTCTTATTTATCCTATGAAGTTGGAAAGGAAAGGGAAGATATCTAAAACTAACCTTGAACGCAAATGTTTTCTTTAACAAATGCTAAGAGATTGGGGGGTCGGGGTCAGGTTATACAAAGGGAAGTTTTCAATCACCCAGTGTATATATGGTTATCCATAGACTTTCTAATGCATATTTCTCTGTTAATTTAAATGCTTTCTGGTGTTTGTCTGTCATGGGTTAGGAAAGTTTCTCCATTGGGAGGTTTGAGAGGATGTTTTTGTTGTTTTTGGGTTTTCCGTTGTTTTTGGTAAGGTACTGGACCTAAAGTTTTTGATTTGTATGCTCGCTAAGATTTCGCAATCTTATGCCTACGTATTCCCGTAAAGATACTCGGGAAATCAGAGAAATCGTAGTTCCTCCTATTCTATGGGAGGAAAGATGTCTGGTATCTTGTTTGAAGCCCAAGATTGAAGCTAGATGAGTATTTGTGTCTTGTTCAAAGCCCAAGATTGAAGCTAAAGGGGTGACTGAGAGATAATTTGTCATCTCTAAAGGGAGAATATCTCACCTATTCATCACAAAATGTTAAAGTATTGGTTATAAAAGGAATTACTTTAACTGGGATATGTGAATCCAGCAATGCCATAATTTCCTTTATAAGAGTGATGTCATGAAGGAAGAAACTTTAACTCAGTATTGAGCAATGCCATTTTCCCTTATGAATCTTGCATGCTAAGAGAGGGACATTGGCATGGATGTAAATAATCCAGAGGCTTGCCACTTACAGCAGTTAGATGAAAGATGATTTTTGACCAGGATAAGAGAAGGATTCCAGCTTGGATTTTGAATCAACAAGTGTGCCACTTATAGCAATTATCTGGGAAAAAAGATTTGGTTGTCTGTTTTAATGTGTGATGTATAGAGAAAATATCCTCCTGCAGAGTGGACTCAGGGTCTCATCTGAGGGGATGTTGATTTTTGTGTGCCTTGATCAAAGCCCAAGGTTGAAGCTAAAATGTTGACTCTACTAGGGGAGTTTTATACATGTCTTGTACAAAGCCCAAAATTGAGGCTGAAAAGACATTAACTCCACTAGGGAGGTTTTATCTGTCTTGTACAAAACCCAAGATTGAGGCTGACTTTACTGAGGAAAATCATTATATAAAGCCTAAGAGGAGGCTGGTTGGGGGAAATTCTTATATGAAGCCTAAGAGGAGGCTGGATTCTACTGAGGATTATTGGAATCCAGAGACAAGTCCAATGTGTGTTGGGGAATCCCAAAGGTTTTACTATTTCTGGGGATCAAAGGGAGAGTTACAGTATCAGATACCATGAGGCTCTGATTCTGTTAGGGTTTTTATTGATGGTAAATTGACCCTGGCTGGGGTTTTTAAGGTGAAGGTTTAAACCTTGAGTTTGAAAACCTATGGAGGTTTCAAACTCTACTTGAGATTAGTGTATTGATGAAATGATCAGGGATTTTTCCTGTGCTTTTAGGAAACTCGAGGGTTCCTTTGAGATCCAAGAGGAGATGAGACTTTCCAAGTCTACTGGTATGAAGAGTGTTGTACCCTAAATTTTACCCCTTAGATGTCTTAAATTCTTGCATTGACATTTAGGTTCAATCATCCATGCATTGTTAACTAACCATTTCATTTTGCAAGTTTTTTTCTTCTGTGAAAGGCCAGGACTTATACAAAGAGTAGGGCAAAGTCTCCTAAGCCAAGCTCACACATGAATCAAGGAAGTTACCTGTTCAAAAAGACAGTTAAGGCTCCAAATGCAACCATGTGAGCTCACCTACATCCTAGAGGTCTTACTCAACAAGAATTCAAAGGTGACTGGCTCTCCTTACCAAGTAACTTGAGCCACCAGTTCACCCTGTCCCGAATTAGGTTTTTTTGTCAAGACAAGTGGAGCATGGCTTTGATTTTGATCAAGAGTTATTCTCAAACCCTGGGACATGACTCCATTTGGTAATATACATCCTCAGAGACCATCTATGAGCCTTATATATGATGGAAGAAGCAAGATCATAAGAAATTACTCCAGTACATTCACAGTTGAAATTAGGGTTTTGATTAAGGCTCTAACCTTTGAGATTTTGATCCAAAATGAAATATCCAAGTCCTCAATCCATCATGACATGTCACATTGATGAGTTAAGACATAAGAAATCAAGTTTTAAGAAGTTTCTTGCAAAGGAAGCAAGGTTTGGTTCATGAAACTTTTCAAATGTGGAAATTTCACTACTTGTGCCAAAATTGAAACAGTCATAACTTTCAAACCACACATCCAAATTGAGTGACTCAAAGCTCAAATGGAAGATCTTTCCATGATCTTAAAAACATATTATAGGACCCTCTTTCAAAAAATGCATGTTTTTTGAGTTACAAGACTTGGAAGATAAATCACCCTTTGGGACTTGGTGAAATTTCAGCTTTTTCACCATTGTTTGCACATGACTTTAACCTAATTTTCCATACAGTTCCAAGCCTCAAATCAGAAATCCTTGAACATGAAAGTTGTAGAGGACATTGAGGGCTTTCCAAAAAGTACAAGAACTCCTCAATCCATTGAGTGAGCTGAGAGATTCGAAGCTACAAAGTTAGGGTTTCATTTCTTGATTTTCAAGTAACCAACTTTTGCATAATGGTACATAACTCACTTTAGTCACAAAATGTCTCACCTTTGTGATGTTTAGAAGCCATATTAACATGCTAAAAGGCCCTGCCACGAAAATGCAAGTTGCAAGCATCAAAATATATTAGTTTTATCAAGTTGAAGCAAGTGGATACAATGAGAGAGAAACTTTTCAACCAAGGCATGGCAACTCCCTCTATTCCTTGTAACTTGGACTCTGCTCTAATCTAATCAATCCACATTGCCACGGGTCCTATGACTAGGGCTTTTGAAGACTCTTTGCCTCAGCATACAACTTGCACGATGGAGATTTTCAAAAAAGGGCAAAGTTGGCAAGTTGTGGATTCTGACCATACCTTGAACCCTCAACTTTTCCTATAAATAGAGGCTCCCTCTACATTCCAAAACACACCAGAATCACCATAAAACCAAGGTTGATCCTCTCTCCACTCTATCATCTCCATCTTCTTGCAAACTTGCAAAAACACCTCAAACAGCCATGTCCCTCGTGCATTCACTGCCAAACTCTGCAAACCTTCTCTAAACATCACATAGAGAAGCTTCACACCCTCAAACCCTAACTGAAACACCCCTACCATCATCTGCCATTTTTGGACTTCAAGTTGCAAGAGGTATCAGGTTGCATCATCCAGGCACATTCCAAAGCTTCTAAGCATCTGGACCTGCTCTACTAGGATCAACAAGTTCTTAAGAGTTGTCTTTTCTCATCTGCAAGTGTTAAAAGAAGCCTTGGACTTACTCCAAGAGGTAAGCCTCTAAAACCTTGAAACTCATAAACATGTTGTGATTTTGCTTGCTCTTTGATGTTGTCATGTGTACATTACTATGTTTAAGTTATATGAACCATTGCATTCTTGGTATGGCTTGTGTGTTTCTGTTTCTAAAATTTCTGAACTTTGTTGTTGTTCCACTGGTATTGGCATTCGTATGAGCTGTGTGTGTAATCTTAGGGCAAACAAATGTCATATTTAAACTCCTTGACCTTTTCTGGTCAGTTTGGGCTTTTGGTTTGTGAAAAATGATGGAGAAATAAGGTTGAATGGGGATGGGAAAGAGAGAGGTGTGCCATGGTGTTTTTCTGATTTTTCACGATGGTTGTGAGGTTTTGTTTCAAGTTTGCATGGGGGAGGTGGGTGCGTGGCTGTGTGTGGTTGGCTGGGCGCGTTTTGTCACATAGTGACTTAAGTTTTCTTGACCGAATGATGATGTTGTTAAGTGTTACGTTTTCATGTTTCTCGCCTGGCCATCATTTAGTTTTCGCTCACTAAATATATATTTGAGTGGGTGGCTTATACAATGGATGTATAGTTGTAACGCCCCGGTTTTTATTAGATTTATTTAATCTAGTCGATTTAATTATTTTGTTTTATATTATTTTATTCTTGGTTTTTATTTGGTAAATATGTTATGTTTATCGTTATTATGTTTTATCGCGTTTTGGGAACGTTTGCGAGGAATTGAATGTAGGGGTATTTTGGTCATTTTGCTTGGTTAGATATTATTTTTTTTCATAAAATAGAAACATAGAGATTAGAAAGAGAGAAAAGAAAGAGAAGAGACAAAGAGAGTGAGAAGAAGAAAAAGAGGAAAACTTGAAGTGTAAGAAATCGATTCAACCGACAATTCAAAGCACGATTAATCAGGTAAGGGTGTGAAACTCGGTTATCATATGCTTGTGTATGAATATGTATGTGTGTGTGTGGATGTTTACTTGTTTTTCATAGCTTTTCAATTCTAGGTTGAAATTAGAAAAATGAATAGAAATTGATGTTTTCACGGTCGGAAATCGATACGAATCACGTAGTATGATCGTATTATATGTATGAACATTGTTGATACTTGTTTTGATTGATTGAAAATGTTTTGGTTGGAGAAAGTTGGATTTTTGGGGTTTGGAACCATGTAACCTGCAGCAGAAAATTCTGGTTCTAGTGCGATTCGCCAGGCGAATTGGGGAGTCGCCAGGCGAATTAGGTCTCGCCACTAGTTCGTCAGGCGAAGTGCTGGCGAAGGGGGATTCGCCAGGCGAAATCATAAGTCGCCAGGCGAAAACGGTGAGACAGAATTATCTTAGCTACTGGAACTCTTGGGTGTTTTCTAAAATGGTGGTTCGCCACTAGTTCGCCAGGCGAAGGGCTGGCGAAGTAGGATCCGCCAGGCGAAATCCTAAGTCGTCAGGCGAATCTGGCTATTTCTCAATAAAGTATTTTCTTTGAAAATCCATAACTTTTGATCCGTAACTCGGATCGAGACGTTCTTAGTACCGCTGGAAAGCTAATGAGATGTTATTTCTTATAAAAATGGGTTTGTGGTTGGTGGCCGATTTAATTGTGTCGGGAATTTGGAAACGTGTCGTTTTGTCGACTTTTACCGTCGTAATTGTGTGCGATTGATGTGTTATCATGCGATATGCTTTTGATATATAACGTATAGCTTGTGTGCTGTTATATGATGTGAATGCATGTGATGAAATGTGATGATGATGGTTTGTGGCCTTATGGCAAATAAATGCATTGTTTTGGGTTTGATTGCAATGCATGATTATTGATGTTGAGATGGCTCACATGGTTATATAAGTATATGCATTTGATTGTCATGAGTCATTAGTATGCCATGCATCATGATATGCACCATGTGATGTCGTGTGCCCTTGTGGGGTGTGAGCGACGAAACGATTCCAGAGGGAATCTGCTGTAACGGTCGTGAGCCTTATACAAAGAGGACCTAAAGCGACGTTATAGACAATCGTGAGCCTTATACAAAGAGGACCTAAAGCGATCGGATCGTGAGCCTTATACAAAGAGGACCTAAAGCGATCCATAAACGTCGTGAGCCTTATACCAAGAGGACCTAAAGCGACGGGGAACATCGTTTGCCCGGCGGGGAGTTACTCTAAGTAACAAGCGATGATTCCAATAATTCCTGAGTGAATTAATGATGATGAGAATGATGGATGGAATGGTACCGCATGCATAGAGTCGTTGTGTCGGTCTCTGTGCATTTGCATAAGTCATGAATGGATTGATTATGTGTGGGAAATTGTGAATGGGATTGATGAGTTGATATATATATATATATTGGTGATAAATGTATTGAGCATGATTGATATGCCTTTGGGATGGATGCATGAATTAGGAATTGTTTTGTTTTGTATTTGAACTATGGTGTACGTGGTGGTGAGAATGTTTTGCATGCGTATTTTGTGTTATTACATAATTGTATGCAATTATATTATAATTGTGTTTCTCACCCTTCTGCTGTTTTGAATGCTTTATGAGGCATTGCAGATTAGATGCTGGAGGTCTTTTTGTGAAGATTATGTCTTCATCCTTTTGTCGGTCGGCTCTGATATGTGGCACCGGGTAGTCGGGGAGATCGTTATGTGATTATGTGTATATATATCTTTTTGGATTGTACATGTATGACTCTATATATGACAGATAAACTTTTATGTTTATATATGAGGTTTCAGTTGCAAATTTTCCGCTTTTATTCTATATCTGAATTGTGGGTGTTAGGAACTGAGTTCCTCTGTTTATGTTGCTACCTGATTGTTGCATATCTATATGAGCAGGTTGTTATATTTCATCACTTTGATGTGACGCTTCTGTCTATGCCATGAATGTTTTAATTATACTCTGATTATTTGTTATCGCTTTAATTGCTCAAGGTATAGATTGGGGTGTCACAATAGCCACCCCAGTGGTATGAACAAGCGCCTGTAACCAAGGGGTCTGGGGTTCGAATCCCCCTCGCCCCAGACACCCTTTTGGCTTTTATTTTCCTTTTTGTTTTCTTTCGTGTGGACTTGGGCCTTGTCCCATTCGCTAATAGCACCCCTTGTTTCTGGCCCATGCGCGCAGCCAACACAACTTCAGCTTATCTTTCTTTTACTAATACACCCCCTGTTATTTCTTTTCAAAATGTTTTTATTTTACTTTCCTTTTCAATTCTGTTTTATTAAAAATAGTTGTTGTTGATTAAAAATTCCAAAAATATTCATGTTGACACTTCAATGTTTAATTTAATTTTCTAATATTTTTATTTTCATTTTTATTTAATTCTAATAATTATTTCTTATTTTCTAAAATTAAGAGTAATTTGGACCTAGCTTTTGAACCTCTTTTGAAAAAAACCCTTTGCTCTTTATCTTCTTGAGTTATTTTTCCCAAGTGTCTTAGGACACATTAGAGGGATATTTGAGGACTAACTTGTGACCTTGAATGAGGTCTTTTGCTAAGGTTTATGGCATTATTCAACCCTCGATTCTTAGACCTAAAACCTTTGTCATTCACTTTGAAATTCCAATTTTTGAGAGGACTATCTTTGCCACACTTGTATGACACTTCACACACATTCTTAAATGTCATAACTTGAAGTAGGCCTTGCTTTTGGTCTTGTCATGGTTTGTTTACCTTGATTTCTTTTGATGTTATTCATGCTTAATTGTTGTATATCCCTTTGAGTTCATACACTCATGTTGATTCATGTAATTTCAATCCCTTGTAACTTTCTTAGTCATAAGAATTGTTATCTCCCTTTATTCCAAAGGAAAGTCTCTCTATTGACCGCAAGGTCATAGATAGCTCATTACCCTTAAACCCTTCACAATCATTTCATAAGAGATAGCCATTAATCTCTTCTCCTAAACAATCATAACTCACAAGCTTTGCTTTCAAGCTTTTCACCCTACTTTCCCTTGGAACTTTGACCACAGTCAAGAGTTCCTCACCCCATTGAGGTGAACTACGAATGCTCTGATTCCATTCCCGTCAGGATACGTAGGCATGAGATGCGATGTCTTGGCGAGCGTACTTAGTGTATATACCCCCTAGGTCTTTACCTTAGTACATTTCCCTTAGCAAGCAAACTTTAACATAACACAAATACTAACAAGAGGTTCTTGTAGAGTACTACAGATACTTAGGGTGCTCTCTTTCTGATATTTTTTCAGATCGAGTCTTTGTTCACTTTTATCTAAAGCCATTATTAGATATTGTGAGTTATACCTTTCATTCAAAGCCATTATTGGATGTCCGGTTTCTCTACCATCTGATGCCTTTCCGGATGTGTCTCTCTTTCTGATATTTTTTTAGATCGAGTCTTTGTTCACTTTTATCTAAAGCCATTATTAGATATTGTGAGTTATACCTTTCATTCAAAGCCATTATTGGATGTCTGGTTTCTCTACCATCTGATGCCTTTCCGGATGTGTCTCTCTTTCTGATATTTTTTCAGATCGAGTCTTGGTTCACTTTTATCTAAAGCCATTATTAGATATTATGAGTTATACCTTTCATTCAAAGCCATTATTGGATGTCTGATTTCTCTACCATCTGATGCCTTTCTGGATGTGTCTCTCTTTCTGATATTTTTTCAGATCGAGCCTTTGTTCACTTTTATCTAAAGCCATTATTAGATATTGTGAGTTATACCTTTCATTCAAAGCCATTATTGGATGTCCGGTTTCTCTACCATCTGATGCCTTTCTGGATGTGTCTCTCTTTCTGATGTTTTTCCAGACCGAGTCTTTGTTCAAATTCATCTAAAGCCATTATTAGATATTGTGATTTGTACCTTTCGTTCAAAGCCATTATTGGATGACTGGTTTCTTTGCATTTAATACCATTCTTGAATGTAGTCTCTGTTCACATTCATCTAAAGCCATTATTAGATATTGTGATTTGTACCTTTCGTTCAAAGCCATTATTGAATGTCCGGTGTCCTTTTATCCAATGCCTTCTTGGATTACCCTTGTTTGCTCACTTTTATCTAAAGCCATTATTAGATATTGTGACTTGTTACCTTTCATTCAAATCCATTATTGGATGATTGTTTTCTTTGTATCCATTGATGTCTTGGATCCCTGTTTTGTTCACGTTTACCTGATGCCTTCACAGATATTATGAGTTTACCCTTCATTCAAAGCCATTATTAGATAACTGGTTTTTTTTGCATCCAATGCTATCTTGGATCCCTGCTTTGTTCACTTTTATCTAAAGCCATTATTAGATATTGTGATTTATACCCTTCATTCAAAGCCATTATTAGATGTCTGGTTTCTTTTGCCATCTGATGTTTTTTCCGGATATGCCTTTCTCTGTCTTTTCTGGCTTTTCTTGAAGATCTCGTATGAACTCTTCAGTATAAGAAAATTGCAGAAAATCTTTTGCTGATGTCTATCCTTTTATTTCAAACCGGTCCCCAATAGAGATCATGTCTTCTTTTTGTTTCCATGCCCAGTAAAGAGTGTGCTTTTATTTTCCCCAGTGTTTCCTCAGAGTCTCCCCATTAAGTCTCTTATGATGGTTAGTCGGTATCTGTAGCGCGATTTTTGTGGTTTCGAATCACTATCGCTTTGGTACTACAGTTCGATTCATTTTTATCCTGTTAAGCTGATTAAGGAAAGGAAATAGATGTCTCCAATTAACCCTGCTTGCATACCAAGGTTAAACAGTCATAACTGTTGGTTTACAAATGTTATCAAAAGGGGGGTCTGTCTTTGGTTATTTGTTTAAAAACACAGTGTCTGGACTATTTGTGAGGTTTTTTTTTGTAAGATGTTAGGTTTGATGCTTCTTGATTGATGTATGGAGGTACTAGATTTTGGGTTGTTCGATTAGTATGCTCGCTAAGATTTTTGTAATCTTATGCCTACGTATTCCCGAAACAGGGAAATCAGAGCGATTGTAGTTCCTCCTATTCTATGGGAGGAAAAAGGTTGTTTTGGTGTCTTGTTCAAAGCCCAAGACATGAAGCTAAAGGTGGTCTGTATCTTGTTCAAAGCCCAAGATGTGAAGCTAAAGGGTTTTGGATGAGAGAGAATTTGTCATCTCTAAAGAGGAGTCGTTGATGTTTGTATGCTGTGAGCAAGGCACAACTTTGATGCTAAAAGGTTGATTGACTCAACCGGGGTTTTCTTTATACAAAGCCTAAGAGGAGGCTAGAAGTTTGACTTTTTCGGGGAAAATGTTCTTTCTGTCTTGTACAACGCCCGAGATTGAGGCTAAAAGGGATTTTGACTCCATTGGGGAGAATGTATCTTGTATAAAGCCCAAGATGGAGGTTGAACTGAGTTTGACTCAACAAGAGAGTGTTGGTATGTGTCTTGTACAAAGCCCGAGACGGAGGCTAAAAAGGTTGACTCAACAAGAGAGTCTTGAACAGGTGATTGACTCAACAAGAGAGTCTTTTATACTCAACAAGAGAGTGATTTGTTGTCTCGTACGAAGCCCGAGATTGAGGCTAAAAGGAGACTGACTCAACAAGATAGTCTTTTATACTCAACAAGGGAGTGAATTATATGTCTTGTACAAAGCCCAAGACGGAGGCTAAAAGTTGATTGACTCAACAAGAGAGTCATTTATACTCAATAAGAGAGTGTTTTTTATATGTCTTGTACAAAGCCCAAGACAGAGGCTAAAAAGGTTGACTCAACAAGAGAGTGCTTTATATGTCTTGTACAAAGCCCAAGACGGAGGCTAAAAGTTGACTCAATAAGAGAGTCTTTTATACTCAACAAGAGATTATTTTATATATGTCTTGTACAAAGCCCAAGATGGAGGCTAAAAAGGTTGTTGACTCAACAAGAGAGTCTGAAAAGGTTAGCTCTGCTAGGGAGAGTCTTTTATACAAAGCCCAAGAGGAGGCTGACTTACTGCTGAGGATTGTTTAGATTCTGAAACAGGTCCAAGTGTGGGGAACTCTCATGAGAGAGACCGGGTGTCTGCTGGAGCTTGATCCAGGGTGATCGGAGTTTTTTCCTATATTTGAAAGGAACTTGAGAATTTCTGTGAGACTCAAGAGGTTTAGACTGTCCAAGTCTAGAGTTTTATCTTTTGTATGATGCCCAAGAGGAGGCACGGGCATTAAGGGATGAGTATCAACCCTAAAATGGTCAGAGTTTTGACGCTGGAAAGACTGCTCTAGCAAAGGATGACTAAGTTCTGTCTTATACCTTTAAGAGGTCATCTGGGTCCTTGTATTAATCCCAAGATAAGGCATAGAACTTCTAAGAAGCCGAAGGGTCCTTGTACAACGCACGAGAGGACGCGGGGATGCTTTTAGGAAGCCTGTGGTTCCCCAAACCAAGAGAAATTCAAGAAATGCAATTCACAGAGAAGAGATCATTCCAGGAAAGTTCGAGAATTTGGAAGAAACTCAAGATATGCCATTCACGGAGAAAAGATCATCTCTGGGGAGTTAGAGTTTCTTTGATAATTTCTAAGGGTGACAGTCTGAGAAAAGGTTCACCGAGAATACTGCCTTTCTCTTTGTTCCATATTGTTTAACCCCAAGAGGAGGGAAGATTGTATCTGGAATCCTACGGGGGATCTAGTTTTGTTTGTATTTAAGAGTGACCAACATGGCTTTACCTAGTGCTAGGCGTAGTTGCCGGGGAAAACTCTAAATAACTATACTAGTATTACACAGTGGATATGTGACAAGTATATAAAAGGATGTGAAAGAATACATACAGTCAAACAGCCCCACAATACAGTTATATACATATGAAAGCGATAAATGAAAGCGGATAAACACTTAACCGTTGTAGAGCTTCCATGTTGTTTTGTTAGTTGTTCAACAAAGAAAGTTTTGATAACAACATATATTTGAATTCAAAATCAAAGGAGAAAGTGCTTTGAAAAGATGGTTGGGGCTTACAGCTCAAGGAGAGGCCCAAGTTTTAACGATGATCGCACCGTTGTTTTGAAAACTGTACAGGGGGACTTATACAATATGTGAGGCCCAAAAAGTTTTTACGTACAAGGGGATGGGTCTTACAGCTCTATTAGAGGCCCAAAGATTTATTTTAAATAAAAGAAATGGGACTTGCAACACGAGGGTAGGCCCAGGGTTTCAAAAAGGGGTTGGGTCTTACACTCTATTAGAGGCCCAAAGATTTATTTTTTGTACAAGAGATGGGACTTACAACTCAAGGAGAAGCCCAGGGTTATTTATTTGGCAACGGCGATCACGCCGAGGTTTTTGAAAACACAGTGGGTCTTATACAATATCTGAGGCCCAAATCATTTTGGTTTCAAAAAAGGGTTGGGTCTTACACTCTATTAGAGGCCCAAAGGAATTTAAAGAAAAGAAATGGGGCTTATAACACGAGGGTAGGCCCAGATGATTTGATTTTTGACCTGGCGATTGCGCCGAGATTTTTGTTTTAACGCAGAGGGACTTATACAATATCTGAGGCCCAAAATTGTTTTGGTTAAAAGGGGATTGGGTCTTACACTCTACTAGAGGCCCATGAGTGTTTGAAAATGATTGATGAGGGTGGAATCAATCAAAACCCTAATTTCATCATTTTTAAAAGTGAATTCTTAAAGAAAATCAATAAAAAAATGATAAAGCACCAAATAAGCTTGAATAAACAACTTGTGATTTTTGGTTAAGGTTTGAAAATGAGGTTTTAATCACAAGATGAATTAAAACTCATTTAGTTTTGATTTTTCAAGATGAATATTCATTTTTTAAATGTTTAAAAACAATTAAAATGAATTTATTTACAAAAATACCAACTATATTAAATAAATAATATAAATTTGATTTTTTTGTGGAATAAAATATTTCAACATTTTTGTGATTTTTTGCAAAAGGAACCAATCAAAAATGATAAAAATTAAGAGAGTTATTAATTTTTCAAATCATTAAAATAAAATATGAAAGATAATAAAAATAAAACAAGTGATAAAAAAGAGGTATGGGGCGAGGGGGATTCGAACCCCAGACCTCTAGCTTGCCAATACTCACAAACCAGCTGATCAACCACTGGGGCATAATGCCAATTCGTTAAACATATGGCAAGGGAAAAATATAAGGCAAACTTGGTTGGAAAACCTGAAGAATTGCGCCATGGCCATCTTCTTCCTTGGCTCAGATGCGTGAAGCTTTCTATCTCACTCGTTTCTCAACCATTTGTCATTATTCAAACACCAATTTCATGCGTTTTTTAACAAGGAATATGATGGCAATATTCAATTTTGTTGAAATGGATTAAATCAGAACATAACAAATTAAAACCTGAAGAACCCTAAAATTGGCATGAACTCAATGAAATCCTATATACGAATTGTAAACAACAATTGATTGAGGGGAAACACTCAACATATGAGGACAAGCAATTAGCAAAAGTATCATGCGGGGAAATATGCATGGATCATGTTATGAGAGTTTTGAGGCTTACCTTGATGCAAGCTGAAATGGAACTCTGCACAGATGGTGTTCCAGAAGTGATTTGATGATCCCTACAGCTTCAATGGATGTTTTTGAGTGGATTGCAAGCCTTGGAACACTTTGGAAATCTTTGGATCAGGTTGGAGGAATCCAACTGCAGAATGGATGCATAATGGCTTGGTTGAAGGGTGATTTTGAGCTAGAGGTGTTACAGAGATGATTTAAGTGTTTGAACATCTCATATACATCATACGTGATGTATTTAAGTAATTGGATTGGATTGTTTAAGGCTGCAAATCAAAACCCGATGGTGGTTGCTCAAAAACAAAGAAATTTGGCACTTAAGAGAGAATGAGAGAAAGCAATGTGGTAAGCTGCTTTGGTGTAGTTTGAATGATCAGTGAGAACCTCTATTTATAGGTGATCAACTCTTGTCTTGGAGGAATAGTGAATGGCTGTTGGATCAGATCACATTCGATGGCTTTGGCTTGGTGGCATTTCTTCTCATGCAAGGCAAACTAGCCTTTCCCAAGAGCAGGGTTATGTCTTGACCAAGTCCACATTCTTCAGATGTTTTAATTGTTGTTTAATCAGAGAACTTGACTGAGGAGAGTGGCTTTGTTGAAAGTGCCCTATTTCACATAAATTGCCTTTGAATTCAAGGCATAATGTGCCAAAATGCATTAATATCAAGTTGGAAGATCCCTTGACTTTTTTACTTAGCTTTATCAGTTGGATCAGTTGGATTAG
Organism: Lathyrus tuberosus; assembly: GCA_022829125.1. Taxonomy (NCBI): domain Eukaryota; kingdom Viridiplantae; phylum Streptophyta; class Magnoliopsida; order Fabales; family Fabaceae; genus Lathyrus; species Lathyrus tuberosus. Next base: position 303,816 of record JALAZF010000021.1, read on the forward strand.
GATCAGATTAGATGACTGTGACATAGAGATCCTTGGTCTTTGGCATAAAATCGTGCAAGACAAGAAATCTCACAAACTGATTTTTCATGACAGCCTTGTCATGGTGTGTTATAGCAGCCATAACTCTTAGCTCAAGTGGAGTTGTTTCATGCTAGTTAGTTGCTTGGATTGTAGGCAACATGTACAACAACTTAGATGTTTACATCATGAATTGATTCAGCTTGTAACTGTGTGAAAAAATCCCACAAGTTTTGGTGTTTTCAACAAAATCTGTCTTGGACAGAATTTTGTCTAAGTGTTGGAAAAGTTGTACTTTCATGTTTTTAGTGATTTTGATCCAATCATAACTCAGAATCCACAATGAATTGGAGTGAGGTATAGTTGAAGCTTTTGTAGAGTGCCATGAGAGCTACAAATCCAGCTTTGGACCAACCAAAATGGTTGCTTGGATCACAAGTTATGATCCTTGGAAGTTGGTACCCTAGCCACTTTGTTCCATAACTTCGAAAATTTCTAAGTTTTTTATGGTTACCCCCTTTTTCAAGTTATCCCACTTTTCTTTATTTTTCTTGATAAATGATGATTCCAATCACACATTAACATTATTTTAGGGTTAGGGAACCATAATTGATCAAAATATCAAAAAGTCAAACTTTGACTTTTGGGCACAGTTGACTTTTTATCAAATGAATTCCAAACTGTGCGATCCTCTATGAAATCAAGTCCTTGACCTAAATCAAACTTGATGGATTGATTCCATAGGTGTTATAGGGTGTATTGAATCATGTCCCAAGGTTTGGGAGCATGTCCTGGTCAAAAGTCAAAGGCACAGTTGACTTTTCTCACGAAACCCTAATTGTGGTCCTGGTGAAATTGAAACTTGTGAATCAAGCTTCTTGGATCAATCCATTATTGCAAATGGATCCATATAGTTTAATAGAGACCCTCAAATCATGTCTTGAGGTCTTGGCTCATGTTTTGTCCCAAAAGTCAACTTAGGGGTGAATTAGGTCAGGAAACCATAATTCCTGATTTTTCATGAATGCATCCCCTGAGGCCAAATTGACTTGGTGATTGGGTTTATGATGTCCCTTAGAGTGTATTGGGTTATTATTTGAAGCATTGGCTCATGTCCAGAGGAAAAATTCCATCTAGAGGCCTTGGTCGACCAAAACCCTAATTTGGTGACACTGGCGATCTTGAGGCTTGATCCACTTGGAATGTTGCAGCCTTGTGCTTGATCCTTGATGTAGGAGTCCTCTTGATCCATTGTGGATGTTTGAGAGGCTTAGACAAGTTGAAGATCATGTCATTCCTTGATTGATCATTTGTTTAAGAGCTCTGAGAGGGCTTGAAACCCTAAGTTTGATTGTAGTGGATGCTCACCCATCTTTGGGGAGACTAATGAGGTATGATGGTTCATCCATATTGTGATTATGGTTTTCACAATGATGGGGAATCTTAGTGGTCAAAATGTGGGGTATGACAGATGCCCCTATTTAATCTTATTGGACCCGAAGGTGTGAATGGCGAAGGTATTCGGGCATTCGGGGTGCAAGAGGATTAAATATCAAAATACCCAAAATTTTGATGGTGGTTATGAATGGCAGTTCACGCATCGTTCTTCTTTTGCTAGGCAATGATGCTTAGAAAAGGTAAACTTCCCCTCGATCCTGGTTTTCTACCAAGGAACTGGTCTCAGTTTCTGATGTAAACTCCCTCTCGATCCCGGTTTCCTACCAAGGAACTGGTCTAAGTTTTTGAAATAAACTTCCCCTCGATCCTGGTTTCCTGCCAAGGAACTGGTCTTAGTTTCTGAAATGAACATCCCCTCGATCCTAGTTTCCTACTAAGGAACCAGTCTCAGTTTCGGAAATAAACTTCCCCTCGATCCTGGTTTCCTACCAAGGAACTGGTCTCAGTTTCTGATGTAAACTTCCCCTCGATCCTGGTTTACTACCAAGGAACTGGTCTCAGTTTCTGATATAAACTTCCCTTCGATCCTGGTTTTCTACCAAGGAACTGGTCTCAGTTTCTGATATAAACTTCCCCTCGATCCCGGTTTCCTACCAAGGAACTAGTCTCAGTTTCTGATGTAAACTTCCCCTCGATCCTAGTTTCCTACCAAGGAACTAGTCTCAGTTTTTGATATAAACTTCCCCTCGATCCTGGTTTCCTACCAAGGAACTGGTCTCAGTTTCTGATGTAAACTTCCCCTCGATCCTGGTTTCCTACCAAGGAACTGGTCTCAGTTTCTTTTGTCAATAAACTTTCTTGACAAGGGACGCTATTCGTAGCGGTTTTCCTCAAACTTCTCGCTGAATTTTCCTGGGGAGATGCCATTTGATGGGAAAAAGTTTTGATGTCAGACTGGCTGGGGAAAACGAGTCTACAAACTTCTCTGTTGGACATGCCATTCGTCGACTCTACTGGGGGAAAACGAGTCTCTAGAGAGGCTATTTTCTGCTTGGGGATATTACATCATACCTTTCTCGGGATCTTCTCGGAGAAATGCCATATGATGTGATCTAATTTTGAGGTGCCGATGACCTTTTCGTCAGCGAATTTTTCTGAGAAAAACTGTTGTACTGCCGAATCTCTTATTAAGAGGCTTTCTTTGGGGATCTTACTCAATCCGGGAAAGCGAAAACATCATCTTCAATGGTGAAGAGTGACGTTCGTCGAAAGTTTTCTTGCTTTTCAGAGGTTCAAGTTATCAAAGTGGTCAAAGAACCACCTTCAATCCAGAAATAAACTGGAGGAGAGGTTGTTCAGACATGACGTTTCCAGATAAGGAAAGAACTGACAACTTGATTGAGATGACTTTTATCACTTGGGGATAAGACTGGCCAGAGTGATAGTGATGCAATATGAATGTGAATGTAAATCAATAATGCATGATGCATGTATGTTTATGCTGACAAAACTGATACGCCATACAGAATAAAGGATGAACACAACCGGATACTCGGCCACTGCGGGGGATAAAGAGGTACCACTGGGTTCAAAATAACAATTCTGCCTGGCTTAGGAGAGATAGTCCCCGTGGGGAACACCGTTGGTCGGGCTTAGGAGATAAGAACTCTGTCGGGGGTGTCAGATGGAACATTCGCATCCGACACAGCTGATCCTTCATTCAGGTGCACTGGTTTAGAAGGAGTACTTTGATTATGCACTTTGAGGTTCGATTACTTCTGGAGAAGCGATCGAGGTTCTTTCGATGTTCAACAGTCAAAAGAAATTGCCATCTTTATTTAAAAGCAGAAAAATTTTGACAAGTAAAATTCATTTTTTGTTTTATTTCAAGAATCGTTAATCATGTTAAAATGTCGTTCTGTAAAGCTAAAACAAATGAGAATTGAAAACAAAAGCACTAAGGCTCAAATTTTATTGATAGGATGGAAATCAGCCAAGCACGTGATTCCATAGAGTATTTACAAAGTTAGAAAATGGTAATTTAAGGGAAAAGGGCTACATTGAAACATAACGACCGCTATCCTTCTACCAACTTTGAATTCTGGACATCCTGAGCTTCTGTCGAAGATGACCTTGACTGGCGTCTTTCTGACCGATGGCATTACTGCTACTGAGGGATTTGCCCCTTTGTTGAACATGGTTACTTGCCATTATCCCTAATTTTTGCCTGGATTGTACTGTGATGTTTCCAATCCACCGGGATGATTTTTGCTTATGTCTCTAATTTTTTCCTGGACCGCCCTTTCGGGTTTTCAATCCACCGAGACGTTTTTTATTTTATTTTATTTAGGCAAAGTATTTCTTGACTACGTCAACATTCGTGGCGTAGGCAAATTCTTCTCCGTCCATGGTTGCGAGTCTCAAGGCACCGCCTGAGAAAGCTTTCTTGACCACATAGGGGCCATCATAGTTCGGGGTCCACTTGCCCCGGGAATCAGTGAGGAATGATTATATCTTTTTTAGCACAAGGTCTCCTTTCCTGAAGACGCGAGGTCGGACCTTTTTGTCAAACGCCTTCTTCATTCTCTGTTGATACAACTGACCATGGCATAGAGCCGTTATTCGCTTTTCTTCTATCAGGTTCAGTTCGTCGTGTCGACTTTGACACTATTCAGCCTCTGTTAGCTTAGCTTTCATCAATACCTGAATTAATGGGATCTCTACTTCTATGGGGAGCACTGCTTCCGTGCCATATACTAGAGAGAAAGGGGTTGCCCCTATTGAAGTGCGTACAGATGTCTGATAACCGTGAAGAGCAAAAGGTAACATCTCATGCCAGTCTTTGTAGGTTACAACCATCTTTTGAACAATCTTTTTGATGTTCTTGTTAGCCGCTTCTACCGCTCCGTTCATCTTAGGTCGGTAGGGAGACGAGTTATGGTGTTTGATTTTAAATTCAGTGCACAACTCTTTCATCATCTTATTGTTCAAGTTAGATCCATTATCAGTAATGATCTGGCTTGGAACACCATAACGGCAAATGATATTGTTTTTTATAAATCAGACCACCACTTGTCGGGTTACATTGGTGTATGACGCTGCTTTGACCCACTTGGTGAAGTAATCAATGGCTACCAAGATGAACTGATGTTCGTTTGAAGCCTTGGGTTCAATCATGCCAATCATGTCAATTCCCCATATGGAAAAAGGCCATGGGGAAAAGAGAACTTTGAGATGCGTTGGCGGTACATGGATTCTATCTGAGTATATCTGACACTTGTGACACTTCCTCATGTACTTGTAGCAGTCGGATTCCATGGTCAACCAATAGTACCCTGCTCTTAGAATTTTTCTCGCCATTGTGTGTCTATTGGCATGAGTGCCAAAGGATCCTTCATGAATTTCTTTTATCAACATGTTTACTTCTGGTCTGTCTACACATCGGAGCAAGACCATGTCAAAGTTTCTCTTATAGAGTGTATCAGCGCTCAGGAAGAAGCTGCCTGCTAGCCTCCTGAGGGTCTTTCGGTCCTTTCTGGATGCCCCAGGAGGGTACTCTTGTTTCTGAAGGAAGCATTTGATATCGTGATACCAAGGTTTGTCGTCTATGACTGCTTCAATCGTGAAGATGTAAGCGGGCCGTTCAAGGCGCATTATGTCAATCTTAGGTATGTCATTCCATTGACCTACACTAATCATGGAAGAGAGAGTGGCTAATGCATCAGCCATGTGATTCTCTTCATGAGGGATATGATGAAACTCGATTCTGTTGAAGAATGGTAACAACCTTCTTGCATAGTCTTTGTAAGGAATCAGTCCTGTTTGGTATGTGTTCCAATCTCCTTTGATCTGATTAATAACCAGGGCTGAGTCGTCATATACATCCAAGTTCTTGATCCTTAAGACGATCGCTTCCTCGAGACCCATGATACAAGCTTCGTATTCGGCCTCGTTGTTTGTGCACTTGAATGTCAGTCTGGCAGTGAAAGGAATGTGGGTATCTTGCAGTGTTATGATGATTGCCCCAATTTCATTTCCATAATGATTGACAGCTCCGTCAAAGATTAGTCCCCATTGGGAATCTGGTTCTGGCCCTTCACTGGGTAGCGGTTCATCGCAGTCTTTCATTTTTAGATACATGACATCTTCGTCTACGAAGTCAAATCCAACCAATTCCTGATCGTCAATCGGTTGATGAGCCAAATGATCAGCTAAAACACTTCCTTTTACGGCTTTCTGAGCATGGTATTCGATGTCGTATTCTGACAACAACATCTGCCAACGGGAAATCCTTCCCGTGAGAGCAGGCTTTTCAAAGACATACTTGATTAGATCCATTTCGGAGATTAACCAAGTAGTATGAAGAATCATGTCCTGGCGCAGACGTTTGGCTGCTCAAGCCAGAGCACAGCAAGTTTTCTCAAGCATAGTGTACCGAGTCTTGCAGTCGGTGAATTTCTTGCTCAAATAGTAAATGGCAGACTCCTTCCTTTAGGTTTCATCTTGTTGGCCAAGCACACAACCCATCGAGTCTTCCAAGACTGTTAAGTAAATGATTAGTGGCCTTCCTTCCACTGGAGGTGATAGAATCGGTGGGTTCAACAGGTATTCCTTGATACTGTCGAAGGCGGTTTGGCAGTCTTTTATCCAAACGTAGTCCTGATTCTTTTTGAGTAATTTGAAAATCGGCGCGTATGTCGCGGTCATGAGGAATATAAATCTGGAAATGTAGTGCAAACGTCCCAGGAATCCCCTGACTTGTTTTTCAGTCTTTGGAGAAGGCATTTCTTGAATGGCCTTGACCTTGTCAGGATCAACCTCAATTCCTTTCTGGCTGACGATGAACCCTAAAAGTTTTCCTGAGTGGACACCGAAGGTGCACTTGTTCGGATTCAAGCGGAGTTTGTACTTTTTCAACCGCTCGAATAGCTTTGACAGGTGGGTCACATATGTAACACCTCAAAATTTTCCCTCTTACTTTTACCTCTAACTGGCTTATGTTTCATTTCATTCTTGCATTATCATCTTTGCATAGCATTGGTTCTTAGCATGGGATCAAGGTATATGAGCTAACTCAAGAGAAGAAGATGTTTTCCAGAGCTTCAAGTAAAAGTTCATGTGTGCAATCCAAGACACCAAGAGGAGAGATAGTCTTGATGGCATCATTACTTGAGCCACAAAGGAGCCTTGGACCTCAAGGTATCTTATTGGTCCATCACCTCATCATATGATCAATCTTAACAAGAAATTTCAAGTGAATCACATTCTCCTAACTAGTGCAAAATTAGGGTTTTGGTGAAAAGTCAGTGCAAGTGTATTTTTGAGCTAAGGCTTGATCTCAATGTTTTCTATATGCTCTTAATTGTCTAAGGAGGGAGTATTGTCCATTGGTTCATTTCAGAAGATTTTCAATTGATCAATTGGTTGAGAATCAATCAGATTGGGGAAAAGTCAACTGTGCAGAGGAAAAAGTCAACTCCTGACTTTTTGAGGTCAAATTCATGTTCCTCATCTCAAATATGTCCATTGATGAAGATTTGATCAAAAAATGTCAATAAATTCACAAGAAATCAAGAGATGTGAAAAGTTGCTAAAAATAAAAACTAGGGTTTCTAAATTTAGTAAGTTTTGGCAAGGTGAAACACCATATTTGAGGCATTCTTTCTCTATGATGCAAGTTCCAAATTGAAAATTTCAAGAGGCCTAATTAAAGTTCACACCCTAAGCTTCAAAACCATAACAAGAACTCCTCAATTGGATCAAAATTGAAGGAGTTATGATTGTTCAAAGTTGGAGGTTTTCAAGGCATTTTGGGCCAGGCAGACAAGTCATGGGCGAGTCAGCATGCCTGCATTTCAACAAACACTTTATGTGCATGCAGTGTCCAAGTTCCAAGGCCAATTACTCTATGATGGAGGCTTCAAATCAAAAAATGTTCAACATCAAACTTTTTCCTCTCAATTTCCTCTACAACTTTGATGTTGGGGATTTTTTCAATTGAGAAACCATTTGGGAAATATGTAGGGTGAAAATAGGGGTCTCAACCTAGTTCATCTCACATGCACATGGCTGGGCACGAGGGAAGATCATGACAGGCCCAAAGCAGTTGCATCCTCCCATATTCATCATCACTTTTAAACATGTTTTAAGTCTTAATTCAAGTCACATTCAACACCAAACTTGTTGTATCCAATGCCCTCTATTCAAAGGGTCAAAAATTCCTCAAATTGATTCAAGATTCATTAACTTGTGTTGCTTCAAAGTCATCACCATGAATGGTACTCCAAGTGCTCATATCATGTCGTGTGTGCTAGCAGAATTCAAAAAGGCCTGGTGCATTGTTACCACCCTGCCATCATGCACATGATATTACATTGCTAAAATTAGCCAAACACACTCTTGTAGTCCCATGCACACTCATGTACTTCTTGTTTCTTTTGGCCAAACAAAAAGAGAAAGAAAGCTTAGGGAATAAGTTGTTGTTGCTGCAAGTCCATACCATCACCACCCTTCATCAGAAACCATACCATGGGCTATCATACTCCCTCACTATAGTAAAACCCGAGCTCCATCATTAACCTCAGTCTCATTCTCATTTTCACTTTCCTTCAATTTCATTCACTCTCAACTAACTTAACCATGGTTCTAACTGTAAACCATGGAAGTTAGAGGTTAACTCAACATATAAAAGCTTTGCTCTAACTGAATTTCACGACACTTCATCATTCTTCACTCTTCTTCATTTTCAGACTCTCCCTCTCAAATTTTTCTCTCTCTCAAAACTTCATTCCAATTATCTCTCTCTGCAAATATCTCCATTGTTCTTCATCAAGAATCATCCATGGATTAAGGAAGGAAACTGAAGTTGCTACATCTCATTCAAGCTTGCTCCACTGATTTCTTTTCTCAGCAAACAACAACTTCTCCATAGCGTTTATTTGGCCAGTAATCATCTCCAAAGAGCAAGGAACCTCACCTCTGGTTTTCTTTGGTCCAAAGTTTCATCCAACACAGGTTTTTCTTCTCAAACTTCATCGCACTCGTTTTGTGGATTTAAGCCTGATTTTGTGTGTTTTAAAGCTCAATAAGAGCAATGTGATCTTCTGGCTAGTTGATAGGTACCATAGGTGCTTAGTTTGAAATCCTAGGGCAATCTTTGAGCCTTCGATTTGCTTTGTGTGTGCATTGTATGTGATTCTAAGGCCGGATTCGAGATCTACTTGAAGAGACGAACATTTTGATATATGGTTCGTCCATTTCTGGTGATGTAACCACCTGACCACGGCGGAGGTACGCTGGAGAAGATGACCAGAGTCTTCTCCGACCACCTGAGTTCTTCATCCTCTCATAAACCCTATATCCTTGCCAATTTAAGTCACAACCGTTGATGCAGCTTGATCCAACGCCTGTAGTGCTGCCAGTGCATTAATGAGGATGCTCTCTTGTACGTGCTTCATTTTCTAATTGTGTTTTGAATTCTTCAATCACGTGTGTTTGCATCACCATTACTTAGCATATGCTTACATCATGAGCCATTTGATTGCTTGACTTTCATGATCATCTCATCATAGACTTGATCCAAGGGCTCACAATGAGTCAATGTTTTGACTAAGCCACATGGTATGAACCCTCAGACCCCCACGCGTGTGGGCTGGGTCTTGAGTTATTATCCACACCCCCTAAAACCTGAGCCCAAAGCATTCTGAACTGTGTTTTGCTATTTGTGCACCCCCTACTTATTTCTCTTTGTTTTTTTTATTTTCTTTTCATACATGAATAAAAACATTTTATTAAAAATAATTGTAAACACTTAAAACTTCCAATTAAATTCATGGATCATCCTCACACATTTAAATAATTTTTGACATTTTTTATTTTCCATTTTTGGATTATTTTACTATTTTTTATGAATTTTCCATGGGGATGCATTTCATTTGAACTTCTCCCTTGATACTTGTTGCATTGATGAATTGTTTAAGGTACTTATGAGTTGAATTTTGACATGGGAATTGATACATGCTTTTTTGACATCTTGAGGCCTCTTATGCATATTTTCGTGGATTTTTTAGAGCATTTTTTATTAGTGTTTGAATGTCATATTTGTGCATGGTTCTTGTGTTACTTGTGTGAACTTGTGAAGCATGTTTGAGTATGATCCTTAATGAATTTTGACCCACTCTTTTGAGGCGTGTATTCTTTCTGTTTGCATCTTAATCTACTTGTATTCTCCTAATTTTCTTGTTCTCTTAACATGTTCTTTGGGAATTCATAAGTGCATCTTTGTTTGTGTGAATGTTAAAGACCATGTGCTAGGGTTTTAAGGTGCATTGTATGCAATCCTATTTGATACTTGTTGAGATGCTTTGAGATCGTGTTGTATGGATATTATAGGTCCTCTTTCTCATATTATAGGTCATTACTTGTTCATCTTGGATTGACTTGTATACACTTGTTTGAACTTGAATTGTTTTGTGGACTTGTGCCTCTCTTCTTGCATACTTTGATGACTTGTCTTCTTCAATGCTTGTGTGATCTTGAACATCTATTAAAACTTGATTCACATGATGTTTGTGATCATTCTCAATCATATAATATGACTTCTAATTTCATCTTGCATACTTCCTAAGTTGATAAACATTTGAATACTTGTTTGACTTTACTTGTACATGTTTGTTTCTACTTTTGAACTTACACCAACATGAGATGTGTGTGAAGTTTGTGTGCTCATTCTTGCATTCTAAATGCCATCCCACATATCATATGCTACTAACTTGTGTCCATTAAACATGTATGAACACTTGACATCTTCATTCTTTACTTGTCTTACAAGTATGCATGTTTGTTGAACTTGAATGATGTTTTGTGAACTTCTTCTTGTTTCATCTTCTCTATGCTTGCATTCATGATTCATATGTCATCTTAATGACATCTCCATACCTTTATAAATGTCATTCAATTCTGACTTTAATGTTTGTACATGCATTTATTCATGTTCATGAATCATATACATCCATCTTGCATAGTTAATGCACAACTTGCATTTGTATGATCATTTGATGCATAGTTTGGCATTGTTTGTTTTCATTTGGCATGTTAACCTTAGTAAGGTACCTTGACCTATACCTAATGACCTTGGATGATCCTTAACCCTTAGGACTCATTCCTTTTAGTTCAAATCTTGTTTACTTCTTAGGTTGCCTTCTTAAGGCAACTAGTATTGTTTGTTTTACCTTTTTTTTCACTTGTATTCAATACTTGTGCTTATTTTGTGCTAACCTTTTATATAGGGGCAGAGGTAAGACACATGAGCATGTGGATGCTTATCCATGCTCATTCCTCCTTTCATCTCTCATTTCTTTTACTCTTTCTCTTTTGTGTGTGGATTACATGAATCAATGCTTGTTTGTGATTAACTTCTTCACATACCCCTTGGGATCCTAGCTCATCCTTAATTTTTGATTAAGGTGAGGTAGGATAAGCATTAGGTAGTGTTATCCCTCTCTTTTCTTTAGATTTAGGTGCTCCCTTTTAAACTCAACTATAGGGTTACCTTTGCATGATAACATTAGGATAGAATTCCCCTTAGTGTTTTCTTTTCCCTTGAGTCCTCTCTTCTCATCTCTTAACACTTCTAAAACACTTAATAAAATTAATGCGTATTGCGCATGAGCCTTGCATATGGGAAGTGAGAAATGAGGGGTTTCCTCTCATTTTTCTAAAGTGTTTGGTGGACGTTCCATCTTGGAACGATTTGCTAAGCATTCGTTCCTATGTCATAGACTTCGGTGCAATGCAAGTTACGAACTAACTTCAATCCACTCCTGTCTAAAAAAACACAAAACAAATTCAAATCTTTTTCATCCTTCGGGATTGTTAAGTCTCAAACCATTTTCAGAAAAGAGCACGTTATTTTCCGTTTTGTTGCAAACAGGCATCGACCCTAACTGCCGGACGCGAATTTAATGTCGCTCATAAAAAACACTAAGACCTCGTTAGGTCGAACTACGACTGCTCTAATTTCCTCTCTCTGGTTAGATTGAGGATACGTAGGCACAAGACGGCGATGTCTTGGCGAGCAATCTCCCCCCTTAGTTCGTGTCCGAACTACGTTGACTCTGACTTTCCCATTGCACGAGGGAATACGTAGGCCTAGGACGACGATGTCCTATCAAGTCACTTCTTTTTCTTTTCTTCTTCGTTTCTTCGTTCTTTTTCGTTCCTGTTTCTTTTCCTTTCCGGTAGCAGTGGAGCTCCAGATGACGACACCCTTTGATCGAGACAACAAGCGTGGATCCCATCGAGTACGATGGACGCGTGGGGGTGCTAATACCTTCCCCTCGCGTAACCGACTCCCTTACCCGTTTCTCTTAGTCGCGATGATCATGCTTTTTCCTTCCCTCAGGTTTACGCAGTGTTTCCTTTCCCTCTCTTGGGATAAATACACATTGCTGGCGACTCTGTTTCCACGCCACTTTCGCGTTTGTACTTGGATGAAAATCCCGGGAGCGACAACATGCTCCTCCTCTGTTCTAGATTTGGCAATCATGTCATTGACATATACCTCGATTTCTTTGTGTATCATGTCATGAAACAGAGTAGTCATGGCCCGTTGATAGGTTGCCCCGGCACTCTTCAAACCGAACGACATTACCTTGTAACAAAAGGTGCCCCATGGGGTGATGAAGGAAGTTTTCTCCATGTCTTTCGGCGCCATTTTTATCTGATTATAGCCCGAGAATCCATCCATAAAGGAGAAGACTTTGAACTTTGTTGTACTGTCCACCAGCATGTCAATGTGTGCTAAAGGAAAGTCGTCCTTTGGACTAGCCTTGTTTAGATCTCTGTAATCCACACACATTCTGACCTTTCCGTCCTTTTTCGGAACTGGTACTATGTTGGCTAACCATTGAGGATATTCTGATATGGCGAGAAACCCTGCGTCAATCTGTTTCTGTACTTCCTCTTTGATTTTGATGGCCATGTCCGGATGAGTCTGTCTCAACCTCTGTTTTACTGGTGGATATTCTTATCTCAACGGTAAATGATGTTCCACAATGCTGATATCCAACCCTGGCATGTCCTGATAGGACCAAGCGAATACATCGGGAAACTCTTTGAGAAGCTTTATCAAACTTTCTTTGACAGTCGGACTGAGCAGTGCCCCAATATTGACTTCTTTTCTATCTTCCTCTGAACCCAAGTTGATTGTTTCCAATGACTCTTTATGAGGTTTAATGAACCTTTCCTCCTGTCTGAGTAATTGGGAGATCTCCTCTGGAATTTCTTCGTCATCTTCTTCTTCAGCCTCAAATACCGGGAATTCAAAGTTGGGAGAAGGCATCGGATCGTATGTTTCAATGGGGTTTAAAACAAGCAATCTGCATGACGTGATGATTGTTTTTTAGAAGCGATAGAGAGAAATGTAAGAGTGTGTGCAGTGTTTTTTTGAAAACTTCTTGTTTTTATTATTTGTTTTTTTAGGATTACCATTTTCTGAAGAAAGAAAAGAGAAAACAGCAATAAATGCGGAAATTACAAAACGACGTTTATTTATTTATGATTTTGTCGATTCTTGAAACTACAGCCCTATAAAACAAAACTCTATCACTTTGGGCGAAGCGAAGAGGGGTATTTACAGAAAGTGAGCCTATCAGAACATCCGTTTCACCTGGGCAAGGTGAAAGGTTAAGACAAAGACGGCAATTACTTGGACTTATGAACAATCTTCGGAACATCGACTGCAACCCATTGGCGGCAAACTCCTCAGTGAATCACAAAGTCTGGTACCTTCCTTGATTTATTTTCAGAAATAACGCTGATTTCTGGTGGAGCAGGATCATTGGAATCTGTCTCCCAGGCAGAGTTGTCGTAGGAGGATTCCTCTGTTGTATTTTGCATAGTATTTGTACTCTCAGATAGATCTCCCCATCCAGTTGGCTGGATGTCTTCGAGCCTGATGCGAGAACTTTCAGGAGCAGTGTACTTGACCAGAAAGTTGAATTTTCCACTTGGTTGTCCTAAGGTGTCCCACACTTCTTTGGAACCGGAGGAGTCATCTCTCTCGATGACGTTGACATCGGGAAAAGCATAGTTGATGAATTCTAGTCCTGCAAACTTTGCAAATTCATCGTCGCACTGGATATTTTTTGAATAACCTGAGTGTTGATCCCATGACATGGTGAGGACACAGGTATTCTTTTCAATGATGTTCAGCTGATTTTCATTGTTCGACGGATTCTCTTGCCCCGAGTCTCTTGGGTAAGGCTGCCACATCGGCAGGCCATCCATCGAGCCATAATAGTCGTGGTCAAAGTTGTCTTTCATCAAAGTGTCCTCCTCTAATGAGTTTGGTGGAGCACGGAATCCTTCCGGATCACAATCTCCGTATATCATTTTGACGTCTGACCTTGGTATAAATCTCGGACTCTGTGCGGGATAGCAAAAGGGCGTAGGCACTTTTTCTTGAGACATATAACTCTCCTCGTTAAGATAGGATTCCCACTCTTCATCTGTATCAGAGGAATCTCCCTCGTTGATGGTATGTACTTCTTGAGACACTGGGTGAAGGAAACCTCCACTATGGAAGAAGTTCTGAATGGGAAGAAGACTTTCACCGTTAGCGGCAGTCTGGGTACAGGTTGTAGAAAAACCAAGACCCTTCTTTGTTTTATTATCAGTAGGAATGACAAGCTGTCCCCATCCTTTTGTGTTGTTACTCTCGATTACTTTGAGAGCATCTTTGTATGAGGAAATCAATGTTCCTTTTTCTGATTGATTCTCATTGCTCACCGAAAGCACTTGAAACTAGGTTGCCACAACCTCCTCGGGTTCTACACAAGTGGACAATGAAAGGTTACTCACGATTTAGGCTTGTTCTCCACAGACCGAGACGAGTTGGTCATTCTTGACGAACTTCAGCTTTTGGTGAAGTGTCGAAGCGACTGCCCCAGCCTGGTGTATCCAAGGTCTTCCCAACAAATAGCTGTATGTTGCTCGGATGTCCATGACCTAGAAAGTGACTTGGAAAGTGTGAGGACCGATAGTTATGGGAAGGTCAACTTCGCCGATAACTGTTTTTCTGGGCTCGTCAAATGCTTTGACGACAACCTCACTGCCTCTCATCGGAGATCCTTTAAATGATAGTCGCATTAGAGTGGACTTCGGCATGACGTTGAGAGCTGATCCAGTGTCTCCCAGTACGCTGGCTAAAGCATCGTCCTGGAAGTTGACTGTGATATTGAGCGCCATGTTGTGATTTGGGCCCTCTTCTGGAAATTTCTCATCACTAAACCCTAAGTTGTTGCAGGAGGTGATGTTAGAGACGATACTGTCGAACTGTTGTATCGACACATCCTGTTCCACAAAGGCATGTTCTATGACTTTCTGTAGAGCCTCTCTGTGGGCTTCGGAACTGAGCAAAAGCGATAACACTGAGATTTTTGAAGGAGTTTATAACAGCTGATCAACAATGTTGTATTCACTTCTTTGGATGAGCTTCAACATATCATCATCGTTCTTTGAAAGGTCGGGATTACTGGATTGACTGACTGGTGGATTAGGAACTTCTGTCTGAGGTTCCTTTTCTCTGTTAGGTTCTCCAACTCCTCGGTTGAAGATTCGACCGCTCCGTGTTACTCGGCTGATGTCTGCAATATTCACGACGGAGGGTAATGGAATTTGTTGTTGCACCGTATTTGTAAGGGATCGCCTTATCGGATTTGTACGGCACTGGTCCCGGTAGATAGATAACTACAGGAGCCTTCTGATTTCTCTGACTGTCGTAAGTAACTTTAATTAATTCCTGGTTAAGAACCTTCGATTCGTCAAGTAGAGGGATGATGGTGCAAATATCTTTGGTTCCTTCGTGATCAGAGATCACGACAACATCCTTAATCTGATCAGCGAAATAGTCTGGCGTCCAGTTGATTGATCCAGAACTTGGACACGGTTGAATTTTTTTGGGAACCGACTGACTTTGAAGGGCTGCTCGCACGAGGTAACATCCTTGATTATTTTCCTAGCAGACTCTACAACGCTCGTAGTTGTGTGGTGGCACCTGGCCACGTACGCTTTGAATGCAGTGTAATCTTACCAGGTCTATTTCCATAGATCGGACATCCTGACTTTGATTGCTAGTAGGGTTCCTGTTTGTCACACTGATTTGTTGCGTGTCTTCATCCATAGAGATCGGAAGCCACCAGTGGTTTAATAAGTGTTGCAAAGTTCTTTGCACGAGAGCGCACCCTTGGTTACTCTCACGACATACTTTACAGTTCTGATAATTATGCGAAGTCAGGAAACCGAGTTGGACTTATGTAGCGTGTAACTCCACCAAGCTGGTATTCATCAAACGAATATCGAAGATTTGAATCATATTCACCTGATACTGATTTCCATCGCGGTAATCCTGAATTCATCCAAGATCTATCTGACGCTGGAGGGCCTCTTGTACAAAAGAGCATCCATGTTTGTTTACCGAGCAAGTCAGACAGGAATTGTAATCATGCCGTGGCAGATTATAATGTTGGCTTTGCCTTGAGTGCATTGCCACCAAGTTGACATTCATTGCATGAATGTCATGGTTCTGAATGATGTTAGAACTTGTATAAATCATGTTAACTCCACGAACTCGATGCTCTTGGATCCACCCGAGATCCAACTGTTCCTGTAGAGCTGATTGCACCATAGAACATCCTTGATTGTTTTTAGAGCAGATATCACACTTAGGGGTGTTCGCGGTGCGGTTTGGGCGGTTTTGACGCTAAAAATCATCCAAACCGCAAGAGAAAAAAGCATGCGGTTTGGTTTGGTTCGGTTGGCTTTTAAAAAAAATCCGAACCAAACCAAACCAAACCAATGCGGTTTGGATTGGTTCGGTTGGTTCAGTTTTTTACAAGATTTTTATTGAGTGATATTTACATATATAGAGAACAACATAACTTTATGTTTAGTCATTCACACATTGTCAAATAACAACAAAACTCATCATATTTAGACAAAAAGTTCTCATTCAATATACAAAAATAAATTTAAACAAAAGTGAAAAAAAATAGTAGCATAAAACAATATCAAAAATATTATAATAAAACAGAAAATAGAGGAGAAGAGAGATTAGTGAAGATGAAAAAGAAAGAACATAAGAGATGTGAGATTAAAGAAGAAATGTGCGATAAAAATATAATTAGAAGAGAAAATAGTAACATAAAAATGATAAAATGAAAAAGAAAAAACATGTGAGATGAGAGATTAGTGTAGAAGAGGCGAGACGTACATGACAAAGAAGATGAGAAGAATGCGCAATACTATTAGGAGAGATTTGAGAAGATTAAAACTGAAAAGTTAAGTGTGAGTAAGAGAAAATATTTCATAATTGTAAGGTTAAGGCATAATGGGTTTAAGTTTTGAGTTAGATGTGGGGTGAGTGAAGTTTCGGTTGTAACATAATGCGGTTTGGTTTGGTTTAGTTCGGTTTGTAAAATACAAACCGCAAACCAAACCGAACCGTGCGGTTTTGTTAAAAGATGGCCCGAACAAATCCGAACCAAATGCGGTTTTTTGCGGTTTCGGTTTGGTTTGGTTTGGTTTGCGGTTTTTTATTGGGTTGGTTCGGTTTTGAACACCCCTAATCACACTGGTGATAATTATGAGGTGGCACATGGCCGTATCCACTCTGTCTATAATGCATCTTGACCAAGTTGGCCCTCAATAAGAGTACATCATGAATTTGATAGCTGTTGTTAGACTCTCCTTCTATCAAATTTACCGCAGCTTTCTCGTGTTGAGGCAGCGGGTTCGTGAGAACATTTGGATTCGTATCTTTGAAAGATAAGACCCCGCTCCTAACAAGCTTTTGCACATCGGATTTAAAACTGAGATAGTTTTCTATGTTATGCCTCAATCCTCCTTGATGATAAGGGCAAGTCTGATCCGCTTTGAACCAAAAAGGTGGATTTTTCGGTACTGTAAGAGGAGACCTGGTTTGGACATGCCCCTTGACCAATAATAATGGAAACCGTTCTGTATACAACATTGGTATAGGGTCGAACCCTGGTGGTCGCGTTGTGCTATTGTTGTTATATGGAGGATGAGTCTACTGAAGAGGCTGTTGTGTCCTTTGCTGATATTGTTATTGATTCGGTTGGCTCTAAGCAACCTGAGGTTCATACGTAGGAACAGACGTAGGGTTGATAGCAGGAGTTACGGCTGCTACTGGTTGGTATCGTCGCCTTTGCTTTCTGAGAGAGATATTGCCAATATCCTGCTTTTTTTTCTTAGGGAGAGCACTACCGTATCGTTTTGTATTACTTGATGATCCAGCGTCATTAACTAAACGTCCCTCTCGGACTGCTTCCTCAAGACGAACTCCCATGCCCACCATCTCGGTGAAGTCACTGGGTGCACTGGCAACCATTCTGTCGTAGTAAAATGAGCTTAAGGTTTTTAAGAAGATCTTTGTCATCTCTTTTTCCTCAAGAGATGGACAAATCTGGGTGGCAATTTCACGCCATCTATGAGCGTACTCCTTAAAGGTTTCCTTGTCCTTTTGTGACATCGATCTGAGTTGATCTTTGTCTGGTGCCATGTCCAGGTTATACTTATACTGCTGAACGAAAGCAGTGCCAAGATCTCTGAAAGTGCCGATCTTAGTGCGGTTTAAACCCATGTACCATTTGAGTGCGGCACCGGTTAAACTATCTTGAAAATAGTGAATCAGTAGCTCCTGGTTCTTTGTCTGAGTTGACATTCGCCGAGCGTACATCACCAAATGGCTTTGAGGGCAAGAGTTACCCTTATACTTTTCAAATTCGGGCACTTTGAATTTGTGTGGAACTTTCACATTGGGGACCAAACAAAGATCTGCGGCGTCCTTTCCAAATAGATCCTGATCGCGAAGGGCTTGTAGTTCTTTCTGCATTTCCAGGAACTGTTCCTGGAACTCATTTATTCTGTCGAACATACTTTCATTTCCACCAGAAGGTATCGGTGGAATCTTTCCTTTCGGGACAGTGTGTACCACGGGTGGTGGTATAGTCATCATGGCAGTGACTCTAGGTTCTTCCCTCTCCCGAAGTTTGTAACCTTTAGGAGTTGTTGTCATGCCCCGGGCATCTTCGCTTTCCCGAAGTTTGTAACCTTCAGGCCCAGCGGCTTCTGCTACGGTTCCCTGATCTTCAATGATCGGCGGAACATATCCTTCCAGGATATAGTTAATAGGCATGCCTCAGGGACAATCTTTCGGCATTTTGTACCTAGGATCATACTTTTCCACTATGGGCGTTGATGTGATCTCTGAGATCACAGTCATTTATTGTTGCATCTGAGTTTCTGCTAGAGCTTGCATGTCGTTATGAAGCTTCCTCAGATCCTCTTTCAGAGTGTTGATCTCTTCCCTTAACTCTCTGTTCTCTTCCTCGAGATCATCCATCTTTTTTCTATCGATTGGCCCGAGTATTGTACGAATGAGACAGTTTGACTCTAGAACCGAGACACAAATGTGAGATTCGTAGGTAAGAAGAATGTGTTACGTGTGAATGATGAATGCAATATTTTAATTAATTTTTGTTTAATCAAAATAAACTTCAACAATTGGATTGCAAATATCAAACAGTGGGGAAACCCCGTTTTATTGAATTCAAAGATTGCGGAATGGAAATTCAGTAATTTACAAAATGCTGTAAAAGGAAATCTAAACTTATGGGTCCTGAGTCCTCTCTGAAGCGAGCTCAGGTGCGGGTTCTGGTATTTTCCTTTTCTTTGACTGGGTCTCTTAAGCCGTTGTCGGGTCGTCATTCCTTTGCCAAGTGAAAGGAGCGAGCAAATTCCTTTGGTCATCTTGATTTTCTATAGCATGTTGCTCTAAAATCTCGATCAGAGCATCTTTATCTTTCAACAGTTGTTGTATTTTCTTGCACTCCACATTGAGAATACGGTACTTGTTCTTCCAAGACCTTCTCTCCTATTGAACTTTGTTGAGAGTAACCTAAAGTTTTTCCGTATCAGACATAAAGTAAAGGACAGGGTCCCTTAACGGAAGAACTTCCTGACGAGGGTAAGGCATCCTCAGCTTGAGAGCTCTAGTTTGTACCCAATGGAGATAAGGCTCCACTGAGACACAGTCTGGTTTTCCTAGAGACTCTCTTCCTTTCCTATGAACGTGTTTCCAGGCATGCACTATTTCCGTCTTTAGTGCTCTGTCATTTTCTCCTTCCTTGATGAAAAGACCTTCTAGATGAGTATTACGCGGGACATGCCTCATCGGGTATCCAAATTGACGACGAACTAAAACTGGATGATAGTTGATTCCTCCCTTAGTTCCTATAAGGGGTACATTTGGGAAATTTCCACAACGGTCAATGATTCTGATCCCGTCATAGATTCGATTGTACCAATCGATGTCAGAGTTGGTAAGAGACATGATTCTCTGCGACCAACGTAAAGTATTCTTTTAATCCCAAAATACAGCAGACTTGGGTAAGTGGGAAGTGAACCATTTGTATAGCAGGGGTACACAGCATGTGATCATTCCTCCGCTGTACAAATTCCTTAAGTGTACCGAATGATAAGCATCTGCGAGCAAGGTCGGTACAGGGTTTCCAATCAGAAAAATCTTAATGGCATTGATATCTACAAAGTTATCGATGTTGGGAAACAAAAATAACCCGTAGGTAAGCAAAACAAAGATGCTTTCGAAAGCGGCCACGTTCCCTATACTAGCAAAGTACAGAGCTTTGTTTATCAAGAACCGGGCTGGCAAACCCTGGATTCCACCCTTAGTGGTCATGTGAGTCCTGACTTGTGATTCGTCTAAATAGATTGCTCTTGTAATGGTTTGATCCTTTGGAATCTCTTCCAGTCCAGAAAAGGGAGCTTGATCATTAATATGTAAATTAGTCAAGTGAGAGTACTCCTCCAGTGTTGGTGCTAGTTGATAATTTGGGAATGTCAAACTGTGATAGACCGGATCGTAGAACTGGATTCGTGTGGACAGGATTCCTTCGATTACATGGACCCTTAATAGGGACAGCAGTCCTCCATACTTAGCTCTGAAAGCCTCAGGGTTGGTTATCATCCTTGCCAACCCTCTTAAATCCTCTAGTTTTGGAACCTTGAAGGTGTACTTGTGAGTTTTCCTTCTACCGAAATCCATTAGCAGTCTCTTTATCTGACATTTGCAATCATTGTCTTGGTTTAATTTGAAAAAGAGAGACTAGAAGAGAAGATTTTCCTTTGTTTTTTTAATGTTTTTTTTTAATGAAATGAATGCATGAATGCATCACACAAAAACATAGAAAAAACATGGGGTCAAAGGGTCGGTGTCATGAAGTCAAGGCTCTACCCATCCCCAAAGGTTTATACTGGTGATTTTTGCACCTGTCCTCAAAATCATTGATCCCTCTTGGGATGACGACAGCAAGCGGGTCACCAAGCGAGCTGGTTCATCTTGAGTAATCTCAAATGAGGGTAGTATCGCGTGACAACTATTTTCAATAGCTTCCGCACTACAAAATGGTTTAAGTCTACTAAAATCCTTAGCTTCTCAGATAACCCAATGGAACAATCTGCTTTCAACAACCGAAGTCGTATAGGCATTGAATCCGCAAAGGGCATCTCCACTGATTTGATGGTCGACCGGGACCTCTTATCTGGGATTCACTCCCCGTAAGATCACCCGTATAATGCCATCACTTATCTTAGGTGTATACTCAATCTTTCCAGATGCGACATCACATGCATTCCCGTTAGCAGAAAAATAAACACGGATATCAATTAGGAAAAGCAGTATATATATTTATCCTAACATCCTAGACCTCTAGTCTTAGGATCCTATACAGACAATGACTCCCCAGCAGAGTCGCCATTTCTGTGGTATTCGGTGAATTTAAGGCTTTCTACCTAAGACTATAAGGAAGAGAAGTCTTCTACTGTAAGACTGCAAGGGATAAATATCCTCCCACTGTGGTCGCCATTTTTCTGTAGCGTGATTTTTGTGGTTTCGAATCACTATCGCTTTGGTACTACAGTTCGATTCATTTTTTATCCTGTTAAGCTGATTAAGGAAGAGAAATAGATGTCTCCAATTAACCCTGCTTGCATACCGAGGGTAAACAGTCAAAACTGTTGGTTTACAGATGCTATCAAAAGGGGGTTTGTCTTAGGTTATTTGTTTAAAAACACAGTGTCTGGACTATTTGTGAGGTTTTTTTGGTAAGATGTTAGGTCTGATGCTTCTTGATTGATGTATGGAGGTACTGGATTTTGGGTTGTTCAATTAGTATGCTCGCTAAGATTTTTGCAATCTTATGCCTACGTATTCCCGAAATAGGGAAATCAGAGCGATCGTAGTTCCTCTTATTCTATGGGAGGAAAAAGGTTGTTTTGGTGTCTTGTTCAAAGCCCAAGACATGAAGCTAAAGGTGGTTTATTTCTTGTTCAAAGCCCAAGATGTGAGGCTAAAGGGTTTTGGATGAGAGAGAATTTGTCATCTCTAAAGAGGAGTGGTTGATGTTTGTATGGTGTGAGCTAGGCACAACTTTGATGCTAAAAGGTTGATTGACTCAACCGGGGTTTTCTTTATACAAATCCTAAAAGGAGGCTAGAAATTTGACTTTTCCAGGGAAAATGTTCTTTCTGTCTTGTACAACGCCCGAGATTGAGGCTAAAAGGGATTTTGACTCCGTTCGGGAGAATGTATCTTATATAAAGCCCAAGATGAAGGCTGAACTGAGTTTGACTCAACAAGAGAGTGCTGGTATATGTCTTGTACAAAGCCTGAGACAGAGGCTAAAAAGGTTGACTCAACAAGAGAGTCTTGAACAGGTGATTGACTCAACAAGAGAGTCTTTTATACTCAACAAGAGAGTGATTTGTTGTCTCGTATGAAGCCCGAGATTGAGGCAAAAAGGAGATTGACTCAACAAGATAGTCTTTTATACTCAACAAGCGAGTGATTTATATGTCTTGTACAAAGCCCAAGACGGAGGCTAAAAGTTGATAGACTCAACAAGAGAGTCCTTTATACTCAACAAGAGAGTGTTTTTTATATGTCTTGTACAAAGCCCAAGACGGAGGCTAAAAAGGTTGACTCAACAAGAGAGTGCTTTATATGTCTTGTACAAAGCCCAAGACGGAGGCTAAAAGTTGACTCAACAAGAGAGTCTTTTATACTCAACAAGAGAGTGTTTTATATATGTCTTGTACAAAGCCCAAGACGAAGGCTAAAAAGGTTGTTGACTCAACAAGAGAGTCTGGAAAGGTTAGCTTTGCTAGGGAGAGTCATTTGTACAAAGCCCAAGAGGAGGCTGACTTACTGCTGAGGATTATTTAGATTCTGAAACAGGCCCAAGTGTGGGGAACTCTCATGAGAGAGACCAGGTTTCTGCTGGAGCTTGATCCAGGGTGATCGGTGTTTTTTCATATGTTTGAAAGGAACTTGAGAATGTCTTTGAGACTCAAGAAGTTTAGACTGTCCAAGTCTAGAGTTTTATCTTTTGTATGATGCCCAAGAGGAGGCACGGGCATTGAGGGATGAGTATCAACCCTAAAATGGCTGGAGTTTTGACGCTGGAAAGATTGCTCTAGCAAACGATGACTAAGTTCTGTCTTATACCTTTAAGAGGTCGTCCGGGTCCTTGTATTAAGCCCAAGAGAAGGCATGAGAACTTCTAAGAAGCCGAAGGGTCCTTGTACAACGCCCAAGAGGAGGCGAGGATGCTTTTAGGAAGCCTGTGGGTCCCCAAACCAAGAGAAATTCAAGAAATGCAATTCACAGAGAAGAGATCATTCCAGGAAAGTTTGAGAATTTGGAAGAAACTCAAGAGATGCCATTCACGGAGAAAGGATCATCTCTAGGGAGTTGTAGTTTCTTTGACAATTTCTAAGGGTGACAGTCTGAGAAAAGGTTCATCGAGAATACTGTCTTTCTCTTTGTTCCATATTGTTTAACCCCAAGAGGAGGGAAGACTGTATCTGGAATCCTACGGGGGATCTAGTTTTGTTTGTATTTAAGAGTGACCAACATGGCTTTACCTAGTGCTAGACGTAGTTGCCGGGGAAAACTCTAAATAACTATACTAGTATTACACAGTGGATATGTGACAAGTATATAAAAGGATGTGAAAGAAGACTTACAGTGAAACAGCCCCACAATACAGTTATATACATATGAAAGCGATTAATGAAAGCGGATAAACACTTACCCGTTGTAGAGCTTCCATGCTGTTTTGTTAGTTGTTCAACAAAGAAAGTTTTGATAACAACATATATTTGAATTCAAAATCAAAGGAGAAAGTGGTTTGAAAAGATGGCTGGGGCTTACAGGTCAAGGAGAGGCCCAAGTTTTAACGATGATCGCACCGTTGTTTTGAAAACTGTACAGAGGGACTTATATAATATGTGAGGCCCAAAAAGTTTTTATGTACAAGGGGATAGGTCTTACAACTCTATTAGAGGCCCAAATATTTATTTTAAATAAAAGAAATGGGACTTACAACACGAGGGTAGGCCCAGGGTTTCAAAAAGGGGTTGGGTCTTACACTCTATTAGAGGCCCAAAGATTTATTTTTTTTACAAGAGATGGGACTTACAACTCAAGGAGAAGCCCAGGGTTATTTATTTGGCAACAGCGATTGCGCCGAGGTTTTTGAAAACACAGTGGGTCTTATACAATATCTGAGGCCCAAATCATTTTGGTTTCAAAAAGGGGTTGAGTCTTATACTCTATTAGAGGCCCAAAGGAATTTAAGGAAAAGAAATGGGGCTTATAACACGAGGGTAAGCCCAGATGATTTGTTTTTTGACCTGGCGATTGCGCCGAGATTTTTCTTTTAACGCATAAGGACTTATACAATATCTGAGGCCTAAAATTGTTTTTATTAAAAGGGGATTGGGTCTTACACTCTACTAGAGGTCCATGAGTGTTTGAAAATGATTGATGAGGGCGGAATCAATCAAAACCCTAATTTCATCATTTTTAAAAGTGAATTCTTAAAGAAAATCAATAAAAAAATGATAAAGCACCAAATAAACTTGAATAAACAACTTGTGATTTTTGGTTAAGGTTTTAAAAATGAGGTTTTAATCACAAGATGAATTAAAACTCATTTAGTTTTGATTTTTCAAGATGAATATTCATTTTTTAAATGTTTAAAAACAATTAAAATGAATTTATTTACAAAAATACCAACTATATTAAATAAAAATATAAATTTGATTTTTTTTGTGGAATAAAATATTTCAACATTTTTGTGATTTTTTGCAAAAAGAACCAATCAAAAATGATAAAAATTAAGAGAATTATTAATTTTTCAAATCATTAAAATAAAATATGAAAGATAATAAAAATAAAACAAGTGATAAAAAAGAGGTATGAGGCGAGGGGGATTCGAACCCCAGACCTCTCGCTTGCCAATACTCACAAACTAGCTGATCAACCACTAGGGCGCAATGACAATTCATTAAACATATGGCAAGGGAAAAATATAAGGCAAACTTGGTTGGAAAACCTGAAGAATGGCGCCATGGCCATCTTCTTCCTTGGCTCAGATGCGTGAAACTTTCTATCTCACTCGTTTCTCAACCATTTGTCATGAGTCAAACAACAATTTCATGCGTTTTTTAACAACGAATATGATGGCAATATTCAATTTTGTTGAAATGGATTAAATCAGAACATAACATGTTAAAACCTGAAGAACCCTAAAATTGGCATGAACTCAATGAAATCCTATATACGAATTGTAAATAACAATTTATTGAGGGGAAACACTCAACATATGAGGACAAGCAATTGGCAAAAGTATCATGCGAGGAAATATGCATGGATCATGTTATGAGAGTTTTGAGGCTTACCTTAATGCAAGCTGAAATGGAACTCTGCACAGATGGTGTTCCAGAAGTGATTTGATGATCCCTATAGCTTCAATGGATGTTGTTGAGTGGATTGCAAGCCTTGGAACACTTTGGAAATCTTTGGATCAGGTTGGAGGAATCCAACTGCAGAATGGATGCATAATGGCTTGGTTGAAGGGTGATTTTGAGCTAGAGGTGTTACAGAGATGATTTAAGTGTTTGAACACCTCATATACATCATATGTGATGTGTTTGAGCAATTGGATTGGATTGTTTAAGGCTGCAACTCAAAAACCGATGGTCGTTGCTCAAAAACAAAGAAATTTGGCACTTAAGAGAGAATGAGAGAAAGCAATGTGGTAAGCTGCTTTGGTGTAGTTTGAATGATCAGTGAGAACCTCTATTTATAGGTGATCAACTCTTGTCTTGGACGAATAGTGAATGGCCGCTGGATCATATCACATTCAATGGCTTTGGCTTGGTGGCATTTCTTCTCATGCAAGGCAAACTAGCCTTTCCCAATAGTAGGGTTATGCCTTGACCAAATCCACATTCTTCAGATGTTTTAATTGTTGTTTAATCAGAGAACTTGACTGAGGAGAGTGGCTTTGTTGAAAGTGCCCTATTTCACATAAATGCCTTTGAATTCAAGGCATAATGTGCCAAAATGCATTAATCTCAAGTTGGAAGATCCCTTGGCTTTTTTACTTAGCTTTATCAGTTGGATCAGTTGGATTAGGATCAGATTAGATGACTGTGACATAGAGATCCTTGGTCTTTGGCTTAAAATCGTGCAAGACAAGAAATCTCACAAATTGATTTTTCATGACAGCCTTGCCATGGTGTGTTGTAGCAGCCATAACTCTTGGCTCAAGTGGAGTTGTTTCATGCTAGTGAGTTGCTTGGATTGTAGGCAACATGTACAAAAACTTTGATGTTTACACCATGAATTGATTCAGCTTGTAACTGTGTGAAAAAATCCCACAAGTTTTGGTGTTTTCAACAAAATCTGTCTTGGACAGAATTTTGTCTAAGTGTTGGAAAAGTTGTACTTTCATGTTTTTAGTGATTTTGATCCAATCATAACTCAGAATCCACAATGAATTGGAGTGAGGTGTAGTTGAAGCTTTTTTAGAGTGCCATGAGAGCTACAAATCCAGCTTTGGACCAACCAAAATGGTTGCTTGGATCACAAGTTATGATCCTTGGAAGTTGGTACCCTAGCCACTTTGTTCCATAACTTAGAAAATTTCTAAGTTTTTTATGGTTACCCCTTTTTTAAGTTATCCCACTTTTCTTGATTTTTCTTGATGAATGATGATTCCAATCACACATTAACATCATTTTAGGGTCAGGTAACCATAATTGATCAAAAAATCAAAAAGTCAAACTTTGAATTTTGGGCACAGTTGACTTTTTATAAAATGAATTCCAAACTGTGCGATCCTCTGTGAAATCAAGTCCTTGACCTAAATCAAACTTGATGGATTGATTCTATAGGTGTTATAGGATGTATTGAATCATGTCCCAAGGTTTGGGAGCATGTCCTGGTCAAAAGTCAATGGCACTGTTGACTTTTCTCGCGAAACCCTAATTGTGGTCCTGATGAAATTGAAACTTGTGAATAAAGCTTCTTGGATCAATCCATTATTGCAAATGGATCAATGTAGTTTATTAGAGACCATCAAATCATGTCTTGAGGTCTTGGCTCATGTTTTGTCCCAAAAGTCAACTTAGGGGTGAATTAGGTCAGGAAACCCTAATTCCTGATTTTTTATGAATGCATCCCCTGAGGCCAAATTGACTTGATGATTGGGTTTATGATGTCCCTTAGAGTGTATTGGGTTATGCTTTGAAGAATTGGCTCATGCCCAGAGGAAAAATTCCATCTGGAGGCTTTGGTCGACCAAAACCCTAATTTGGTGACACTGGCGATCTTGAGGCTTGATCCACTTGGAATGTTGCAGCCTTGTGCTTGATCCTTGATGTGGAAGTCCTCTTGATCCATTGTGGATGTTTGAGAGGCTTAGACAAGTTGAAGATCATGTCATTCCTTGATTGATCCTTTGTCTAAGAGCTCTGAGAGGGCTTGAAACCCTAAGTTTGATTGTAGTGGATGCTCACCCATCTTTGGGGAGACTAATGAGGTATGATGGTTCATCCATATTGTGATGATGGTTTGCACAATGATGGGAAATCTTAGTGGTCAAAATTTGGGGTATGACAGTATCACCAGTGAGTTTTTCCCCATGGATACTAACCTTTATCCTTCCCCAGTAAGTCATATGTGGTTGTTTGACCTTTATCTCTGGTGTCCGGTCTGTCTGCACCTTTGCATCTATCATATCATCATACTATCATACTAGAAGTTCATGGCATGTCAGCATTTGCATGTCTGCTGCTTGTTCTTAGCATCTCCATTCCATCTAAGGGCAAAATTTTTGGTTTGCTATATTTAAACACCTTTCACCTTGATGCCCCGAGGATTTCCATTCCTCGTGCCATCCGGTAAAGCTATTTAAATAGGGGCAACTATTGTACCCCAAATTTTACCCCTTAGATGTCATAACTTCTTGTATTGACATTTAGGTTCGATCATCTATGCATTGTTAACTAACCATTTCATTTTGCAAGTTTGTTTCTTCTGTGAAAGGCCAGGACTTATACAAAGAGGAGGGCAAAGTCTCCTAAGCCAAGCTCACACATGAATCAAGGAAGTTACATGTTCAAAAAGACAGTTAAGGCTCCAAATGCAACCATGTGAGCTCACCTACATCCTAGAGGTCTTACTCAACAAGAATTCAAAGGTGACTGGCTCTCCTTACCAAGTAACTTGAGCCACCAGTTCACCCTGCCCCGAATTAGGTTTTTTTGTCAAGACAAGTGGAGCATGGCTTTGATTTTGATCAAGAGTTGTTCTCAAACACTGGGACATGACTCCATGTGGTAATATACATCCTCAGAGACCATCTATGAGCCTTAGATATGATGGAAGAAGCAAGATCATAAGAAATTACTCCAGTACATTCACAGTTGAAATTAGGGTTTTGATTAAGGCTCTAACCTTTGAGATTTTGATCCAAAATGAAATATCCAAGTCCTCAATCCATCATGACATGTCTCATTAATGAGTTAAGACATAAGAAATCAAGTTTTAAGAAGTTTTTTGCAAAGAAAGCAAGGTTTGGTTCATGAAACTTTTCAAATGTGGAAATTTCACTACTTGTGCCAAAATTGAAACAGTCATAACTTTCAAACCACACATCCAAATTGAGTGACTCAAAGCTCAAATGGAAGCTCTTTCCATGATATTCAAAACATATTAGAGGACCCTCTTTCAAAAAATTCATGTTTTTTGAGTTACAAGACTTGGAAGATAAATCACCCTTTGGGACTTTGTGAAATTTCAGCTTTTTCCCCATTGTTTGCACGTGACTTTAACCTAATTTCCCATACAGTTCCAAGCCTCAAATCAAAAATCCTTGTACATGAAAGTTGTAGAGGACATTGAGGGCTTTCCAAAAAGTACAAGAACTCCTCAATCCATTGAGTGATCTGAGAGATTCGATGCTCCAAAGTTAGGGTTTCATTTCTTGATTTTCAAGTAACCAACTTTTGCATAATGGTACATAACTCACTTTAGTCACCAAATTTCTCACCTTTCTGATGTTTAGAAGCCATATTAACATGCTAAAAGGCCCTGCCACGAAAATGCAAGTTGCAAGCATCAAAATATATTAGTTTTATCAAGTTGAAGCAAGTGGATACAATGAGAGAGAAACTTTTCAACCAAGGCATGGCAACTCCCTCTATTCCTTGTAACTTGGACTCTGCTCCAATCTAATCAATCCACATTGCCACAGAGCCTATGACTAGGGCTTTTGAAGACTCTTTGGCTCAGCATACAACTTGCACGATGGAGATTTTCAAAAAAGGGCAAAGTTGGCAAGTTGTGGATTCTGACCATACCTTGAACCCTCAAGTTTTCCTATAAATAGAGGCTCCCTCTACATTCCAAAACACACCAGAATCACCATAAAACCAAGGCTGATCCTCTCTCCATTCTCTCATCTCCATCTTCTTGCAAACTTGCAAAAACACCTCAAACAGCCATGTCCCTCGTGCATTCACTCCCAAACTCTGCAAACCTTCTCTAAACATCACATAGAGAAGCTTCACACCCTCAAACCCTAACTGCAACACCCCTACCATCATCTGCCATTTTTGGACTTCAAGTTGCAAGAGGTATCAGGTTGCATCATCCAGGCACATTCCAAAGCTTCTAAGCATCTGGACCTGCTCTACTAGGATCAACAAGTTCCTAGGAGTTGTCTTTTCTCATCTACAAGTGTTAAAAGAAGCCTTGGACTTACTCCAAGGGGTAAGCCTCTAAAACCTTGAAACTCATAAGCATGCTGTGATTTTGTTTGCTATTTGATGTTGTCATGTGTATATTATTATGTTTAAGTTATATGAACCATTACATTCTTGGTATGGCTTGTGTGTTTCTATTTCTAAAATTTCTGAACTTTGTTGTTGTTCCACTGGTATTGGCATTCGTATGAGTTGTGTGTGTAATCTTAGGGCAAACAAATGTCATATTTAAACTCCTTGATCTTTTCTGGTCAGTTTGGGCTTTTGGTTTGTGAAAAATGATGGAGAAATAAGGTTGAATGAGGCTGGGAAAGAGAGAGGTGTACCATGGTGTTTTTCTGATTTTTCACGATGGTTGTGAGGTTTTGTTTCACGTTTGCATGGGGGAGGTGGGTGTGTGGCTGTGTGTGGTTGGCTGGGCGCGTTTTGTCGCATAGTGCCTTAAGTTTTCTTGACTGAATGATGATGTTGTTAAGTGTTACGTTTTCATGTGTCTCGCCTGGCCATCATTTAGTTTTCGCTCACAAAACATATATTTGAGTGGGTGGTTTATACAATGGATGTATAGCCACCCCAGTGGTATGAACAAGCGCCTGTAACCAAGGGGTCTGGGGTTCGAATCCCCCTCGCCCCAGACACCCTTTTGGCTTTTATTTTCCTTTTTGTTTTCTTTCGTGTGGACTTGGGCCTTGTCCCATTCGCTAATAGCACCCCCTGTTTCTGGCCCATGCGCGCAGCCAACACAACTTCAGCTCATCTTTCTTTTACTAATACACCCCCTGTTATTTCTTTTCAAAATGTTTGTATTTTACTTTCCTTTTCAATTCTGTTTTATTAAAAATAGTTGTTGTTGATTAAAAATTCCAAAAATATTCATGTTGACACTTCAATGTTTAATTTAATTTTCTAATATTTTTATTTTCATTTTTATTTAATTCTAATAATTATTTCTTATTTTCTAAAATTAAGAGTAATTTGGACCTATCTTTTGAACCTCTTTTGAAAAAAACCCTTTGCTCTTTATCTTCTTGAGCTATTTTTTCCAAGTGTCTTAGGACACATTAGAGGGATATTTGAGGACTAACTTGTGACCTTGAATGAGGTCTTTTGCTAAGGTTTATGGCATTATTCAACCCTCGATTCTTAGACCTAAAACCTTTGTCATTCACTTTGAAATTCCAATTTTTGAGAGGACTGTCTTTGCCACACTTGTATGACACTTCACACACATTCTTAAATGTCATAACTTGAAGTAGGCCTTGCTTTTGGTCTTGTCTTGGTTTACTTACCTTGATTTCTTTTGATGTTATTCATGCTTAATTGTTGTACATCCCTTTGAGTTCATACACTCATGTTGATTCATGTAATTTCAATCCCTTGTAACTGTCTTAGTCATAAGAATTGTTATCTCCCTTTATTCCAAAGGAAAGTCTCTCTATTGACCGCAAGGTCATAGATAGCTCATTACCCTTAAACCCTTCATAATCCTTTCATAAGAGATAACCATTAATCTCTTCTCCTAAACAATCATACCTCACAAGCTTTGCTTTCAAGCTTTTTACCCTACTTTCCCTTGGAACCTTGACCATGGTCAAGAGTTCCTCACCCCATTGAGGTGAACTACGAATGCTCTTATTCCATTCCCGTCAGGATACGTAGGAACGAGATGCGATGTCTTGGCGAGCATACTTAGTGTATATACCCCCTAGGTCTTTACCTTAGCACATTTCCCTTAGCAAGCAAATTTTAACATAACACAAATACTAACAAGAGGTTCCTGTAGAGTACTACAGATACTTAGGGTGTTAATACCTTCCATTAGTATAACCAACCCCCGAACCTAGATTCTCTTTTTAGGGTTTTCGTTGGAGAATAATCTCTGTATGATGCCCAAGAGGAGGCTGAGACTGTCCAAGTCTCTCATGCAGTGGTAGGTTATGGTTGTAAAGAGAGATCTTTGCATGATGCCTAAGAGGAGGTTGTGGTTTTAAGGGATGAAGATCAACCCTAGAATGGTCTGATGTTTTGGAATTCTGACTCTCTAGAGGATTAAACTAGTAGAGATGACTAAGTTTTGTCTTATACCTGTAGGAGGTCTTTGGGTTCTTGTACTAAGCACAAGAGGAGGCCGAGAACTTCTAAGAAGCCTGTGGGTCCTTGTACAAAGCCCAAGAGGAGGTTGGGGATGCTTTTAGGAAACCTGTGGGTCCAAGCCTAAGAAAAGTTCAAGAAAGGTTTCATCGGGAATAATCCTTTCTTTGCAGAACTGTTCTAAGGTTTGAAGAAATTCAAGAGAGGTTTCACCGAGAATTAATCCTCTTTGGGGAAATGAATTTCTTGTACACATATATTTCTAAGTTAGGACAGTCTTGAGAAAAGTTTCACCGGGAATAATGCATTTCTATGTTTCATATTATATAAGCCCAAGAGGAGGCAATACTGTATCTGGAATTTCCTATGGGGAACTAGTTTTGACTGTGTTGAAAGAGTAACCACTGGTTTGATCTAAACCTAGACCTAACTGCTGGGGAAAACTCTAAGCAAGTATATACAAGCATATATATACAGATGCAATATATAAACAAGTATGTATTGAAGAGATAGTGGAACTTACAGTTGTGCAAGCCCAAGCATAGTAACTACAGCTGTATGGTTAACTATTCAAGAAATTGAAGAAAGTTTTGATAAAACTTTGAATTTGAATCTAAATAAAAAAAGAAAGTTGTTTAAAAGGAAGTTTGGGGCTTATACTCACAGGGAGGCCCAGATGATCTCTTTTGGAAAGGTGACGATCGCGTCGTAGTTTTGAAAATCTCAGAGGGACTTATACAATGACTGAGGCCCAAATTATTATATTTACAAAGAAGATGGGTCTTACACTCTATTAGAGGCCCAAGAGTTTATTTTTATAGAAGATATGGGGCTTACAACTTAAGGAGATACCCAAATAATCTCTTTTGGAAAGGCGACAATTGCGTCGTAGTTTTGAAAATCACAGAGGGACTTATACAATGACTGAGGCCCAAATTATTTATGTACAAAGGAGGTTGGGTCTTACACTCTATTAGAGGTCCAAGAGTTTATTTTTATACAAGAGACGGGGCTTACAACTCAAGGAGATGCCCAGATGAAAAACAGCGATCGCGCAGTTATTTTGTAAATCGTATCGGGACTTATACAATGACTGAGGCCCAAATTATTTATTTACAAAAGAGGTGGGTCTTACACTCTATTAAAGGCCCAAAAATGATTGAGAAGAAGAAAGATGAGACTTACAACTTAAAAGGAGGCCCAGATGAAAATTGTTTTGAAAACGGCGACCGCGCTGAGATTTTTTAATATCGTATCGGGACTTATACAATGACTGAGGCCCAAAAAGGTTTCTTTATAAAGGGATGGGACTTACACTCTACCAAGAGGCCTAAAAATGATTGAGAAATGTTTGAAAAATTAAAATTAAGAGAAACCCTAATTTTAATTAAAAAAATAAATAATTTTTAAAGGAAATTAAATATAAAATGATACAAAATATCAAATATATTTAAGAACAAGTTGTCAACTTTAAAAAATATTTTGAAAAATCATGTTTAATCACATGAAAGCTTGAAATCCAATTGGTTTTGAAAATTCAAGGTGGGGATTTCATTTTTAAAATGTTTAAAACAAATAAAAATTAAATTAAATTCAAAAATCAAACTATATTAAATAAATAATATAAATGTGATTTTATTTTAGAATAAAATATTTAACCATTTTTTTTACTTTTTAAAAAAAGAACCAATAAAAAATGATGAAAAATGAGAGAGAAAATAATTTTTGAAACCATTTAATAAAAATATCAAATATTCAAAAATTCAAATATTTGAAAATGGCGCCAAGGCCATCTTCTTCTTCCTCACGACTACCCGCCATAGCCAATTTTTAAAACCTCTCATATCTCTCTGATTACTCAATGAAAATGACTTTTGTAAACATGAAACTTACTCATTTTTGAACAAGGATTCCAATGGTACCAATTAATTGCATTTATATTAAGTGTGGAGTGAGAAATCAGAAGATGAACTCAAGAACCCTAATTTCTGCAAGAACACTATGAAATCCTATACACAATTCATACATAGCAATTGATTGAGGGGAAACACTCTACATAAGTGCATAAACATGTTTGTAACTTGAAAACACATTTATGATGCATGGATTATAGAGTTTGAGAGTGTCAGGCTTACCTCTTGCAAGAAGAATTCGAATTCTATGTTGGAGGTGTTACCGATGTTGTGTAATGATTTGGACAGCTTCAATGGACCTCAAGTAATGTGTTTGAAGGCTTGGAATGGATTGAATCAGCTTGGAACTTGTTGTGGCACCTCAACTGCAAATAGGCCAAAAAGCTTGAGCAAATGGGGGTGACTTTGTGATTCTGATGTTCCAGATGAGTTTTAAGGTTATGGATCACTCATATATGATGTATGTGAGGTGTTGGCATGATTGGTTTTGATAGAATTGCTCTCAAATGGAAAATTTGAATATTACTTGAATGAGAAGCAAAATCTGGTTTTTTTGAGAGTGATTTGGAGGAAAGCATGTGTTATGGTGCTTTGGTGTACTTGAATTGATCAGAAAGAAGCTCTATTTATAGTATAGTAACTTTGTTTTGGGAGCAATAGTGATTGAAGGCTGGATCACTCCAATATCCATTGAACTTTGTCATGTAGCCTGTGACACCCCAATCTATACCTCGAGCAATTAAAGCGATAACAAATAATCAGAGTATAATTAAAACATTCATGGCATAGACGGGAGCGTCACATCAAAGTGATGAAATATAACAACCTGCTCATATAGATATGCAACAATCAGGTAGCAACATAAACAGAGGAACTCAGTTCCTAACACCCACAATTCAGATACAGAATAAAAGCGGAAAATCTGCAACTGAAATCTCATACATAAACATAAAAGTTTGTCTATCATATACAGAGTCATACATGTACAATCCAAAAAGATATATATACACATAATCATATAACGATCTCCCCGACTACCCGGTGCCACATATCAGAGCCGACCGACAAAAGAATGAAGACCTAATCTTCACAAAAAGACCTTCAGCGTCTAATCTGCAATGCCTCATAGAGCATTCAAAACAGCAGAAGGGTGAGAAACGCAATTATAATATAATTGCATACAATTATGTAACAACATGAAATACGCATGCAAAACATTTTCACCACAATGTATACCATAATTCAAATACAAAACAAAACAATGCATAATTCATGCATCCATCACAAAGGAATATCAATCATGCTCAATACATTTATCACCAATATATATATATATATATATATATATATATATATATATATATATATATATATATATATATATCAACTCATCAATCTCATTCACAATTTCCCACACATAATCAATCCATTCATGACTTATGCAAATGCACAGAGACCGACACAACGACTCTATGCATGCGGTACCATTCCATCCATCATTCTCATCATCATTAATTCACTCAGGAATTATTTGAACCATCGCTTGTTACTTAGTGTAACTCCCCGTCGGGCAAACAATGTTCCCCGTCGCTTTAGGTCCTCTTGGTATAAGGCTCACGACGTTTATGGATCACTTTAGGTCCTCTTTATATAAGGCTCACGATCTGATCGCTTTAGGTCCTCTTTGTATAAGGCTCACCATCGTCTATAACGTCGCTTTAGGTCCTCTTTGTATAAGGCTCACCATCGTCTATAACGTCGCTTTAGGTCCTCTTTGTATAAGGCTCACGACCGTTACAGCGGATTCCCTCTGGAATCATTTCGTCGCTCACACCCCACAAGGGCACACGATATCACAAGGTTCATATCATGATGCATGGCATATTAATGACTCATGACAATCAAATACATATACATATATAACCATGTGAACCGTCTCAACATGAATAATCATGCATTGTAATCAAACCCAAAACAATGCATTCATTTGCCATAAGGCCACAAACCATCATCACCACATTTCATCACATGCATTCACATCATATAATAGCACACAAGCTATATGTTATATATCAAAAGCATAACGCATGATAACACATCAATCGCACACAATTACGACGGTAAAAGTCGACAAAATGACACGTTTCCAAATTCCTGACACAATTAAATCAGCCACCAATCTCAAAACCATTTTTATAAGAAAGAACATCTCATTAGCTTTCCAACGGTACTAAGAACGTCTCGATCCAAGTTACGGATCAAAAGTTATGGATTTTCAAAGAAAAGAATTTATTGAGAAACAACCAGATTCGCCTGGCGACTTAGGATTTCGCCTGGCGGATCCCCCTTCGCCGGCACTTCGCCTGGCGAACTAGTGGCAAACCACCATTTTAGAAAACACCCAAGAGTTCTAGTAGCTAACACATTTCTGTCTCCCCGTTTTCGCCTGGCGACTTATGATTTCGCCTGGCGAATCCCCCTTCGCCAGCACTTCGCCTGGCGAACTAGTGGCGAGACCTAATTTGCCTGGCGAATCCCCAATTCGCCTGGCGAATCGCACCAGAACCAGAATTTTCTGCTGTGGGTTACATGGTTCCAAACCCCAAAAATCCAACTTTCTCCAACCAAAACGTTTTCAATCAATCAAAACAAGTATCAACAATGTTCATACATATAATACGATCATACTACGTGATTCATATCGATTTCCGACCGCGAAAACATCAATTTCTATTCATTTTGCTCATTTCAACCTAGAATTGAAAAGCTATGAAAAACAAGTAAACATTCAAACACAACATACATATTCATACACAAGCATATAATAACCAAGTTTCGCACCCTTACCCGATTAATCGGGCTTTGAAGTGTCGGTTGAATCGATTTCTTAAACTCCAAGTTTTCCTCTTTTTCTTCTTCTCACTCTCTTTTTCTCTTCTCTTTCTTTTCTCTCTTTCTAATCTCTATGTTTCTATTTTAAGAAAAACAATAATATCTAACCAAGCAAAATGACCAAAATACCCCTACACTCAATTTTATCGCAAACGCTCTCAAACGCGATAAAACATAATAACGATAAACATAACATATTTACCAAATAAAAACCAAGAATAAAATAATATAAAAACAAAAATAATTAAATCAACTCGATTAAATAAATCTAAAAAAAACTAGGGAGTTACATAGCCAAAGTCTCCTCTAGCCATTGACTTGGGTCAATCTTGCAGGCCTACGGTCTTCTGATGCTTGAGTTTATCTTGACTCATTTGCAATGTTATGGACTGATACATGTCGGCTCTATGCATCCATTCAATGCCTCATGACAAATTTGAAAGTTTTGGATTTGAACTTTGAATGTTACATGCCAAATGATGAGGTTTTGGACTTGCAAGGCTCTATGGTGTTGTATCTCTGCAGAGATCATGTTCATTGCACTTTAGAAACTTGTATTGTATGGTGACAAGGCTTGCCAAGTCATGGAAATGACAAAATCGTGGGGCAAGTGCAAGACTATCTTGCAAAACCAGTCTTGGAGGTGTCATGTTTACATGCTCATAACTCCCTACTTAAGTTGAATTAGGATAAGTTCTGGTACTCTTTGGAAAGCTTGTATATCCTACTTTAACTTTGATGTCTAACATTGGTCTTGAATCAACTTGGATCAAGGTGAAAAATGGCCTCAAAGTTGGTGAAAATCCAAGACAGATTCTGTCCAAAATTTTCACTAAGTGTTGGAAAAAGTGGTCATTTTCATGTTTTTGTGATTTTGATGAATCCATAACTCAAAATCCATGATGATTTGGAATCTGATGTATTTGACAATTTTTAAGTATGTAATGAGAGATTTCATTTGAGCTTTGGATGGAAGCAAATGACTTTATGGTTTGGGAGTTATGACCTTGCAAAGTTGGTACCAAATCAATTTTGTTCCATAACTTAGAAAAATTTAAGTTTCTTAAGGTTGCCCCTTTTTCAAGTAACCTCACTTTTCTTGATTTTTCTTGATAGATGATGATCCAAACCATGAATTAACATTGTTTTTGACTTAGGGAAGCCTTGTTTATCAAGAAATTCAAAAAGCCAAACTAGGTTTTTGGCACAGTTAACTTTTTATCAGATGAATTTCAAACTTTGTGATCCTCTATGAAATCAAGTCTTTAATCTATTTCAAACCTAATGTATGGATTCCATAGGTGTTTTAGAGTGTCTTGAATCATGTCCCAAGGTTTGGGATCATGTCTTGGTCAAAAGTCAAAGGTACAGTTGACTTTTCATCAGGAAACCCTAATTGACCCAGATGAATTTGAATTTTGTATTGCTTGTGAACCAAGCTCTTTGAGTTAATCTAACCTTGTGAATGGAACAATATGATGGATCGGAGATCTTCAAAACACTTCTTGAGGTCTTGGCTCAATTCTTGCTCCAAAAGTCAACTTAGGGGTGAATTAGGTCAAGAAACCCTAATTCCTGATTTTTGATTAATGCATCCCCTGAGACTATTTTGACTCTATGATTGGGCCCATGAGGTCCCTTTGAGATTCTTGGGTCATTTTTTGAAGTATTGGCTCATGCCTAGGTGAAAATTTTCATCTGGAGGCCCTGGTCGACCAAAACTCTAATTTGGTGACACTGGCGATCTTGAGGCTCGATCCACTTAGAATGTTGCAATCTTGTGCTTGATGCTTGATGTGGGAGTCCTCTTGATCCTTTATAGATGCTTAAGAGGCTAGACAAGTTGAAGATCATGTCAATTCTTGATTGATCCTTTGTCTAAGTGCTCTGGGAGGGCTCAAAAACCATAATTCCTGGTTGAGGTGAGTGCTCAATAATCCTTGAGAAGATTGGGTACATCCATATTGTGGTGACGATTTGCACAATGATGGGAAATCTTGGTGGTCAAAATTTGGGGCATGACAGGCAAGAACCTTAAGCTACCACCACTGTTGGGGATGCCTACTTAAACTTGCTGGGGAAAAGAGACCATGATTCTGCTAGGGAGGAAAACATGTAATCCCATTGGTCAATCAGTGTGATACTTACATGTATTAAGCAATTAACCGTAGACTGCCGATCACCCTTTGACGAGTTTTAATTAAATCATGCAATGCACAATGCTTTTCTGTTGATATAGCTTTTTATTATTCTCAATGTCTTATTGTATTATATGATCACAAATAATTATTTATTTTGCAAACAAAATACTAAAAGAGAATATTAAAAAGCAATTGATAAGGAAAAATGAGTTTTATTGAATATGAAAATTTACAAGGATACAAAATCCTTGATGAGGAATTTTGAAAAAATTAAAAAATAAAAGTAAATGGCAATAGGAAATTTTTGTGTTTTCCATTGATTACAACATTGGCTACCATCCACTGTAAGATCTAGGTCCCAACACTTCGCTTTGGTTGACGATGACTGGATTGATCTTTTACCGTCTCATGTCTAGCTGTGATGAAAATAGTCTCAAGTGTCTGCAGTCAAATGCCCTTTTCCCTAATTTTTGCCTGGACATTTTTCTCCTTTTTATCGTCCACCGGGATACCCTTTTTTTTTGCCTAAGTCGCCCTTTCGGGTTTTCAACTTAGCGGGATTGTATGTGTGTGTGTGTGTGTGTATTTTGATTTTATCCCTAACTTTTGCACGAACATTTCTTTTTTTTTTGTCCATCAGGATACCCATTTTTGCCTAGATTGCCCTTTCAGACGTCAATCTAGCAGGCATTTTATTTATTTTTTTAGGCATAATATTTTTTGATTGCGTCGGAGTTCACGGGTAGTGGCAACTCCTCCCCATCCATGGTGGTGAGGATTAGGGCTCCGCCTGAGAAGGCCTTCTTTAAGACAAAGGGTTCTTCGTAGTTGGGAGTCCACTTGCCTCGTAGATCCGTCTGTGTAGGAGAGTATCTCTTGAGCACAAGTTCACCTTCATGATATACACGAGGGAGAACATTCTTGTTAAAAGCTCATTTGAGGCGTCTCTGGTACAGCTGACCATGGTAGACGGCCGTCAAGCACTTTTCTTCGATGAGATTCAGATGATCATATATGGATTAAATCCATTCGGCTTCATCAATGTCAGCTTCCATGATAACCCTTAATGAAGGAATTTCGACCTCAATTGGTATGACAACCTCCATACCATATACAAGTGAGAACGGTGTTGCCCCAGTAGAAGTGCGGAACGAAGTTCTGTAGCCATGCAGAGCAAAAGGAAGCATCTCATGCCAATTCTTATAGGTCTTGACCATTTTTTGGACAATCTTATTGATGTTTTTGTTTACTGCTTCTACGACGCCATTCATCTTGGACCGATATGGTGAAGACTTGTGATACCCGATCTTGAATTCTTGACACAACTCCTTCATCATCTTATTGTTCAAGTTACTGGCATTGCTTGTGATGATGTTTCTAGTAACATCATAGCGACAAATTATCTCTTTCTTAATAAATCTCGTAACCACTTGTCGTGTAACATTTGCGTATGAAACAGCTTCGACCCATTTGGTGAAGTAATCAATGGCGACCAAATTGAAGCAATGATCGTTGGAAGTTTTTCGGCTCAATCATTCCGATCATATCAATACCCCACTTGGTGAAGAGCCAAGGAGTGGTTAAGACATTCAATGGAGTTGGTGGCACATGGATATTGTCACCATAGATTTGGCATTTGTGATATCTTTTGGCAAAGTTGTAACAATCGATCTCCATTGTTGTTAAGTAATAACCAGCTCTAAGGATATTTTTGGCCATGGCGGGCCCTTTAGCATGTACACCTTCACAACCCCTCATGTATGGACCTTATAATCGTGTTTGCTTCGTATCTATCCATGCATCTGAGCAAAACAGAATCATAGTTACTTTTATACAACACATCCCCATTCAAGAAGAACTTGGCACAAAGTCGTCTGAGAGTCTTCTTATCAGTGATGGTTATACCCTTGGGATATTCCTGCTTTTCCAAGTACCTTTTAATGTCGTAGAACCAAGGTTTGTCATCAGATTCTCGATTGATAGATAATGTACTGGTTCATCCAAGTGGTCAATGTGAATAGCGGGTGCTTATTTTGTCCACTTGACCTTGATCATGGATGTCAAGGTGGCAACAACGTCTGCTAGTTGATTCTCTTCCCTAGGAATATGATGAAAAGTGATTTCATCAAAATAGGGAATCAACTTCGTAATATGTCTTCTGTATGGAATTAAATTGGTATCATGAGTCTCAAAATCTCCTTTGATCTGACCAATTACCAGAGCAGAGTCCCCGTATACCTCAAGAATTTTAATCCTCAGATTAATGACCGCTTCGATTCCATAGATACATGCCTCATATTCTGCCATATTGTTGGTGCAGTCAAAGCATAATCTAGCTGTGAAAGGAAGGTGAAAGCCAGTTGGAGAGATGATAATAGCACCAATTCCACGACCTCGAGCATTAAAGGCACCATCGAACACGAGCGTCCATCACGGTCCCAGTTTGGGTCTTACGTCGGGGTCTGGAATCTCATAGTCTCTGATAAATAGAATGTCCTCATTTGGGAAGTCAAACTTCATCGATTGATAACCCTCCACAGGTTGATGAGCAAGGTAGTCAGGCAATACACTCCCATTTATGGCTTTCGGGGTGACATACTTGATGTCGTACTCAGTTAACAACATTTTCCATCGAGCAATTTTTCTAGTGACAGCAAGCTTTTCAAATATATAATTTATCGGGTCCATTTTTAATATCAATAAAGTAGTATGGCAAACCATATATTGTCTTAGGCGTCGAGCAGCCCAACCTAGAGCACAATAAGTTTTCTCCAAGAGTGAGTATCTGGTCTCACACTCAGTGAATTTCTTGCTCAAGTAATAGATGGTGTGTTCTTTTCTGCCTGTGTCGTCGTGTTGACCCAATACACAACCCATAGATTCATCGAGTACAATAAGATACATGATTAATGACCTACCAGGAATAGATGGTATTAAAATCGGTGGTTCTTGCAAGTACTTTTTTATTCTTTCAAATGCTTCCCGATAATCATTGTTCCATACGATCGATTGATTTTTTCTCAATAATATGAAGATCGGTTCACATGTAGTCGTCAAATGAGATATGAATCTGGAGATGTAATTAAGCCGGCTTAGAAAGCCTCGGGCTTCTTTTTCAGTTTTGGGAGGTGGCATATCTTGAATTGCTCGAACTTTGTCGAGATCAACTTAAATGTCTTTTTGACTGACAATAAAACCTAATAATTTACCAGATCGGACCCCAAAGGTACACTTTGCAGGATTCAACCGCAACTTGAACTTTCGGAGTCTGGCAAATAATCTCCTCATATGTTCCAAGTGATCGTCTTCAGTCTTGGATTTGGAAATCATTTCGTCCACGTAAACCTCAA
This sequence comes from Lathyrus tuberosus, assembly GCA_022829125.1. Taxonomy (NCBI): domain Eukaryota; kingdom Viridiplantae; phylum Streptophyta; class Magnoliopsida; order Fabales; family Fabaceae; genus Lathyrus; species Lathyrus tuberosus. Next base: position 345,840 of record JALAZF010000021.1, read on the forward strand.
TCTCTTTATGTATCATGTCGTGAAAGAGGGTTACCATGGCGCGTTAATAAGTTGCCCTTGCGTTCTTCAAGCCAAAAGGCATGACTTTGTAGCAGTAGGTCCCCCAAGGTGTGATAAAAGTAGTTTTCTCCATATCATATGGAGACATCTTTATCTAATTTTACCCTAAGAAACCATCCATGAAAGAGAAGATGGAGAACTGAGCGGTGTTGTCCACCAAGACATTAATATGAGGCAACGGAAAATCATCCTTTGGACTTGCATTATTAAGATCTTGATATTCTACACACATTTTGACCTTCCCATCTTTCTTAGGAACTAGGACGATGTTGGCAACCAACTGTGGATATTTAGAGATGGCTAGGAAGCCAGCATGAAACTGTTTCTTAACCTCTTCTCTGATTTTAAGTGTCATGTCGGGTCTAGTCCTTCTGAGCTTCTGCTTAACAGGAGGACATTCGAGCTTGAGTGGTAAGTGGTGTTCAACGATGTTAGTGTCTAGACCAGGCATATCTTGATAAGACCAGGCGAAGACATCAACATACTTTTGTAATAACTTTACCAACTCAGTGTGTACATGCTCGACGAGAGATGCCCCAACCTTTACTTCTTTTCTGACTTCCTCAGTACCCAGGTTAATCACTTCTATTGGCTCTTTATGTGGCTGAATATCTTTTTGCTCGTGCTCAAGGAGCCTTGCTAGTTTAGCCGGTAATTCACAATCTTCCTCACCGTCTTCTTCGACTTAGTTGATCGGAATCCCAGAGTTACAATGGATGTTTGCCGTGTTGTTACCAAAGAATTCATTTTCTCTGCATGTTTATGAATTTGTTTTAGAATGACCTTTTTTGAAAGGTAAAAAGAAAAGAAACTTTTGCCATTTATTTTTTGTGAAAAGTAAAAATAAAGAAAGGAAAGAAGCATAATTTTGAATGCAAAAAACTTTCATTTATTGATCACATAATATTGCTAAAACAGGGAGGCCCTTACAAGCTATCTTCTCGTCTCGGGCGAAGACGAGGGATCAGAAAAGCAAAATGCATTACTTGTTCAAAGAAAAGATCGTGGGGACCACGAAAGCCGTCCAGTTATCAAGCTTGAAACCAGGAGGGCACTTGCGCACAAAACCTATGATACTTTTGCTACTACCAGCACCATCAATGACCGCCACAACACCATCACTCTGAAATTCAGCGTTGTTGAATCTAATTGGATTAAGCTTCTTTTGGCTGCTAAAGTTCTCCTGTCGGGAAGGATGATAACCAAGGCTAAAGCGATCACGCTTCTCAACAACATCAACAATCTGCCCCCATCCAAGAAGGGTGCCCCTCTTACGAGTTTCCCTAGCACTTTTCACAGAGGATAAAACTGTTTTCGACATCTTGTCTTGATTGGTCGTGGCAGAACTGGCATTTTTAAATTCGAGACCCTGAAATGGCACCTCAGTTATGCATTCATCTGTTTCTACATATCTGAAAGACGACAACTCACTAACCAATAAATCCTCTTCACCACAGACAATGACTAACTGATCTTCAACCATGAACTTCATTTTTTTGTGCAATGTGGAAGTCACTGTCTCAGCGGCATGAATCCACGACCTATCCAATAAGCAACTATAAGCGGGATTGATGTCCATCACCTGGAAAGTGATGATGAACAGGTGCGGTCCAACTCTGATAGGCAAATCTACCTCGCCAATAACCTGTCTTCTAGAGCCATCAAAGGCTCTCACAACTAAAGCACTAACCTTCATCTCGAACCCATCAACTAGCAATTGACTCAATGTGCTTTTAGGAATCACATTGAGTGAAGAACTAGTATCTACTAGGACTCGAGATAACAGTGTTTCCATACATGTCACTAATATGTGTAGAGCTTTATTGTGTGCAGTCCCCTCGGGAGGCAATTAAGCTTCGTTAAAGCCCAGATACCTGCTTGCAGTGATATTGGCGACTACATCATCAAACTGATCGACAGAAATATCATGCATCACATGTGCAACATTCAATACTTTCAACAATGCCATTTTGTGGGTTGTAGAACTCATTAGCAGAGATAAGATCGAGATTTTTGAAGGCGTCTTCCCCAGTTGGTCCACAATCTTGAAGTCACTTTTTCTGATCAGTTTAAGGAATTCCTGTAACACCCCCAATCTATACCCCCAAGCTATTAAAGCGATAAATAAAATTCAAAATTTCATCAGAGTATATTTAAAACATTCACGGCATAGACCGAGGGGTCACATCAATTTGAAACAAAATACACATAAACCTGCCATAAAGATATGCAACAATCAGGTAGCAATTAACAGAGGAACTTAGTTCCTACTACCCACAATTCAGATACAGAATAAAAGCGGAAAATCTGTACTGAAATCTCCTATATGTATATATATATATATATATATATATATATATATATATATATCATAAGAAGTTTGTCTGTCATATACAACATCATACATGTACAATCCAAAAGATACATATACATAATACAAATAATCACATAACGATCTCCCCGACTACCCGGTGCTACATATCAGAGCCGACCGACAAAAGAATGATGACCTAAGCTTCACAAAAGACCTCCAGCAATCTAATCTGCAATGCCTCATAGAGCATTATAAAACAGCAGAAGGGTGAGAAAAACAATCATAATATAATTGCATATAATTATATAATAACACAACATTACACACGTAAAATATTCTCACCACAACGTACAACAAAATCCAAATACAACACAACACAATACATATCTCAACTCATCAATTCCAATCACAATTCCACACGAAATTAATCCATTCATGAATTATGCAAATGCACAGAGACCGACACAACGACTCTATGCAATGCATATGCGGTACCATCCATCCATCATCTCAACACTAGTTCACTCAGGAACTATTGGAATCATCGCTCGTTACTTAATGTAACTCCCTATCGGGCATACGATGTTCCCCGTCGCTCACACCCCATACAGGCACACGACGTTTATGGATCGCTCACACCCCACACGGGCACACGACCCGATCGCTCACACCCCACACGGGCACACGATCGTCTATAATCATCGCTCACACCTCACACGGGCACACGACGTTATAGCGGATTCCCTCTGGAATCGATTCGTCGCTCACACCCACTAGGACACACGACATCTCAAGAATGCATATCATGATGCTTGGCATACAATGACTCATGACATTCAAATGCACACATATATGCAATCATCTCAATCAACAAAAATCATGCTTTGCAATTCAAACACAAAATAATGCATTTATTTGCCATACGGCCACAAATCATCATCACACCATCTAAACACATGCATTTACACCATACAACAGCATATAAGTCATATTATATCCATATCAACAGCACATTGCATGATACACGTCAATTACACACAATTATAACAACAAAAGTCGACAAAACGACACTATTCCAAATTTCTGACATAATTAAATCGAGCAATAATCTCAAAACCATTTTAATAAGCAAGAACAACTCAAAAGCTTCCTAACGCACCCAACCGCGCCCCAATCCGACTTACGGATCAAAAGTTATGAAGAAAACAAAATTGCACAAACAACCATGTTCGCTAGACGAACCCTCTAGCGAGCATTCGCTTCCACCTTCGCTAGGCGAATGTCCAGCGAAACCACTATCAGATAAAAACAGACACAAAGTTCGCTAGGCGAACCCCTTGGCGAACCAAGGCAACAACAACCAGAACCAAAAAGATACAAAGTTCGCTAGGCGAACAACGTTAGCGAGCACTCGCTGACCTTCGCTAACTGGTTCGCTAGGCGAACCCACGAAAACTCATTCGCTACTGCTTCGCCCCAGGTTCGCTAGGCGAACCAAGGAAAACCCAGAATTCTGCAGCGCTGTTTTGAAGTCCAAAAATCATATTTTTCACCCAAAAACTCTTCCCAACCAAAATAATGAAATTAGAACATAACCCAAACAAGGTAACAAGTATTCTACAGCATTTACACAGATTTCCAACCGCGAAACATCGATTTCTCATCCTTTTTCCCATTTCCAACCTAGAATCAAAAGCTATGGAAAGACAAGAAAATATACAAACATACACATACATAATCATACACAAGCATAAGATAATCGAGTTTCACACCCTTACCCGATTTAATCGTGTTTAGAAAGTCGGTTGTATAGTTTTCTTCCTTCCCAAGTTTCTCCCTTTTTCTTCCCTTCTTTTTCTTTCCTTTCTATTTTCTCTCTTTCTATTTCTATTTCTATGAAAAATATAACATCTACCTTAACAAAAGACCAAAATACCCCTACACTCAAATATCTCGCAAACGCTCCCAAAACGCGATAAAATATAATCTCGATGAAAAATAACATATTTTCAAATAAAATTCAGAAATAAAATAATATAATAATAAAATAATCGAAACGACTCAATTAAATAAAACGGACAAAACTGGGGCGTTACAACTCTCCCCCACTTAGAAATTTTCGTCCTCGAAAATAATACCTGAGACGAACAACTCTGGATACGACTCCCGCATCCGACTCTCCAACTCCCAAGTCAAATTGCCCTCAGCAGCGCCTCCCCACGCTACCTTCACAAGTGTAATATCCTTGCCCCTTAACCGCTTCACCTCGCGATCCAAAATCCTAACGGGTAATGCCTCAACCGTAAGGTTCTCCCTTACCTCAACCTCATCCATCGGAATCACATGCGACGGATCCGAAACATACTTCCGAAGCTGTGAAACATGGAACACATCGTTCAAATTCGAAAGATTCGGCGGCAACGCCACCCTATAAGCCACAGCACCCACTCTCGCGGATATCTGGTAAGGACCAATAAACCGAGAAGTAAGTTTCTTCGACTTCAAAGCACGACCAACACCCGTTACCGGCGTAACTCTCAAAAATACATGATCGCCCTCTTGAAACTCGAGATCCTTCCTTCTACGATCATGATAACTCTTTTGCCTACTTTGAGAAGCCTTCATTTTCTCACGAATAAGCTTCACCTTGTCTGTAGTCTGTTGAATCAATTCGGGTCCAACCACCGAACTCTCACCAGATTCGTGCCAACACAACGGTGTTCGACACCTTCATCCATATAACACTTCAAACGGTGCCATTCCAATACTCGAATGGAAACTGTTATTATACGTGAATTCCACCAACGCAAGATAACTATCCCACGCACCACCTTGTTCAAGAACACAAGCCCTCAACAAATCTTCCAACGACTGAATCGTTCTCTCGGTCTGACCATCCATCTGAGGATGATAAGCCGAACTCAATCTCAATTTAGAACCCAAAGCCTTTTGTAAACTTTCCCAAAATCTCGAAGTAAACCTCGGATCTCGATCAGAAACAATGCTCAACGGAACCCCATGCAACTTCACAATCACACTGATGTAAATCTCAGCCAACCTCTCCAAAGTAAAACGGATGTCAATCGGAATGAAATGCGTCGATTTAGTCAGCCTATCAACAACCACCCAAATAGCATTATGCCCTCGCTGAGTATTTGGCAACCCTGCCACAAAATCCATAGAAATGTTGTCCCATTTCCACTCAGGAATATCCAACAGTTACAACAAACCACTAGGCCTCAGATGTTCCACTTTCGACTTTTGGCACGTCAAACACGCATACACAAACTGAGCCACATCTCTTTTCAATCCAGACCACCAGAAAATCTTCTTCAAATCTTGGTACATTTTATTAGCTCCCGGATGTATACTCAAATTACTCCGGTGTCCTTCCTCTAAAATCATCCTTTTCAAATCTGAATCATCTGGAATACAAATTCTACCTCGGAACCTCAAAACGCCATTAACATCACTTTAAAATCACTATTCGCATCTTTTTCTCCAACCAACATCAAATCCACAAATTTCACATCCAATTTCTGTTTCTCACTAACAGTCATCAGAAAATCATTAGTAACCTTTAGCATACCCAGCCTCACGTTGTCGGACGTCACCTCACACACCAAACTCAAGTCCCTAAAAGCTTCCAAAAGCTCCCACTCCTTAACCATTAAAGCGGACATATGTAACAATTTCCGACTCAATGCATCGACTACCACATTCGCTTTACCAGGATGGTAATTCAAGCCAAAGTCGTAGTCCTTCAAAAATTCCAACCATCTCCGCTGCCTCATATTTAATTATTTCTGATCAAACAAATATTTCAAACTTTTATGATCACTAAAGACTTCAAATCTAGCACCAAAGAGATAATGCCTCCAAATCTTCAATACAAACACCACAGCCGCTAATTCCAAATCATGAGTAGGGTAATTTTTCTCATGCACTCTCAACTGCCTCGAAGCATAAGCCACGACCTTACCTTCTTGCATCAGAACACCACCTAGACTAATCAAAGACGCATCACAATATACCACAAACGGTTCAGTAGGATTCGGCAAAATCAAAATCGGAGTTGTCGTCAATCTTACTAAACACACAAGCACCAACCAACTGATCCATCAAATCATCAATCCTTGGAAGAGGATACTTATTCTTAATCGTCACCTTATTCAGCTGGCGATAATCAATACACAACTGCATACTTCCATCTTTCTTTTTCACCAATAAAACTGGATCACCCCAAGGAGAAGCACTTGGTCTCACAAACCTCTTTTCCAACAATTCATTCAACTGCTTCTTTAATTCAACCAACTCAGATGCCGACATACGATAAGGTGCCATAGAAACAGGTCTAGTACCAGGAACTAGATCTATAAAAAACTCCACCTCTCTCTCTGGCGGCAAGTCTGAAATATCCTCAGGAAACACTTCTGGAAATTCACACACAACAGGAAACACATCAAGTGAAACTTGACTATCTACAGTCAATGATGCAAATAACCCAAACAACTGAGCTTCATCCGCCAAAAGTTTCTTCAACTCCTTGGTAGATAAGAAACTCGAGTCTTTGTCTTCCTCAAGAGAAGGAAATCTTACTAACTTATGGTAACAATCAATATGAACCCTATTGAACTGCAACCAATTCATTCCCAGAACCACATCTAAACCCTCCAACGGTAAACACACCAAACCCATCTCAAAGTCTTTACCATAAATGGTCAAAGGACAACTTAAACAAACCAAAGAAGTAGTTATCCGCCCTATTGCTGGAGCATCAATAACCATTTCACCATCCATCAAAGACAACACAAGATTCAAACGCTTCGCGCACTCAGACGAAATAAACGAATGAGTCGCTCTGGTATCAATAATAGCAACTAAAGGCGTACTATTAATAAAGCAAGTACCTCTGATCAGACGATCTGCATTAGTAGTCTGAGTTCCTGCCAATGCAAAAACCTTCCCACCAGCTGGAGCTTGCTTCGGTTTCGGGCACTTCGTACTAATATGACCAGGTTCACCACAGTTGAAACACTTCACCACAGTCTGCCTCTTATAATCAGCCGCAATGTGTCCTAAACCTCCACAATTGGAACACTTCCTCATATCTTTCCTGCATTCAAACTGACGATGTCCTAGGTCACCACACCTATAACATCTCAGAGGATTAGACATTCCTCCCCCACTTGACCTTCGCTCAAAATTACCCCTTTGCCTACCCTTATCAGCTGGTGTTACATAAGGACCACTGCGAAACGGTTGCTTCTCTTTCCTCTCGTTCACACTCTTATAGTGAGTAGAACGAGCTTTACTATCTTCTTCAAAATCCTACAGCAATCTACCAAATCAGAAAACCTTCTAATCCTTTGGTACCCGATTGCCTGCTTTATCTCAGGACGCAATTCGTTCTCAAACTTCACGCACTTAGAAAACTCTGCAGTCGCTTCATCATAATGTGGAAAAAACTGCACAAGCTCCACAAACTTAGAAGTATAATCAACAACATACATATTACCTTGTTTTAATTCCAAAAACTCAATTTCCTTCTTTCCTCTTACATCTTCAGGAAAATACTTCCTCAGAAACTCAATGTTAAACACAGTCCAAGTGATCTCTTCCTCTGCAGCTTCTAACACATGATGTGTACTAACCCACCAATCATCAGCTTCTTCCAGTAACATATGAGTACCCAGTCTCACCTTCTGATCCTCAGCACAATCCATCACTCGAAAGATTCTTTCAATCTCTTTCAACCAAATCTGAGCACCATCAGGATCATATCTTCCTTTGAAGAAAAGCGGTTTGTTCTTCCTGAACTCATCATTACCTGCAGCATTAGGTGCACCCTGCACAGCCCGAGCCATAGCTTGCATAGCAGCAGCTAAAGCAGCGTCATTCCTACCAACCATATTCTGTTCATTTCCAATAACAGCAACTATGGTTAAACAAACAGCCCACCCAAACACCAAGACCGACAAGGACTGACACAAACTGACACGGACTGGCTCTGATACCACTTAATGTAACACCCCCAATCTATACCCCCAAGCTATTAAAGGGATAAATAAAATTCAAAATTTCATCAGAGTATATTTAAAACATTCACGGCATAGACCGAGGGGTCACATCAATTTGAAACAAAATACACATAAACCTGCCCATAAAGATATGCAATAATCAGGTAGCAATTAACAGAGGAACTTAGTTCCTACTACCCATAATTCAGATACAGAATAAAAGCGAAAAATTTGTACTGAAATCTCCTATATGTATATATATATATATCATAAGAAGTTTGTCCGTCATATACAACATCATACATGTACAATCCAAAAGATACATATACATAATACAAATAATCACATAACGATCTCCCCGACTACCCGGTGCTACATATCAGAGTCGACCGACAAAAGAATGAAGACCTAAGCTTCACAAAAGACCTCCAGCAATCTAATCTGCAATGCCTCATAGAGCATTATAAAACAGCAGAAGGGTGAGAAAAACAATCATAATATAATTGCATATAATTATATAATAACACAACATTACACACGTAAAATATTCTCACCACAACGTACAACAAAATCCAAATACAACACAACACAATACATATCTCAACTCATCAATTCCAATCACAATTCCACACGAAATCAATCCATTCATGAATTATGCAAATGCACAGAGACCGACACAACGACTCTATGCAATGCATATGCGGTACCATCCATCCATCATCTCAACACTAGTTCACTCAGGAACTATTGGAATCATCGCTCGTTACTTAATGTAACTCCCCGTCAGGCATACGATGTTCCCCGTCGCTCACACCCCACACGGGCACACGACGTTTATGGATCGCTCACACCCTACACGGGCACACGACGTTATAACGGATTCCCTCTGGAATCGATTCGTCGCTCACACCCACTAGGGCACACGACATCTCAAGAATGCATATCATGATGCTTGGCATACAATGACTCATGACATTCAAATGCACACATATATGCAATCATCTCAATCAACAAAAATCATGCTTTGCAATTCAAGCCCAAAACAATGCATTTATTTGCCATACGGCCACAAACCATCATCACACCATCTAAACACATGCATTTACACCATACAACAACATATAAGTCATACCATATCCATATCAACAGCACATTGCATGATACACGTCAATTACACACAATTATAACAACAAAAATCGACAAAACGACACTATTCCAAATTTCTGACATAATTAAATCGAGCAACAATCACAAAACCATTTTAATAAGTAAGAACAACTCAAAAGCTTCCTAACGCACCCAATCGCGCCCCAATCCGACTTACGGATCAAAAGTTATGAAGAAAACAAAATTGCACAAACAGCCATGTTCGCTAGACGAACCCTCTAGCGAGCATTTGCTACCACCTTCGCTAGGCGAATGTCCAGCGAAACCACAATCAGATAAAAATAGACACAAAGTTCGCTAGGCGAACCCCTTGGCGAACCAAGGCAACAACAACCAGAACCAAAAAGATACAAAGTTCGCTAGGCGAACAACGTTAGCGAGCACTCGCTGACCTTCGCTAACTGGTTCGCTAGGCGAACCCGCAAAAACTCATTCGCTACTGCTTCGCCCCAAGTTCGCTAGGCGAACCAAGGAAAACCCAGAATTCTGCATCGCTGTTTTGAAGTCCAAAAATCATATTTTTCACCCAAAAACTCTTCCCAACCAAAATAATGAAATTAGAACATAACCCAAACATGGTAACAAGTATTCTACAGCATTTACACAGATTTCCAACCGTGAAACATCGATTTCTCATCCTTTTTCCCATTTCCAACCTAGAATCAAAAGCTATGGAAAGACAAGAAAATATAGAAACATACACATACATAATCATACACAAGCATAAGATAATCGAGTTTCACACCCTTACCCGATTTAATCGTGTTTAGAAAGTCGGTTGTATAGTTTTCTTCCTTCCCAAGTTTCTCCCTTTTTCTTCTCTTCTTTTTCTTTCCTTTCTATTTTCTCTCTTTCTATTTCTATTTCTATGAAAAATATAATATCTACCCAAACAAAAGACCAAAATACCCCTACACTCAAATATCTCGCAAATACTCACAAAACGCGATAAAATATAATATCGATGAAAAATAACATATTTTCAAATAAAATTCAAAAATAAAATAATATAATAATAAAATAATCGAAACGACTCAATTAAATAAAACGGACAAAACTGGGGCGTTACAATTCCTGGTCATGCTCATTTGCCACTTCTTTGCATTTTGACGAGACAACCGCTGCTGACTTATTAGCAATATCCACAAATGGAGTATTCGGTACAACCAGACTAGATATTGGTGATGTTGATGCCCCTTGGTGCTAAACCGGGGTTGTTGCAATAGTCTTCTCTTTTGGAGGGTTAACTATTGACGTCGAGATTGCCTTTGGAGTAACTTTGGGAGCAAACACATATCCACTGCGGGTCATGCCTTCAGCATCAACTATATTCACTATTTTTGACTCAGAGAACCATATTTCCTCTCCACCAGAATATGCAGTAGGATCATATTTCTAAGGCAATGCCTTGGAGCTCTGATAAGGGGATGACCTAGGCACACAAATGGTGATTGGTTCGACACTTTTCTTTGGAGCTTCAATGGGGACTTTTCTGTAAACGATAGTGCATAATTTAATAGTAGCAACCTCTTCGATGGCCCTGGCTTTGGTGAACTGAATCACCCCTCTGTTCATCAAACTCTGCACATAGCCATTCAAATCTACACATTGATCAGGTCTCGTTTCACAAACAGTACAACCATCATGAAGACCTTTCCAGAACCCATATTCTTTCAGCTTCTTTGTCACAACAGTCATATGAGTTTTTACCTTGGCAACATCTTTAACCAACTCTGCCCCTTCTTCCGCTTCAAACATGTTAACTAACCCTATTGTGAGTGGGCAAAGGATTGATTTTCACATTAGGTTGCTCCTCGGAGAATGACTGAAGCTTCTGGTCGACGAGCTTTTGCACCTTAGTTTTGAACACTATACAATCTTCAGTGGCGTGTTCTATGCATCCATCGTGGAATGCATATGATGCATTGAGATTATGCTTAGGATGATATGGAAAGATAACAAACGCAACCTCCTTCGACACAATAGCCCCCCTGTGGACAAGATAGGGGAACAATTTCGTATATGACACGAGAATCTTATCAAAATGAGGACGCTTTCGATTATTCTGATTATTGTTTCATTGTCTATTCTGCCCTTGTTGTTTTCTGTTATTTTGCTGAGGCCACTGATTTGGGGAAGCTTGGGCTTATGGAGACTATCGATGTCGCGGTTGCGGTTGATATTGGAATGGTGGTTATTGATATTGTGCAACAACAACATAATAATAGGGATAGTATGGCATGAGAGCCATATGAACCTAATATTAAGGAGGAGTGTTTGTCGTCACAACATTTTCCTCACCTTCTTTCTTCTTAGTGTAGCTGCTCTGTGATTTCTTGACTGTGGCTTGTTGAGTAGCAGCACCAACAATTTTCCCAGTCTTCAGCCCGTTTTGAATCATTTCTCCGATTGTCACACTATCAGGGAAATTCAAGGATGAACTACCAACCGTTTTCTCGTAATTCAGACCTTGCAGAGTACCCATAAAGATATCAACCAACTCTGTATTAGAAAGTGCAGGACAAACACGGGAAGCCATTTTGCGCCACCTCTGGCCGTATTCCTTGAATGTTTCATTTGTTCTTTGAGATTCATTCTGCAGTTGTAGCCTTGTTGGAGCCATGTCTAAGTTGTATTTATACTGCTTCAAAATTGCTTCAGACAAATCCCTCCATGATCGAATTTTGTTGCGCTTAAGCCCCTTATACCAATCCAAGGAAGCCCCAAATAGGTTATCTTGGAAACAGTGGACAAGCAAATCATCATTGTCTATGTAGGACGCCATCTTTCTACAATACAATGTAATGTGGCTTCGCAGACAACTCAACCCCTTGTATTTTGGCAGCTATGGAATCTTGAATTTCTGGGGTAAAACAACATTCAGAACCAAACACAGATCCTTGGCATCCATGCCAAAGGCGAAGAAACTTTCAATGGCTCGAATTCTTTCATTCAACAACTTATAATCTGCAAGCTTACTCTGACTAGGAACAGGAATACTCTGATTGGCAGGTCCGAGACAAGTTTGTGGATTCAGAATCTGAGAAGTAGTCTGAGTAAGAATCTGTGGAGAAGCAAACTGAGGAGGATACACCATTCCAGAATTAACTATCTAACCAGGAGGAGGAGCCATGACAACAGAGTATGCCCCAGGATAAGGCACTATATAGTGGACATTCTAAACAGCTTGATAAGGATTCTAAACAGTAGGTTGAGTAGGATATGGTGGAATTTGAACATGGATATGAGGGCCACGGTACCCGGGCTCACTGTCATCAATCACTAGAGGCGGGATATGAGTAGGCATGCCCTATGGGAAGGCAGCAGAGTTCCTGTTGGGCGGAGGCACAATAAATGGTTGGTAGGGCACAAAAGCACCCCCATTAGCAATTCGGGGAGTATAGTTCGGAGGCATTCCCCATGGGTATGCAGCAACAAGCCTACTTGAACAAGGTTGAGAGCTTGGCAGGTTAACAACGGGCAGAATCACAGTCTCAACTGGAGATTCAACACTAGCAAAAGCAGAGTTAGCAGCAGTGGTAACAACAGTATCATCACTAGTGGTGGCAATTGATAAGTGTCAAGTTGTGTTAAATATGTGTGTAGTTTATTGGCGCTTATTTACTTGATTAATTGGTTTTACTAGTGGAAACCTTGACTTTAGTTTGAATAAGTAATAGGTTAGTATTATAGCTTAGTTTTTGTTGGTTTGTGTAAATATCGTTTATTTTGATCGTTTTTATCTCTTTTTGTAGGTATTCATGCATGGTTGAAGCATTGGAATCAAAGGCAAAAGCATGGCTTTAATTTAGCAAGTTTTGGAATAAAGTGCTGTCGAGCGGGCGGAGCCCAAGTTCTGTCACGACCGGGCTGAGCCCAAGTTCTAGCACGACCGCGCTGAGCCCAAGTTCTGGCACAACCACGCTTAGCCCACTCTGCACGGGCTTAGCGCGAGGCCACTTTCCAGTAGTGTATTTAAATAGATTTTCATAGATATTTTGCATAGAACTTTATCTTTCTTTATTCCAACCATACTTTTAGAGAGATAAACGAAACCCTAAGGGGGAGGAGCCAAAATCAAAGGAAATTGGAGCTTGATCTTCGAGTAAGTGCTTCGATCTCTTGCTGGGGTTGGATGTAATCTATCGGTAACTTATGTATTTCTTTTAATATTTGTATTGTGAACTAGTTTTGATTTAATATTAACACTGTCTTTGATTTTATGTTTGTGGGTTTGAGCGTGTGTTGAGGAATCTCTTTTAAATCCTAGAATTCATCTATCAATGAGCAAACTCTAGACATAGATTTGTGAGTTGATATTCACTAGTATCAAGCTTTTTTATTATTGTGTTGATTGTTAGTATGAGACATCATCTAATGATTAATATGGTAAAGCCCACGATAACACTTTAGACATAAACAATATTGTGAGGATGCATGATAATAGAGATGAGGAACTATGTTCACATACTTAAATTAGTTGAATACATGTTAAAAAGGGTTAATCGTTTGTACGAATTCTGACCATGGCGTTGTATATGAATTAATCATTTATTTGATATGGATGTTATCATTGTTTACACATTGATTTGAACCGCTATAGACATATACTCTTCAGATCTCGATCTAGGATATGCATCTGTTAGGTTTTAAACTCTAGAGATATATTTAGATCTAACATTCACTGTGGGTATCGAATCTTAATGCTCCTTATTGTTTAGTTGCGTGAGACATCATTTATGAGACAATAAGGTAGAACTCTCGTCAGCGCTTCAGACATGAACACTGATGTGAGTGATATGTGATAGTATTAGACGAACGATTGATTTGTGTATAACTGGTTAGAAGAATGCATGCGTTATCGATTGATGAACTCCAAATCCCATAAAGCTCCGTTTATTTTAAATCTTTACTTTATATTTTCCGTCTTAATATTTTCCGTCTTAATATTTTTCGCTTTTATTTATTGTACCTTTAATCTTCTAACCATTTTGTAACCATAAGCTTAGAAACATAGAGACCGTTGAACAAAATTCTTTCCCTCGCACCAATCCCTGTGGATACGATAAAACCTGAAATACTTCCAAACTTACTTTTGCTTTCCACTTTACCGCATCAACAACAACAATAACAACAGTAGTGGCAGCGACGTCCTTTTGAGTGGGAAAGAACTCCATGATCGCATCCATATTTCCTTGGAACAGATCCATCTTTCCTTGGAATTGAGCCAAGGTTTCATTGAAGGTAGCATTCTAATGTTCATAGTCAACCATGATCTTTGATTTGTTTTCTCTTGTGAAATACCGATGTCGAGTCGTCGTCTTTGCTACAGTTTGGAGAAATACGGTGTAAGCATTTTGATTTTCTGACATGGGATGTGCATATGTGTGCATAAGTGAATGAATGCATGCAAAAATAAAAGTTTTTATTTTAGGAAATCCACAAATTATCAATATTGCAAAATAGTCACACAAGTACAGAAAGCAAGGCATAATATAAAGTTGGTAGTGAAAGTACTCATTTTATTCAATAAAGAGAAACAAAAAGTACAACAGTTACAATCTCAGATATCTGCTCGAGGAGCTACAAGAAGGTCGGCTTTGAATCTTTCGGACACAATCCTACACACAAACATGAAATGAAATACAACCCACGAGGTGTTATATGGGAACACAATGGCATATTCCTTCTCCAGCAACCCTGGCAGATCTTCGAGTGCATGGTCAGTAAACTGGGCTAGGCACGCATATCTGTCTTTCTAATACTGTGCATCTTTGAGGAGATTTTTCAGCAAGGAGTGATTTGGTCCCTCGACGGGATCTTGCAAGAATGTCTCCTTTTGATCCAAAAGAACTTAAAGATGACGACCCTGTCTCTCCCAGTGAGTGATCTCTAGGTCGAGTTGGTTGGATTCTTCTTGCTTATGATGCGCTTGATCCTTCAACCCTTGTATTTCCTTGAAAGCTTAGTCAAGCTCACTCTTCAACTCTTTCTGGAAGTCTTCCAACTTGCTTTGAAGCTCTTTGAGTTCCGTCTGATAGCTTAACTGCCTCTTGGTAGCACGATATTGAGACTCGGCTAACTGTTTTTTCTTAGCAGCAAGGCCATCACATGTTTCTTTTAGAGCCTCCCCTACTTTCCTTCTCTTGTTATATTTTGCTTGAGTTTCTTCAACTGCTTTGAGCACTCGCTCCCTCTTCTGGTTGAAGTTGAACTTCAAGTTTTCTCTTTCTAGAGTGAGCTTACCAAGATCGGCACGGAGGTCAGCATTTTACTTTTCCAATCCCTTGATAATCTCTTTGAGTTTGTCTACCTCGAAACAGAAGTCATAAGAGGTGCAGAAGGCTTGAAATTCATAGACCGCTCCCAAGGATATGGTAGCTTGATAATCTTCACCCTTGACCGAACCCACTATGTATATGGATCCATCGCAATGCAATTTTGATTACTAAGCTCCTTTTACCTAATACGACGAATTTTGCCCCATGCATGGTCTATCTTCTTCAACAGCTTAGAATCAACAACCACTTTGGCTACCAATAACTCTTCCAGATACTTTTCTTCAGGTTATCTTTTAGCGCATAACCCAACTAACAGACAGAGAGGACATAGTTGTAATTGATAAATCCATATTTGGTACTAACAAGAGGAATATTTTGGAATTCACCACAACTAGAGATGAGCTCAACCCCATCATAATTACGGCTATACCAAACTATATCATCAGCACTCAGCGACATCAGGCTCTGAGACCACTTTAACGCTCCTACATTATCAACAAAGGGGCCTCTCCTCGGAAAATGGGTCAATATCCACTTGTAGAATAGAGGAATACAATAATTAATCTGTCCATCCTTCTTCTTATTCCTCCATTGGAAAGAGAAGAAAACATCGACTAACAGAGTAGGGTCCGGGTTTCCGGAGATGAAGATAACAATGGCAGTTTATCAACGAACCCCTTGATGTTTGGGAAGAGCACCAAACCATAAATAAGGAGGGCAAAGACAACGTATAAAGCCTCCCAGCTTCCATTATAAGCAAATATAGTGCCCTTTAAAATAGGAACTTTGAAGGAAAACCCTTGGAACAGATGTTGGAGTTAACTACATTTTTCTAGAGATGAAGAGCTCATGTAATCATAGCGGAGTCTGGAAAACCTTTTGTACCCATATAAGGAATCTGATCTTTGACCGGAGTATGAATGATGTGGGCAAACTCCTCCAGAGTGGGAGCCAAAATGAAATCCTGAAATGTGAAGCAATGCAAGGTAGGGTCATAGAATTGTGCAAAAGTGAGGACCAACCCATCATCTTCCTTAGTCAGCAAAATACCCATTAAGTTACCATACGCCTTCTTAAAGGCATCCCCGTAGTCACCAACTAAAAGGGCCCCAAGCTTCTTTAACTCCCTGAGTTTAGAATCCCTGAGCTTGTATTGATAAGTGTTCCTTCTGTCAAACTTGTCCATAACTGAATGAGCTAATATGCACGACAAATTGAGGATTCCCTAAAAAATGCACATGCTAAAATCAATTTTATTATGATGTAATGGTAATACAATGATCATGGATTCAGAGATAATCCGCAAACTCTGTTTGTTGTAGGTTCAAAGGTCCGACGTATACAAGAGAACAAAGGTACGTAGGGTCTTGGTTTCCTACAAAAACCCATATCCCCCTCACAGGCAGGTTCTAGTCTTCAAAGGTGAACCTAAAAAGGTCCCTAAAGTCATGGACCCATTTTGAGATACCACTGTCTGGGACACCTGACTCGTCGGACAGTGATGCTCCCAAAAGGATCTACTCTAGGCGTGACGTCTCGTGTTGACACTAATGAGGACTTACACCCAATAGGTCAATGCGACTATAGTTACAATACTATCCTGTGTGTATGCTCAAGCTCGGGTATAGAGTTTATCTCTCATGTAACATCATCCCAACCCACAACGGAGAATAACACAGATATCCAGCATATACAACATATGAATATTTAAAGCAGTAAAAGAATGCGATAAATAACATAAAGATAAATCAAGTAAATCATAAAGATACACACCCAAACAAACAAGGAAACAAACAAAACTAGGCTAGACTCCTATTTGCAAGAGCAAGGACTCCCCAACAGAGTCGCCAACTGAAGCTAGCGAGAATATACCCGAGCGCATCGCACGCTCGATGGTACAACAGAGTCGCCACTGAACTTTATTCATTCCAAAAGGAAAGGGAAAATATCGATAAAACTCAGGAGAAAGAGAAACGAGTAAGGGAGTCGGTTATGCGAGGGGAAGGTATTAACATCCCTCACATCCGTCGTACTCGACGAGAACCATTTTGCTTGTTCTTTTCTCGGATGGGTGCTACTACCTAAAGGTTACTCGTGAAAGAGGGAAAGAAAGGGGACAAAGATAATGCTCGCTGTAACGCCCCGATTTGTTTAATTGTATTTATTTATTTCATTTATGTGAATTTTGTGAAATGTGTAAATTTATTGTATTTTACCTGCTAATTGAGTTAATTGGTTAATTTCCCTGATAGGTAAAATATTTGCAATAAATTATAATTTCTTTTCAACTTTTATTTCCCGAAATATATTTCATCGCTGTTTATGTTTTATCGCATTTTGAGAGCGTTTGGGAGATATTTGAGCGTAAGGGCAAAATGGTCATTTTGGGTAGTTAGATATTTTGTTATAAAAAGGGAAAAGAGAGAAATAGAGAGAAAAGGAGAAAGAAGAGAAAGAAAAGAGAGTGAGAAGAAGAAAAAGAGGAAAACTTGAAGTTTAAGAAATCGATTCAACCGACACTTCAAAGCACGATTAATCGGGTAAGGGTGAGAAGTTTCGATTATATCTTGCTTGTATATATATATGTATGTGCTTGTTTGAATGTTTGGTTGAAAAATATATGTTTTCCACTTGATTGAAATTGTGATCATTTCGATAGGATTGATGTTTTCACAGTTGGAAATCGATATGAATCAGTAGTATGATCGTATTATATGTATGAACATTGTTGATACTTGTTTTGATTGATTGAAAATGTTTTGGTTGGAGAAAGTTGGATTTTGGGGTTTGAAACCGTGTAACCCGCAGCAGAAAAATTCTGGTTCTGATGCGATTCGCCAGGCGAATTAGGTCTCACCACTAGTTCGCCAGGCGAAGTGCTGGCGAAGAGGGATTCGCCAAGCGAAATCATAAGTTGCCATGCGAGAACGGGGAGACAGAAATGTGTTAGCTACTGGAACTCTTGGGTTTTTTCTAAAATCGTGGTTCGCCACTAGTTCGCCAGGCAAAGTGCTGGCGAAGGGGGATTCGCCAGGCGAAATCCTAAGTCGCCAGGCGAATCTGGCAGTTTTTCAATAAATTATTTTCTTTGAAAATTCATAACTTTTGATCCGTAACTCGGATCGAGACGTTCTTAGTATCGTTGGAAAGCTAATGAAATATTCTTTCTATTAAAAATGGTTTGGAGGGGAGTAGATGATTTATTTAAGTCGTGGTTGTGTAAAAGTGTTGGGTTTTTGGGTTTTTATCGCGTTAAATGCGTGCGATCGGTGTTTTACAGTGTGTTGTGCTATTGTTATATGACGTGGAACTTTTATGTGGTTTATATGATGTTGAAGCATGTGATAAGTTGTTGTAATTGTTGTGGCCTTATGGAAAAATACTTTGTTGAATTGAATACAAATGTATGGTATTAATGTATGTTGTTGTGGGTAGCCTTCGAGGCGTGAATCCTAGTGTTGTGAGTATCATTGTATGATTGCAGGATTGTTGTGGGTGATGGTGAGTAATTCTTGATGTGAATTGATATGAGTGTATATGCTAAAATGCTAATTGTTGTGGTTTGTGGGTTATGATGAAATGCATTGTTTATGTGAAATTCAATGTGTGTTATTTGGTGGCCTTATGGCAAGTAAAGGCATTGTTTGAATTGATTTCCAATGCATGATTATTGATGTTGAGATGGTTCACATGGTTATATATGTATATGAATTTGATTGTCATGAGTCATTAGTATGACATGCATCATGATATGCACCTTGTGATGTCGTGTGCCCTTGTAGGGTGTGAGCGACGAAACGATTCCAGAGGGAATCTGCTGTAACGGTCGTGAGCCTTATACAAAGAGGACCTAAAGTGACGTTATAGACGATCGTGAGCCTTATACAAAGAGGACCTAAAGCGATCGGATCGTGAGCCTTATACAAAGAGGACCTAAAGCGATCCATAAACGTCGTGAGCCTTATACCAAGAGGACCTAAAGCGACGGGGAACATCGTTTGCCCGACGGGGAGTTACACTAAGTAACAAGCGATGGTTCCAATAATTCCTGAGTGAATTAATGATGATGAGAATGATGGATGGAATGGTACCGCGTGCATAGAGTCATTGTGTCGGTCTCTGTGCATTTGCATAAATCATGAATGGATTGATTATGTGTGGGAAATCATGAATGAATTGATTATGTGTGGGAAATCATGAATGGATTGATTATGTGTGGGAAATTGTGAATGAATTGATTATGTGTGGGAAATTGTGAATTGATTGATTATGTGTTGAGCTCGTGATAGCATTGGTAATTTGATATGCATTCGTGATAAATGCATTGGTTATGGATGATATGTTTTATGTATAGACATATGCTATGTTTTGTGGGGATGTTGTACATTACAATGATTGTATTAATTATCTATGATATGCTATATATGAATATATGTGATGTGGTGGTGTGTTTCCATATGTCATAACTTTGGTATGCCTTATGTGTGAATATGTGATTATGTTGGTATAATTGATATATGCTATTTGGTTGGATTATTAGAAATATGTTATGTATCTGTGGCATGCTATAAGTATTAGTATGTGATGCTTGTGATGAGAATAATTATGCATGTGAATTTATATGTGTTTGAATATTATTATGCAATCTTGATTTAGTTGTTATTTCTCACCCTTCTGCTATGGTTTGATGCTCTATGAGGCAATTGCAGATTAGTATCTTGGAGGCTTTTGTGAAGATTAGTTCCCCATCCTTTTGTCGATCTGTCTTCTCTGATACGTAACACGGGAGTCGGGGAACGCTTTTGTTATATATGTATACATTTGTTGGATCTATTTTGTATTACATGTGTATGAATATTTTGATGTTATAAAACAATTTATTTTGTAAAACAAGTCAATTATGGATCTTTCCGCTTTATTCCATAATTAAACTTTCCTTTTGTTGGAAAAAGTTTCCCTTTTATGTTTATTCCATTTTGTGTTATCTATCAAATTTATGAGCAGGGATTGTGTTTTCTTTCTTTAAATGTGGCATCCTTGTTTCTGTCTAAGAATAAATTTTTATTCACTCTGATTTATTTATGTATTATTTATCCGCGATGGGAATTGGGGTGTTACATTAGTGGTATCAGAGCAGGTCGGTCTGTCCAGCCAAGTTGTGGAGTTTGTGTGGCATGACAGTTGTATACTGTCGATGTTGTTTGTCCCTTAGTACATGATATGTGTGTGAAACACTGTCAGTGCTTTCTGGTTTTCTAATCCTTTGTCTTCAGGATTTAGAATGAGATAAGTGGGGGAGAAGCTTATGCTTCTCCAAGTTACTTTAGGTATGGAGCGTTGGCTCAGTATGTTGTAGATTGCAAGATTGTAAGTGTTGTTTGGACAGTGTTGTTCCCGGTTCCGGAGGGAATACGGAGGTAAGGTTTATGGCAACTAAGGATTTGTGCCTTAGGTAGTTTCGTGCATAAGATGCAAGAAATGCTATTATAGTTTGGTAAAGACGATTTATGCCCCATCATGATTGTCGGTTGTCTATTGATAAATTGAGGAACTGATCACCCTTAATCTCTTATTGATAGTAGACAGAATTATGTTGGATGGAATAGACGTGTCTTTCCAGCTTTGATAGTATGTTGTGGGAATCGTTTGGAGCTAAGCCAAGTGAGTACAAATTGTTTGTTGAGTCGATGAAGATTCTTATATCGGAAGATGAGGCAGATTAGAGGTTTTGGTATGTTGGTCAAGTTGGGAAGTCATTGAGAGAGAACGATTGGGTATTGTTAAAGGTTGTTCTCAAAGAGTAGAGTGTGAACTCAAATTTGACGAAGGTGAAGACTTGAGGTTTGGATCTGCTAAGTGAGTAGAAAAACTCTTAGGCGATGAGACCAAGATGTTTGTTATGTTTGTGATGATAGTGTTCTGGAAATTAGCAGGAAGCCACAGTGATGGGCCATCAGTTGTGCATGGTTTTCAGATGTGTTTTTGGATGAAACATTAGTGTGTTGACTTGAAGAGGTCTAACATGGTTGATAAGGAAAAGGATGATAGCATGAGGTTGCGTGTTAATCAGTGAGTAGTATGGAAACTTGCGGTTGTGTTCTGGATAGCTTGAGTTTTGAATTGTGATGAATTGCGAACGATTTGAAGTTCCTTGATGGTATTACTTTTGTTATGGGTTGAGATCTCGTGTCAGCAGAAACCTTGAGTGAGTTGGAACCCTGTAAGAAGAATTGATATGGAATGTGGTAACCAGAGATTGTTAAGCTATTTTGGATAAATTGTTTCGAGCTCATAATGAATTTTGAAGGTTGTATATGTTATGGTTGTGGAGTATATGAATCGTATCCTCCATATTTGATTGGATAAGTTTGGAGTGGTGTTTATTAGGGATATTCTGATCTATTATAAAATCAGAAGGAGAGTATGTAGGGTGTTTGAGAATCAAGTTGCAAGTGTTGAAAAGAAAGGAATTTTTATGTTAAATGATTCAAGTGGGAATTTTGGTTGAAAAAGGTTAGTTTTCTTGGATATCTTATTTCTGATGATGGTAATGTTATGGATCCATCGGCAGTAGATGCAGTTCGATAATGAGAGGCTCCGAAGTCGGTTAAGGTGATTAGAAGCTTTTTGGACTTTAGTTGATTATTACCGGAGGTTATGGACGGCTTTTCCAAGTTAGCATTTTCGTTACTTCAGTTGACTTGCAAAGGGTAAGTCGTTTGCTTTGGATGTTCATTGTGAGGAAAGTTTGAGAGGGCTAAAGTAGAATTTGTCTACGGCTCCAGTTTTGATTCTGCGTGACCCTGATAAACCGTTTGTGGGGTATTGGGATGCGTCTATGATGATTTTAGTCAGTGTGTTAATGCAAGATGGTAAAGTCGTGGCTTATGCTTTACGATAATTGAGGATTCATGATTTCAAGATGGCTGCGGTCACTTTTGTGTTGGGAATCTGGAGGTATTATTTTGAGGGTTTTAGGTTCAAGGTGTTTGGTAATCGCAAGGGTTTAGAGTACTTGTTTGGTCAGAAGGAATAAAGTAGGAGACAACGAGGATGGTTGGAATTCCTGATTAGTTATGACCTTGGCTCGAATTATCCTATTGGTGAAGTTAATGTCGTGCCTGATGAGTTAAGTCGAAAATCTTTGCATATGTCTGCTTTGATGGTTAAAGAGTGGGAACTTTTGGAAGAATTTAGAGATTTGAGTTTGGTGTGTGAATTGACATCTGATAGCGTGAGGCTTGGTATGTTAAAGGTCACTAATGATTTTCTGTTGACCGTTAGCGAGAAATAGAGTCTGGATGTGAAATTTGTTGATTTGATGACGGTTGGAGATAAAGGTGTGAATGGTGACTTTAAAGTGGATGATCAGGGTGTTTTGAGATTCCGTGGTAGAATTTGTATTCCTGATGGTTCGGAATTGAAACAGATGATTTTAGAGGAAGGACACCGGAGCAGTTTGAGTATACATCCGAGAGCTAATAAAATATATCAAGATTTGAAGAAGATCTTGTGATGGTCAGAGAATTAGAGTTGGTTGAGCAGTTCAAAGACTTGTGTCTGGTGTGTAAGCTAACACAGCAGAGTGTGAGGTTGGGTATATTAAAAGTGAACAGTGATTTTTGGCGAATATGAGAAAGAGTTAGACATTGGAGTTTCAAAATGGAAGTGTTAGGTGACAGGTTTAAATATTATTCATGGGCTACTATGTATATGGATGTTTTGGTTATATGTTCGATTGGTGAATCGTAGCGTTGTTGTAATGATGTTGTGTGACAAGGTTGTTGGCATTCTAGTTTTATGGATGTTGTTAAGACGTTGTTTATGTCGTGGAAATTTATGTTCTTATCTTTGTTGTTGCCTCGTTTCCATCGTGATGGTTCGAGTGCGAATAGCTAATTCCTATGATGGGGAATTAGGGGAGTGTTACCTATGGTGATGGTAACGATCTTGTTGTATTTCGGTTCAAGAGTGAACCTGTGTGTTCGTAACTTGGGTATTCTTTGAGTCGTGAGTTGGTCGTCAAGTGCATTGTATGGGCATTGCATCTTGTCGTTATTGTTATTACCGTTGTCGTGTCGTTGTAGTAGTTGCTGTTAGCGAGGTGTTTTGTCGGTTTGTGTTATTTGTGGTGTTGCCTTTAATGGCATGAGAGTGGGTTAGTCGGATAGGAGAGTCGTATTCGGAGTTGTTTGCACCAAGTATATTTTCGAGGACGAAAATGTCTAAGTGGGGGAGAGTTGTAACGCCCCGATTTGTTTAATTATATTTATTTATTTCATTTATGTGGATTTTGTGAAATGTGTAAATTTATTGTATTTTACCTGCTAATTGAGTTAATTGGTTAATTTCCCTGATAGGTAAAATATTTGCAATAAATTATAATTTCTTTTCAACTTTTATTTCCCGAAATATATTTCATCGCTGTTTATGTTTTATCGCATTTTGAGAGCGTTTGGGAGATATTTGAGCGTAAGGGCAAAATGGTCATTTTGGGTAGTTAGATATTTTGTTATAAAAAGGGAAAAGAGAGAAATAGAGAGAAAAGGAGAAAGAAGAGAAAGAAAAGAGAAAGAAGAGAAAGAAAAGAGAGTGAGGAGAAGAAAAAGAGGAAAACTTGAAGTTTAAGAAATCGATTCAACCGACACTTCAAAGCACGACTAATCGGGTAAGGGTGAGAAGTTTCGATTATATCTTGCTTGTATATATATATGTATGTGCTTGTTTGAATGTTTGGTTGAAAAATATATGTTTTCCACTTGATTGGAATTGTGATCATTTCGATATGATTGATGTTTTCACGGTTGGAAATCGATATGAATCATGTAGTATGATCGTATTATATGTATGAACATTGTTGATACTTGTTTTGATTGATTGAAAATGTTTTGGTTGGAGAAAGTTGGATTTTGGGGTTTGAAACCGTGTAACCCGCAGCAGAAAAATTCTGGTTCTGATGCGATTCGCCAGGCAAATTGGGATTCGCCAGGCGAATTTGGTCTCGCCACTAGTTCGCCAGGCGAAGTGCTGGCGAAGAGGGATTCGCCAAGCGAAATCATAAGTTGCCAGGCGAAAACGGGGAGACAGAAATGTGTTAGCTACTGGAAATCTTGGGTTTTTTCTAAAATTGTGGTTCGCCACTAGTTCGCCAGGCGAAGTGCTGGCGAAGGGGGATTCGCCAGGCGAAATCCTAAGTCGCCAGGCGAATCTGGCAGTT
Source organism: Lathyrus tuberosus (assembly GCA_022829125.1). Taxonomy (NCBI): domain Eukaryota; kingdom Viridiplantae; phylum Streptophyta; class Magnoliopsida; order Fabales; family Fabaceae; genus Lathyrus; species Lathyrus tuberosus. The sequence continues at coordinate 370,899 of JALAZF010000021.1, forward strand.
TTTCAATAAATTATTTTCTTTGAAAATTCATAACTTTTGATCCGTAACTCGGATCGAGACGTTCTTAGTATCGTTGGAAAGCTAATGAAATATTCTTTCTATTAAAAATGGTTTGGAGGGGAGTAGATGATTTATTTAAGTCGTGGTTGTGTAAAAGTGTTGGGTTGTCGGGTTTTTATCGCGTTAAATGCGTGCGATCGGTGTTTTATAGTGTGTTGTGCTATTGTTATATGACATGGAGCTTTTATGTGGTTGAAGCATGTGATAAGTTGTTGTAATTGTTGTGGCCTTATGGAAAAATACTTTGTTGAATTGAATACAAATATATGGTATTAATGTATGTTGTTGTGGGTAGCCTTCGAGGCGTGAATCCTAGTGTTGTGAGTATCATTGTATGATTGCAGGATTGTTGTGGGTGATGGTGAGTAATTCTTGATGTGAATTGATATGAGTGTATATGCTAAAATGCTAATTGTTGTGGTTTGTGGGTTATGATGAAATACATTGTTTATGTGTAATTCAATGTGTGTTATTTGGTGGCCTTATGGCAAGTAAAGGCATTGTTTGAATTAATTTCCAATGCATGATTATTGATGTTGAGATGGTTCACATGGTTATATATGTATATGCATTTGATTTTCACGAGTCATTAGTATGCCATGCATCATGATATGCACCTTGTGATGTCGTGTGCCCTTGTGGGGTGTGAGCGACGAAACGATTCCAGAGGGAATCTGCTGTAACGGTCGTGAGCCTTATACAAAGAGGACCTAAAGCGACGTTATAGACGATCGTGAGCCTTATACAAAGAGGACCTAAAGCGATCGAATCGTGAGCCTTATACAAAGAGGACCTAAAGCGATCCATAAACGTCGTGAGCCTTATACCAAGAGGACCTAAAGCGACGGGGAACATCGTTTGCCCGACGGGGAGTTACACTAAGTAACAAGCGATGGTTCCAATAATTCCTGAGTGAATTAATGATGATGAGAATGATGGATGGAATGGTACCGCATGCATAGAGTCGTTGTGTCGATCTCTGTGCATTTGCATAAATCATGAATGGATTGATTATGTGTGGGAAATCATGAATGGGTTGATTATGTGTGGGAAATCATGAATGGATTGATTATGTGTGGGAAATTGTGAATGGATTGATTATGTGTGGGAAATTGTGAATTGATTGATTATGTGTTGAGCTCGTGAGATCATTGGTAATTTGATATGCATTCGTGATAAATGCATTGGTTATGGATGATATGTTTTATGTATAGACATATGCTATGTTTTGTGGGGATGTTGTACATTATAATAATTGTATTAATTATCTATGATATGCTATATATGAATATATGTGATGTGGTGGTGTGTTTCCATATGTCATAACTTTGGTATGTCTTATGTGTGAATATGTGATTATGTTGGTATAATTGATATATGCTATGTGGTTGGATTATTAGAAATATGTTATGTATTTGTGGCATGCTATATGTATTAGTATGTGATGCTTGTGGTGAGAATAATTATGCATGTGAATTTATATGTGTTTGCGTATTATTATGCAATCTTGATTTAGTTGTTATTTCTCACCCTTCTGCTGTGGTTTGATGCTCTATGAGGCAATTGCAGATTAGTATCTTGGAGGCTTTTGTGAAGATTAGTTCTCCATCCTTTTGTCGGTCTGTCTTCTCTGATACGTAACACGGGAGTCGGGGAACGCTTTTGTTATATATGTATACATTTGTTGGATCTATTTTGTATTACCTGTGTATGAATATTTTGATGTTATAAAACAATTTATTTTGTAAAACAAGTCAGGTATGGATCTTTCCGCTTTATTCCATAATTTAACTTTCCTTTTGTTGGAAAAAGTTTCCCTTTTATGTTTATTCCATTTTGTGTTATGTATCAAATTTATGAGCAGGGATTGTGTTTTCTTTCTTTAAATGTGGCATCCTTGTTGCTGTCTAAGAATACATTTTTATTCACTCTGATTTATTTATGTATTATTTATTCGCGATGGGAATTGGGGTGTTACACTCGCGGAGGATTGGGGCCCTCGTGCCTACGTATCCTCATAGTGCAATGAGGAAATCAGAGCTCCGTAGTTCGGAGAACTAGGGAGAAAAAGAAAGGAAGGAAGGGTGCTCGCCAAGATCTCGCAATCTTGTGCCTACGTATCCTCATGGTGCAATGAGGAAATCAGAGCTCTGTAGTTCGAAGAACTATGGAAAAAACACTTGAAGGTGGTGTCAAAACCGAGGGGTATAGAGTTTGAAAGAGATAAGAGAAATGGTATTTTAACCAAGAATCGGTGATTAACCAAAAGAGAGGAGTTACAAGGTTTGTTAACCAAGAAGAGGTGATTAACCAAAAAATGGTCTTTTAACTGAAAGTCAGTGTTTAACCAGGGAAAGGAAGAGAACGTGGTATTTAAACCGACAGACGGTGATTAACCAAGAAAAGGAATCATGGGGTTTGTTAACAAAGGAATATTGATTAACCCAAGAATGAGTTGGTATTTAACTAAGACCCAATGATTAACCAAGTGATAGAGGTGTGGTATTTAAACCGACAGACAGTGATTAACCAAGAAAAGGAATCACAAGGTTTGTTAACCAAGGAATGATGATTAACCCAAAAATGAGTTGGTATTTAATGGAGACCCAGGGATTAACCAAGGAAGAGAGGTGTGGTATTTTAACCGAGAATCAGTGATTAACGACGGAAAGGGTGAAAATGGTATGTTAACCGACAGACGGTGATTAACCAAGGAAAGGGCGTTGTAGGGCTTGTTAACCAAGAAATGGTGATTAATCCAAGAAATAATTGGTGTTTTAACTGAGAAATAATGATTAACCAAAGAAAAAGGTATTTTAACCAGTAAGTGGTGATTAACCCAAGAGAAAAGGGAATGTTGGTATTTTAACTAAGGATCGATGATTAACCAAAGAGAAAGGTGTTTTAACCAGTAAGTGGTGATTAACCCAAGATAAAAGGAGATTGAAGTGCATCGTCGTTGTTGATTGACATGACGAATGAGACTTGTCAATTATGTGACTTGAACTGCACTAAAGTCTACAAATGGAGGTGAATACTCTTAGTAACTAAGGCCCACGCCCTGTACGCAGAGATACTCTAGACAAAGGTAGGACTTGTCCCTCTCATCATTCTCCATTGCTTAAGGCTCATGGCACATAATTTAAGTTAGAATCGACAAGCGTTGAATAGTAATCCTTCGTTATTGCGCTTTGTACAATGCTCCAGTCTTGCATTGAGATTTTGCACGAGGTCTCAAACGGGAAAAGACTCGATTTTGAAGCGGGAAAGATAATCTTATTCGATCTAGTGGTCAAGGACCAATGGGATACAAGTTATCATGAAATTAATTGATCCAAGCAAAATTAATCAACTAATCCGAACGAGGAGGAAAGTTCCAAATTAAATCTTTTAATATAATTAAAAGATCAATCATGGCAATAAGGAGTGGAATGATTATGCAAAAATCGAATTTACTCAAGCAAGAGTAAATCTAATGGATTAAATGGAAATAAAAAGCATACAAGTGAATCAAATATCATGCATTTTTACTCGTTTTACATGTTAACAAACAAGCAAAAATAGGTAAAAAAAATGCTTCAAAGATATAAAAATCTCACAAGAAAATTCAAGGAAATCATGCCTTTAATTAAATAAGACTATTGTGGGCGGTATGCAGGCCAGGAAGGAGTGTTAGCACTGATACAGGCCTAACAAAGGAAGGCCCAAGAGAAAATGGAGCAATCTGTCCCAAAACAAGGCCAAAAAGCAAAAATACGCAGGTGTAATCGGTTACACAGATTGCATTAACCGGTTACACCATGGGAAAAAGCACTTACCAGGCTGCGTAAAGGGGGTGTAACCGGTTACACCATATGCAGTAACCGATTACACCTGTAACAACTAGGGATGTCAATTTGCATCTGTTAACAGGGATCCCTGTAGGGATTATCTGTTTGGAGCTTTGAAGTTGGGGATTTTATTCCCCGCGGGGACGGGCATGGAGGGAAAAGTTCCCCCGATGACACTTTGGGGCGGGGATTGGAGAAGTACCCTCCGTCCCGCGGATTCCTCGAACCCGACCATAATATTTAAATTTATTTTATATAATAAATAATTATATAATTTGACATGTTTATTTTATAAAAAATTAATTAATATATTAGGAAATGAAGAGTCATAAGTGGATCATTTTTTTGTTTTATTGTATAATGTATTGGTTCACCATTGAAGTACCTCAACCTAGAAAAGTGCATCCAATACATACAATGTATACACCATTTCTTCTTCTTCTTTTCACAATTCTCTTTGTCTCCTCCATTCCTCATCTTCTTTATTCTCATCATCATCATCATCATCATCAAAACAACCATTCTCATTTGTTCATTGTGCTTATGGTAATTACTCTTCAACTTCAATATACTTTAATTATCAAGCTGATTTTTGTTCAATTAATAAATTAGTGGTTATGTTTTTGTAACTACAAGTGCTTTTTAATTTGTTTATTATTGATTCAAGATGTGTTTTTATTTATTAAAAAAATGCAAAATATATGTTTTTAAAACAGGGAAAAAAACTAAACACTAGTGTCATAGTTTTGATAAAAAAAATATAATTTTTTTTATGATTCGATCTCCAATTCTCTGTGGGGATGGGGATGGGGAAAAATATTCCCCTGTGGCAGAGAACGAGGACGGGGATGAGGAAAATATTGGGGGGCGGGGCGGGGAGTAGAGAAGCATCCTCCGCACATTCCCTGCCCCGTTGACATCCCTAGCAACAACAACAAAAAACAAATTATGAAATAAGCAGTTCCAGAATCAATTAATTCACACAGTTGCAACAGAGCAATGGATACGAAAATACATCAATTATGAGCTAGCAAAATCAAGCATGCATGTTCAAGTTTCATGTAGCAAAAGAAGCCTTAAGAACTACATCGGGAAAGCGAGAATATAGCAAAAACGATCACGAGTGTGAAATTCACCAACCTACAAGGCTGAGATTTTTCTTGGTAACTGTTGCAATCAAAATGTGATGAAGAGAAGCTAAGAAAACCAGAAATCCAGAGATTTCCACAAGCAAGCTAAGAATGACGCGATAACCGATCCAGATTCAAAATTGCACCAAACTTCTTCAAGAATCAACTTCCAATGCTTGAAATGGAGTAGTTGCTTCTGTTGCTGCATATCAAAGGAGTAGAAAAGTGTGCTAGGTTTAGCTCAAAGGATAGCAAGTTTCAATGCAAATCTTGTTAAGCTTTAATGGTGAATGAGCTTTGGTGAGGTTTAGGAAAAAGATGATGATTGAAAGAGAGAGAGAGATGCATAATATTCAGAAAATGAGAGAGAATGAAGAGTGAAAATTCAGAGAAAAGTTGGAATTTGGAAAATGAAAGTTGGATCCTTTGCATCAATTTGAAGAGTTTGTTTATAAAGAGCATATGCTTGGAGTGAATTGAGGTTTGGAGCTTGGTGTGGAGTTAGCTTAGGGAGTGTTCGAGCTAGGTGTGGAGTTAGTTAAGCCTAACTTACTGAGTCAACTTCTGACTCAGTTAGTTATTCCCAACTTAGTTAGTTGGAGGGAGTTAATTGCAAATTAAATGGTTAATTGTGTTAAAATGAAATGGAAATGAGGTTGCATGGTGTAGTGCACTTGAGTCGATGTAGGGGAATGTGTGAAGGTACTGTCATTTGTAGTTGCAATATATGTATAAAATAGCTGTTGTTATGTGGGATTAAGGCGTGGAAAGAATCTTGGAAGTAACCACTGCAGTACATGAGAAACTGCTGAAAAAACAAAATCATGCAGGTGTAACCGGTTACCCTGATTGTTGTAACCGGTTACACATGCCTACACACGTGTCTCCTGAGCTGGCAAATAGGGTGTAACCGGTTACCCTGATCTTGGTAACCGGTTACCACAATCAAAAAATATTTTTTCTGCTTTTTTTCGTGTTGTTTTGGACATGGCTTTGTATCCCAGACTTGTGCTTGGATTAATTGGATTTGAACCCTTTATGTGGATTGAATGACTGATTAGACTAATTGATGGCTTTGCCGGGGATAAATCTAACATCGGTATCATGCCAGTACCATTTCATGACTAGCAGAAACTCTTGGATTGAATATTCCTGCAATAATGTCCATAAATAAAATGCAAATGCATGTGTTGCAACGTGGATGCATATGCCTCATGCAAAAGGAAAAAGGCTAGTAAGGGTTGGACAAATTTTGGGGTACGACAATGACGTGCCGCCACCGCCTCCTATAGTTGATGCCGATGACCATCAGCGCCTTCAGATGATTGTAGTTATTATGGATAATCTCATGGGTTTGGTAAACCCAGATGGTGAGGTTTATACTAGATTATCTCAGGTTGTACACATAGCCCGTGGGGGCCTATTTAGACATTATTGTTGTCTTTATGTATTATTTGTATATTACATGTAACATTACTCAAACATATTCATCAGAACTTTTTATTAGATAATATTTTTGATCTCCCATTGACGCAACATCAACATAAACCAACATTTGACAATGAATTACATAAGTTAAACATAATTTTAAAAAATGATAATAAATAAGAAAACCTAGACACTACCAGATGATTCTGGACATTTCATCATCTTAATTTTGTCGCCGGTAGACCTTGAAATCTTAGCATCTAACTCAATCGACCCCTTTGTTAACCTACTGTGAAAGGATCTCCACATATCCTTCACATCAACACCGGTCTTCAACTCAATAAGGTTATATTTCACTCTTTCATTAGTATCAATCCAATCTTCACGAAACTCGATCATTCTCACCTTCTGTTTTTGGTATCAGGCAACAATTCATTCAATTTCAACGTCAAGGCGGCGAGATATGTGGTGTCATCCGGAAGCTGGAACTCTAAGGGAGGTGAAACTCTGTTGAAATACAATTCTGCTTTAATAAAAAATTGAGGAAGAGACATTTTTTGAGATGTTTTTAATCAAATAACAGGTGACCCCGTATTTATACAACTTTGCATTTATTCTGGACTACACAAAACTGTCGGTGCAATCACAGTTGTCCAAAAGTGTCGGCAAAATCTCGAGCATTTAAAATTTTAAACAAATAACACTATCCAAAATTTCACTTTGGTTGAAATTTCTAGTATATAATGACATATTTAGAATTTTCGATATTATTTATAATTTTACAAAAATTTCATAAATTTTAGTATATTAAAAATTTATAATACATTACCGAAAATTATGATTTTACCTATCGAAAATTTCATAAAAAATGTATGCAAAAATTTTGGACAGGAAAGTTTTGAAAATTTAAAACTACAAGGGATGTCATATTAGAGGTGGCAAAACGGGCCGTGGCCTGCCGGGCCGGACCGCGCACCCGCCAAAAAATGGCGGGTAGGGTTGGGATTTTGGGCCCGCCGCCCACCAAAGCCCGCCCCGCTAAAACCCGTCGCCCGCCAAAGCCCGCCCCGCCAAAATCCGCCGCACCTATTCGTTCAGCTTTTCCCACCTTAAACCCGCCCTTTTTTAGTTAATTCTAGTAATTCCAATTCTTGATGGTTTTATTTTATACATTTATTTGAGAATATATGCAATATTTTTTGAAGTAAAATTTGTTAAAAAGATGTGATCGTGAAGGCTGGATCAGATCCTGTAGAATCAGGCCGCCAAGTGCGTTTGGGATGCTGGTCGTATGGAGAGAAGGGGGGTGTACCTGCAAGGCACTCCGACGCTCAAGTGAGAAAGGGTAAAAAAAAAGGAGCAAGTACAAAGTATGAATTCTTAGTGTGAATATTGGATACCTGACCCTCTCAAGCGAGAGGGTTTATATAGAGCCCCCAGCGCGTGGCCAACGGTCCTATTTTCGGGGCGAAATAATCGTTTTTCCCAAAGAATAGGTAACTACCCAAACTAGCCGTTATGTCGGGCAAGGTGTCCAAAACTAGCCGTTATGTCGGGCATAAGCATGGTTTCGGGCACCTGCCCTTAGTTGTTCGGGGAGCAATGAGGTCGTGCGTAACGGGCAGTAATTCCGGGGAGGAACGTTGCATTTCTTGCCCGGTTGGAGGGGCAGAAAGGTAACTTTTTCCCCTCTGTGGATTTGACTTAGGCAATTTGGGTCGCTCCGGAGTAGAAGCGGATTGGGCCAATTCTAGCCATTGGTCCAGTCCAGAACAGGAACCCTCCAAGTCGTTGCTCCCGAGCATGGGAGTGATGACTTAAGGACTGCTCGTTGCTCCGGGGAGCCAGTATGGAGTCGTCGTTTGAAGACGAGGAGGATTGTCTCGAAGTGCTCGTGACCCCATATGTTCGTGAGATTCGTGGTCGTGACATCATTGTAATTTATTTTCTTTTCGGGGGGGCATGGCCCCTGTTTGATGTAACTAAGTACAATTGTGGCCCTTGTGGTCACCCATTATGTTAACTTATTATATTTCTGGCTTCGTCGTCTGCATGATCTTACTTGCGTTTATTTTCGCTAAGTGTGGTATGCATGCTCGTCGTGAATGTATATCCGCCCGTGATAGGGGGTATTTGGCTTGTGTGAATATTTTGGTGGAATTGCTCGTTACAGATGTGTTTGACAGTGGGGGGAACTGGTCGAACTGCCGGGGAATAACCTGGCGGAGTGCGGAGCTCAGGTCGCGTTTGAGGCCTGAGTTCGCGGCGTGAACGTCCCATCGCGAGCTGGGGTTCTGCCAATCATGGTACTTTGACGACGGTGATGCTCGATCGAGGACCGATGTCGAGCAGTTGCCCGACTCGTTATTGAGCGGGGTTATGCTTTAATCGTATGCGACGCTTGTACCTAGACGCGCATAGTGGTCGGTAGCTGACGTTCGTCGTTGCGACGGGTCGAACCGAGAATTTAGCTGTAATATTGTTTTAGCTTTTCATCGTTCCATGGTCGAGCAAGTTCTTCCCCAGAGATATGTTCTAGGTAGTAGGCCCCATTTTCCGTTTTTGCTCGGACACGATAGGGTCCTTCCCAGTTGGCTGCTAGTTTGCCTTCGCGAGAGTCTTTGTGGTTTCTTCTTAGAACAAGGCTTCCCATGTCGAACTCTCGCCGTATCACCTTGGCGTTGTGCCTGATGGCAATTTTTTGTTTTAGTGAGGCTTCACGAAGGGCTGCCCCAGTTCGGATTTCCTCGACGAGGTCTAGCTCTTCTCTCAATGATTCGTCGTTCATTTCCTCGTCTAGGGGCGACTCTGTCCGCCTAGAGGGCACGTGAACTTCGACAGGAATTACAGCCTCGGTCCCGTATGCTAAACAGAAAGGTGTTTCCCCGGTCGTTGAGTGCGGAGTTGTGCGATATGCCCATAGTACGCTGTGCAGTTCCTCGACGCATGCCTTCTTCGTTTCGTCCAGCCTTCGCTTGAGGCCTCGAAGGATGACTCGGTTGGCTGCTTCAGCCTGCCCGTTTGTTTAAGGGTGCTCCACGGATGCGAAGTGCTGCTTCGTGCCCAGTTGGGCGACGAAGTCCTAGAACTTCTTGTCTGTGAATTGCGTCCCGTTGTCCGTTACTATCGCTTGGGGAATACCGAAACGTGCGAGGATGTTTCGTTTGTAGAAACGCAGGATGTTGAGGGTAATTATTTTGGCTAGAGCTTTTGCCTCTATCCATTTTGTGAAATAGTCCATGCCCACTATGAGATATTTGTTTTGACTTGATCCTACCACGAAGGGTCCTAGGATGTCTAGGCCCCACCAGGCGAATGGCCACGGGGAGGACATAGCCTTGAGCTCGTTAGGCTGAGCCAGGTGCATGTCCCCGTGCCGTTGGCATTTGTCGCATTTCTTCACGTGTTCTTTCGCGTCGTTTTGCATGGTCGGCCAGTAGTATCCTGCACGGAGAGCCTTTCGAGCAAGGGACCTCCCGCCAAGATGTTGGGTGTTGATTCCTTCGTGGATTTCGCGCAGGATATGTGCGACCATTTCCTCCTCGACACATTTGAGGAGCGGAATGGAGAATCCCCGTCTGTAGAGTTTATCTTCGACCAAGACATAAGAGCAGGCTCTTCGCCTGACTATGCTGGCCTCCTTTGGGTCGGACGGGAGTTCGTCTTTGGCGAGATAGTTGTAGACTGGGGTCATCCAACAGTTGTTGTCGCCGATCACTTACACGTCGAGTGTCGCGGAGGCCTTCTCGATCTGGGTCGAGGAAGTACTTCCTGTATGACGGATTTGTTTCCGCCTTTCTTCTTCGTGCTGGCTAGTTTGGATATCACGTCTGCTCGTACGTTATGTTCGCGGGGAACGTGTTTCACTTCCACTGTTGTGAACTTCGCCATTTCTTTCTTTACCAGGGCCAAGTATTCGGTCAGGTTGTCGTTTTTGGCTTGGTATTCTCCCCAGACCTGGAGGGCCACGAGTTGTGAATCTGTGCAAATGACGACTTCCTCTGCGCCTAGATCCTCGGCAAGGCATAGCCCAGCGAGGAAGACTTCGTATTCAGCTTGGTTATTAGAGGTTTGGAAAGACAGTGTGAGTGATACCTCGATGATAATTCCTTCGTCGCTCTCCAGTATGATGCCCGCGCCACTTCCTGCAGAGCTTGAGGCACCGTTGACGAAGATGGTCCACTTGCGCGTTTCGCTCGCGGGGGAGTCTGCGAATGTCATCTCCGCGACGAAGTCAACCAAAGCTTAGGCCTTAAGGGCTTTTCTACCCTCGTATTGGACGTCAAATTCGGACAGTTCTAGCGACCATTTGAGCATTCGGCCGACCATATCTGGTCGTCCGAGCAGCTGCTTTATGGGCTGATCTGTTCGAACCACGATCGTGTGAGCTAGGAAGTAGTGTCTTAATCTTCTGGCTGCGTTGATGAGGGCCAGCGCCACCTTCTCTATCTGCTGGTATCTCAACTTTGGTCATTACAACGCTTTGCTTGTGAAATAAATGGGTTTCTGCCCGTCAGGTGTCTCGCGGATGAGAGCAGCACTCACAGCTTCGGTTGCTACGGCCAGGTATATGTACAACGTTTCGCCATTGTCCGGTCGAGAGAGGACCGGTGGCTCTAAGAGTGCCCGTTTCAGATGGAGAAGGGCCTTGTCGCACTCCTCGGTCCATTCGAATGCTGTCTCTTTGCGGAGGAGTTTGAAGAATGGCAGGGCGTGCTGGGCGGACTTGGCCACGAAACGAGATAGTGACGCGAGCATCCCGTTGAGGGGCTGGATGAATTTTTTGGAATTGGGCGTAGGAAACTCGGAGAACGCCCGACATTTGTCGGGATTGGCCTCGATTCCTCGTTCCGTTAAGTAGAAGCCGAGGAATTTGCCTGCCCGGACACCGAACGTGCATTTCTCCGGATTAAAACGTATTTTGTATTTCCTGGCCTGTTCGAAGAACTTTCTCAAGTGGGCGGTATGATCGGTTTCCTCGTGGGATTTTACGATCATGTCGTCCATGTAGACTTCGAGCATGTCGCCTATTTCTCCCCGAAACACTTTGTTCATCATTCGTTGGTATGTTGCTCTGGCGTTCTTCAGGGCGAAGGGCATTACGTTGTAGTAATAGTTGCCCGATTCGGTCATGAAGGCCGTATATTTTTTTTCGGACGTTGCCATTGGGATTTGATTGTAGCCCGAGTAGGCGTCCATGAACGATAAAAGTTTAAAATCAGCAGAATTATCAACAAGTTTATCAATATTGGGGAGGGGGTAGGCATCCTTCGGGCATGCCTTATTGAGATCGGTATAATCAATGCACATGCGCCATTTTCCATTAGATTTTTTAACCAATACAACGTTGGACAACCAAGTGGTGTACTTGGCTTCCGAAATAAATTTGGCCTCGAGGAGGTCCTTTACAGCTTTTTCAGCAGCCTCCGTCTTCTCCGGAGACTACTTTCTCCTACGTTGTGCTACGACCTTGATGACCGGGTCAATTGTCAGCTGGTGACAGGCGACAGATGGATCCAAGCCGGGCATTTCTGCGGCGCTCCATGCGAAGAGGTCGGCATTCTCTCTGAGGCATGCTTTGAGCTGCTTCCTCGCGACGTCAGGCAGGTCAGCTCCGATCTTCACTCCCCGTTGGGGGTCTTCGTCGAACAGAACCATCTCGAAGTTGCCATCCGGGAATGGGCGCATCGGATGGGAGTTGCTGCTGGATGATGTGGACGGGCTGGCTGAAGCTGCTCGTTCTTCTTGTTGGTCCTCGGGGAAGCGACTGTCGAGGTCGATAGAGTCGACCTGGGGCAGAGGCTTGGCCTCCTCGGAGCTGCTTGGCAGTGCTGGCTTGCTCGACGCCTTTGGCTTGGGCGCAATGGCGTTGAGCCCCTTTGTAGCTACTTTAAAACACCGTCGGGCAACTTCTATATCACCGTGGAGGGTGGCGACCATTCCTTTCGAAGTGTAATACTTCATCTTCAGGTGGACGGTCGAGGGCACTGCTACCAACTCGGCTAGAGTTGGCCTTCCGAAAATGCATTGGTACATCGACGGGCAGTCGATTATTAGAAATTGCACCTTGATGGATCTGGCCGTTTCAGCTGATCCGAAGGTCATGATTAGCTCGACGTAACCCCACGGCTTGGTCACAGACCCGTTTAATCCCTGTAAATCGGACCCTACGTAGGGGGTAAGGTGCGATTTGTCCAGCTGAAGCGTTGAGAACAACTGGGAGTACATGATGTCGACCGAGCTGCCCTGGTCGACTAGGATTCGGCGAACGTCGAAGTTTGCCATTTGGGCTCTGACGAGCAACGGAATGCTTGAGTTCGGGGAGCCGCCGAGGAGTTCCTCCCTGTAGAAGGAGATGAGGACGGAACCCTTCTGGGCCTGATCAAGCGAGGTCACTTTGTTCGAGCTGGTGTTGATCAAGTGTTTGAACTTCCGTTTCACGGAGCCCACAATGACTTTGTTGAAACCCCCGCCAGAGATGACCATGGCGGAGGGAAACGTCTCCCACGAGCTGTGGGCCGCAAAATATGCAGGGGCGCTGAGCCCGTTAGGGACGTTGAAGTCCTCGGGTCGCGATATGGACATAGCGACCTGTATGTTGGCGTCTTCCGAGGAGGGTACCTCCTCCTCGACCTTTTTGGACTCCTGGGCGTCCTGCCGAGGAGTATCCTTCTTCTTCGCGAACTGCTTCAGGTGGCCATCCCTGATCAGTATTTCAATGGCATCCTTCAGGTGGATGCAGTCCTCCGTGGTATGGCCGTGACTTTTGTGGAAACGGCAGTATTTTGATTTGTCCACGTTTGGTCTGTTCGGAAGCTGTTTGGGGAAGCGGACCCCAGCCTGTTTGAACTCCGAATTGGCACATTCGGACAAGATCTTTTCTCTGGAAACGGTCAGGGGAGTGTAGTAATGGAAGCGCCCGGAGGGCCCATTGCTGTCACGGGAGTCGCGGGGACGGTCCTCGTGCCTTCGTTCACCCCGACGAGATGTCAAGGCTTATTCTCCTTTAGAGGCCCGAGCGTTCCCCTGGCGGCGTGATGCTCGGACGTTGCAGGCCGCAATCTTCTCTTCGTACTGAATATGAGATTGGGTTTTGAGGAGGAGGGCGTCTAAGTTCCTCGGTGGCGCGAGGCCAATGGCTTTAGAGAACTCGGAGTCCGGGCGGACCCCTTGTTCGAGCAGAAACTTCTTCATTTTATCTGTCGTCGGGACCTACACAGCTTCCTTGTTGAACCTCTCGATATATGCGTGGAGAGGTTCGTCTTTCCCCTGGATTATGGCTCCAAGGGAGGCCTCAGTTTTGGGATGGCGGCGAGATGCTGTGAAGTGCCGCGAGAACATCCTGCCCAGCTGTCTCCACGAGGTGATGGATTCCTCGGGCAGTTGCTTATACCATGACATTTCTCCCTTCCGGAGCGTGGTTGGGAACAATCTGCATTTAATGGCGCCCCGTACGCCGCGATAGTCTAATAGCGCATCGATATTCTCGATGTGCTCGTCTGGGTCAGTGGTCCCGTCGTACGTGCCAAGTGACGGGAGTTTCTCCAAGCCTTTTGGGAGACGGGTAGCCAGGATCTCCTGGGACAACGGGCCGCGAGGCTCGTCGTCGCTGCTAGAACTGGTGTATGATGGTAACCGGACGGGATGCTCCCGTCGGCGGTTCCTTCGCGGAGAAGGTGAGCGGTTCCTTCGAGGAGAAGGTGAGCGTGCCCGTCCTCTGGACTTGATCGGAGGAGATTCCTCGTTCCTTCGAGTCCTTTTGTGGTCATGAGCGGGCTGGTCACGCGGGGAGATCTGGTCGCGCTTTCGTGCCATGCGAGGATCAGGTTCTTGGCGCAGTCTTCGGTCGATTTCTCTCCGAGGCTGCGGGCTTCCTGATCGTCGCTGGTTCCTCCGCGTAGGAGGGGATCTTGGACGACGAGATTCTTCTAGTGCTCCGATCCTCTCGTTCTGTTGCAGGATCAAGGTGTTAGTTTTGTTGAGCCCCTCCAGGAGGGCTGCCACGACCAAGTCGGCGTTGGGCGGAACAGGAACGGCCTGGAGGTCGAGAGAAGGTTGATCGTTGTTGCGATCAACATGGGTAGGGGAAGGAGAAGCGGTGGCTCCATCCCTAAGGAAACGGGCATCTCGGAGGAGAGATGATTGGCCGTCAACGTCATATTTGTTGACAGGGAGGATGGTGGTTTGGAGAGCATCCTTGGAGCGATCTTGGGAGGCCACGATCGTGATGATGTTTGAGAATTGTTTTGATCTTCGATTACTGAGGAAAGAAAGATGGGGAGAACAAAGATCCCCACAGACGGCGCCACTGATCGTGAAGGCTGAATCAGATCCTGTAGAATCAGGCCGCCAAGTGCGTCTGGGATGCTGGTCGTATGGAGAGGAGAGGGTGTACCTGCAAGGCACTCCGACGCTCAAGTGAGAAAGGGTCAGAGAAAAGGAGCAAGTACAAAGTATGAATTCTTAGGGTGAATATTGGATACCCGACCCTCTCAAGCGAGATGGTTTATATAGAGCCCCTAGCGCGTGGCCAACGGTCCTATTTTCGGGGCGAAATAACCGTTTTCCTTAAAGAATATGTAACTACCCAAACTAGCCGTTATGTCGGGCAGGGTGTCCAAAACTAGCCGTTATGTCGGGCATAAGCGTGGTTTCGGGCACCTGCCCTTAGCTGTTCGGGGAGCAATGAGGCCGTGCGTAACGGGCAGTAATTCTGGGGAGGAACGTTGCATTCCTTGCCCGGTTGGAGGGGCAGAAAGGTAACTTTTTCCCTTCTGTGGATTTGACTTAGGCAATTTGGGTCGCTCCGGAGTAGAAGCGGATTGGGCAAATTCTAGCCATTGGTCCAGTCCAGAACAAGATGATTTATAAAAATTGTTCTAAAAAATAAGTGAAAAAACTAATTGAAATGTAAAAACAAATCTATTAATTTATTAAAAAAATAATAAAAAAATAAATAAAAAACGTAGGCGGGCAAGCCCGCCGCCCGCCACCTCGCCACCTTGGCGGGGCGAGTTAGATTTTCATGCCCATTTCTACTTGTCCGCCCCGCCTTTTTTTTGGCGGGGCGGGCGGCCCATTTTGCCACCCCTATGTCATAAATAAAGGCGAGTGACAAATAAAATCTCTAAAAACAAGCAAAGAGCCAAGTCCACGCTTGGCAGTACTTTTTCGGCGGTGACACCTAGGCATGGCAACGGGGCGGGGCGAGGACGATTTTTACTTCCCCCAAACCCAAACTCGAATTCCCAAACAATCCCCGTTCCCCGTCCCAAACCCAAACGGGGATGAAGAATTAAAACCCAAACTCGTCCCAAACGGATTCGGGTTGGGTTCGGGTATCCCCGCCACCATCTATTTAATTAAATCAATTTTTTTAATAAAAACTATTTATTTTTTCTAAAATCAAATTACATTTCAAATAATAAAAAAAATCTCAAAGAAAATTCTTATATACATTTTAAATATCTTCAATAATTAATACAAATTAAAATATTAAAATATTAGCCACATATTTAATATTTCAAATTAATAAAATTAAATAATAATTTATATAATAAAATAAATGGGCGGATTCGGGGACGGGTTCGGAGTGGGTACTTGTGTTTCCATTATCTGACTCATCTCCATATATTTTAATCGAAAAAAACTAAAACCCAAACTCAAACTCAAACTCAGTCAAAGCGGGTTTTTCCCGTCAACTTCGGGACGGACATGAGTTTCATTGCCATGGATCTAGTGACACCCAATAGATTCCATTCTTCAACTTCGAAGGTAACTTCCATCCCCATGACAACACTTTCTCTCTACACTTTCTCTCTTTTTCTTCTTTATGTTTTGAATTTTCTCATCAACTAAATCTGGAAAAATACACTACTGATTCTAGGGTTATTATATCTTCATCGAACTAGATTATTGAGAATCGAATCATTCGTCAACATTGAAGATGTTTGAACGGAAGCAGTTCAAGACTAGGTTATGCGCTCTCTATCAGAAAGGTCGCTGTAATCGCCTCAACTGTTCCTTTGCGCACGGGAATGCCGAGCTTCGACGTTTCTCTTCTTCCTCCTATAATGGTGAATTTCCGTTCTTTCAATGTCCATATTTTACTATTATTATTTTGTTTTTGATTATTGATTTATTTATATAATGATGAATTTTCATTCTTTCATTGTCTATGAGATGGTTTATTTTATTTTTGTTTTGGCTACTGACTTATTCATTTACATACTTCAGTTTATGCTAATGTTGTTAGTTGAGCGATGCTTGATGGATGCACATTGTATTAATCAAGGTTTTAAGTAACGTAGCTTAAAGGCTTTCGCGATTGACCGATTGTGGTCGTTGCAGTGTAAATTAACGTGAATTAACAGCAATTTCTTTTTCATCGTAAGAAACAATTTCTCTTTCATCATAAAAAGGTGAATAACAGTATCAATATCGGCATCTTCTGATACCGTTTTGTCTCGACAGTTTTCGCAGTAACGGGCTGTTTTTTAAAATCTTGGTGTTAATTATTATGTTTTTCCCTACACAGGGAATTTCTTTTACTAAATCTACTTCTCAAATAGACTATAGTATAGAATTGAACTAATTGGTATTGTTCTGTGGTAAGCTATTTGATACAAACTGTTGCCAAATAGCAACTATTCTTGAACAAACCGTCCGCCATCTGCAATTGATATACATTATAATCACAATTCAGTTATCAATTGACACTTAAATTATTATATAGTTTTCAGTACTTCAATTTGAGTATTGCACCTGTTTTATTAGTCTAGTTTTTTGCTCCTATGATTTTTTCTAAATAACTCCGTTCTTGAATCGAGGAAATCAATCTGAGAGCATATTTTATTGGTTTACTAGCTAAGATCATCTCCCGTCAAAGTTGTCTTACTTTTTACGTTTGCTTTATTGTGTTTATTTTATTTCATGCGATTTTATATCTATACTTTTGAACATGATGATCTATATTTATTTTCTGGAATGTCGAGTTCAAAAGAATGTTCCTAAATGAAGAACTTACAAAAATTATAAAGAGCCCTTTGCGTTTCTTCTTGCAGATATAGATGGTTGTAGATATTTCCTTGGTCTATTTGTAGCCCACTAGTCTTGTGTTTTTCTGTGTTTCTATTGTGACTACTACATAATCTGGTCTATTATTCATGATATAAGGCTGTTTAAACCATGGGGAGTCTAATTACATCTTATATTATGATAACATACATAACTTGCATCGGAAAATTGACTAATGATAAGAAAACTAAGCATTGTGTGAAAGGAGAAAAATGTGGGGAAGTAAATTATGTAGTGACACATTATCGGCATCACTTCTAAACTAACTATTCACATCTCCAGATTGTTTAGTCGAGACACTGTTATTCCATCTATTTAGCTGGATTCAATTCAATACTCTTAAAACACTGCAGATTTGAATGCATATCTCTATCTGATCTGATAATATGGCTCATATGTCCATTGACACTGTATAAGCAGATACTGAAGCATACACATGCAAAACACATAGCAAGTGGGACTAGATTCAAATTAATATATTCTATTTCAACAATTTCAACAATAGAATGTATGTCCACATTATCTTGTAGACTGTTGCATTTCTAGCCGTACGGATATTTCATTTATGAGAAACTCTTCACATGGATTTTGCCAATTGGTTTATCTTTAGAGGCAATGCTGATGTTGTTGACATAATATTTTCTTGGCAATGTTTTATATGCTTCATTCCATGAATCTGTGGAGCTACAATATCTTAATCAGGCTCTCATGAATTTATCTGCCAGCTTCTTATTATGATCAGAAGAGTTGAACTAGTTTCCCAATCATTTCATATACAAATTCCACTACATAAATGTGGATCTTATGATATTCCTTTTGGCTGTTACCTCTGGATATGCCATGGCTACATGGTCATAGACAAATTAATGAAGATGATATCTGGAGATATTAAATCTGATAGTCTTTGGATGGATTTTTATTTCTTAAGCATCTCAGATATGACTCTCTATTTGAGGTTATATATTATATCGTACTTCTCAACAAGATGAGGATGTGAACCGTTGTTAATCAATTGCTACCTTGATTATACTTCAAAGATATATGCTACATACGTGGGTTTTACTATATCTGTCGTAATATGAAGGTGATATTTTCTATCGCCTTTTTGCTCTAAATGGGAGGCACTAACACTATTCATTATTATGTTTCTCTTGTTATTCCAGCTAATGGTAAGCTTGGTCTTCATTATCAGTTTCTATACTCTGTTTTTAGCTTTTGAAGTATTTGTTGCTTTTGATTCTAGTCTAGAATACTAAAGCTTATTTTCTTATTACAGGAAGGAAAGACTATTTGGGTAATGACTTGAGGGATAAACTTGACAGAAGGCAATTATCACCTCCAAGATATTCACCAGCTCGTGACACAAGAGGTCGACAGACTATTCACGGTTAGACACAACAGCTTTATTTATGATTTCTCTCATGGTTTCTGTTGAAATACAAGAGACTAAGAGACATATGAATAAACCGTGTGTTTTTGAAAAACACTACGGAGACATTATTATATATAGATAGATTACAACTAATTACATGATATAGTCGATGTGGGACTATTCTATATACAAATATTTTTAACACTATATATATTTACAAATATCAACACTCCCCCTCAAGCTTGAGCATATAAGTTAAATGCACCAAGCTTGTTACATATATAGTTAGTTCTGGGGCTTCGTAGAGATTTTGTAAACACATCTGCCAATTGATCATTAGAGTTGACAAAGCTTGTGACGATGCCGCCTGACTCGATCTTCTCTCTGACAAAGTGACAGTCTATCTCAATATGTTTGGTCCTCTATTGGAAGACTGGATTTGAATCAATGTGCAATGCAGCTTGATTATCACAAATAAGTGTCATTGGTCTTGCTTCTTCAATTTAAAGTTCCTTGAGCAACTGTTTTAACCAAATAAGTTCACATGTTGCCATTGCCATGACCCTATATTCTGCCTCGGCGCTTGATCTTGCAACTACATTTTGTTTCTTACTTTTCCAGGATATAAGGTTTCCTCCAACAAGTACACAATACCCAGAGGTGGATCGTCTATCAATGGGTGACCCTGCCCAATCAGCATCGGAGTATCCAACTATCTGGGTATGTCCTTTATCCTCATACACAAGACCTTTTCCTGGAGCACATTTGATGTATCTCAGAATCCGGATAACAGCATCCATGTGTTCCTGACAAGGGGAATTTAAGAACTGGCTTACCACACTGATTGCAAAAGAAATGTCCGGACGAGTGACTGTGAGATAATTCAACTTTCCAACCAATCTCCTATACCTTCCTGAGTCAGATAAAGGCTCCCCTTGATTGGGCAAAAGTTTAACACTTGGATCCATAGGAGTATCGACAGGTTTAGCATTTAACAAACCTGTTTCTTTCAAGATATCCATAGCATATTTCCGCTGAAAAATCATCAAACCATCTTTAGATTGCGCTACTTCAATACCCAAGAAATAACGGAGTTTACCAAGATCTTTTGTCTGAAATTGTTTTGAGAGATGTTATTTCAACTGGAGTATTCCCTGCTGATCACTACCAGTAATAACAATGTCATTTACATACACAATAAGATAAATACACCCTTGGGGTGAGTGATGATAAAAAATAGAATGGTCAGCTTCACTACGGATCATACCAAACTGTTGTACTACAGTGCTGAATCTGCCAAACCAAGCTCTCGGAGATTGCTTAAGACCATAAAGAGACTTGTGTAGCCTACAAACCATATTCGGTGACTCCCCCTGAGCAACAAACCCAGGTGGTTGCTCCATATATACTTCCTCTTCAAGATCACCATGTAAGAATGCATTTTTGATGTCAAGTTGATGAAGAGACCAATGTCGAATGGCTGCAATGGCTAGAAGAAGTCTAACAGATGCCATCTTGGCTACAGGAGAAAAGGTATCACTATAATCCAACCCAAAAATCTGAGTGTATCCTTTGGCTACCAAGCGAGGTTTAAATCGATCAATCTTACCATCTGGACCAACCTTCACTGTATAAAGCCAACGACAACCTACTAAAGATTTCCTATGGGGTAGAGGAACCAGTTCCCAGGTACCACTGCTTTGAAGAGCACACATTTCATCAATCATTGCTTGCCTCCACTCAGGGTGAGATAATGCTTCACCTGGAGTTTTAGGAATAGAAACAGAAGACAAAGAAGACAAACAAGTATACTGCTAAGAGGCAATTCTTTTTTTTCGCCGTGTTTTATCCGGTTGACCCACTGTCTTCCGGTGAGAAATTTACTTTTTTTAAATTTTTTTTTGCAAACCGTGTTGTTACTCCGGTTTGCCTCTCACTTTTCAAAATTCTTCGGTAACCATCCTGCCGCCACTGCCGCCGTTACTGTTCCGGCGACGTTTTGGAAAGCCGACCCCACCATCAGTTTTCAATATTCTCCGGTTATAACTGCAAAACACAACCTTACAAAACCGGTTGGTAAGGTGAGGGGTGCCACTCTATATAAACTATTTCATTGCTCTATCTCCAACCAATGTGGGACTTCTAAGATCTTCCTAATACACCCACTCACGCCCAACACTCTTTTTTTTGGGCTTAGTGCGTGGATTTAAACGGTGGGCTGCACAAGGTCCGATCAATAGGCTCTGATACCATATTAGAATTTGGCCTAACACAACCTTACAAAACCGGTTGGTAAGGTGAGAGGTGCCACTCTATATAAACTATTTCATTGTTCTATCTCCAACCAATGTGGGACTTCTAGGATCTTCCTAATAGTTTCTAGTATCATTTCTTAGTTTAGTTTAATCATACCATGGAGGGAAGGTTCCAAGTCACTCTAACAAGGTTTTTCTATCCATGATAGAAATTTTACATTTCATTTTTTGAGACTGATTTCTTCTTAATCTTGAACATATCCGCTATTACCAGTTTTAAGAGATTTTTAAATGAGATTGTCAGAGACATGTCTTATTTCAGTCTATTTTGTCGTGAGTTTTATATAAGCAAAGAAGAGTGTTTACTGCTACACTATGAAGTTATACTCTCATAGATGGGAACTACCCTCCCACGCACATAGGTTTCACTCACTGTTTTACTCAATGATCCCCCATTTCTCTTTCCTAATGTTCCATGAATTAAAATTTGCAGAATACAGTCCACCGAGGTCTCCAGACAAAAGAAGGTAAATTAACATGAACCACTATTGACAATGTTATTTTTCTCCCTTCATTTTTGTCGGAATTATTGCCTACTACTCTGGTTCTTGTTGAATGTACATATTAAAATATGCTTATATCAACTAATAAAGTGGAAATTAGAAATCTATTTAAAAAATTTATTGGCTTATATTTTGGTAAGACAAACTTTGAAACGGGGAAGTGGCATTAGAGAAGGACGGGGGAGACTTGATGCCTCATGAATGATAAATAAGAAATGAATGAGTTAAGGAGAAACATGTGAAGCAAACCAGAAGTGACAAATGTATACTCGGTCTGCCATGAAGTTATATATCATATGTAATTTTAAGCAGATGATATTATGTTTATTGGTTTTTGATATTAAAGGTCAACTTATCCTTCATGAAACTCACTTGCTGTGGAATGAGGGTCTTATTGTTTTGCAATTGTAGTTACACATTTGATATAAAAATGTAGTTATTTTGATAACACTAAAGGGGCAGAACCAAATAGTACAAAACAGAACCATTTAATTTTATTTCATTCCATTATATTCCATACCGACTGCAGGCAAATTTCTTTATGAATGTAATTTCTTCTTTAGGGCCAACCTTTAGTTAGTTTGTACATCTACTATTTGATTTTATCAACATCTCCCGGTGCAGTGACAGAAGACATAAGAGAAAACAGGCCATCAGTGGCCAAAGTGATATTTCTGGAAGTTTAAAAGTCTCTGATAGAAATAATGATCAAGTTAAAGAAGGAAAGATGCTGTCCTCTGGTTCTAGAAATACTCTTGAAGATCAGGTTAGAAATTGTTTAATCTTTCTATCACAAATATTTCCAATACATTCCATCACAAATATTTCCCATACATTCTATTTTTGTTCTGTGAAATGTCATGTTAATTTTAATCTTGGAAATGTTTGCAGCTGAAGAAAGTTCATTCTGATATCAAAACTCTTGAGAACCGAAAATTCCAATTGTCGGTTAGTTCTCGTATAATTGCATTTTTTCACATATAAATGACCATGTTGTTTGTGATGTCATTTGGTTTCATTCTTAGAGCATCTCAAATATACTACTTTTTTAACATCATGTCCCAATCAATTTTGTTTTTAATCTGCAGTAAACATAAAAGAAAATACATGTTATCTCTTGTGTCGTTCTAACCTGCATACTGAAAGGGGCCCATGTCTTTTGTCTTTGTTGTTTGGCACCTAAAAACATTGGTTTACAATATGACAGAACCTGCAAAATCAAGGTAACAAAACCGTATAGTATTGAATGGAAAAGATGAGCTCAAGAGCTCTACAATGGTGGAAATGGGGAATGAAAGGATAAACCAGAGTTCAAGAACTCCTAACCAGAGCAATATGCTCCTACCCTACACTCTCTTTTATAACAGAAAATCCCCAAAAATATGGGAGAGTGCTAAACTAATTGTATTCCACCTGTTTCTACAATCTTCTAGAACATGCTAAATTTTCCTATCACCGTTGTCCTCAAATCTGAGCTTGAGACATAGTCTCCTAAATTGACTCTTGTGCGGGTTGTGACGTGAACAAAGTCCGGAGAACCCAAGCATGAGAAACAAAGCATAAGATATGGCAAACACAAAAAACTGTATCATGATCAACGGCAAACTGCCACTGCAATACATTCTCCGCAATTTTTAAGTCCTCTGCTGCCTCATATTTTTTTCCAGGATCCCTCATCGGTTACATGCCAAGCTAACTGCAAATGATTGAGCCACTCAAATGGTCTCAATCCCACCGTACTTGGTCGGACAATTGCTGTTTAATTCTTTCAAATTTAGAGAAGTCACCATTGCAGCAATCATAACTTGAACGAAGAAAAAGTGAGCTTATTAGAAGAATCCAATGTATTCGTAGCCATATCTTCTACAATTTCTAGAACTTTGACCAAACCAAACCTTTCGGAAGATCTTTGTACGGAAAGAAGGTAGTAGTACTGACGCATCTTTGTTTCTCTATCATATTCATCTTCAACTAGGGCCTCCCAATATTCACCAAAATTAAGATAGGAACAATCTAAGATAGCAGTGAGTGTGAAGAAACAACTCCATGCACACCAAACTCACTCGTCTCCCGGATCATCAACAAATAAGCTAGGAAAAGGATTTTTACACCATGTCTACCATCTTTTTTGTAAGACATACTTTTCATCCAACATACTCAACCCAGTTTACTTTTATTTTTATATAATCTTCCACCCCACAAAAAATACCTTTGGATCTTTTTCAAAAAACTTTAAAATCCTTTTGGGTGCTTTATAGAAAGAGAAGTAGAGTCGAATAGTTTTCAACACAGAACTTATTATTAAGGTTACTCTACCTCCACTTGAGAGATGACTGCTGCTCCACGAGTTCATCTACTTCTTCATCGCCTCCACCACCAACAACCATGTGGAGCATCTTCTAGGATTGGCAGCCATTGAGAATCCAAAATTTTTAAAGGAATTGATCCAACACATCATCACAAAAAATACTTTTCCCAGGTTTATTACATGAAAATATTTACCCAGTCCCCAGAAACCAACTCAAAGTCTCTTAAGATTGTCTTAAAGCTCAACAAATCACCCACAGCCCTTCACAAGAGCAGCAGATGGTGACAGCGCGTTGAGGAAGCTCTGACGATGGCATTTTGGAATTAGGTAGATCTACTTCCGAGGCTAATGGTAGAATGTGTGTGCCTTTGGCTGATTGGCGGTGGCTCCGATGGCAACTTTGGCTGCAATTACGCAATGATTTTGTCGTGAGATGGCAACTTTGGCTGCAACTTAGCTATGGTTTTGTCACGAGATGGCTAGATAAGACAATGGGTCGACGTTCACAGCAGCTAAAGCCTTAACAAATAACAGGTGAAATGAGAGACAAAAATTAAGAATCAAGCCATTCTGCCTAAGCTAACTAGGGAACTATGGAAGCCTAATAGATAGGAAATAGTAACTATGTAATCAGAATATGTTTACACGCAAAAATACTTGTAAGCAATTTGCTTCTGCCAAGCTGAATCTAGAAGGCGCACACATGTGAGTAATCCTTAATCATGCTTTTTAAAATAGGTTGGCTAAGTACTCACTTTGTCGGTTGCATCTCTGTTCACGAGAGGAAAAATTGAAAGGCAAAAATATCTATTCAATTGTGATTTCCAAATCTTTCTTTTCAGGCTTTAGGGTGTGTTTGGATTAACGGTGAACATAATTGATTCTAGCAGAATTGAGTTTGGTAGAATTGATTTTAACATAATTGAGTTTAGTAGAATTGATTTATGTTTGGATACATTTATGTAAAAGTGAGTTAAACAATAAATTTTAGTGTAAAAATCATCTAGAATCAATTCTGGAGGTAGAAGCTACAAATTCTAGCTTCAAGTAGAATCAATTCTACTTATGATTAAACAAACACCTCAAAATCACCCAGAATCAATTCTGCACCTCTAGAATTGATTCTGGATATTCCAAAAGCCAAAGCCAATCCAAACACGCTATAAATCTGATACTGATATTGGGAGTTGTTTCAGATACTTGAAAATATTAATGAAGTTGAACTTTCCTATTCATTTCCCTGTAAGAAATGGGAAAAGAAAATTATTTGTTTTTTGCAGTTGAAATAATTATCTTCTTTTAGATTGGATTAAGTTCAATTCAGACTTTTTGACTTGCAATGTACAAATACATATTGAAGGTCTACCTAGATGAGAGTGTTCATGAGGTGGATAGCCTTAATTCTAGAATTCAGGAGCTTGAGGCTCAGTTAAACAAGGAGAACGAGGAGTATAAAAGGTAATGGAATGTTTTGAAGTTTATATGTTGATTCTATACCCATCTTCATTAGGTTGACATAATCTATTCACTTTCCTGGTTTTTATTTATTCTGTTTTTTATTTAAAATGTAAAATTCAGAATTACTTCAAGAATAAGGAAGTTTGTTCGAATGTATAATCATAATTTGGAGTTGCAAGATGAACTGAAGAGGTAAGTTACATATAATATTTGTAGTATGAATTCATATCATTTGATGCACTTTGTTTTCTCAAATGCATTTTTTATTTTTATTTTTTGGGAGTGATTTTTGTTTTCAATTTGTTTGTTTGTATCTAGATCACAGGTTCGACTCCAAAGGTTTGGAGACCACCTTTTCACAGACATTTCTAGAATTAGTGCTAGTGAGGAAGATTTAACTGTTGATATTGTAAGCAATGGTGATAATACTGGTCTTCCTCCAATCACTAAACTTAGTTTGGAGCAGAATGGTGGATCTCCCTGCAGAAAAAGGCTGCATGTGGAACGAGATTCTGTGGAAGAGTTAAAACAAGGTAGTTAGTAAGTAGTTTGGTAAAGATAGTTATTTTGGATTTTCATTAGTAATGTGACCTTCGCTAAGCAAAACATTGGGTAGTGCAACACTGAAAATATCTTGCAAGGTAGTAGTTTAGTATCTGACTTTTTATTTTATTTTTTATTTTTTTTATATTGTGATTCTGTGAACAATGCCGAATTGTCTGTTACGGGCTTTATGTTTTGTAACCTGTATGATTCTGTACCACTAGTTTTTGATGTTATTAGTCGTTAATATAATGGACAAATTCAACAGTGTCCTCGTATTCTCGATTCATTTCATAATGTAATAATTTTATTTGTGCATACACACATTTGCTTTCAGTTCATTTGGCATTTTCAAGGTTGTCTCGCTGTGCAAATAATATGCTTCAGTTTTTCCATGCCATGAAGTATGGTTATTTGAAATGCACTTTTGTTATTTTGCTGACGTCTCCTGAACGTGTATGCAGATAAATCAAAAGTCGGGCATTTGGTTGAAACAGAAAGAAGTGGGAAGCGTTCTCGATGGAGTTTGTCTGCTAAAACGAACGATAAGGATTGTGAGGAGGCACCGGGCAATGGAATTGAAGTTACTAGGCACCTAGATCTTGAAGGAAAATACAAGAAAGGAATATGGAATTCTTCAAACAACATTCATTCAGAAAAGGTACTAATTCACTCAATTTCACGGCAGCTCTGCCTCTGCTGGTACTTGATAAAATGAAGTTTGTTTTAGCACGATTCATTCTGTTGGGTTTCTTTTGTTTCTGTCATACACTGAGCAGCTAGTTTTATATCTTGTCTGGAATAAGATTTTCAAAAGTTTATACCATGGTCATATTAAATGACATATTTTCATTCATAACCATGAATATACAGCCAAAGGAATCCAGGATTGAAGTGCCGTCAACCAGCATGGCAGCTCATGTGTTTGACGAGGAAGTTGATATTGAACATGATAACGGTACTGATATCACTGAAAATGCAAAGACAGAGAATGAGAATGGAGTGGAGTTCCATGTGAAAGGCATACCTCACATGCTTACCACAGATTTGATTCCCCGGAGCAGTTATTCGCAGGTTAGTTCTTCTCTGAGGTACTTTTTGTTTAGTGCCTTAAAAGCTAGACATTTGTAGCAAGCATTTGTAATAGCACTTTAACTTAATGTGCAGTTTGAGGGTAAACGCGAGAATGTGGATGTGGATGGTCTTAATGAAGTGGCAGCAGGAGCACATGTGAACTAAGTAGTATTTGCGATTTCTAGCTTTAGTTTTGGTAGTTGAAGGGGTATATTTAAAACATTAATATGTTGAAGATGTTCAAATAGGATAGGATGCAAGATAGTAGTTGAACAAAAAACAAATGATTTTGGTACTTATCTTTACATGGATGTATTGATGTATTATGTGTTAGTAGATATTAGTGTTATAGGGGAAAGGATTCTCTCGTGTAATTTAACACTTTAAAACTCATTTTATCTAAATTACTGTGTTTCTCTCCTAATGATTGGTGAAAGATCATACTCCCTCGTTTCAAAATATAAGTCTTTTATTTAGGGGTAAACTTGGTAAAAATTAATTATTGTTGCGATAAAATTTTGGAACGAGGGAGTAGGAAATTATACAACTGAGAATTCCAGTTCCAATTATATAGAATGTATGTGAATATGAATTTATGTTTGTGGTGGTGCTTAAGCTGAGATACTACTTGCAGTAGGATGTATTGAAGTGATGATTGATTACACTATATAATTCTCTCATGCCTACGTCATAATTCTCTCATGCCTACCTCATAATTCTCTCGTGCCTACGCAAGTTATTTGTGCATATCTCTGAAAATATAGTGATAGAAAAAATGTGTTTTTTATGTTTGTTATATGGTTATTTAATTGTATACATGGGTATAAAAGAAATCTTGGAACAATTAACTTTCATATTTTCATTGTTTTACTTCCATGTAAAATGGTGGGAACAAAGTTCTCTTAGTGTGTGTAAATAAAATCACGTTTTTTTTTCTTTCTGAAAGCAATTTGATATAAAATTGAACACAAACGGTATTCAACCCATATACAACACTGATAAAGAAAATCCCTACCAACCCCAATCTACCTAAAAACACCTTAAAGAGGATTCACATTAAAATCATAAAAACTACGGTTGGAATAGGGATTATCTCCAACACTTCCCCATTTCCACACAGAAATTTTGATAAACCAGCAAATATCATTAACATTAATGCTACCTTCCTTAAAAATGATATCATTTCTAATCATCCAAAGAGACCAAACAACCGCCAACCAAACCGACAATTTGAATTTAGAACATGCAGAAAAATTTTCAGAACAACTCCATTCCAAAAAATGAGAACAAACATCACCATCAAAACTACCCTTTGCCCCACACCACAAAGAGATTGTGTTCCAAACATTCACAGCAAAAGGACAATAATAGAACAGATGAGAAATATTCTCCACATCAGTACCGCAAAAAAAGCAGGAGAAATCCACAGGAATTCCTCTATAATAAATCGATTCCTTCGTCGCCAACCGATTCCACAATAACCTCCATCCAAACAAACGAGTTCTTGCCGGAACTCTAGATCTCCAAAGCCACTTGAATGCAGTAGTTTGGATGTAGTCGACCTGATCCTCCCCAAAAACTGCTAACAAAGAGTAAAATTCTTTTACAGTATAATAAGTTATACTACTTCCTTCCCAACTAACATGATCCACCCTTTCCATCTTAGGACTAACATCCTGTAACAGAGAAGCTAAATTAATTCTCTGCTCCCCAGCTTCTGCACTGCCGTCTGCAGAGATATCCAAACCACTCCAAGCCCATTCCCCCTCATGCCAACAGCCCATCTCAGCAACATAGGCTTCCTTCCTTTTACTACTTTTGAATAACAAACTGAACAATATCGAGACAGAACTAGACGACGCCCAATTAGCCGTCCAAAATGGAGTCAACTCGCCTGAGCCTAAAATAAAGGATATTTTGGAATTAAAGATAGAAGACGATACACCCGAATCCAAGCTGCCACATCTCAATAAATCTTTCCACCAATACGAAGCAGCCTTCTTGAAAGCCTTTGCCTCCGACGTCACCCAATGCTCAATCGTACCATATCTCGCCTTCAAGATTTTCTTCCACCACCCTTTCTCATCCGATAAGATTCTCCACCTCCACTTGAACAATAAAGCAAGGTTGAATTCTTTTAATCTTTTGACACCCAAGCCGCCTTTATCCTTATCTCTGCACACTATGTTCCACTTAATCCAATTTATGTTTCTCTTACCATCTTTACCACCCCACAAAAACCTTCTTCTTAATTTATCAATTTCCTTCCAAACCATTACCGGAGCCTTGTAGAACAAGAACCAGAAAACGGGAAGACTCGATAAGACAGAATTGGTAAGAGTTACTCTACCTGCCATAAATAACATTCTCCCTTTCCAAACTGCTAATTTCTTCCTAATCTTGTCGATTACTGGCTTCCAAGAGGATATTAATCTAAGATTGCACCCTATAGTAATACCAAGAAAGGAGAACTTAGAAATTTCCACCTTACAAGCCAAAAAATTAGAAGCCGCCTGAAGGAAATGAAGATTCAAGTTTACTCCAATAATCCTGCTTTTAAGAAAGTTAACACCCAGCCCCGAAACAAGCTCGAAGCCACGCAAAATGGCTTTGATACACCAGAGATTTCTCCACCCACCTCCTCCAACTAAAAGCGTATCGTCAGCAAACTGAACAATCTCAACAAAATTCTCTTCATCGAACTTGAAACCTACAAAATCGCCCAACGCAGTTGCCCTTTTCACCATAGCTGTTAACCTTTCAGTTACTAAGACAAATAAAAAAGGGGAGAGAGGGTCTCCCTGCATCAGACCTCGATGGATCTCAAAGTCCTTTGTAGGACAACCGTTCACTAAGACCGAAAGATAACCTTTGAAAATGCAAACTTCCATCCACTTCATCCAAATAGAACCGAATCCCATCTTCCTCATCATACTCCTTAAAAAATCCCAATTTACACAATCATACGCCTTCTCGAAATCTACTTTGAATAACACACACTCTTTCTTATCTCTAGTTGCTTTGTCAATAACTTCGTTGGCTATCAAAATACCGTCCAACATCTGTCGACCAGGAACGAAAGCCGACTGATTACTTTACACTAAACTGCCAATGACTTTTTTGAGCCTGTTAGCTAGGAGCTTAGCCAGAATTTTGTACACACTGCCTACCAAGCATATATGTCTGTACTCTTTTAAGCTTTGAGGAGAGTTAACTTTAGGAACTAAAGTTATAAATGAAGAACAGAATGCTTTAGGAAGATAAGCATCCTTGTGGAAATCCATGAAAAAATTACACATATCCTCCTTAATGAAAGGCCAACACTTCTTAATGAAATAGAGATTATAGCCATCCGGCCCCGGACTTTTTCTCACGTCGCAACTCCACACAGCCTGCATAATCTCGTGTTCAGAAAAGGGAGCTTCAAGGAACGCCGCATCACAGGCCGAAAGAGAGTTATACTCAATTCCCTCGAGCGAGGGTCTGTTAAGTAGAGGTACAGAATATTTCGCAGAGAAAAATTCCTGAACCTCTCTCTTAACTCCTTGAACCGAATTAACTATTCCCTCTTCAGACTTCACAGAACCAATAAATCTTCTCGCAGTCCTACCTTTAATCATTGCGTGAAAGAATTTTGTATTAACATCACCTTCCACATTACACTTTACTCGAGCTCTTTGAATTAACATGTTATCACGGATATGAGAATATTTTCACATATCACGAGTCGCCTCTGCCATCTTAGAAACCAGATCCTCAATCTCTTTATCTTCTGCGAGACATAAAGCTTCGTCCAAAACATTAATACGATCGACTTCATCTTCTATATTAAGATTGAACCAACCAAATACCACCCTGCTCCATTGCCTACGGTGATCTTTTAGTCTTCTGAATTTCTCTTTAAGGACATAATCGCTCTTCCCCTGCACTACAATAGACTTCCACTTCTCCTTAACAGACTCAAAGAAACTTGGATTATCAAACCACATATCATTAGTCTTAAATGGAATAGGACCCCAATTCCTCTCATACACCTTCAACCAAATTGGGCTATGGTCGGACACATCCCACTTCCCAACATTTTGCTCCATAAGACCCCATCTATCCACAAAAGCAATGTCTACCAGAAATCTGTCTAGCCTACTCATTGCTTTCCCATCTCCACTAAACCAGGTGAAAATATTTCCTTTGACAGGTAAATCCACAAGATCTAAATCCTTAATAAAACCAGCAAATTCACACATTTCAGAATACCTGCTTGCAGAAGCAACACCCTTTCTTTCTGAAGAAGAAGTAACTGCGTTGAAATCGCCTCTGAATATCCAAATCCCGTCCATCCATCTGCTCTTTACCCTTCTGAGATCATTCCACAACTTCCGTTTAGAACTAACGGAACAACCAGAATAGACATTAACAACATAATACAACTTGTCTAAACCAGAAAGCTTCACTTCCAGGTATCCTTCCCCTGAGAACGAAAACTCAGACTTGAAAATATCTTCATTCCAACAAGTTATTAAACCTCCAGAAAGACCTCTCGAACTAGTATAAGACCAACCAACACCAATATCACTCCACAGGGTACCGATGACCTTCGAATCAACCTCCTTCATTTTCGACTCTTGAATGAAAAAAATATCTGCCTTTCCCAAATTGATAATATGCTTTATCCTTTTCCTCTTGGAAAAGTTTCCACCTCCTATAATATTTAGTGAGCCAATAATCATTGATCACAATTAATAGACACCCTCTTACCTCTATAATTACCCTTATCAGCAACTTCCAACTCATTTAACTTCTCAATAAAATCTACCGAATTTCCTTTTAGTGTGACGCCATACCTGGAAGCAGCTCTCCATACCTTCTCTCCTACATTAGAATCAAAATTAACCCAGAACTTCTTGTTACAACCTCCTACATCAGAATCCTAAATCGATTCACAACAAAGAACCGCTCTTGCTGAGAACTCGCTCGATTCCTCAGTACTAGGTCTGTTGAAATTTGACGAAGAAATAGACTTTCTGTGATTTAGAATGTTGAAAAAAGAGGGTTGAGAGAATTGTTCAATAGGATCCTCCGACTCAGATACTTGATCCACTTCCACTAATCTCAAATTCCTTTTTTTGGGCTTGATTCTTACACTATTACTAGGCCCATAAAAATCAACTATGGACCTAATTTTCTTCTTCTTTTTATCTACCCCTCTCAAGCCCAAATCGTTTGACAAATTGGGACCCTTGAAAGCTTCAATTTGATTAGACTCCCCAAAAGTAGCCACGTCTTTCTCAAAATCCCCTGTCCTCCAATGCTTCTCTATTCCCGACACAACACCTTTCTTCTGACCATGAGACTCTGCTGCACCTTTTGCCTCTTTTATAGCCTCATCAAATAACGCTATACTAGTAATAGGGTCAGCTACTACTGACGCTACCTTAAAAGCTTTTTGCCTTTCCTCCTTCCAACAACCAAGTTCAGAATTAACTGGAACAATCCCCTCCGAACTAGAAGGATGGCTACCTTGGACTCCTCTATCTTCAGAATTCCTACCCGATTGACTTACCCACTCCTCCTCCTCTTCCTCAAATTCAAACTTACTCCAAGAACTTTCTGATACCGACTGTCACACCCTAATTTTTGACCCTAAAATTTGGTACTTTTCCATGTCGTATATTTCGTACTGATCTATTTTAGTGTACTCGATTTATTTTTTCGATCACTTGCGCGTCCGATTTTTTATTTATTTGTGGTCCGTTTATTTTATTTTTTTAACTAATATTATTTAGAATAAATAATTATAGTAATCAACATTTTATTTTAAATATTTATTTTCATTTTTATTCTTATTTTTAATTTAAATAATGTTTAGAATAAATAAATAGGATTTTTGTTTTATTTTAAATTTATTTTAATTAATTAAGTTGTTTAAATTTTATTTAATTTTAATATTATTTAACTTGGTCCTCAAATTGGATATTAGGGACATTATTGACAACTAAAAGTTAACCATAATTTTAGTCCCTATATATTGTTGCTGAATGAAAAAGGGGACCGGAAGAAAAAACACAAAAAAAAAAGCTGCGGCCGCTGTACTATACACGCCGCTACTGTAACCGTGAATGACTAACGAGAAATGGTGGGTGCATTACTACTGATTTGTTTACATTATTTCCAAAACATAAATAATAGTAACATGTTTCTTCAGTATAGCATATTACTAGTTTTTTTCTAAAACAGTATAACAATAAGTTTTATAACAAGTTTTTATACAATATGACACGTTTCGTTTTTTAATATGTATATATATTGTTTTCTAAAATAACATAACGGTTTGTTATAATATATATATATATATATATATATATATATATATATATATATATATATATATATATATATATATATATATTGTTTTTTATTATTTATTATTTATTTTATTAGATTTTTCGGATCGAATTGTGTCGATACGCTGTATGTATATTTATGTACGTAATGCGTGACATTCATGTTTAATTTGATCCAGTTGCAATGATCGCAATTTTGTGTTAGCAATATTATTATTATTATTTTTTTAATACGTTTTAAAATTCATTTTTTTTTACGTTTTTGATAAATTTGGTTCCATACCATTTTTGGTCTCTCTTGCGATGATCACGTTAAGTGTAACAAGCAATTGATTAATTTTTATCGGTTTACTTGCGGTTTATATTTTACTCTTTTAAATTGATTAACTTTGCGTTTCGATTTTGTGCACACGTCCGGTGGTTTGGTCTAGCGGTAATCCGTTTGTTATTCACCAACCAATTCGTGTTTCGATTTGCAACTTTGTGTCTTAATTTAATTTTTTATTACGTAGTGGCTTATTGATCCAAGTTGCGATGACCGCGTTTTCGCGATAGCAATATTGTTGAGGTTTTTATCAAATTTAAAAATTTCTTATCTTTGAGTTGCTTTTCGTTATAAATAGATCCACATGATTTGGATCCAGATTGCGATGATCGCATTTTTTTGCGTTAGCAACAATATTGTTTTAAAATGCTCTAAATTTTTTTTTCCTTTCTATTTTATAATTCTAGATCTGCGCACTCTTAATTCCCATTGCAAGGATCGCATCTTTTGCGTCAGCGATATTCTCTTATTAATTCTCGAATAATTTTGATTTCATTTTTTTCTTAATTCTTGATGTTAATTTTGTTTCAATTTTGATCTTAATCTTGTTTGAATTTAGATTTGAATATTGATATCTTTTTTTATTATTAATCTGGTTATTAAGTTTGGATTAAAACTTTTGCTAATCTTAATTACCGTTGAATAATTGCTTGTTTGGATTGTATGTTTATCGCTCATTCTTATCCCCATTGGCAAAATGTATCCCAATTCCCATGATGTGTAAAATAATTTTGTTGCTTTCCTTTATTTTGCTCATATCTTGCCGTTATATTAAACATTTTTTTCAAAAATATCAAACAATTCTCGATTCAATAATCGAGCCCTTTTTAAACCATGTAAGTCGATTGTTTCTACGATCGCAATCAACCAAACCCAAAGCATTCTTGATCCACATATCAAGCTATACCCCAACTTGTAAGTCGACTGTTTTTTAGCATCGCCATCAACCCCATGCCATTACTTTTTCTCTTACTTTGGTTACGGTTTAGTTTACTAGGAGCACCCTTAGGGACTAGGATTCGACTTAACTTTTTCTCAAAAACCCTTGATCCAACGTCAAGTGGCTACTTCTCTCTGAAGTCGGCTGCCTTTTGCAATCGCCATCACGCAATTCAAACCTCGATCTTTTGTCGAGTATTTTTTTTTTAAAACTAAAAAAATCTTTTCTCAATCAAATTCCAAAGGAAAGGTCCCATTGTTGACTGCCATGTCACATATTAGCTTAACTTTAGGTCCCTCCCTTTATCCTTAGGATTAGAGTCACCGCACTCTTTACATATATTCCGCCGCGAACACCTCTTTCCTTTATCCTAGCTTTAGGATTGGAGTCACCGCGCTCTTTACATGTGTTTCGCCGCAAACACTTTTTCCCTTATAACTCACCTTCAACTTTGGAGTCGCCGCACTCCATGTAGCGTCTTGCCATAGATGTTACTTCCCCCTGGAACCTTGATCACCGTCAAGAGTTCTTCATCCTCTTTGAGGGGAACTACAAATACTCTGATTCCACTCCCGTCAGGATACGTAGGCACAAGATACGATGTCTTGGCGAGTATACTTAGATACTAACCCCTAGGTCTTTACCTTAGCACATAACCCTTAGCAAGCAAACAAGTAACATAACACAAATAAAACAAGAGGTTCCTGTAGAGTACTACAGACGTTTAGGATGCTAATACCTTCCCTAGGCGTAACCAACCCCGAACCTTAGATCTCTTAGGTTTTTTTGATCTTTAACCTTTCCTTTGGATAAATCAAAGACCGGTGGTGATTTCAAAGATTTGTGATTCAAGTTAATATAATAGCTTGACATCCGATTCTCACCGCGACAGAAATGGCGACTTCACTAGGGACCTTATTTGAGGGTTCCCCCTAACTTGTTTATTTATGTTATTTGTTGTATATATACCTGTTGTGCTTGGGTTTTTCTATTTGACAGGATTGTTACATTGAGTGGTGAGATAAGTCCTAACCCGGACTTGAGAGCACACATATGATAGGATTGTGGTGTAATCAATAGTTGGCTGTTGGGAGTAGTCCTAGCAGAGTTTAGCATATGATGACCACGCTCAGTCGAGGGCCCTTTGGGGTGATTGATGTCTGATGCGAGTAGTTATATTGATGTCACTCATTCCGATGAATGTCAATAAGACTGAGGACCGTAGTTACCTTTACCCCCACTTGGCCTTTTTAGGACGTAGTGCGATGGCTATGATGGAGTAGTCCCAAATGGTTGTTATGCGATACTACACTCAGGCGAGTTTATCTTGAGAATATTATTAACCCGCGTGAGTAGTCACGTAGCCCGATAATATCCAAAGGATTTACGTAGACTCTGAGAACTTTGTAGAACCTATTATGCAGGTACAATTGAAACCATAGTACATACCTTTTTGGGACGGGTAGACCATGGCTCCATGCTCGTGATCTTCAAACCCAGGCCCTTGCATGTTTACCTGTATATGTGTACATGTGTATACTTGTGTTTATGCATCCATTCATCCGTACATAACCATTCGGTTTCAAGGAACTCAACTATTTTTTTCCTTTGCAAAATCAATAAAATCAGGGATTATAAAATGAAACTTTTTCAGTCTTTCCGAAATGTTTGCAAACTAATTTTGAGTTCCTTGAAACCATTGCATCGCATGGCATATCATTTGCATCTTTGCATGATTCATTGCATACATCCCTCTGTCCAGCAACTCATTTCCAGCTGTCTCTATCTTTCAGTGTCACCTGTCAGTCGTCAAGATGATTCCTCGACACAGATACCAGACTAGGGCTAACTACAGATGCAAGATGTCAGAGCAAGAAGCACACAATGCTGAGATCCGAATGGAGATCGATGACCTTAAGTCAAGCATGACTAAACTCACTGAGATGCTTTAAGTTTTGATTGCTAGAGGAGAGTCACCCCCAAGGACTGTCATCCAGGAAGTTTCAACTATTGATCCTCAGCCTGTTCAGGTGCCACCTTCAACCTGGCCAGAGTTGGGTTTACCTCCCAACTACTCTCCACCTCTTTCATCTACTGCTATGATTGGTGAAACTGTCAGACCAGTGTTTCAAGCTCTAGTTTTTTCCGAGCCTAGACCTGTGGTTCATGTTGTTGCCCATACTACTCGAGCTCCCTTTTATAATCCTCTCTGTGATCACAATGCTGCCAGATCACAACAAGTGAAGCTTCAGTCGATTTCAGCAGACTATCTTCCGAAAAGCCAGTGTTTTAGACAGGACATCTCATCTTTTTTTCTGATTGGTCACTAGACCATGTTTCTTGTTGTTTGTATTTTCCTTTATTTGTATTAGCTATTTGTATTTAAATTGTGTTTGTACTTTCATAATTAATAAAATGAGCATTGCAACTTTTGGATTCAATTCATTTGCGTTTGTTATTTACATCTTTATGCTTTCTTTTCGAAAATTAAAAAAAAAACAAAAAGAACAAAAACAAAACAAAAAAAATATTTTATTTCTTTTCTTTTTATGCAAAGATTGGAGGGAGGATGATGAAAACAAAACACTCATAATTGTTGTTGGTGTGCTTTCAAATCAAAACTTTGCTGACGATGTAAGCCATTGTTTCAATTCCCAAACACTGGAGACATAAGGAAGATAACCCCTCGTCAACCCCTTTGAGCCTTGAAGTAGGAGTTTCTTTTCTTTACAAATAAAAACCCGTAATCTTAACCTGGGGCGGGGTAGTTCTCAGTTAAATTGATTGTGCATTCAAATACAAGAGTTTCGTGCAAGACACCTTTCACATAAATGTTGCATTCTCAATCAACAAGCAGGTGTCAAAGATGTCTTTCAAATCGGAAGCCAATGATGGTTCACTATAATCATTAAGCCATACAGTCATAAGCTTTCAACTCTTCCAAATTAGATGAATAAATGTTGCACAAGTTGTTCCCAAAGTGATAAATAAAGGATCATCAAGAAGTCCTTACTCAAAGAATGAGCCAAGTCCCTTTCGAGGCAAAAGCTAAGAAAGATGGGAAGCTCATGACCTTACTTTATACAAAGAGAAATAAGAACAAGCTTGTATGACAACCAAAAGTTGTAAGGAAGCAGTGACTACCATCTCAAGTTCATTAATTTTTGAACCATCATCATTATCATCAGTCCAATTCCTAACCTATGAGAACCTGAGTACATAGTCTGAATTAACTGAGCATAGGACTGAAGATCATCACGAAGATTGGGTGGGACCAAATAAACTTTGAGCCTTTACCCTTTGTTTCTTAAACCGTGAACCAGGCCACGTTATAACCCTCAAAAGACCTAATTGAAGCAAGGTTATTTTGAAAGCATACTACAGCAAGGTTGCGTAAACTGACTCCTAAAGATCTTTGCAGATCATTTGTTTTGGCATTACACCTTTGCTTTACTTTTCACTTTAGCGTCTTGAACCGCCGTGTTCAGGCCAATGACTCCTATGTTTTTCATTCCAAAAATAATTTTGATTTCAAAAATTGCATGAACTTTGCATTTATTATGTTTGTATGAGCACTTTTGTTTGCAAACTGGCTTCCTCTTAAGGAATTTTCAAACATTTGAGAAACTTGGTCGGCGATCCAATCAGGGGCAAGTTCCTTCCATATCTTGTTGAAGAACCAGTTCAAGATTTGTTGTTCAGGTGCAGTCATTCTCAGAATTGGTTTATCCAGAAGATTTTTCAAGACTCATGCTGGGGTAAGCTTTCCAAGAGCACAATAATTCAGTCATTTCCAGCATCAATTTGGTTGAAGCAATGATCAGTTTATCTACAATAGTCAGCTAATCTGGGGGCAGTTTACTTGAAGGATCCCCATACAGCTTTCCATCCTTCCTACAAGGATCAGCAAGTTGATACAATTTACCAATGTGGCAGAGATTGTGTTCAGTAGCATCTCTAGTCCCCAAAGTAGAATGGCAATGACAGTCGTGTTGAGGAATCAGTCTTCCAGTCTTGTCTTTTCCACAAAAGTGTTGAGCCGTGTCGTCAACATCGGCATTTACATTTGCATTTGATCATATATCTGTAATACCCCAAATTTTGACCACTAAGATTTCCCATCATTGTGAAAATCATCATCACAATATGGATGAATCATCATGCCTCATCAATCCCCTCAAGGAATTGTTGAGCATTGACTGCAATCAAGATTAGGGTTTCAAGCCCTCTCTGAGCTTTAGACAAAGGCTCAATCAAGAAATGACTTGATTTTCAACTTGTCTAATCTCTCAAACATCCACAATGGATCAAAAGGACTCCCACTTCAAGGATTAAGCACAAAGCTGCTCCCTTCTAGGTGGATCAAGCCTCAAGATCGCCAGTGTCACCAAATTAGGGTTTTGATCACCCAGGGCCTCTAGATGAAAAATTTCATCTGGGCACAAGCCATTGATCTAAAACATAACCTAATATACTTCATGGAACCTCATGAACCCATGCATCAAGTCAATTTTGCCTCAGGGGATGCACTCATCAAAAATCAGGAATTAGGGTTTCTTGACCTAATTCACCCCTAAGTTGACTTTTAGGGCAAATCATGAGCCAAGACCTCAAGAGAGGGTTTTAAGGTCTCTAATATACCATATTGATTCATTTGGAACAATGGATTAATCCAAGAAGCTTGAGCAACAAGTCTTAATTTCATCTGCACCACAATTAGGGTTTCGCGAGAAAAGTCAACTGTAACTTTGACTTTTGACCAGGACATGCTCCCAAGCCCTAGGACATGCCCCAATATACCCTATGACACCCATGGAACATGTCCATCAAGTTTGATTTAGGTCAAGGACATGATTTCCTGAAGAATTGCACAATTTGGAATTCATTTGATAAAAAGTCAACTGTGCACAAAAGTCAACTTTGACTTTTTGAGATTTTTCACCAAAATGGTTTTTTAACCCTAAAATGATGTTAATGTATGATTTGAATCATCATTCATCAAGAAAAATCAAGAAAAGTGAGATAACTTGTAAAAGGGGTAACCATAAAAACTTAGAAATTTTTCTAAGTTAAAAATAAAGTGGCAAGAGTACCAACTTTGGAGGACCATAACTCCTAAACCACAAGGCCATTTTTTCTCATCCAAAGCTTTATTTGTAGCCCTCATTACCCTATACAAAAACTTCAACTACAAGTCATTCCAATTCATTAAGGATTTTGAGTTATGGGGTGATCAAAGTGGCTGAAAAGTGAAAAAGTCACTTTTTCCAACACTTAGTGAAATTTTCACTAAGTCAGATTTTACCTCACTTTTTGCCAAATGTAGGGGGATTTTTCACTTGGAATCAAAAGAGATCAAAACCAAACTTGTTCAAACAGTTGTTGTATCATGTAAGAGCTTTCCAAAATGGCCAAGAACATTGCCAAATTCAACTTACACCATGAGATATGACATTGGCAAGTTACCTTGCTGAAATCTGTCAAGGCAAGGCAGAATTTGCAACTTTGGTCGATTTGCCAAAATCAGCCAAATTCAATTGCTCCTATCCACTTGGATACCTCAGAGGATTGAATCTAAAGGGGACAATCACTGAGCCAAGCCTCCAAAGTCCATGGAACAAGAAATAGCATGTTGAAACTAGAATGGCCAAAATAGGGACAAGACTTCAAATTTGGAATGAGGCATTCAATGGAACCATCTAGGTGGCATGGACTGAGCCATTCTCATCTGAAATCAGTCAAGACTTATCCAAGACCAAGGGGACCATAGTTCTGTGCCCTAACCTCTAGTCAATGGCTAGAGGAGACTTGCATTTCCATTGGCCAACATTGAGGAAACACCTGCTGCAGTTGCCATTCACTGTGGATCCCAAAACAAACTTGCTCTACTATAAATAGAGCTCAATTGTGGTCAGTTTGAGTACACCAAAGCCATCTAACAGATGCTTTCCTCAAAATCTCTTCTTTCACTCCAATTTTGCCTTCTAAGGCAAGTCACTATCGGGTTTTGAGTTTGAGAGCAATTCCAATCAAACCAATCACTCACACACCTCACATACATCACATATGAGCTGATCAAACACTTAGATTACTTCTGAAACACCAATTTCACAAAATCACCAGCTGGTTGCTCAAGGTTTTAACCAAAGTGCAGTTGAGGTACCACAAAATGATCCAGCCAATTTCAATCAAGTCCAACCATCCAAACACAATCCATAGGGTGTAGGGAAGTTGTTCAGATCATCACAACTCATCTGTAACACCTCCAGATCAAAAATCACTTTGAACTTGCTGTCACGACCTAAAGGTAAGCCTAAACTTGGGCATCTCTCAATCTATGCATATTTCCTCGCACAATAATTTGGCCATATGTTCATAATCATGCATGGAATGTTTTCCCTCAATTAATTGCATTGTTTGAATCGTGTATCAAAAATCCTAGCCTTCATGCAGAAATTAGGGTTCTTGAGGTCTCTTCGTGATTTCTTGTTGTATGTTTAATTTAAATGAAATTAATGGATATAGACATGATCGTGAGGTTGAGACGAGCATAATGATATGTGGATTGCATGATATGATTACGTATTCAGTGAGATTGGGTAGAAAATGCAAATCTGAGAAACCAAGAACACGCGCGTGTTCTTCAGCTTGTTCTTGGCGCCATTTTTAGAAATTCAAATATTTGAATTTTGTGATTTTGTTTAATTGATTCAAAAATTAATTTCTCTCTGAGTTTTAATGATTTTGAGTTGATTCTTTTTTTAATAATTCACAAAAATGTTAGAATATTTTATTTTCCCAAAAAATCCCAAAAATATTATTTATTTCATATAATTGATATTTTTGTAAAGAATTAATATTTTGATTGTTTTTGGCATTTTAAATATTTTTTCTACATTGATTTTGCAACTTTTAATGCTTTCTAATTATTTTGTAGGTCAATACTTAATTTTTGAAGCATTAATCCAAGATCACAATTTGTTTTCCATGTGTTAAACAATTTTTGATCATTTTAATTGAATTTTTATTCAATTAAATACATTTTGAAAACAAATTAGGGTTTTGGATTAATTCAACCCTCATAAATCATTTTCAAAACATTTTGGGCCTCTTGAGAGAGTGTAAGACCCATCCCCCCTTGTACAAAAACTTTTTGGGCCTCACTCATTGTATAAGTCCCTCTGTACAAGTAAACGACGCGATCGTCGCCCGTTTAAAAATAAAAAATCATCTGGGCCTCTCCTTGAGCTATAAGACCCATTCAAAACACTCTGGGCCTCTTGAGAGAGTGTAAGACCCATCCCCCCTTGTACAAAAACTTTTTGGGCCTCACTCATTGTATAAGTCCCTCCGTACAAGTAAACGGCGCGATCGTCGCCCGTTTAAAAATAAAAAATCATCTGGGCCTCTCCTTGAGCTATAAGACCCATTCAAAACACTTTTGGCCTCTATTAGAGTGTAAGACCCAATCCCCCTTTTAACCAAACATCTTGGGCCTCACTTATTGTATAAGTCCCTCTGCGTTAAAAGAAAACCTCGGCGCGATCGCCATTTTTAAAGGAAAAATCATTTGGGCCTACCCCGTGTTATAAGCCCCACTCTTTTTTCTCTAAACTTTTTGGGCCTCTTGAGAGAGTGTAAGACCCATCCCTTTGTACAGAAAACCATTTTGGGCCCCAGTCACTTGTATAAGTCCCGCTGTACAAAGTCAAACAGTGCGCTCACTGATAAAACCCTGGGCCTCTCCTTGAGCTGTAAGCCCCAAATCTTTCTTTTTCAAAGCACTTTCTCCTTTGATTTTGAATATACTGTTGTTTTCAATCTTTCTTTGTTGAACAACTAACCAAACAGCATGGAAGCACTACAACCGAGTAAGTGGTTATCGCTTTCGTTTACTGCTTTCATATTATAAACTGTATTGTGGGGCTGCTCACTGTAAGTCTCCTTTCATAAACTCATATCTACTGTGTAATAATAGTATAGATATTTCGAGTTTCCCCGGCAACTACGTCTAGCACTAGGTAAAGCCATTTCGTTTATTCGTAGAAATAGACGCCTAGATCCCCAATAGGAGCACCAGATACAGTCTTCTCTTCGGCTGTCCTCCTTAGGAATCGTCAAGAAACTCTACTCCCCAAGATGAATGTATTCTCCGTGAATGGCATCTTTGAGTTTCTTCCAAATTCTCGAACTTTCCTGACTTGATCTATTCCTTGTGGATAGCTTGCCTTGAATGTCTCGGGGTTTGGGTACCCACTACGGTCATAATCTTGGACCTTAACTAAGGAACCCTCTTTAAATGCTAAAAATCGCTGGATAGTAAACCTCGCACGTTTACCAGTGGTTTTTTATCTTTAAAAGAGTTATCTCTCCTAATGGAAAGGAGATGATAGACCCACGGGCTTCTTAAAAGTATCGGCCTCCTCTTGGGCATTGTTCAAAGACCCACAGGCTTCCTAAAAGCAACCCGCCTCCTCTTGGGCTTCGTACAAGGACCCTACGGCTTCTTAGAAGTATTCACAGCCTCCTCTTAGGCTTCGTATAATGATATCTTCCTCCAGGAATGATAGCCTCCTCTTGGGCTTCGTACAAGGACCCGTCGGCTTCTTAAAAGTTTCCAGCCTCCTCTTGGGCTTCGTACAAATTGTCCCGACGACCTCCTAGAGGTATAGGAACAGAACCTAGTCATCCTCATAGAACAGTCCTTTCATAGAGTCTACTACTGTTTCCCAAAGCATAGTACAAAAGATAAAACTCTAGACACGGACAGTCTAACTTCCTTGAGTCTCAAAGACATTCTCAAGCGACCCCTTCGTTAAATATGAAGGAAACCCGCAGACTCGGACAGTCTCAATACCCTTTGGATTTCCAGTTTCCCCAAAGAAAAGGAAACAACCCCGATCCTCAGATCTAACCCATGAGTACAGTGATGCTCATATAAGAACTGATTTTCTCTTTCAAAATCAGTATACTGGACCTGTCACTTAACTGACACAGTAACCTTAGCCTTCTCTTGGGCTTTGTACAATGATTCTCCCCAGCGGAGTCAAACGACGTTTTAGCCTCTCTCTCGGGCTTCGTACGAGACACATAAAGACTTCCTCGTTGAGTCAAACAAACAATAGCCTCCATCTCGGGCTTCGTACGAGACACAAAGACTCCATCGTCAGGTCAAAATCTTTTAGCCTCTCTCTCGGTCTTTGTACGGGACACAAAATAGCCTCCTCTTAGGCTTTGTATATTGATTTTCCTAGCGGAAATTAGCCTCCTCTTAGGCTTTGTATAAGAAAACCACTGGTTGATCCAATTAACCTTTTAGCATCAAAGTTGTGCCTCGTTCACAGTACACAAACATCAACAACTCCTTTCCCTTCATCTAATCGCTGTAAGCGGCAAGCCTCTGGATCATCTACATCCATGCCACTGTCCCTCTTTTAGCATGAGAAATTCCTAAGGAAAGATAGCATTGCTCTACACTGAGTTAAAGTCTTCTCCTTCAGGTTAAAACCCTTTCTTTGGAAATTATGGCATTGCTCGGATCAGCGTATCCCAGTTAAAGTAATTCTCCTTCTCCCCTCTTTAGAGATGACAAATTCTCTCTAAAGTCGAGGTTTTTCAGCTTCACATCTTGGGCTTTGAACAAGATACAAATCACCTTTCGCTTCACGTCTTGGGCTTTGAACAAGACACCAAAACACCCATTTCCTCCCATAGAATAGGAGGAACTACGAACGCTCTGATTTCCCTGTTTTGGTAAACGGGAATACGTAGGCATAAGATCGAAAGAAAAGATCTTAGCGAGCACAATCAACAAAAAACCCAAATCCGATATCTCCATCAATCAAAAGCAGTAATTCAAAAGCATCAGTCCTAACATCCTAATCCTTGTTCCCCACCAGAAACCTTCTGCCCAGGTAAAAAGAAAGAAAACAGTATTGGCGAAAATACAAATAACCAGTACAAGGCCCCCCACATTGTAGCATTCGTAACCTAACAGACCGCTGTTTAAACTCAGTATGCAAGCAGGGTTAATTGGAGACATCTATTTCCCTTCCTTATTCAGCTCACAATAGGATAAAAAATGAATCGACCTGTAGTTCAAGCTCAACCGCAGAGAGCGACCAGCGCTTAAGAACCGCGTCCAA
This sequence comes from Lathyrus tuberosus, assembly GCA_022829125.1. NCBI lineage: Eukaryota > Viridiplantae > Streptophyta > Magnoliopsida > Fabales > Fabaceae > Lathyrus > Lathyrus tuberosus. The sequence continues at coordinate 415,747 of JALAZF010000021.1, forward strand.
AATCGCTCGCTACAGAAAAAAATGGCACCCACCGTGGGGCGTTTTGTTCCTTCTTAAACGTTTAAGGTGAAAACCTTGGACAAACTTTTTTCTCTTCACTTGTGTGAAAACCACAGATTGGGGCTTCCGCCGGGGAACCCATTTTCTGTCAGGAACTTAGGATTCTTAGCTTTAAAGGTCTAGGATGGTTAGGACAAATATATATACTGCTTTTCCTAATTGCTATACATGTTTATTTTTCTGCTAATGGGAATGCGTGTGATGCCGCATGTGGTGAGAATGAGTATACACTTAAGATAAGTGATGGCGACAGGGTCGACCATCAACCTCAGTGGAGGCTGACCAACGCAACCCATTCACTCTTCTAGCCAGTGGGCCGGTTGTTAAGTCTGAGAAGCTGAGGAGCCAAACCCTTTCGTAGTGCGGAAACTATCGGAAATAGTTGTTACGCGATACTACCCTCATTTGAGGCTGGTGATCTATTCTCGGTGAATGGCACTTACTCTAAGATTGCTCTACAACTCGCTGGCGATCCGCTTGTTGTTTTGCTTTCCTGGGAGGAGCTGATGATAAAGAGTACAGGTACAAAAAATCACCCTAGTATAAACCTTTGGGGATGGGTAGAGCCTTGACTTCATGACAACGACCCTTTGACCCCATGTTTTTTCTATGTTTTTGTGTGCTGCATTCATGCATTCATTTAATAAAACATTAAAACATTCAAAAAACTTCTCTTATAGTCTCTCTGTTTTTCAAATTAAACTAAGACTGTGATTGCAAATATCAGAGAAAAAAGATTGCATTAATGGATTTCGGTAGAAGGAGAACTCACCAGTATACCTTCAAGGTTCCAAAGCTAGAGGATTTGAGAAAGTTAGCGAGGATGATCGTTAACCCAGAGGCTTTCAGAGCCAAGCACGGTGGTTTGCTACCACTGTTAAGAGTCCATGTGATTAAGGGGATCATGGATGCGCTCATTCAATTCTACGATCCGGTTTATCACTGTTTCACATTCCCGGATTACCAGCTTGCACCAACGCTGGAGGAGTATTCTCATCTGACTGATTTACATATCACTGATCGAGCTCCATTTTTTGGACTAGAAGAAATTCCAAAGAATCAGACTATTGCAATAGCAATTCATTTGGACGAGTCTGAGGTCAGGACTCACATGACCACTAAGGGTGGCATCCAAGGTTTGCCAGCCCAGTTCTTGACAAAAAAGGCTCTATACTTCGCTAGTATAGGGAACGGGACTGCTTTTGAAAGCATCTTTGTCTTGCTCACCTACGGGTTATTTTTGTTTCCCAACATCAATAACTTCGTCGATATCAACGCTATTAAGGTTTTTCTCATTGGAAACCCTGTGCCGACTTTGCTTGCAGATGCGTATCATTCTGTACACTTGGGAAATTTGTACAACGGAGGGGAGATCACATGCTGTGTACCTTTGCTCTACAAATGGTTTATATCCCACTTGCCCAAGTCTGCTGCTTTTTGGGATTGCAAGAGGGTTTTGCGTTGGTCGCAGAAGATCATGTCTCTCACCAACTCTGATATAGATTGGTGTAATAGGATTTATGAGGGAATCAGAATCAATGACCGTTGTGGAAACTTCCCCAACGTACCCCTCATAGGAACTAAAGGAGGAATCAACTACCATCCGATATTAGTTCTTCGTCAATTTGGATACCCGATGAGACACATCCCACTGGGTGTTCATCTGAAAGGTCTTTTATTCAAAGAAGGAGAAAACGACAAAGCACTAAAGATGGAAATAGTGCAAGCTTGGAAACACGTTCATAAGAAAGAACGAGAGTCTCTGGGAAAACCGGACTGTGTCTCGGTGGAGCTTTATCTCCACTGGGTACAAACTAGAGCTCTCAAGCTAAAGAGGCCTTATCCTCGTTACAGAATTCTTCCGCCGAGGGAAACTGTCATGTACTTCATGACGGAAACTGAAAAGCGTCAGGTTACTCTCAACAAAGTTCAAAAGGAAAGAAGATCTTGGAAGAACAAGTATCTCACCCTCGACGTAGAGTGTATCCAAATACAGCAACTACTGAGAGAGAAAGATGCTCTGATTGAAATTTTATGTCTATCTGATGCTCTTCCGGATATGACCTTGTTTATCCGATGTTCTGCCGGATATGTGACTTTAATCTGATGCTTTTCCAAAACCCCTTTTGTGTATGTCTGATGTTCTTCCAGATATGACCTTATCTATTTGATGTTTTCCAGATATGATGTTCCTTATATGACGTTCTCCCAGATATGTCTTCAAATCTTTACCCGTACATTTAATGCTTTTCTAAATATTTCGGCTGTAACTTCAGGATCTCTGTCTTTCATATCATATCATATCATATCATATCATAAGGCATCTTAGGGCCAAAAATTGTGCATGTTTGTATTTAAGTATCTCCTATCGCGTCGAAATGAAGATTTCAATCTTCATATCTCCGGATAGAAGAAACTTAAATAGGGGCATCTGTCACACCCTAATTTTTGACCATAAAATTTGGTACTTTTCCATGTCGTATATTTCATACTGATCTATTTTAGTGTACTCGATTTATTTTTTCGATCACTTGCGCGTCCGATTTTTTATTTACTTGTGGTCCGTTTATTTTACTTTTTTTTTAACTAATATTATTTAGAATAAATAATTATAGTAATCAGCATTTTATTTTAATTTTATTTTAAATATTTATCTTCATTTTTATTCTTATTTTTAATTTAAATAATATTTAGAATAAATAAATAAGATTTTTGTTTTATCTTAAATTTATTTTAATTAATTAAATTGTTTAAATTTTATTTAATTTTAATATTATTTAACTTGGGTCTCAAATTGGATATTAGGGACATTATTGGCAACTAAAAGTTAACCCTAATTTTAGTCCCTATATATTGTTGTGTTGCTAAATGAAAAAGGGGACCGGAAGAAAAAACACAAAAAAAAAGCTGCGGCCGCTGTACTATACACGCCGCTACTGTAACCGTGAATGACTAACGAGAAACGGTGGGTGCATTACTACTGATTTGTTTACATTATTTCCAAAACATAAATAATAGTAACATGTTTCTTCAGTATAGCATATTACCAGTTTTTTTTTCCAAAACAGTATAACAATAACAAGTTTTATAACAAGTTTTTATACAATATGACACGTTTCGTTTTTTAATATGTATATATATCAACTACCTACCTATAAATAAAACATGCCCATTAACTTCCAAAACTACCCTTAATTAATTTTTCATTTACATTAAGAATTGCCCTTAACGGTAATTTACTAACTCAAAAATTATGGACCAATAGAATTCAACCATTATTCCAAGTGGCACCACTTTTTCAAAATTGTTTTCAAATTTTCTTTCCCTCTCTTTTCAAAATTCTCTTTCTCTTTCCACTGATTTTTCGTTTTCTCTCTACCTCATTCTTTTTCTTCCTCTCATTCTCTTTCTTCCTCTTTCTCTCTCTGTTCTCGTCTTCCTCCTCTCTCTTTCTCTATGTCTTCCTCCTCATTTCTTTTTATCAAACCATAAAATCAAATCAAAGAATATGAATGGAATTGAAAATGGATTTAACCGGCAGATGTTTTTCGGCGAAAGCGAACGACGATATCAAAGCGTAATTCCGGCGGGGGAGACGTGATTATGGCGACGGGACTCATGGTCTTCAGTGATGACGGAGTTCTGACTCGTGGCGTCGAAGGGTGGTGGAAGAAAGAATATCACTTGCTGTGAATCTGACCCAGGTATATTTCATAAATACTCTCCGAATCTATCACCTTCTTTACAGTTATATTTAAACTGAGAACCATTTGTGTTGTTCTTTGACGCTTTTCGTGTTGTTGCTTTCAGCTTGATCTTTTTTTGTAGTGGTTACCGACACCGTGTCAGGTATGTGCTTCCGCTGTGATTTCTTACTGTTATTAAATTGGTCTTTGTGTTATTTTATTTGTTGTTTGACATTTGTTTATATCTGAATTTTATTTCAATGCTTTTAAGTTCAGGTAAGGTTGTAAAATGACCATTTTGCAAGATTACGACTAAAAGACGAGGCCAAATAACTTCTCTGAAAAGATCACTAAAATCCCCTCTTAGGATCTTCATTATATCTGCAGATGTAAGACATGAGCAAGCTTTGTGAATTTGTGAATGATTACTACGGTTATTAATGTTTTGCATTTTGCTCACCACTTATTCTGTACACTCATATATTAATTGAGACTGGTTTGATTTTTAGCGACGAAGAAGAAATAGCAGATACGAGGTAATGAGGTAATCTCCTTTGTACACTCATATATTATTCTACGGTTTTGATTTCATCGATCTTTCGTAATCAACTATTCAATTCACATGTTTCATTTCTTAATTTATTATTCTAATTGCATGAGATTTTTAAACTTTGTGGCTCACCGTCTGAGGACTATTGACTCCCGGTTTAGGCAGGTCAAGGGCCATAGGCCGAGGAAACCAATGAAAAGTGCAGCCATCGGAAGTTTCTTAGTGTTTGACCTTTCATTATGAGTTTAATTTCTCTCATTCTGTTTTCTTGCAATTTTTCTATGTTTCTTGCATTTCTCTCACAAAATGATAAGTTTAACTGCATATAATGGTTGTTTAGCTTATGCTTCGGCAACAGGACATGAAAATCAGCATACTTATTAGCATGATTTGTTGGTATAACAGCAGGTATGACTTTAATTTCTGTTTGAAACAAAATATTCAGTTACATTTAACTTGCAACAAATATGGCATGTATTGTGCATACTAGATTTCTTAATGGCTTCATTGAGTCTGCGTACATTTTTCATACATTTGAGTAATGTTGTTTCATACAAGTTCTGTTTTTGTGTTTAGAGATATATTGATGGGGTTCATGAAACGTTTGGTTAAGCATCTCGACGCTGGAAAAGAATGTCCCATGAACTATCTCGACGCTCCTCTCAAATAGCTCTTGGTATGACATGAAATTTTAACTATATCTTTATGCCTTTATAATTAGTAGGTGACAAAATTTGACAACATTATAAGACAGAAAATGTTGTGGCGAGCCACACTCCAATTACATGCCTCACATGTATAATTTGTGTCACTTTTTTTTAAAAGCATCAAGACAAAAATCAACTTATAAATGTTTATCTTTTCCCTACTTATCAAATTGACAGCAGTATAAGACAGAGCATGACCTTAGGTGGTAGTGTAGAACCAGTTTTCTCGCATCCCATAGTGTCTACTGGTGCATCTGCAGAACATCTCATTTTGCAAATACCTTCAAGCGTCTCTTCCCAGTAAGCAGGTGATCCACCTATGAGTACGCAATGATGACTATAATTATGTGTAGTGTGTTGTAACATTTATAAGATGTAGTGGTTATTTGACAGGAGGTTACATGAATTTCTTCAAAACTTCTTTGTCGGTGATTGTCGAGCTTGTGATTAGAGCAAGCGCTCAAAGATGAAGGCATTTCTTATCATGTCATTTCTGGGCGGCACAAGAGCTTGTATAGCATTTACTGCAAAAAGTAGAAGTATGTTTTACCTTTCCTTTTTTATTTGGCTGTCGACTTATATAAATTTCATGTCTATATTTATGTGAATGAAACTATTTTGAATTTAAAACTACTGATGTAAAGGTATAGCATCATCTTTACCCGACATGGTGCACTATTGTTTTTATGCGCTTCAAATTCTCAATTATTCATTTGTCTGGATATTTGCAGGAAGAAACAAACCATAGATGATATCCATGACAATTATGGACTGTGCTTGATTGTTGAAAAGGAGGAAGACTATTACAAGGCCTTAAAAGTTGTTCACCAGTTATGGTTGGAGGTACCTGGAGAACTGAAAGATTACATACGTGGCCCCAAGTTCAATGGGTATGTTGCAGGTCAATAACAGTAGTGCACACTGACAAGTGATTGCCTCAATGTCATTTGACTTAGATTTTGTATTTCACAGGTATCAATCTCTGCACACTGTGGTGATGGGTGAACTCAATCTCTGCACACTATTTGTGATTTTGGTTTGATTTTATTAACCACACGGAACTGAAGATTTTGGGTTTAATTTGCAGTATATCCTGATGGTCGGGTTTGCATATCGGTCCTCTATCCTCTTGGAGATGATCCTAATGGTTACGAGCTTGCTAGTGAGCGCTGGACACCTGTTTCACTGGAATTCAGGTAAGAGTACTTAACCTGTTTATACTTTCATACAAATACACTTTAATTCAAAATTTGTTGTAATTTGGCGCTAGCAATTACTGGCCTTGCATAGTTGTTTACGTGCTAGAAAATTCACGTTCTCTTTGTTGGAAGGCAATTTTAATAACTCATTTAAAGCATGCAAGGACAACAAACTACCAAACCAAAATCTATGAAATGGAAAATGAAAAGAATAAACGAGTCTTAATAATTTAAAATACCCTGGTAAAATAATAAGGTTTAAGAAAAGATTAGAAAAGGGCATGGTAGAGCATTGGACTTAGAGTATGTGTGATGGTCATTGTTCTGTTTACTGATAGCATTTGATGCTTCCTTGTCATTTTTTTGGTAAACCGTGTTGAAAGAGATGTCACTATTTCCTTGCAAAACTGTTCTCCTTCCTTTTTTGAGAGTAGGGGAAATGGGGAGTAGGATGTAGCAAGTCATAGAAGTTGATTAATCTGCATTTTACAGTGAGATGTTCAATTATTTTCTTTGTATAGGAACATAGGTTATGACTGGTGTAACATTCATTATTTCATATGGACCAATTCTCTTAAAAGGTTTAAGTTACATTAGGGGCTAATTTATGAATTAGTTATTTACATATCTCTATCCTGTCAGTGACCTCTTACCATGAAATATTATAAATTGTTGAAGCTTTGTTATTGATGGTTAATCTTTCTTTGACAGGGTCACAAGGTTTGCAGGAATATGAACACTAAAAGTGGACGTGCTTTCTGATTTTGGTCTTGCTAATATTGCTCCAATAGAGGGTGAGGGCTTTGCTTAAAGGCATGTTCCCAATGAAGGGACTACGTCTTGATGTGGAGACTGTGATTCCTCTGCTTCGAGTTATTTAAAGGCGTTGTTGCGAATTTGATTTTCAAGGTGATGGAGTTGTGTTGTTGCTTTACCAATTTGTTGCAGATGCGTTACCGGCCGGTGCAAAACATTTACTCGGTTCTTGATATTTGCGCTTGCTGTTGTTGAAATGTTCGATATTGGTTGCAGGTTTAGTTCAGTTGCAGGATGGGATCTTTGGGATTGCAAGTTATTGTTGTTGCTGTGTATGTTGATAGCTGTGTATGACGTATTTGTTGCTACAGGTTGTGTAATGTTTCAAATGGTATGCTACACACAGAAATTACATCAATTTCCTTATTTGAGTTTTTTGCTAATTGTTTCTTGAATAATCAATTGCTGATTCATTTTTAGGGTGATAGGAAATACAATAGAAGCTTAGAATATGTGAATTCAGAAATGATCTATAAGATTTCTTTTCAAATTTTGGATTTTGATGTGAATATAGTCTGAAAATTTGACTTTTGTTTCAGTTATTTGACTTTTCTAGGAGTTTGATTTCTAAAGCCTTTAAGTATCTTGCTGTAGGAAAATTCTTGATGTTTTGATTCTGATTGTAACTGTGTCATAGAAATAAAGCTTATTCTAAAATAGCATTTTGTGAAAAGGGAGACAGTGAATTGATGGCTCTTGTAGACAGTGTAACAATTTCAACTGAGAAACTGAGAAATTAGCCTCTGGAAGAAGGAGTGGGTGAAGCAGCTATTCAAGACAGTGAACATATTATGATAACTGAATTTGGAGCCTTACAAAATCAACTAATTCTACATAGTGATATTTATTGAGTCTGCGTTTGGTATTGATCAAACTTTACTTTATGTTCAGTATAGATCCTGAAGGAAAGTATGAAGCATTGGAAAAATATGGAAAAGACCTGACAGCAATGGCAAAATCAGGAAAACTATTCTATCACATTTTTAATTTCACTACAAATGGTGCCATGGATGTTGGTAACCTCTTAAAGACTATGCTTAGTAGAGGGGAGTTGCGGTGTATTGGTGCCACAACACTTGATGAGTATAGGAAGTATATCGAGAAGGACCCAACACTAGAACGTCGTTTCCAGCAAGTATATGTTGATCAACCTACTGTTGAAGATACAATTTCACTACTAAAGGGGCTGCGGGAAAGGTATGAGCTACATCATGGAGTCCAGATTTCTGACGGTGCACTTGTGGAAGCTGCAATTCTCTCAGATCAATATATCAGTGGGAGATTTTTGCCTAACAAAGGTAATTATTGAAATTATTATAACAATATATGACCGGAGTTTAGTCTGTTCAGAAGGCCGGTAATTATTGCAATGGCATGTTTATATGGCGGATTTTTGTCCTTTCGCCATATTCTGTTATCTGCCATTAACAAGACGGAATAAAAGTGAAACCAAACATACCCGCAATGTATTTCGATATTAACAGTTATTGGTTTGTCAGGTATATGTGGTATTTTTCATCATTTGGATACATGGAGGGAAGCTGGAACAAGGTTATAGGTTTCTTAGTTGTGTCTGTGATGACGGAAATTGTGGAGTCCCTTCCTATCAACAAAAATCTTGGTGACAATCTCACAGTTCCCCTCACTTCCATATTGGTGGGAAGCATGATCTTCTGATATAGATCATATTGTAATCATAGGGATTTGTTCTAATTTAGTTAGAAAATATTTGTTTAGTTTGTCTTACTAACAGTTAAACAGACATGTGATTATAATGTATTGTTAACCATTATTTAGCAGTTAACATTTCTTAGTTTATCTTCAAAATAAGAAAGGTTAGTAAAGAATGCAATGGTTGGAATGAAATGAATATTGGGGCAATGTTTTTCCAATTTCTTAGTTTGGCATGCCATATTAGAATTGTAACCATCAAGTTTCCTTAATTTTTCCATTTTAACTTACAATTCATATTGCCTTTTTTCCTATCACATGTCACGTTATATCCATCTACTTTTATCTTATTGCACATGTATGAATAAAAACGAAGTTGGGGTTCATATCTAAGAGCATTTTTTTGACAGAACTTTCCAAAATATACTTTGATTGATATTGAAAGTGCATGTGACATCATTTCTCAACATGGATAAATATAGTATGGACCACCATTTGATATAATCCAGTGTGATTGTGAAATTGACTACATGCATTTTGTAGGTGTTGGACTATAGTCTACAAGCTCTAATTAATGAACAAAATTGTGTAAAAGTTCTTCAATTTGTTGTAATCAATTACTACATTTAAAATTGACTATATTATTTTATTTTTTATTTCTATTTTATTATTTATTTTTTATAGATTTAGTGACTACATATTAATTTTTAAGTATTTGTAATTATTAATGGTTTTTTAATAACAATTGCTATATATCAACAATAATCAAGGCTTATCGAATTATTTAAGACATAAATGAACTTACCCGTGCGGACGCACGAGTCTTTTTAGTGACAAACAATAAATTGAGTGAGTGTGGTATTGAAACAAGAATGTTTGATGATAATCAAACGGTTCCTGCTGCATGATAGTGTGACTGCCTGCTTTTTCGACTGCAGGGAATCTTGATCCTGCTTGTATCAAGGTTTCGTTGGTTTTTACGGCCATTATTGAGCCTCTGGTTTGTCTTTGCAGCAAGGATTGGTGTGCGGTGGTTAGACATCCTATTTGTTTTCAGTTGTAATTTTAATTATTGTCGGTTGAGGCTTTTGTATTTGTTTTTGGTTAATTATTGGTGGAACACATGTGTATTTGGTTAGTTATTTTGGGAATCCTTATGTGTATTTATTCTACTACTGTTGGTTCTAGCTTATTGTATAAAGTTATGTTAAATTTGAACTATGTAAAGGCATGGCTTATACTTCCTGTTTATATTAATGTTTATTGACCTTTCCTAAAAAGATTAACACAACTATTAAAATGTAGTGTCTGATGTTAAATCACTGCTAACATTTTTAATGTCATATATTCCTACTACATAACCAACTATCAAACATGGGACTGTAACATAGCTTCTTATTCATTTTTTTGTTTGCTCAGTAAAGAACTATTATATAATTCTTTTCAATGCATTTTCATACTTTATGCTAATTAGTTAGGATTCAAACATCCATAATACCAATTATTGAACCTATAATTGAGTTTATTTGGTCATTGTTCATTTTACAATTTAATTACTCATTTCAAACTTACATGTACATTTAAAATACATTTTATACTGAATCAAATAAATTGACCCGTACAGACGTATATGTGTTTTATATTGTATCAAAATGAATTTACCCGTGCGGACGCACGGGTATCTTACTAGTTGTTTTCTAAAATAACATAACAGTAATATATATATATATATATATATATATATATATATATATATATATATATATATATATATTGTTTTTTATTTTTTATTTTATTAGATTTTTCGGATCGAATTGTGTCGATACGCTGTATGTATATTTATGTACGTAATGCGTGACATTCATGTTTAATTTGATCCAGTTGCAATGATCGCAATTTTGCGTTAGCAACATTATTATTATTATTTTTTTAATACGTTTTAAAATTCATTTTGTTTTACGTTTTTGATAAATTTGGTTCCATACCATTTTTGGTCTCTCTTGCGATGATCACGTTAAGTGTAGCAAGCTGTTGATTAATTTTTATCGGTTTACTTGCGGTTTATATTTTACTCTTTTAAATTGATTATCATTGCGTTTCGATTTTGTGCACACGTCCGGTGGTTTGGTCTAGCGGTAATCCCTTTGTTGTTCACCAACCAATTCGTGTTTCGATTTGCAACTTTGTGTCTTAATTTAATTTTTTATTACGTAGTGGCTTATTGATCCAAGTTGCGATGACCGCGTTTTCGCGATAGCAATATTGTTGAGGTTTTGATCAAATTTAAAATTTTCTTATCTTTGAGTTGCTTTTCGTTATAAATAGATCCACATGATTTGGATCTAGATTGCGATGATCGCATTTTTTTTGCGTTAGCAACAATATTGTTTTAAAATGCTCTAAAAATAATTTTTCCTTTCTATTTTATAATTCTAGATCTGCGCACTCTTAATCCCCATTGCAAGGATCACATCTTTTACGTTAGCGAAATTCTCTTATTAATTCTCGAATAATTTTGATTTCATTTTTTTCTTAATTCTTGATGTTAATTTTGTTTCAATTTTGATCTTACTCTTGTTTGAATTTAGATTTGAATGTTGATATCCTTTTTTATTATTAAATTGGTTATTAAGTTTGGATTAAAACTTTTGCTAATCTTAATTACCGTTGAATAATTGCTTGTTTGGATTGTATGTTTATCGCTCATTCTTATCCCCATTGGCAAAATGTATCCCAATTCCCATGATGTGTAAAATAATTTTGTTGCTTTCCTTTATTTTGCTCATATCTTGCCGTTATATTAAACATTTTTTTCAAAAATATCAAACAATTCTCGATTCAATAATCGAGCCCTTTTTAAACCATGTAAGTCGATTGTTTCTACGATCGCAACCAACCAAACCCAAAGCATTCTTGATCCACATATCAAGCCATACCTCAACTTGTAAGTCGACTGCTTTTTAGCATCGCCATCAACCCCATGCCATTACTTTTTATCTTACTTTGGTTACGATTTAGTTTATTAGGAGCACCCTTAGGGACTAGGATTCGACTTAACTTTTTCTCAAAAACCCTTGATCCAACGTCAAATGACTACTTCTCTCTTAAGTCGGTTACCTTTTGCAATCGCCATCACACAATTCAAACCTCGATATTTTGTCGAATATTTTTCTTTTAAAACTAAAAAAAATATTTTCTCAATAAAATTCCAAAGGAAAGGTCCCATTGTTGACTGCCATGTCACATATTAGCTTAACTTTAGGTCCCTCCCTTTATCCTTAGGATTAGAGTCACCGCACTCTTTACATGTGTTCCGCCGCGAACACCTCTTTCCTTTATCCTAGCTTTAGGATTGGAGTCACCGCGCTCTTTACATGTGTTTCTCCGCAAACACTTCTTCCCTTATAACTCAGCTTCAACTTTGGAGTCACCTCACTCCATGTAGCGTCTTGCCATAGATGCTACTTCCCCCTGGAACCTTGATCACGGTCAAGAGTTCCTCACCCTCTTTGAGGGGAACTACGAATACTCTGATTCCACTCCCGTCAGGATACGTAGGCACGAGATGCGATGTCTTGGCGAGTATACTTAGATACTAACCCCTAGGTCTTTACCTTAGCACATAACCCTTAGCAAGCAAACAAGTAACATACCACAAATAAAACAAGAGGTTCCTGTAGAGTACTACAGACGTTTATGATGCTAATACCTTCCCTAGGCGTAACCAACCCCCGAACCTTAGATCTCTTAGGTTTTTTTGATCTTTAACCTTTCCTTTGGATAAATCAAAGACCGGTGGTGATTTCAAAGATTTGTGATTCAAGTTAATATAATAGCTTGACATCCGATTCTCACCGCGACATCGACGAATCAGAAACCTTACCTTCACCTCCCCCATTACTACCCGGAAATAGACGAAGAGGACCATGGACGTCCTCAACCATCTTGATTCTAAATAAAACACCATTAATCTCCACATTAAAATTTTCATTCAAAACTATTGCACAGGGCGTACGGACTAGAATTCGAGCAACATCCATGCAAACTCCCTTACTCGTATTATCATCCACACAAACATAAGATCCCACCATTTTTGCTAGAATTTCAAAGAAGGTAAAATTCCAAGCATGACATGGAATACCATGACATCTTAACCAAGTTAACCTCTCTGTATCAACATCCGATTCTTTCCATCTACGTATGTCAACAAACCATTGTTTCCACCATGACTCAGCATCACTAATCAAATCACTGATTTCACCCTCTTCACTCTCCTCCAACAAACATAGATTTTCCCTAAGAGGAGTAACTCTAATTGAGAAGTACCCCTCTAACTCAAAGCTATTTTGGATGTTGTACGACATTCCCGGTTCCGCCACGACTCCTACATAAGCCTTCTCAAACCTTGCTGATTCCTCCTTGTTCACCTGAAACTTCAGACAAGGATTCACCTTTGTCGGATGAGATTCAACTGATTTATTGACAAGCACCTCTGCAAAAGATCTCTTTCCCACCAAATTCTCAGTAAATCCCGACCACCTGCCCCTCAACTTCTCCTTTGGGATCCCTTTCTCCCTAAGCTTCTCACCTCCATAATCCTTCCATTTCACCACTCTACTAAAACGAGGAACATTCGCGTGTATCTTAATATTGTCAATCTAAATGTTATCCAATTTGACTGCTAACACCCTTGCATCTTCCACCTCCACAAATCTTGCAAACCTAAATCTTTTTCCAAACCTATTCCTTTTAGGGGGTATCACCACTTCCTTAACCACTCCATAAACCACAAAAAGTTTGTAGATATCCTCTGCTCTGATGTATTCAGGAAACTCCGAGAAGTAGAAGGACTGAACATCTTCACTATCTGAGATAGTTGATTTAATGTCCTTAGGGTATGAATCCCACCTAAGACAATGATTCTTCGAACTCCCCCTCCTTTGAACTGTTTTCCACATTGAATCAAAGTTGATTCACTGAATGTGATAGAGAAGATCTTCACTATCCTGTTGAATATCCTCTTATCTATATGATAATGATCTCTTTTTTCATCTTGGTATTCTGTTCAAATATTTTAAAATTTAATGTGAAGAGGGTGAAATCAGTGATTTGGACTAAGTAGTATTTGCGATTTCTAGCTTTAGTTTTGGTAGTTGAAGGGGTATATTTAAAATATTAATATGTTGAAGAAGTTCAAATAGGATAGGATGCAAGATAGTTGAACAAAAAACAAATGATTTTGGTACTTATCTTTACATGGATGTTTTGATGTATTATGTGTTAGTAGATATTAGTGTTATAGGGGAAAGGATTCTCTCGTGTAATTTAACACTTTAAAACTCATTTTATCTAAATTACTGTGTTTCTCTCCTAATGATTGGTGAAAGATCATACTCCCTCGTTTCAAAATATAAGTCTTTTATTTAGGGGTAAACTTGGTAAAAATTAATTATTGTTGCGATCAAATTTTGGAACGAGGGAGTAGGAAATTATACAACTGAGAATTCCAATTCCAATTATATAGAATGTATGTGAATATGAATTTATGTTTGTGGTGGTGCTTAAGCTGAGATACTACTTGCAGTAGGATGTATTGAAGTGATGATTGATTACACTATATAATTCTCTCATGCCTACGTCATAATTCTCTCATGCCTACGTCAAGTTATTTATGCATATCTCTGAAAATATAGTGATAGAAAAAAATGTGTTTTTTATGTTTGTTATATGGTTATTTAATTGTATTCATGGGTATAAAAAGATTTCTTGGAATAATTAACTTTCATATTTTCATTGTTTTATTTCCATGTAAAATGGTGGGAACAAAGTTCTCCTAGGGTGTGTAAATAAAATCACGTTTTTTTCTTTTCTGAAAGCAACTTGATATAAAATTGAACACAAGGGGTATTCAACCCATATACAACACTGGTAAAGAAAATTCCTACCAACCCTAATCTACCTAAAAACACCTCAAAGAGGATTCACATTAAAATCATAAAAACTACGGTTGGAATAGGGATTATCTCCAACACTTCCCCATTTCCACACAGAAATTTTGATAAACCAGCAAATATCATTAACATTAATGCTACCTTCCTTAAAAATGATATCATTTCTAACCATCTAAAGAGACCAAACAACTGCCAACCAAACCGACAATTTGAATTTAGAACATGCAGAAAAATTTCCAGAACAACTCCATTCCAAAAAATGAGAACAAACATCACCATCAAAACTACCCTTTGCCCCGCACCGCAAAGAGACTGTGTTCCAAACATTCACAGCATAAGGACAATAATAGAACATATGATAAATATTCTCCACATCAGTACCCGCAAAAAGAGCAGGAGAAATCCACAGGAATTCCTCTATAATAAACCGATTCCTTCGTCACCAACCGATTCCACAATAACCTCCATCCAAACAAATGAATTCTTGCCGGAACTCTAGATCTCCAAAGCCACTTGAATGCAGTAGTTTGGATGTAGTCGACCTGATCCTCCCCAGAAACTGCTAACAAAGAGTAAAATTCTTTTACAGTATAATAAGTTATACTACTTCCTTCCCAACTAACCTGATCCACCCTTTCCATCTTAGGACTAACATCCTATAACAGAGAAGCTAAATTAATTCTCTGCTCCTCAGCTTCTGCACTGCCGTCTGCAGAGATATCCAAACCACTTCAAGCCCATTCCCCCTCATGCCAACAACCCATCTCAGCAACATAGGCTTCCTTCCTTTTACTACTTTTGAATAACAAACTGAACAATATCGAGACAGAACTAGACGGCATCCAATTAGCTGTCCAAAACGGAGTCAACTCGCCTGAGCCTAAAATAAAGGATATTTTGGAATTAAAGATAGAAGATGATACACCCGAATCCAAGCTGCCACATCTCAATAAATCTTTCCACCAATACGAAGCAACCTTCTTGAAAGCCTTTGCCTCCGACATCACCCAATGCTCAATCGCACCATATCTCACCTTCAAGATTTTCTTCCACCACCCTTTCTCATCCGATAAGATTCTCCACCTGCACTTGAACAATAAAGCAAAGTTGAATTCTTTTAATCTTTTGACACCCAAGCCGCCTTTATCCTTATCTCTACACACTATGTCCCACTTAATCCAATTTATGTTTCTCTTACCATCTTTACCACCCCACAAAAACCTTCTTCTTAATTTATCAATTTCCTTCCAAACCATTACCGAAGCCTTGTAGAACGAAAACCAGAAAACGGGAAGACTCGATAAGACATAATTGATAAGAGTTACTCTACCTGCCATAGATAACATTCTCCCTTTCTAAACTGCTAATTTCTTCCTAACCTTGTCGATTACTGGCTTCCAAGAGGATATTAATCTAGGATTGCACCCTATAGTAATACCAAGAAAGGAGAACTTAGAACTTTCCACCTTACAAGCCAAAATATTAGAAGCCGCCTGAAGGAAATGAAGATTCAAGTTTACTCCAATAATCCTGCTTTTAAGAAAGTTAACACCTAGCCCCGAAACAAGCTCGAAGCCACGCAAAATGGCTTTGATACACCAGAGATTTCTCCACCCACCTCCTCCAACTAAAAGCGTATCGCCAGCAAACTGAACAATCTCAACAGAATTCTCTTCATCGAACTTGAAACCTACAAAATCGCCCAACGCAGTTGCCCTTTTCACCATAGTTGTTAACCCTTCAGTTACTAAGACAAATAAAAAAGGGGAGAGAGGGTCTCCCTGCATCAGGCCTCGATGGATCTCGAAGTCCTTTGTAGGACTACCATTCACTAAGACCGAAAGATAACCTTTGAAAATGCAAACTTCCATCCACTTCATCCAAATAGAACCGAATCCCATCTTCCTCATCATACTCCTTAAAAAATCCCAATTTACACAATCATACGCTTTCTCGAAATCTACTTTGAATAACATACACTCCTTCTTATCTCTAGTTGCTTTGTCAATAACTTCGTTGGCTATCAAAATACTGTCCAACGTCTGTCGACCTGGAACGAAAGCCGACTGATTACTCGACACTAAACTGCCAATGACTTTTTTGAGCCTGTTAGCTAGAAGCTTAGCCAGAATTTTGTACACACTGCCCACCAAGCATATAGGTCTGTACTCTTTTAAGCTTTGAGGAGAGTTAACTTTAGGAACTAAAGTTAAAAATGAAGAACAGAATGCTTTAGGCAGATAAGCATCCTTGTGGAAATCCATGAAAAAATTACACATATCCTCCTTAATGAAAGGCCAGCACTTCTTAATGAAATATAGATTATAGCCATCCGGTGTAATGACCCAGTTTTTGTGTGAGTTTTATTTAATCGAGTCGTTTGATTATTTTATTATTATTTTATTTTATTTTCGACTTTTATCTGAAAATATGTTATTTTTCAATGTTGTGATATTTTATCGGGTTTTGGGAACGTTTGTGAGATATTTGAGTGTGGGGGTATTTTAGGACATTTCACAATATTTTGTTAAGTTAGAATAGAAAGGGAATTAGGAAGAGAGAAAAATAGAAAGAAAGAAAGGGAGAAGAAAGAAAAAGAGGAGAAAAAGAGAAGAAGAAGAGAAATAGTAAGAAAACTTGGAAAATCAAAGAAATCAACTCCTAGAATCGGTTTAATCGGGTAAGGGTGCGAAATTCAATTATTGTATGATTGTGTATGATTATGTATGTGTATTTGTGATGTTTGTTGGATTGAAATGAAGAAATTTAGTAAAACCCATTTTTGGAAAAATTGATTAGAAATTGATTAAATGTGTTGGAAATCATGTTTTTAGTGTTCTTTAATGTTGGTACAAGATAGATACTTGTTATTAGATGTTGTATTGGTAATTTTTCTGGGTGTAGGTGGAAATTGGAGCAATTTGGGTGAGAAAACGCAGAACCACGTTCTGTAGAAAATTTTCTGGTTTTTCCAGGTCATACGCATATGGGGCATGTTCATACGTGTATGGACCTTGGCAATACGCGTATGGAGGGCGAGTCACGGGCCAATACGTGTATGAGATGGTATTTCACTCGGCCATCTACCCATTTGCGTATGATACGCGTAGCATTTCAGGGCAATACGCGTATGGTTTTGGTCATTACGCGTACGGACATTTTAACGTGAACTTTGGGGAAAATGAGTCTCTGCTCATACGCGTATGGATCATGGTGATACGCGTATGGACAGGACAATTGCAAAATGGAACTTTTCAAAATATCGTTTTTCGTTTTCTTTCGTAACTTGAGTTCCGTTTGTCCGATTTTTACATTCTTGGTATCGTTATGTAGCTATTGAGCTGTACTTTCTTATTATGATAATTTTGGAATTTTTAGCCGATTTAATCATGTCGGAAAATCAGGAATAGTGTCGGTCGTCGACTTTTGTCGTTGTAGTGA
Source organism: Lathyrus tuberosus (assembly GCA_022829125.1). NCBI lineage: Eukaryota > Viridiplantae > Streptophyta > Magnoliopsida > Fabales > Fabaceae > Lathyrus > Lathyrus tuberosus. Next base: position 433,828 of record JALAZF010000021.1, read on the forward strand.
TGCGTAATTGATGTGTATTATGCAAGGTGCTGTTGTATGACGTAAATGTATGCGTTTAGATGGTGTTGTGATGATTTGTGGCCGTATGGAAATTAAATGCATTGTTTTGGGCATAAGTGCAAAGTGTAATTTTATCGATGTAAATGAATGTATTTATGTGTGCATATTAAATGTCATGGGTCATTGTATGCCAAGTATCATGATAATGCATTGTTGAGACGTCCTGAGTGACGCTTTGGATTCCAGAGGGAATTCGCTATAACGTCGTGTGCCTTATACAAAGAGGTGTGAGCGATGATTATAGACGATCGTGTGCCCATGTGGGGTGTGAGCGATCGGGTCATGTGCCTTATACAAAGAGGTGTGAGCGATCCATAAACGTCGTGTGCCTTATACAAAGAGGTGTGAGCGACGGGGAACATCGTATGCCCGACGGGGAGTTACAGTGATGTAACGAGCGATGATTCTAGCAGAGTTCCTGAGTGAACTAGTGATGAGAAACAATGGAGGTCGGTACCGCATGTGCATATGCATAGAGTCGTTGTGTCGGTCTCTTGCATTTGCATAAATCATTTATGGTTGGTTATGTGTGGATTTGTGGATAAATTGATATATGGATATGTGTTGGCGATGGAAATATGTATTGTGTCTGTAATACCTCGTGTTTGAATTATGGTGTGAGTTGTGGTGAGAACCGTATATATGTGTATTTTTGTGTTATATATAATTATATGCAACTGTATTATGGTTGTTTTTCTCACCATTCTGCTGTTTTATAATGCTCTATGAGGCATTGCAGATTAGAGTTGCTGGAGGTATTTTTGTGAAGCTTTGCGTCTTCATTCTTTTGTCGGCCGGCTCTGATATGTGACACCGGGTAGTTAGGGAGGCCGTTAGTGATTATTGTGTATTCTATATATATCTTTTGGCTTGTGCATGTACAACTCGCTGTATGACAAACTTTTAATGTGATATATATGTATGTTATTCAGTTTTAGATTTTTCGCTTTTATTCTAAAATCTGAAATGTGGGTGTAAGGAACTGAGTTCCTCTGTTGATTGCTACCCCACTGTTGCATATCCTTATGGGCAGGTGTTGTATGTATTATTTCAATTTGATGTGACCCCTCGGTCTATGCCATGATAATTTAAATATACTCTGACGAAATTTTGAATTTTCTTTTACTGCTTTTTATTAATTGGGGGTTTAGATTGGTGGTGTTACATTAAGTGGTATCAGAGCCAGTTTGTGTCAGTCCGTGTCAGTTGTGTCAGTCTTTGTTGGTCGTTATGGTTGGATGAGTTGCTTGTTTAACCATAGTTTCTGTTATTGGAAATGAACAGAATATGGCTGGTAGGAATGATGCTGCTTTGGCTGCGGCTATGCAAGCTATGGGTCGTGCTGTGCAGGGTGCACCTAATGGTGCGGGTAATGATGAGTTCAGGAAGAACAAACCGCCTGTCTTCAAAGGAAGATATGATCCGGATGGTGCACAGATTTGGCTGAAAGAGATGGAAAGGATTTTCCGAGTGATGGATTGTGCTGAAGATCAGAAGGTGAGACTGGGTACTCACATGTTATTGGAAGAAGCTGATGACTGGTGGGTTAGTACTCATCGTGTGTTAGAAGCTGCAGAGGAGGAGATTACTTGGGCTGTGTTTAGTATGGAGTTTCTGAGGAGGTATTTTCCTGAAGATGTGAGGGGAAAGAAGGAGATTGAATTCTTGGAGCTAAAGCAAGGTAATATGTCTGTTGTCGATTATACTGCTAAGTTTGTGGAACTTGTGCAATTTTATCCTCATTATGCTGAAGCTACTGCTGAATTTTCTAAGTGTGTTAAGTTTGAGAATGGCTTGCGTCCTGAGATAAAGCAGGCGATTGGATATCAGAGGATTCGGAGGTTTTCTGATTTGGTAGATTGTTGTAGGATTTATGAAGAAGACAGTAAGGCTCGTTCTACTCATTACAAGAGTGTGAGCGAGAGGAAAGGGAAGCAACAGTTCCGTGGTGGTCCGTATGTGACACCAGCTGATAAAGGTAAACAAAGAGGGAATTTTGAGAAAAGGTCAAGTGGAGGAGGAATGTCTGGTCCTATGAGATGTTATAGGTGTGGTGAAGTGGGGCATCGTCAGTTTGAGTGCAGGAAAGATTTTAGAAAGTGTTCTAACTGTGGAGGTATAGGACATATTGCAGCTGATTGTAAGAAGAACGTGGTGAAGTGCTTTAATTGTGGTGAGCTGGGACATGTTAGTACAAAGTGTCCAAAACCGAAACAAGCTCCAGCTGGTGGAAAAGTGTTTGCATTATCGGGGACTCAGACTTCAAGTGCAGATCGTCTGATTCGAGGTACTTGTTTTATTAATAGTACTCATTTGATTGCTATTATTGATACTGGAGCTACTCATTCGTTTATTTCGTTTGAGTGCACGAAGCGTTTGAATCTTGTGTTGTCTTTGATGGGTGGTGAGATGGTTATTGATACTTCAGCAATGGGGTCAGTAACTACTTCCTTGGTTTGTCTAAGATGTCCTTTAACCATTTATGGTAAAGACTTTGAGATGGATTTGGTGTGTTTTCCGTTGGAGGGTTTAGATGTGGTTCTGGGTATGAATTGGTTGCAATTCAATCGAATTCACATTGATTGTTATCATAAGCTGGTAAGGTTTCCTTCTCTTGAGGAAGACGAAGACTCGAGTTTCTTATCTACCAAAGAGTTGAAGAGACTTTTGGCGGATGAAGCTCAGTTGTTTGGTTTGTTTGCATTTTAACTGTGGATAGTCAAGTTTCACTTGAGGTGTTTCCTGTTGTGTGCGAATTTCCGGAAGTGTTTCCTGAGGATATTTCAGATTTGTCGCCATAGAGAGAGGTGAAGTTTTCTATAGATCTAGTTCCTGGTACTAGACCTGTATCTATGGCACCTTATCGTATGTCGGCATCTGAGTTGGTTGAGTTAAAGAAAAAGTTGAATGAGTTGTTGGAAAAGAGGTTCGTGAGACCAAGTGTTTCTCCTTGGGGTGCTCCAGTGTTATTGGTGAAAAAGAAGGATGGAAGTATGCGATTATGTATTGATTATCGCCAGTTGAATAAGGTGACGACCAAGAATAAATATCCTCTTCCAAGGATTGATGATCTAATGGATCAGTTAGTTGGTGCTTGTGTGTTCAGTGAGATTGACTTGAGGTCGGGGTATCATCAGATTAGGGTGAAGGAAGAAGACATGCAGAAGACGGCTTTTAGGACGCGATACGGTCATTATGAATATTCTCTGATGCCGTTCGGGGTCTCTAATGTGCCAGGTGTGTTTATGGAATACATGAATCGTATTTTTCACGAGCATCTGGATCGATTTGTCGTGGTGTTTATTGATGACATTTTAATTTATTCTAAGTCTCGGGAGGAGCATGCAGAACATTTGCGTATTGTTTTGCAGGTTTTGAAGGAGAGGAAGCTTTTTGCTAAATTATCCAAGTGTGAATTCTGGTTGTCGGAGGTGAGTTTTCTTGGACACGTAATTTCAGGTAATGGCATTGCTGTGGATCCATCTAAAGTAGAAGCAGTTCTACAATGGGAGGCACCGAGATCTGTTACTGAAATTCGAAGCTTTTTGGGCTTGGCCGGTTATTATCGCAGGTTTATTGAAGGTTTTTCTAAACTAGCACTTCCTTTGACCCAGTTGACTTGTAAAGGGCAAACGTTCATTTGGGATATTCGGTGTGAGGAGAGTTTTACCGAACTGAAGAGAAGATTGACGTCAGCTTCGATTTTGATTTTGCCGAATCCTAATGAACCATTTGTGGTTTATTGTGATGCTTCTTTGATTGGTCTAGGTGGTGTTCTGATGCAAGAAGGTAAGGTGGTGGCTTATGCTTCAAGGCAGTTAAGAGTTCATGAGAAGAATTATCCTACTCATGATCTTGAGTTAGCGGCTGTGGTTTTTGTGTTGAAGATCTGGAGGCATTATCTCTACGGTGCAAGGTTTGAAGTCTTTAGTGATCATAAAAGTTTGAAATATTTGTTTGATCAGAAAGAGCTAAATATGAGACAACGTAGATGGTTAGAGTTCTTGAAGGACTACGACTTTGGCTTGAATTACCATCCTGGTAAAGCTAACGTGGTAGCCGATGCATTGAGTCGGAAATCGTTACATATGTCCGCTTTAATGGTTAAGGGGTGGGAACTTTTGGAATCGTTTAGAGATTTGAGTTTGGTTTGTGAAGTGACGTCGGATAGCGTTAGGCTTGGTATGCTAATGATTACTAATGATTTTCTGATGACTGTTTGTGAGAAACAGAAGTTAGATTTGAAACTTGTGGATTTGATGTTGGTTGGAGGAAAAGATGCGAATAGTGATTTTCAAGTGGATATTAATGGTGTTTTGAGATTCCGAGGTAGGATTTGTATTCCTGATGATGCGGAGTTGAAAAAGATGATTTTGGAGGAAGGACACCGGAGTAATTTGAGTATACATCCGGGAGCGAATAAGATGTACCAAGATTTGAAGAAGATTTTCTGGTGGTCTGGATTGAAAAGAGATGTGGCTCAGTTTGTTTATGCATGTTTGACTTGTCAGAAATCGAAGGTGGAACATCTGAGGCCTAGTGGTTTGTTGCAACCGTTGGATATTCCTGAATGGAAATGGGATAGTATTTCCATGGATTTTGTAACAGGGTTACCGAATACTCAGCGAGGGCATAATGCTATTTGGGTGGTTGTTGATAGGCTGACTAAATCGGCTCATTTTATTCCGATTGATATCAGTTTTTCTTTGGAGCGGTTAGCTGAGATTTACATCAGTGTGATTGTGAAGTTACATGGGGTTCCATTGAGTATTGTTTCTGATCGAGATCCTAGATTTACATCGAGGTTTTGGGAAAGTTTACAAAAGGCGTTGGGTTCTAAATTGAGATTGAGTTCGGCTTATCATCCGCAGACGGATGGTCAGACGGAGAGGACGAGTCAGTCTTTGGAGGATTTATTGAGAGCTTGTGTTTTGGAACAAGGTGGTGCGTGGGATAGTTATCTTGCATTGATTGAGTTTACGTATAATAACAGTTTCCATTCTAGTATTGGAATGGCACCGTTTGAAGCACTATATGGACGAAGGTGTCGGACGCCGTTGTGTTGGCACGAATCTGGTGAGTGAACGGTGGTTGGGCCAGAATTGGTGCAACAGACGACGGAGAAAGTGAAGTTTATTCGTGAGAAGATGAAAGCTTCTCAGAGTAGACAAAAGAGTTATCATGATCGGAGACGGAAGGATCTTGAGTTCCAAGAGGGCGATCATGTATTTCTGAGGGTTACGCCGGTAACAGGTGTGGGTCGTGCATTGAAATCAAAGAAACTTACTTCTCGGTTTATTGGTCCTTACCAGATATCCGCGAGAGTGGGTGTCGTGGCTTATAGGGTGGCGTTGCCGCCGAATCTGTCGAATTTGCACGATGTGTTTCATGTTTCACAGCTTCGGAAGTATGTTCTAGATCCGTCGCATGTGATTCCGATGGATGAGGTTGAGGTAAGGGAGAACCTTATGGTCGAGGCAGTACCAGTTAGGGTTTTGGATCGCGAAGTGAAGCGGTTGCGGGGCAAGGACATTGCACTTGTGAAAGTGGCGTGGGGAGGCGCCGCTGAGGGCAATTTGACTTGGGAGTTGGAGAGTCGGATGCGGGAGTCGTATCCAGATTTGTTCGTCTCAGGTAATATTTTCGAGGACGAAAATTTCTAAGTGGGGGAGAGTTGTAACGACTCAGTTTTTGTGTGAGTTTTATTTAATCGAGTCGTTTGATTATTTTATTATTATTTTATTTTATTTTCGACTTTTATCTGAAAATATGTTATTTTTCAATGTTGTGATATTTTATCGGGTTTTGGGAACGTTTGTGAGATATTTGAGTGTGGGGGTATTTTGGACATTTCACAATATTTTGTTAAGTTAGAATAGAAAGGGAATTAGGAAGAGAAAAAAATAGAAAGAAAGAAAGGGAGAAGAAAGGAAAAGAGGAGAAAAAGAGAAATAGTAAGAAAACTTGGAAAATCAAAGAAATCAACTCCTAGAATCGGTTTAATCGGGTAAGGGTGCGAAATTCAATTATTGTATGATTGTGTATGATTATGTATGTGTATTTGTGATGTTTGTTGGATTGAAATGAAGAAATTTAGTAAAACCCATTTTTGGTAAAATTGATTAGAAATTGATTAAATGTGTTGGAAATCATGTTTTTAGTGTTCTTTAATGTTGGTACAAGATAGATACTTGTTATTAGATGTTGTATTGGTAATTTTTCTGGGTGTAGGTGGAAATTGGAGCAATTTGGGTGAGAAAACGCAGAACCACGTTCTGCAGAAATTTTTCTGGTTTTTCCAGGTCATACGCGTATAGGGCATGTTCATACGCGTATGGACCTTGGCAATACGCGTATGGAGGGCGAGTCATGGGCCAATACGCGTATGAGATGGTATTTCACTCGGCCATCTGCCCATTTGCGTATGATACGCGTAGCATTTCAGGGCAATACGCGTATGGTTTTGGTCATTACGCGTACGGACATTTTAACGTGAACTTTGGGGAAAATGAGTCTCTGCTCATACGCGTATGGATCATGGTGATACGCGTATGGACAGGACAATTGCAAAATGGAACTTTTCAAAATATTGTTTTTCGTTTTCTTTCGTAACTTGAGTTACGTTTGTCCGATTTTTACATTCTTGGTATCGTTATGTAGCTATTGAGCTGTACTTTCTTATTATGATGATTTTGGAATTGTTAGCTGGTTTAATTATGTCGGAAAATCGGGAATAGTGTCGGTCGTCGACTTTTGTCGTTGTAGTGATGCGTAATTGATGTGTATTATGCAAGGTACTGTTGTATGACGTAAATGTATGCGTTTAGATGGTGTTGTGATGATTTGTGGCCGTATGGAAATTAAATGCATTGTTTTGGGCATAAGTGCAAAGTGTAATTTTATCGATGTAAATGAATGTATTTATGTGTGCATATTAAATGTCATGGGTCATTGTATGCCAAGCATCATGATAATGCATTGTTGAGACGTCCTGAGTGACGGTTTGGATTCCAGAGGGAATTCGCTATAATGTCGTGTGCCTTATACAAAGAGGTGTGAGCGATGATTATAGACGATCGTGTGCCCATGTGGGGTGTGAGCGATCGGGTCGTGTGCCTTATACAAAGAGGTGTGAGCGATCCATAAACGTCGTGTGCCTTATACAAAGAGGTGTGAGCGACGGGGAACATCGTATGCCCGACGGGGAGTTACAGTGATGTAACGAGCGATGATTCCAGTAGAGTTCCTGAGTGAACTAGTGATGAGAAACAATGGAGGTCGGTACCGCATGTGCATATGCATAGAGTCGTTGTATCGGTCTCTTGCATTTGCATAAATCATTTATGGTTGGTTATGTGTGGATTTGTGGATAAATTGATATATGGATATGTGTTGGCGATGGAAATATGTATTGTGTCTGTAATACCTCGTGTTTGAATTATGGTGTGAGTTGTGGTGAGAACCGTATATATGTGTATTTTTGTGTTATATATAATTATATGCAACTGTATTATGGTTGTTTTTCTCACCCTTCTGCTGTTTTATAATGCTCTATGAGGCATTGCAGATTAGAGTTGCTGGAGGTATTTTTGTGAAGCTTTGCATCTTCATTCTTTTGTCGGCCAACTCTGATATGTGACACCGGGTAGTTAGGGAGGCCGTTAGTGATTATTGTGTATTCTGTATATATATCTTTTGGCTTGTGCATGTACAACTCGCTGTATGACAAACTTTTCATGTGATATATATGTATGTTATTCAGTTTTAGATTTTCCGCTTTTATTCTAAAATCTGAAATGTGGGTGTAAGGAACTGAGTTCCTCTGTTGATTGCTACCCCACTGTTGCATATCCTTATGGGCAGGTGTTGTATGTATTGTTTTCAATTTGATGTGACCCCTCGGTCTATGCCATGATAATTTAAATATACTCTGAAGAAATTTTGAATTTTCTTTTACTGCTTTTTATTAATTGGGGGTTTAGATTGGGGGTGTTACATCCGGCCCCGGACTTTTTCTCCCGTCGCAACTCCACACAGCCTGCATAATCTCGTGTTAAAAAAAGGGAGCTTCAAGGAACACCGCATCACAGGCCGAAAGAGAGTTATACTCAATTCCCTCGAGTGAGGGTCTGTTAAGTAGAGGTTCAGAATATTTCGCAGAGAAAAATTCCTGCACCTCTCTCTTAACTCCTTGAACCGAATCAAGTATTCCCTCCTCAGACTTCACAGAACCCATAAATCTTCTCGCAGTCCTACCTTTAATCACTGCGTGAAAGAATTTTGTATTAACATCACCTTCCACATTCCACTTTACTCGAGCTCTTTGAATTAACATGTTATCACAGATATGAGAATATTCTGGTTGTTATCACGGATATTAGAACTAGCGAAACAACCAGAATAGACATTAACAACATAATACAGCTTGTCTAAACCAGAAAGCTTCACTCCCAAGTATCCTTCCCCTGAGAACGAAAACTCAGACTTGAAAATATCTTTATTCCAGTAAGTTATTAAACCTCCAAAAAGACCTCTCGAACTAGTATAAGACCAACCAACACCCATATCACTCCACAGGCTACCGATGACCTTCGAATCAACCTCCTTCAGTTTCGACTCTTGAATAAAAAAATATCTGCCTTTCCTAAATTGATAATATGCTTTATCCTTTTCCTCTTGGAAAAGTTTCCACCTCCTCTAATATTTAGTGAGCCAATAATCATTGATCACAATTAATATACACCCTCTTACCTCCATAATTACCCTTATCAGCAACTTCCAACTCATTTAACTTCTCAATAAAATCTACCGAATTTCCTTTTAGTGTGACGCCATACCTGGAAGCAGCTCTCCACACCTTCTCTCCTACATTAGAATCAAAATTAACCCAGAACTTCTTATTACAACCTCCTACATCAGAATCCGAAATTGATTCACAACAAAGAACCGCTCCTGGTGACAACTCGCTCGATTCCTCAGTACTAGGTCTGTTGAAATTTGACGAAGAAATAGATTTTCTGTGATTTAGAACGTTGAAAAAAGAGGGTTGAGAGAATTGTTCAATAGGATCCTCTGACTCAGATACTTGACCCACTTCCACTAATCTCAAATTCCTTTTTTTTGGGCTTGATTCTTACACTATTACTAGGCCCATAAAAATCAACCATGGACCTAATTTTCTTCTTCTTTTTATCTACCCCTCTCAAGCCCAAATCGTTTGACAAATTGGGACCCTTGAAAGCTTTAATTTGATTAGACTTCCCAGAAGCAGCCACGACTTTCTCAAAATCCTCTGTCCTCCCATGCTTCTCTATTCCTGACACAACACCTTTCTTCTGACCATGAGACTCTGCTGCACCTTTTGCCTCTTTTATAGCCTCATCAAATAACGCTATACTAGTAATAGGGTCAGCTACTACTGACGCTACCTTAAAAGCTTTTTGCCTTTCCTCCTTCCAATGACCAAGTTTAGAATTAACTGGAACAATCCCCTCCGAACTAGAAGGATGGCTACCTTGGACTCCTCTATCTTCAGAATTCCTACCCGATTGACTTATCCACTCCTCCTCCTCTTCCTCAAATGCGAACTTACTCCAAGAACTTTCTGATACCTACGAATCAGAAACCTTACCTTCACCTCCCCAATTACTACCCGGAAATAGACGAAGAGAACCATGGACGTCCTCAACCATCTTGATTCTGAATAAAACACCATTAATATCCACATTAAAATTTTCATTCAAAACTATCGCACAGGGCGTACGGACTAGAATTCGAATAACATCCATCCAAACTCCCTTACTCGTATTATCATCCACAAAAACATAAGATCCCACAATTTTTGTTAGAATTTCAAAGAAGGTAAAATTCCAAGCATGACATAGAATACCATGACATCTTAACCAAGTTAACCTCTATGTATCAACATCCGATTCTTTCCATCTACGTATGTCAACAAACCATTGTTTCCACCATGACTCAGCATCACTAATCAAATCACTGATTTCACCCTCTTCACTCTCCTCCAACAAACATAGATTTTCCCCAAGAGGAGTAACTCTAATGGAGAAGTACCCCGCTAAATAAGTTGATTCATGTCATAGAGATTGAACAATATTTTAAAATTTGGACTGATGATCAATCTGATAAGACATTCGATTATTGAGTTACGAATCAAATCAGTGGTAATTTTATCTAGGTTAGCTTTGCTATACATAGCCGGTCTTAAGTTTGAATAAAAGGCGAGGGTTGTGTTACATAGTCAACAACTAATGCAAAACTTTGTTCAATCTCTATGGCATGAATCAACTTGTCAACTTCGAAATAATGTGAATGTTAGGTTGTTGTGTGGAAGCAACATGCTGTATGACTCGAGTACATTGTCAAAAACGTAAGGGACGCTGCATCACCGCTTGGATGTAGTGAAAAATAAGTAAGGGTTTCCACATTTTTGTGAACGAGCATAGGTAAAGAAGTTCATGAGAGTAGGATTTGTTTTGCATCATGGAATATACGCACGCTTACTGGAAAATTTATGGATATAGTGGACATTGTGGTTAGAAGGAAGATCAATTTTATGTGCCTACAAGAAACTAAGTGGACATGTGAAAAAGCGAATGAATGAGACAGCTCGAAATTTAAGCTTTGGTACACCGAAAAAGTTAGATCGAAAAATGGGGTGGAGATTATTGTGAGTAAGGAGTGGAAGAAGGATATTGTGGATGTGAAAAAAATAGAAGATCGAATCATAGCCTTAAAATTTGTAGTGGAACAAAACACCTTTAATATTATTAGTGCTTATGCAGCTCAGGTTGGAGATAGATTTCTTATTAGAAAGTTAGATATGAAGATTTACTTGGATTGTAAAATTATTCCAGGAGAGAGTTTATCTATCCAACATAGAGTATTGGTTTTGGATGTAAGAGAATGGGAGATCAAGGAGAAGAAATCACGTGGGAGCGCCACATATCAAGTGGTGCCATTTGAAGGGAGAAAAACAATAAATTTTCCAACACAAGACCTTGGAGAGAGGGTTCAGGCAACCACAAGGAAGTGCAAATGATATGTGGAATAAGATGGCCCAAGAGATTAGAAAATTCGCTAAAGAGACGTTAGGAGAATCAATAGGTTTAAGACCTAAGGGTAAATAATCGTGGTGGTGGAATGAAAGTGTTTCGAGTAATGTTAGAGTAAAGAAAGATTGTTTTAGAGAATAGTCTAGATGTAAAAAATTAGAAACTTGGAAAAAGTATAAGAAAGCTAAGAATGAGACCAGGAAGGCGGTGAGTGAAGCAATAACCCCAGCCTTTGACGAATTATACCAATCTTTAGGAACTAATGAGGGAGAACAATCTATTTATAAGCTTGTTAAGGGAAGAGAAAGAAAGACAAGAGATTTGGGTAAAATGAAGTGTGTTAAAGATGAAGAATGTAAAGTTTTGGTTCAGGAAAAAGATATAAATGATATGTGGAAGACATATTTCTACATTTTATTAATGATGGATATTATATCTCACGGACTCTAGCAGGCTCGACATTAGCGAAGAGGACCGAAACTATAATTACTATAGTCGGATTAAAAACAAGACGTAAAGTAAGTGTTGAAAAGGATGAGTAACGGCAAGGCGGTTAGGCCAAATGATACACCGATTGAAGTATGAAAAATTCTTGGAGAGAGAGGTATTGAGTGACTCACCAAACTCTTTAATGAAACTACGAGGTCAAATAAAATACTAGATGAATGGAGAAGAATCACTTTAGTTCCAATATATAAGAACAAGAGGGATATACGAAATTGTGCAAACTATAGAGGGGTTAAACTTATATGAATCATACCATGAAGTTATGAGAAATAGTGATTGAACGAAGACTAAGAAAAGAGACTCAAGTTACTGAGAATCAATTTAGTTTTATGTCTGGAAGGTCGACCATGCAAGCGATCTATCTACTATGACATGTGATGTAGCAGTATCAAATGGATAAAAAAGACTTGCACTTAATTTTTCTTGACTTAGAGAAGGCATATGATATGGTGCCTAAAGAAATTTTGTGGAAATCCCTAGAGAAGAAAGGGGTTAGAATTGCATATATTCGAGCTATCTAAGATATGTCTGAATAGGTATCGACTAGCATGAAGACACAAGGTGGAGAGATAAACGATTTTCCCATTACAATATATTTACATCAACGTTCAACCCTATGCCCCTACGATTTTACCTTAATTTTGGATGTACTCACGAAACACATCCAAGATCTAGCAACGAGATACATGCTTTTTGCAGATGATATAGTCCTACTTGAAGAGTCGAAGGAGGATTTAAATGAGAGGTTGGAGACTTGGAGACGAGCTATAGAAACACATGTTCTTCACCTAAGCAAAAGTAAGATAGTATATAGAATGCAATTCAAACAAAGAATAAGCGTTTCTAACCTAGAGGTGAAAGTTGGAGATCATATCATCCCTCAAGTCACATAGTTTAAATATCTTGGGACTGTAATACAAAATGATGGATAGAAAGGGATGTAAAGCATCAAATTTAAGCTAGATGGCTGAAATTGAGGAGGACTTCAGGGGTTCTATGTGACACAAATGTGTTGCTCAAGTTGAAGGGATAATTTTATTGAACTGCAGTAATACCTGCGATGTTGTACGAGACAGAATTTTGGGCGCTTAAGAATTAACAAGAGAATAAAGTAAGTGTAGAAAAGATGATAATGTTGTATTGGATGTATGATAATACTAGAAAGGATAGGATTAGAAATGAAAATATTAGAAAGAGTGTTGGGGTAACACCTATAGTAGATAAGATGGTGGAAAATAGACTTAAGTGATTTGGACATGTAAAGAGAAGATCATTAGATTCTGTGGTAAGGAAAGTAGATCAGATGGAGAGAAGTCAAATAACTAGAGTAAAAGTAATGCCTAGAAAGAATATAAGATAAGTTATTAAGAAAGATCTCGAGTTTAACAATTTGGATAGAAGTATGGTTCTGGATAAAACATTATGACGAAAGTTGATCCATGTAGCCGACCCCACTTAGTGGGACAAGGCTTGATTGTTGTTGTTGTTGGATCAAATCGGTGGTAGACTGTGTGATTATTGATCCAATTGATATATAAAAAATGAAGAAAATATTAAGGGTATTACTTTACCCACTCCATGGGTGCTAGTTCACCACACTGAAAAGTCATAAAAGCCCCTAGATTTCAAAGATGCATCTTTGGACGCACCCAAATTACACACCGCTAACACTTTAGTGGATGAGCCACCTCATTTTCTCTAATATATTTTTGAAGATGCATCTCCATAATAACCTTTATTTGAAAACACTGATTTTTACAGAGATGCATCTTCAAACGAGTTTTAATTAATAAACCTCGCGCCAGAACCTTCCTTCTTCCTTCTTCATTTGTTACATTTCACAAAACCTTTTCAAAGAGCTCTAAGAAAAATTCAAGTGTGTCATTTCTCAAGCTTCAACACTACTTCAACTGCATTTCAATCAATCCCAATAAGTTCTATTCAATCCATTCAAGCTTTTGTACAACAACACTCAATTGGTAAGTTTCTCATTCTTTTCTATTTTTGAGTTGTGATGCATGTATTAGGTAAAATAGGTTGTTTAAAATGCATTAGTTTGTAGTGACATTCAAAATAGGTACTTTTTTTAGACATGCATACAAATTTGTTGGTCTTTAGGGCATTGTCTGCATTTTCTGGAATTTCTGCTATCATACACTTTTACGGAGATAAATCTCTGAATTTTTCTGGAATTTTTCGTCCTTCCAGTTTTACAGACATACATCTCTAGTTTTTCTAGATTTTTTCTTTTTTGTTTTGTTTTACATAGACTTATTTCCGAATTTTAATTGCCTTAATTTTGATATAGTTTTCTGTTTTGTATTATAGGAACAATGGCTGAAAACCAAGACAGGTTGAGGCACAGTCGTCTATCCCAACATGGGTCCGTTCGTAAAGAGGGAAGAACACTTGAGGCCACAAGTTATTACTAGTTTGTTTAACATAGAGGCTTCGAATTCACATGGCTGTGTGTCTTATACTTCACAAGGTCGCATGTTTGAGACTTATACCTCCCGAGGGCATGTGTCGCATGCTGACCCTCCAGCTTATGAAGAGCCTGAAGCCCCTGAAGCTTAACATGAGGTACCTACTGCTACTGATTCCGTTCATGATAGTTTTTCTGGAGGCCCCTATGACACCTCCATACATCCTCTCTATTCAAAACATGTTGCTAGACATGTGTGAGAAGGAGATATATTTATTTACTTTTCTGTTACATCTATTTCGTACTAATTGAATCGCGACCGATGTTGATATATTTATTTTTACAGGAACGTGAAACGGTAAAATCTGTAAACCATGCCACAAATATTTTGAACTTGGAACATAATGCAGACACATGGTTTCAAGATGTAGTTCGTTACTTTGGGCTACCAGTTTTATGCTCCACTAGATACAGAACCATTAACCATGGCATGTTGATGGATTTTATGGAGAGATGGCACAAGGTGACATTATCTTTCGACATACCTCATGGTGAGTTATCCATCACCTTTGATGATGTCTCATGTCATTTGCATCTTCTGATTATTGGAAGACTACTAAACCATTCCCGGATTAACAAATTTGAGGCACTTAAATTGATGGTAAACTTATTGGGAGCTGATCCAGGTGAGACCCAATAGGAGATTGATGCCACGAAAGGAACTCATGTTCGATTTTTACACCTGGCGGACCTGTAAAAATACCACCTGGTTGCGGCAGTGGACTTGTTCCACAAACAATGTGCATTAATGTCATACTTCATATACTTGGTTGGCATGAAAATATTTGTGGATAGAAGTGCAACTTACATCAATGTAGTCTACCTGACATACTTCATCAATTTAGAGCAGATCCATGAAGTACAACTAGAGGGACACATGTTTGGTTTACTTACTAATATTTTATCTGAACCATTTTCAAGCGTAGATCATCTCTCACTTTCCTCGCATATCCGAGTGGCATCCTGAGATTGACTATACTGAGGATTAACCACTTGCTTGCGCTTTTTCCCCGTACAGAGGGAATCATGCAATAAAGTCGTTCCGGGTGTTTATTCACCACATTGTAGAAAATGACATATGCTTCTGCCCATACGACGATCATCGTCAGACGCGTCCCTTGGACGATATAGCCTTCTACTCTGGATGGTTAACTTGTGGGTTGTGCCTGATGTATACATATCTTCATGAGTCTGTCATGTGCCAGTTTAGGTTTTTTTAGATTATTCCAAGACCTCCCTCCGTGTATGCTCCTCTGACAGTCCGCCACAGAGGTCTTGATGCCATACTTGATCATTTTTATAATCATATGGTACCAACTGATGCACACAGTGAGCTTTCTTATGATCTATTGTCTTATGCACAAGGTTACATCCAATGGCTCTATCGAGTGTCACATCCTTACATGACACCATATGTCGCGAGAGCACCACCTAGGCCTTCTCATCTATTGGAAGAGGAGCGAGTTAGGGATGACTACACAAAAGATCTATTGCGAGCCTGTCAGCGTATTGTGCAGGTTGTGATGGATGCCATTGAGAGATGAAACATTGCGGAAGACGTTTATGGTATGGTTGCCTTACATACCATCTTACTTGAGGCACAAAATTCCGTCAGGTACATGCGTCGACAAAGGAGAAGTATGGGGTTAGAAATACACAATAGTTTATTTTTATTTGTATTTTGGTAACAATTGTATTTTTTGAACAAGTTATGTATTGTGGTAACGTTTTTCGATGAATTGATTAATGTTTGAATTTGAATTTATGTATAACATGTTTGAATTACATTAGTATACTTAGCATGGTGTTCATATATTGTTAGTGTAAAAATATCAATTTGGGACACTTGCTACCAAATGTTAATAACTATCAATTATTTTTAGGGGTTATTCCGGATATGCATCTATGAAATTACCCCTAAAAATTTACAGAGATACATCTTTGGTCCATTTTTTTTGACAAATTTGGGGTGGATGGTTCACTTCTGAAGCACAATGTGTTGTCAGGGGATAATCCATAGATGTATCTCCGTAAATATTTATGGGTGATTTCGTAGATGCATCGTCGAACCATTTTTTGACAAATATGGGACGGATGACTCACTTATGAAACACTGTGTGTATTTTAAATGTGTCCGAAGATGTATATTTGAAATATTGAAGGGCAAATTAAAATTTCCATTTTGTTTCCCCACACCCCATGGGGTGGGTAAAGTAATATCCAATATTTATTGATATAAAATATATATCATAAAATTATTTCTATAAATTTATAGAAATTTTCAATACATGTACCAGATGCAAATCCAAGAGTAAAGAACCTTAATATTTAATAATAAAATTTTAACAATATTAGAAGAAATTATTTTATAATAGGGTAACACTAAATTATTGCAATATAGTAATCGTTTCCATTATGGAATTATTATAAGTACAAGTATCAATACATTCAACAAAAACAAAACAATAGGTCCTTGAATAACAATAAGAACTAGATTTATCTTTAGGAACAATGATTATGAAATCCCATTGTTTGAGGTAGATTGAGGAATAAGAGAGAATCTCAAAGTTTCGAAAATTAAATATTTTGAGTGGAGATATGAATAAATTTTAGAATTTTTAATCTCTTAAAATGTATTACTAAAATTATTGCAACTCATTCAAGGTATATTGACTCAATTGGTAAAGAGTTGGCTCACACATCGAGAGATCGTGAGTTCAATTCCCACTACTAATATAAGAACCTATTTAGTGGATAAATTGTAAGTACCTATATAAACGCTCTTTGAGTCTTAAAACCTGCCCTGACCATGGTGAACTCTCGGAGTCCAACTGACCTAAACATTTTTGTACCAAAAAAATTAGTGCAACTCATTAGTTCAAATAAACTCTTATGTTTGCTGATTTTATAGGTGAATTGGCGGGTCAAACCAAATTTTAAAACAATGATAGAAAATTATTTTGATAAAGTTTATCAAATTTGAAACAAACATGAAATTCTTTTCTTAAGGGTACATATATTGGACCAGATGCTTAAGGCAATGTGTTCAACATCTTAAATCCAAATTGACAAATGATTGATAAACAAGATGATAAATATTAAAGGAATAAAAGAACAAAAAGAATTGCTAACCCAATTCAGTGCAAACAACACCTACGTCTAGGGGGCTTCCAACCCAAGAAAGGAAATTCATTCTTCAATAGAATTAGTAGAAAGTGTCTTAGATGAACAACCCCATGTTCAATGCTTATCTTCTTAATTCTACATGTGTCTTTCTATTTAGGACCCCCCCTAAATATGAGAACCTCTATCACTTTCTCTCAATTAATAATCCAAAATGAACACTAGAATAATCAGAATATTAAATGTTGAATTATAACTCAACTAAACAAACCAAACTCTATGCCTTTTGATATGAATTCAAGCACTAGAGTGGTGTACAAACAACAACAAAAATAAAGACTCAAAGTATAAACCCTAACACACAAATCTTCAATACTTGCACACTTCAAATGTTAGGGTTGAGTCTCCTTAAATAGAAATACAATCTTCTGGGCTTTTCTCCAATGGGAAAAAGATATGATCACGTCCAGCTTTATAAAAGATGCAATTTTTTTCCACAACAACCTCCAAAAGGATTTGATTTGTTTGAATACAAATTTAAATCTCCAAGTGATTTGATTTGATGCTTTTAATTAGTTAACAAATATAATACATGAATTGCTAAAAGATAACAACAAATTTAATTGAATAACAATAAGAAAAATACGCTTAGAATAATATCCTTCATGGCCGGCTAACAAGGGTTAAATGTTGCACATATGCTGGAACATCTGGTCCCACATGCGTGCTTTCTTCACCAAAACATCTTGTACACTCCATGTTGTTTTTTTTATAATGCAGCCAATCCAAAACGAGCAACAATCTCTCCCTTTGAAATTTTTTGGCAAAACAACTCTTTTAAGATTTACAAGATATGCAATACAAATAGAGCAACATAAGCACACCACAAACAAACACTCAGAGCAAACAACATCAACAAAAGAAGTAACACAAAATTAGAATCCATGTAATGCGGTTGCTACATAAAAAAATAGATCAAACACAATGCTCCATATAGCCCGTCACACAATCAATCATGCATGCACACAATCAATAGTCAATAGTCAGTCATGTTAGTTTGTTACTCAGCACATACAAATACTACTACACACATCAAATATCAGATCTTCCACACTCATAGAGATCATCTCACACATGCTCATAGTTGAAGGCCAGATTCCAGGCCAGATGCTCCAGCATGTGAGCACACAAGCTCATCAGACGAGAGCATAAGCAAAAATAAACCAGAGCACACATTTATCAGGCATGATGTATGCACACAACTTATTTCTCTCCCTCTTTGCCACAATTTGGTAAATGCATGAAAAGAAGAAAAACTAGAGAAATTCTACGAAATAGCTTAGAACTGAAAACCAAATCCATAGAATATCATAACATCTTTCTTCAAAAACAGCAGAAACAACTCCAACCTGAAGACTTCAGTCTTTAGAACTTGGTTCTTCTAATTCACTTGAGGATTCTGCATCTTTCTCATTGAGTAGATATTTACTCTTGAGGTCTGAGTCTTCACAAAGGAGATGAACTCCTTATATAGCCACAAAAATCCAGCTCCAAAAGCCCATAAGGATTTAGGTCATGAATTTGGTTGGACTTCTAAAAAACACATGAGATCAATCTTCAATAATAATGATTTCCAATCTTGATCGATCTCCTTGAATAAATTTGAATCTCTTGATTATTCTTGATGTATTTGATTTAGATTACATCCTCTTAAAACACACATGATCAATCAAATCTTTATTAGGAAGATTGAGATCTTTGTAACCAGTTTGAGACATATGTATCACAGATCGTGGAACATTTGGTTTAACATCAATCCATGTAACACAATTCTGAATCTTGAACAAATCAAATAAAATCTTTACTTGATAGACTTCACAATTCCAATTTCTCAAGTAAAGGATTCATAATAACTCTCTTGAAAAAATTCAACCACACTTTAAATCATTTTTAAGTGAGATTGAAGATTTCTTCATCAAGAGCAAATCCAAATCTTGTAATTGAAACAAATCCAATAAAATATCGTCACAAAATATTTGTTTAATTAAAACTAGATCAAATCTTCCTTCAAATCATATCCAATTAAATATTTTCTTCAAACTTATGGATTAATAACCTTATCCTAAAAGTAATTTCCTCATCATACCATAAATAATACAGGTTTTCTTACCAAATGTTGAAGAAAACATTTAGTGCAATAAAAGCAGTCTGCGCGCCAATATGTCACATAACAAGTTCCAGAAATATTGCACAACAAGTTGCTTACAACCAAAACTTTCTGTCAAGCATCTTTAGCAGAAACTTGGACTAAACAAATCTTGAAACAAATATGAAGTGCATGAGAATCCAATCAGTGTAGCACTTACGCCATGATGTCACACAACATGTGTTGAACATCTTGCTTCACAAGTTTCTTACAAAAATTATTCAACTCAGTCTGATCAGTATGAACAACACCTAGTCCAAGATGTCATACAACCTATCAAGACATCTTGCTCAACAAGATGCTAGTAGAAAATCCTACAAATAGACAAGATGTTATGCATATTGTTCTAGAAATTCTTTAGGACATCCTTCAGCGCAACGAAACCAAAATCATGAAGGTGAAAAAAACACAAGAAGGGGGTTGAATTGTGTTGACTTTTTTGTTTATTTTTGAAACTCTTTGGTCAGATTATAACCACAAGGTATAGAATTTGATTTAATCAGAGGTAGGCAGCAGATATGAAATGCAAGAAAGAAGAGTGACACACAGAGTTATCCTGGTTGCTCTCACAACTTTAGAGTAATCCAGTCCCCTTGTATTTATAAGAGATTTTCACTATAGTCACACAAGATTACAATTTGCTCAAGCCCACAAGCAAGAGACTTCCAATGCTCAAACACTAAAGTAAGAGACTTCTATGCTCAAGCACCAAAGCAAGAGAATTCTTATGCTCAAACGCTATAGTAAGAGACTTCTATGCTAAAGCACACAAGCAAGAGACTTCCAATGCTGAAACACTTATTAAGATACTTCTAACAATCTACCTAAAAGATAAATGATTGTTTGAGGGTAATACACTTGATATACAATCAGAGGTGTCGAAAGAACACAATGCAATAATATCTTTGAGATTTATAGAATATAAAAGGATAAGAAATCCTAAGTTCTACTTGTGCTTTTGTTTTGATAGAGTAGCTTCTCTTTTTAATGTCAATAGAATTCATAGTTTTCTTCATGTCTTTAGCTCCTTAAATAGAGAAGGAAAAAAGTCGTTAGAGAACAATATAATAGAGTCTTTAAGAAGCATGAATAGAGACGTTGGGATGTTTCTTCAAATATTTAAGGTTGTTGATAGCTAGTTTAAAAAACCTTTGCTACAAAAGGAATTAGCAGTTGCATCCCAACAAACTCTATGAGAATATATAGCTTTAGGTCTTCACGTGAAAAAGTAGGTTCAGAGGTGAATAGTGACCTATCAAAGTCACCTTGGTCCTTGCGTTTTGATTGGATTAGGTTGTGATCTTCAGAAGCAAACTTCTTCAAAGTCGAGTCATTAGAGGCTGACTTCTTTAGACTCTGACCTTCAGATGTTGACCTCTTCAGAAGTTGACTTCTTTAGAATCTGGTCTTCAGCTTCTGATCCATCAGATTTTGGTCTTTAAGCTTCTCTTTAGATGTTCACAATCAGAACCAATACTTGGATTCTACATGAAATTTTAGTTTACTATACACTAGAACGAATATTAGTATACCCAATTGTTCTTTAAATACTTTTTTTATCATCAAAAGCCAATGGATATGGGACAAACCAATTTTGTTCCAACAATCTCCCTTTTTTTTTATGATGACAAACATATGTATTTAAGAACAAAGGTTGTTAACTCAATTAACAAGTTGACTTCAGGGTCTGAGGTTTGTAAGCTCCCCCCGAGTTTGACAATCCATAGAGTGAGGTTTGTAAGCTCCCATAAGTCCTATCAAGGTTAATTAAATTTAAACATATAAAGCACAATAAAATTTCTTCAGAATTTAAGAAAAGATAATAACTGTCAAATTTATGGTGCTTAAATACTTTTATATCTACTCCCTTTTTTGTCATCAACAACAAAAAAAACAAAATAAGGAAACAGAAAAGATACTGAAGAAAAATATATTTCATTCAAAAAGAAGAAGAGAGTCAGATTTGAGAAAACATGTCCAAAATAATTGAAAAAACAAAATAAAGGGTTTGCTAAATCCTAAAGCCTAAGGTTTTTGCTTCACAAGCTCCAGAATAGCCTTGAGATCAGAACCCATATTATCTTATCTTGCAGTCACAATCTTCAAATGAACATCCATCTATTCTTGTTTAGCAGTAATAGAAGTCAACTTCTCCTCCAAGTAGTCAAGCTTCTGACTAAAAGAAGCTACAGACTCAGATGAGAAAGACTTCAAATGCTGCAGAACTGTGTCCATAGAGGTTCTGAGAGAGTCTTATTTAGCTGTATATGCTATGGGATCAGATGCAACGAGCCTCTCAACAACCAAATTCTGAACTCTATAAAAATAACAGTCTTAAACTCTTCCATTTGGTATTTTATGTGAGATGGAAGGGTTAGGTTTATGGTGGGGTGAGGTGTATAAGAGCTAGGTAGAGCTGCTGTGCCAGATTCATACACAACACCTGCTTCCCTTGAAGGTGAGAGATGATGGTCAGTAGGTTCATATTGTTGGTTAAGGTTTGGTTCTGGTATATTTTGGTCAAAAGTAGAATATGGTGGAGGTTGGTTTTGAGTCTCTTGTTCAAATTCATTTTGAGTTTCAGTGTCAGGTTGAGATTGAACAAGATTTGGTTAAGGTTCAGGACTTGTTTGGGTTGGAATTTCTTGTTCAAGTTGAGGTAGGTTTTGTGTTTCTTGTATAGGTTGGTCTAGGATTTCTTGTTCAGTTTCAGATTGAACTAGAATTTCAGTCTAAACAAGATTTTGTTGGACCGGTTCAACAAAAGGTATGGTTTCAAGAGGGATGGCTTGGAGAGGGACGATATTGAGAGGACTCAAGTCTAGTTCACCAGACTCAGGACTTGAGCTAGAACTAGAAAACTTAGTACTAGAAACATCAATGGGTGGTTCAAACATAGTGTTAATGGGTTGTGGTTGTTCTAAATAAGAAATATATGATAGTTGGTTATGATCATAAGATAACTTACTAGCTAGCTGGCACGCTGCAATTGCACGACTGTGCGAAGTAGTAAAAACATATCGAACCATATAGACCAATGGCTTAAGTACCGAATTCCATCCTATTGGTGTATATCTAGAAAAATAGAAAATATGTGTCATGGTGAAAACCGCTTAAAAGAAAAAGCACTTAAATGTAAAAAACTTATTTATAAAATCACTTAATGTTCACTTAAGGCAAACAGGACCCAGGGTTATAATTTTCACCCTAATAATATCGTACGATCCAATTCACTTTTATTACGAAAATTTCGTATAATTTATAGAAAATAGTTAAATACGGGCAATACCTGCTTTTACCAGCGCATTGCCCTATCAATGACAAATAATTCATCTTCTTTCGCATGACCGAATTATTCGTCAATGATTCGTTACTTTTCCTCAGCTATACAGTTTTCTAAAATTTGTCCAAATGCTTTTGCTGTATTGGATACGATTGTTTGAAAATTTGTGCTCTGGTATTGACACATATCCTTTCAGACTACAACTGATACCTGAGGACGCCTTACTTTCGCACATGAGTTAGAATGCATGAACTCAGATTATAAAATAATTTTACGCCAAAAATCTCGTAATCGATATGTGACAGATCATACAAAAGGTTATAAGATGATCCTTATAACCCCTAGTCCCTAATGGACTACTCACTCATGGTGAGGGCAAACAAAATCAAATCAATATTCGTCATTAAATTCATAACAAACTATCATAATGGATAAGAAATTGAATAGAAAACTTATAAGAAAACCAGATTTAAATTAAGCTTTGATCCGATCTTGCTCCCTTGGAGACTTGAGTACAGAGGAGAAAAAAAATAAATACGTAGAAACATTGTAGAATAAAACTTGAATCCAAAACTCATAACAGGCTATGAGTTTTATAGAAAAAAACTAAAACTAGCATAACATCTTTGGTTCAATGCATATTACATCAAAATAAGATCAAATCAAATAATTCCTAAGAGCCACAATCATTGAGGATCAATCTAAAGAAGGAAACAAAATAATTTGGCCTCTCCCTCCTGCTAGGGCCCATAGCAGCTGCTACGGGTGGCCGTAGCAGGTCCCTGGTAATTGTACTGGAGATGTAGCATGGGAAACCCTAGGCTCCTCTGCTGCTACGACACATAGCAACTGCTACGGGTGGCCATAACAACCCCTTGGTTTTACTATGAGGAAAACTTGATTTTTGACTCTTGGATGTTCTTTAGGCCCTAAAAATAGCAAGAACACACAACCAAAGCTTAAAACACAATAAACTGAAGCAAAACAATCAAAATGCGATGAAATACTAAGAGAAAATTATTAGAAATAACAATACAAAAACCACTCATCTAACTCCCCCAAACTTAGACTGTTGGTTTTCCTCAAGCAATAAAGCTTACATTTACAAGTTTTCGGATCAAGCGGTTCACTACATGAGAAAGCATACAAAAACAAAGTCAACGATACTCATACATGAGTTTTTGTTCCGATCGGCTAGGCCTAGTTCTCTTGGTAATCATTTGACAACAAAGGTATTCACATTAACACTAAACACAGTAGAGCCACATACCTAAGTATCCCTTTTAGACACCTCTCCAATATTAAGGTTTCAAATCAGAGAAAAACTTCTTTTTAAGTTGATAATTCAATCTGGAGGTAAAACTCTGGCAGCAAGGTAGTTGACAAAGTCAGCATACCAAGGTGACTCCTTACCAATCAATGCAAAAAGTCCGTCATCCAGGTGTTTACCCTAAAAAAGGTAAACAACCGATGGTCTCCAAATATATGGTTTACTTGCAGGATCAACTAGTGAATCCTAGGACATAGTGTTTAAGAACCTATTCGTTGTTGATTTCTTTGTATCTTAAGGTTATTGGCTTCGACTACGTCGAAGGGAATGTGTGAAAATAGTATTACAATGAGTATCTCGACTTCTTGCTGAAAGTGTAAAGTAAAAATAACAATGCTGAATGTACTCAAATGAAAGTAAAGGCTAGGAAAAAGATAAAGATGAAGAAAGCAATGTAAATTGAATAAATTAGGAAACTTTGCATTGAACAATAAACATGATGTTTCATCTATGCTTACATTCTCTTAGCCATTTGCTCGTTTCTCTTAACGCTGATACTTTGAGTTTTTGTGTGAGATTTTTTAATACAAATGAACACCCTAATTCAACGAAATGAACTACTATATATACAAGTCTAAAATAACTACCCTCTAACGTTCCTTTCTCTTTGGTTCGCCATGTGCAGTTCTGCATGTAGTTTGCCTTCTAACTTCCTCCACGCGCCCTCTTGAGATAAGAACCCAAGCAGGTATCAAGATTTAAACGTGACATAATTGCGCAAACAACCACCTAATTCGACCAACTTTACTGCGACACTGCCTGCTTAGTTGAAGCAATTGGTGTCAAACTACTTACTTCAACAACCAAAAAATTCTCTAAGTCCCAGAGCATGGTCGAACCATTGCTCTTCCAAGACTTTTCCCTTGTTTGTTAGGTCTTCCTCATTGGATGAAAATCCCAGCTAACAAATTTCCCCCCAAAAAGGTCTCTTTCGACACTTTCTAGGAGATAGGGGCATTTTTGTCCTAATTGTTCACCTAGTAGGATGACATCATCTCATCATGACATTTCTTTTCAACCGTCACCTCGAGACCACGCCTTTTCCCACTTTCTAACTTCTGGATTCTTTGATATTTCCTTTATACATCAACAACTGTCACTCTTAAGAAGAGAACTCGAGAAAATGTAAGGGCTGAAACACTTTTCAATCAAAGCACTGCTGAGGGGACCTCATCTAACCCTGCTCAGGTACATAGGCCGCAACCATCAAAACCCTTGGTATTTCGCTTACCCAATATATTTTTTTTCTTTTAACACTTTGCTTTGCAGGTCGATGATCAAACTGCATAAGGTGGGTCTGGCGCTGCGACTACTGACAATACTAACGAAGATGATTCTTCTCCGGATCATGCCCCTCAAAAGAAGAAAAGTAGAGGTGTTGGCGCTAGGAGAATTCCCCCTAGTCCGAAGGTATCTCCCATTTCCAAGGCAAAACAAGGGAAGAAGATTGCCACTAGTGTTGTGGCAAAAGCTACTCATGTTGCCATAAAATTGGCGGCGAATGAGAGCGCTAATTCCAGTCCTGATGGAGAAACCCTAAAGGTACTGCTGATTTTACCTTGCTTATTACCGTTTTTCTTTTTTATATTCTAATCAAGTACCTTGCTTTTTCAGGAACAACTAATGGTGTAGCCTGAGATGGCTTCGACTGTTAAACCTACGCCAAACATCAGCTCTCCCATCCAACAACCTACTACTACTACTGAAGCCACTCTGGGTGAAGTTAATAAACCCATCAACATTGAAGACATTAACTCCCACGAATCCACCAGCAAAACGTCCCTTGGTGACGTATCTTCTTCGACTTCAAATGAAGAAGAAGAACGCGACCATATGTAACTAGTTCAAGAATATCCAAAAACCAACCCCGCTGACAAACAACCTCTATCAACTGCTGACCAAATTCGACCCATACAAGAAGTTGAAAACATTCAAAAGGGTGCTGATACGGTACTAAGGACCTCGATCCCAAGACTGCCGCTGATGTTGACATAGAGAAACCGGACGACTCTTCTACCACGAATACTGCTCCAACAATCACCCCTATTTCGAAGGAAGAACTGGACGCATTGAAGGCAAGCGATCCCAGGGCTTATGTGAAATTAATCTTAAAAATCCAAGCCAGCTCCACTGAAATGGGTTATAGCTCTTCGACTATGTCTGGTGGCACCTTTGGCCCTGAGTCTCTTGAGTCCGTCCTCAAGCATTTGAAGACTCTTGTTGGGGATGTCGATCTCTTCACATTTTTAGAGAAAAAATTTGTCTACGGATATAACATTAAAAAACTCTTAAAGAAACTGGACATACCAGATTCCTCTGCTGAAGTAGTTGACTTCCTGGTTGCTTTTGGTCCTGTCTTTGACCAGACGCAAGCTGACTACCAATGCCTTCATGATACTAAAACTAAGAGGACGCCTAAGGCAGATGAGAGAAACCAAGCATGGACCTTGGCCAATGAGTCTGATCAACATGCTGAAGAACTTGAAGCAAGTCTTCGTCTGGAGAATAACGCTGTCACAACTTTGGACAAAAATATTGCTGAGTGAAAGAAGGAAATTGAGGAGCTGCAAAAGAAAATCCAGGATGCCGAAACTGAGAAGGCTAATCTGCGAAGAACAGTCAAACACAGCTAGATGAAGAGACTAAGTAAAGCATCCAATATCTAGAGACAGTCGCTGCCCTTGATTTCGAGCTCTCGAGTTATAACTCAACCATCTCCCAAATTGAACGTCGAATCTGCTCAGCCAAAATTCAATATGAGTGACTCAAACCGCATTTCCCTTTTTAGGATAACAGTTTTACTTTTTGTTATTTATCTTCCGCCGCCTGTGGCGATGTTTCAACTTTGATGTAATCCTTTTGACAATTCCTTTCAAGGCACTTTTAACCATGCTAAAGGCCATCATTTTTTGGGCCTTCTTAATTTCTTAAATTTATTAATTCTTGTGCGTCTATATGAGTTTCCTGCAAAGTAGGTCGATATAACTTCAAATACTTGCCATTTATTCGCAGGGTTCGACCTTCCAAGGTCAACTCTTCAATTTCATACGCGTTATTTGAAAATGTTTGTAATATTTTGAAAGGTCCTTCCCAATTTGGGGACCATTTTCCTAGCATTCTGTCCTTTCGATCCATAGGCAATATAACCTTCCAAACTAAGTCGCCTTCACCAAACACTTCAGGCTTCACCTTTTTATTGTAAGCCTTAGCGACCCTTTCTTTTTGTCGCATTAGAACATCAAGCATAGTTAATCTATCTTCGTCCAACTGAGCCAATTCATCAAACAGCATTCCCCAATAAAAATTAGTTAGGATCTCAGATTGCATCTGAATCCTGACTCACTGCAGGTGAATTTCCAAAGGCAACACTGCATCGTGTCCGTACACCAATCGAAACGACGTAGAATTAGTCAATTCTTTTGGGGAGTTTCGACATGCCCACAAGACTTGGTTTAGAGTCTTATGCCAATATTTTGGCTTTTTCCCTACATGTTTCTTAATTAGCCCAATCAATATCTTGTTGGCTGCTTCGACTTGACCATTGGCCTGAGCATAATAT
Source organism: Lathyrus tuberosus (assembly GCA_022829125.1). Classification (NCBI taxonomy): domain Eukaryota; kingdom Viridiplantae; phylum Streptophyta; class Magnoliopsida; order Fabales; family Fabaceae; genus Lathyrus; species Lathyrus tuberosus. The sequence goes on from JALAZF010000021.1 coordinate 461,456, forward strand.
GGTGTCAACGTTAAGAGTTTAAACCCCACTGTCGAAGCAAATTCCACCATTTTACACCCTGTAAAAACTGAGCCTTGATCTGTCGTGATGGTTTCAGGGATCCCAAACCTATATATAATATGGTTCTGGATGAAACTCATCACCTCGTCTTGATCGACATTAGGTAGAGGAATAACCTATATCCACTTAGTGAAATAATCTATTCCCACCAAGATATACTTATGTCCTCTTGACGAAGAAGGCTTAATCTCGCCAATGATATCTAAAGCCCAACCTCTGAATGCACATGGCTTTACTATTGAGTGCAGCTCACTGGTAGGCACGTGTTGGATACCTGAATGCTTTTGACATTCCTGACAGCCTTTGGTGAAGTCTATACAATCTTTCAACATAGACGACCAATATACTCCTAGTAGGCAAAGCAACCATTTCATTTTGTGGCTAGCTTGGTGTGAACCACATGACCCCTTATGAACCTCATAAATTGCCAAGAAGGCATCACTTTCGCCCAGGCATTATAAGAGGAGTCCTTCAGGAGTCTTTTTCAGCAATTCATTTCCCATTACCACATAGCTCAGAGTCTGTACTTGATCTTTCTATCCGTCGTCCCTGTTGGATTCTGTAGAAAATCTACTATGAGTCTTCACCAGTCCCTCTCTGACATCGAGTCGATGGCTAAAACTTCAAAATTGATTGCTCTATCAACTTCCAAACTGTCCAAACTTTGTAAATCTTTATACTCATCTACCCCCTGAAGTTTTAACATTGACGAGGTAGCTTGGGCGTCATCCTCTGGGATTAGTTTTTCCTTGACCTCTACCAAGTCCTCCAACATTTCCTTTGAGATTCTATATCCTGAAGCTACCTGAGCCAAGTCGTTAGCCTCATGATTCTCCAAACGAGGGATATGGTCGATCAATATGCAGTCGAATTATTTCAACAATCAGTTGGCTTGTACAAAATATAACATCAAATTTAATTTTATGCACTTGTACTCCTTTTTTAATTGTCGAACTACCAGCTCAGAATCTCCTTTTATTTCTACTTAGCTTACCTCCAAGTCTAGTAGAATATGGAGGTCTGTTATTAAAGCCTCGTATTCGACCTCATTATTGGAACATGCCCCCCTGATCTTGTATCTAAACTTCGTGGGTATGTTCTTCGGTGACAGTATAAAAACACCTACTCCAAAGCCATTTTATATCTGGATCCGTCGAAATATAACTTCCAACGTCCCGTTCCGACATATGCTTCTGTGAGAGCAAAAAATGTCTCTACAAGTCAATCTATGTTTTGATGATAACAATAAGTATTTGTGAAAAACCATTTTATTGTCTAACGTGTGTTTTGTGCAGATCATAAGAACTGAAGATATCAAAACCAACATACACCAGCTAGATGTACTATGAGTGAATATATACATATGCGAAGTTACTGTGTGTGACTAAAGTTGCGAGAAGCAAGAACACTTCTTTATCTAGTCATGATCAGCCAGATCCAAGGATGCCAAGATTGCTGTTGCAATGCTCTTGTGGATGCTCTCTGAAAGTGATTGAGATTCTGAAGATAGCGAAGCTTCTGAAGAAGTACACTCTAAAAAGAACCAAAGTGCGGAAGACTCCTATGACTTGAAGTTCTGATGGCTGAAGGCGCTGAAGACCAAGTGCAGAAAGAATCTGAAGACTGATGAGTTATGAAGATCAAGGTTTCAAATAAGAAGTTCTGAAGACTCTGAAGACAGACTCTGAAGATTCGGAAGACTTGAAGCAGAAAAGAATAACGTTCTTAAAGACCAAGTGCTGAAGTTCTGAAGACTGATTCCTAATGGACTTCTTCAATCGACGGAAGACTTGAAGCATCAGATATTCTGCTAAGAAGACTCTACTCATGCTTCATAAAATTAACATCAGAAGCCACTGAAATTTTGAAGTCTAAATATTACCGTTCTGAGTTAAATGTACACACTGCCCAAAAAAAGATGTCCGGTCACTTCTTCCTCTGCAAAAAGAAGATGTGTTAGTACAACTCATTATATCACAACGTCTCTTTTCCAAACCGCCAACAGTATTCTCTAACGGCTATATTTCTACTGGCTATTTAATGGAAAGAGTTTTTGCTTCTGATGTGTCGATCACTTGTAGAATCACGAACTGAATGTTCATCTATAAATTTGACCAAGTCACTGTAAAGATAGCAACAACGATGAGTTCTCGTTGTAACACTTAACATATTCAGATCTATCATCATTTCACTAATGGCGATTGTTGTTAAAACTCAAGAAGACAAATCAATACAACAACAACAATCAAACAGAAGCTGTTGATGAAGAAGACAACATTGAAGATCTGTCAAGTCATCAACCTACCTTCTCGTGAAGACTACATTGAAGATCTGAAGCAAGGAGTTGCTGCTCAAAGCTTGCTCAACCAGAAGATGAAGAAGAAGAAGATCTACAAGATGTCAACAATTGTAATATCTAAATACATCTTTGTAGTTTCTTAGGAAAGCAAGGAGCTGATTGCTCATAACTTGCTTGAACACATGTGTGTGTTCTTTGTACTTAAACTTAGGAGAAACTTGCTTATTAAGAAGCACAATCTGTAATCTCCAGTTTGCCAATTCGACTAAATGAATTGAGACTCCTCAAGTGAATGTTATATCCTGAAGGGATCCCTGAACGGTTCAACTGTGAGTTGAGGCCCTTGAGTAGATCACGTGGTGATCAGATACTTGAGATGACAATGGCTGAGGGTCATTGTGGAAAATCCTGAAATATGGTCAATAGCGTTATATTCATTGTGATGAATCCCTGAACGGCTAGCTATGAAATCCCGGCAATGGGTCTGCTCGGTCAATGAACGTTATATCCTGTTGGATCCCTAAATGGTTCATTGGATTGTTAGTCATAGTGCGGCTGTGCAAGTTGTTAGTCACCGGCGTGGCCCATGCAAGTGTAATCATGATTTGATTATAGTGGATTAAGTCCTTGTATTCAAGGCGAAATCACCTGAGGAGGGTGGACTAGATTAGCCCGTGTGGTGAACCAGGATATATAGTGTGTCCTTTACTCTCTTGCTTAGTATCTCTATTTATGTTTATGCATTGAATATCAGAACCTCATATTAAGCAAAGTCAGAACCTTGCAGCCAATCTCTGATAAGCTTCCGCACTGCAAGTTCTGAGTATCGTATCTTATGATCAGAACCTATATGGTTCTCATGCTCCATAGTTAAGAGATCAAAATCTCTCAACGAACATTGAAGGTTCTTGAGTATCTCTTTAACAAGATGCGAAAAGTTACAAAAAGAGTAAATACACAATTCAAACCCCCCTTTCTTGTGTCTTTCTCGCACCTTCAATTGGTATCAAAGCTCCGGTTTTGTTATTGATTTACATCAAACACTTAATAGTGTCAGAAAAAGATCCAGATGTGGTGCGTAGAAGTACTATTGGTGAGATTGAAATCCACTTATAATTTCTGTAACAGTTCAGCAGTTGACTATGTACAAAATTGTAATCAATCTGATTACTTCTTGAGCAACTCACTGACTCTAGATGAAGTCTCATTAAACATTGAAGAATCAGCTGATAAGATAAATTCATCAGATAAGAAATTGTATCTGTTGAATGCTCAACCTGGAAAATACGTATGGATAAAACCACGGATATGATTAAAAGATGAATCATTAGAAAGCAAGAAATCTTGTTTGCTGAAGATTAATTCTTTATGAGTTTCTGAGATGTTTTCAAGAAACGGATTAGGTCCACCCTTGACTTTCTCGTTTGAAACTCATTCAGAACCTCTTCATGTAAAGAAGAAAAGATTGCTGTTCTAAGACTTTGAATTTCAGAAAGGAATATGTTAATATCAAATTCTGAAAAATTCAAATTATTATAAATGATTCAATGTCAGAATCTGAAAAGATCAAAGATTCAATGAAGAACTGAATCCCAAAGATTCAGTAAATACTTGATTCTGAACAAACTCTTAAGCGATTAACTGGTTCAGTAACCAAGCTTCAACAACTTGAGATTATCCTTGTAGAACAAAATGTCGATAATCTGATTTTCGCCAGATCAAGTTTTCTCAGAACCACTTGAGCTATGAAATTAGAAGCTATCAATCCAGACATCTATGTTCTCTAACTGATGTTTTAAAAGATGACGTTAATGATATTCTTTTGAAGAAATCAGTTAACTCATAGATATATGTAAACAACCCCATATAAGTTGATCAACATTGTGAGAACAAGAAGGTTCATACAAACCATGTCTAGTGATGTACACATGGGGCGTGATGATGTTTTGGTTCTGAACAAGTTCTAAAACAACCTTGAGGAACAAAGTCAGATGTTGATATGTCAATTCCTCCTTGAATAACCTCTCAAAGGTTCTCAGTAATCTTGTGAAATCAATCATCTTTCAAAGACAAGAAACTCTTACAAACGCAAACTGAATTCAGATATGAAAGTAGAACTCAACCAATTCTCAAAGTTTGTCGTTTAAGATTCAGATCCATATCTTAAGAACTGTATTGGAACTAAACAGTTTCTATGGATCAAGGAAATAAGAAGTGAGAAGCAATCAAAAACAGATGTAATATGTTGCTTATGAATGGGGTCATCAAATGGAACTTACTATTCACTCAGTACTGCTCCCACACATATGAGTGTTAATTTTTATTTCAGAACATTCGTTACATTGCCTTACCAAAAGGATTGCATGTAATTGACTAAGCTCAGATGAAGCGGTTACTCTGATCTTGTTAAGTCCTAATCTCGGTTATTAGAGAACTGACGGACAAGGTTGAACAGGAAAAGAGAGAAAGCTGCAATTCAACCAGAATCACTTTCCAAGAAAATATTCTTTGTCTTTCGAAGTCAGAAGACAAGCGTATCTGGAAGAACCCAAGAAACATTTACAGCTTACTCAGAAATAGGCAGAGTCAGAAAGAAATGCTCTCTTCAAAAAGGTTAAGCATTCCTAAGGTATGGTCCTACTCATTAATTTTTTAAATTATGGTAATATTTTCAAGTATGTATGATTTCCAAGACACTCATAATTACGCGTGTGTCAGCTACCTTTTCTCTAACCTTAGGCATACGACAACTTAAGTCTATCATATGTCCTGTCAACTGACCGTCACAGCTATTCATAGCTTGTCTAGGAAATGATGACCTCGTGTGTTCCAAACTTGATAAATAACCATCACTCATAAGTTCTCCTCACAACCCTACTCCCCTTCTAGGAAGAATCACTATCTAGTAGGTTATAACTCCCTTCTTCGTTTCCTGCTTGAAATGTCTTCACACAATATCAGAGGAGAAATTTTCGATCTAGAGCTTCTAAAGGAATTCACATTGGATCTAAACCTCTTACCACAACTCAACAAAACTAGCATTCTCTCAGGTATCTTATTTCAGAATTGGGAAAACTACTTTGACATGCTTGTTGGACCTGTCTTCCCTTCTCTTGTAACTGAGTTCTGGGCAAATGCACGTGTACTTAAATATGACTATGGCAAAAACACTATTTTGTCTGTAGTTGCTGGATGTCCAGTCTTGATCAACCCCACCATCATAGCTAAAGCCATTAGGTGTGTCGAAGATGGTGTGACTGTGGAAAGAAATTTCAACAACCATAGCTTCGACAGGCATCTGCACATCATTTTCAAAACAGAGGGGCATCCCACTCAACCTTACACTCTCACTCCAGTTGCTAAAGATTGGTACAATCTGATGGTAACAAATTTTAGACCGAGAGAAAGTGAGGGAGGATGGTTATCGGACATGGAGAGATTTTTTATTTTCTTTTTAGTATCTAGGATCAAAATAAACCTACCTCAATCCATGTACAACCATCTAAAGGAAGAAATTAGCCTGTCAAGGGAAGACAATCTACCAAGTTCCCTATTGCAGGGTCATCTCTCACATTCTTGATCTTCAAGGAGTGGTTAGTCATTGCAAAAGAAATGGAATGATTGAGAAGATACTTCCTGTGTTCTGTCAACCTATAACCTTCTTTGTCTAGATAGGAGTTAAGTTTTTCTTAAGATTACAAGTTTCTTTTTGGATCCCTCTTTGTATGTCCTTATGATCTAAACTTGATATGTATTCTCTGGCTCGATTACTGAAGTATCCTAAGTGAGAAATGCTTTTATGACTAACTTAAGTTCACGATACCCTTGATTAAATCTTATTAATTATTTACCAGTAATTAGGTATTTTTGACAAAAAGACTTAGGATCAACCAGAAATTATAAAAACTCTTGCTGGTCATAATTAAGTAGCGGCTCCGTCACTACTTTTTAGGGTTATGATTCTTGATTAAAGAAATTAATCATTAACCTTCTCTCCCACACCACTTAGTGCTTCTAGGAAAATAAATCGGTGCCGTTTCAGACTCTCCACAGAATTCACCTTATTTCCCCATCTATAAAAGCATAAGATAGCTACACATCTCTTACTCATCCAAATCTTCAGCCTAATTACCTTCTCCAAAATGGATTTCGTCTCACAAAATGCTTCAAATCCCACAACCACACAAATCCCAGTTAACAATCTCAAAGTTCTGTCAGAAACTATAGTTAACTTCAACAATCTGAAATCAAACGGATGCGACATTACTCCTTCATTGGAAACCCAAGATTGGAAAAACTACTTCAAAAGGTTGGAAGGACCAACCTATGGTCATCTAATCAAAGACTTCTGGATTCATGCAACTCCATCCAAAAATCTCATTGTCTCTTTCGTTTTCGGAAGAAAAATCTTCATCTCTAAAAAGACTATCACAGATCTCTTGCTGAATGAAAATGACGGATTCAGAATCTCCAGAAACTTACTCAATGAAGAGAATGAGGCTAAGGTGATGTCCTCTATCTTCAAAGATAAAGCCTTACCTGAAAACCAAACCTTCTCAAACCTAAAAAAATCACTTCAAGTCTGGTTCAAAATTCTGCAAGAGAATGTTTTCCATCATCTTTCTTCAGAACAGCTGAACGATACTAAAAAATGTGTTCTATTCCTTCTACTAAAATGAATTAAGATGCACATTCCCTCAATCCTCTTCAAACTTCTCAAGGATGCAATCAGAAGCTCCAGAACCTGCTCTGACCATGAATGTGGTCTCATTCCCTATGGAAGACTTATCTCAGACATTTTAGTTGAATCAGGATTAGTTGACGACATTCTAATTAATGAAGGAGAATCTTGGAAGCTGCTTAAAAGCGCTGGAAAGATTCTTAGTTTTAAGAACCTTTTGAAGAAAGATGCAAGTTTAGATAATTCACGTTTTAGAGAACTGACTCTAACCCCCAGAGTTCCGGTTATAGGCTTTCTAAAATTTGCTACATTCAATGAGGCAGAATTCAGAAACTATCTGAGAAAAATCAAGGACGAAGATATCAGTGTTTGGATTAACATGAAAAATATCACTGATGTTCTTCAAGAACTCTCAGACTGGAAGGTAGGAAGAAAAGCGGTTATTAAGGAAGAACATTCGTCCAAGAGATTAAGAACCACAAATAGCGTTCTTGCATCGTTCAAAGACAATACAATCTCAAGGATTCAAACCCTTGTCGATGCTTCTAGTTCTTGTGTAAACCCTATGGAAGTAAGAAATGTCTGGAACGAGTTCCATGAATGGATCTCAGAAGAAATAGTAAAACACAAGAAGCTTGCAATGACTCAAACATAATAAACTTCACTTCCCTCAAGCTCAGATAACTCTGAAAGGCTTTCCTCATCCTCCCCTAGCTCCTCTCAGTCTAACCTATAAGAATCAGTGTCGTCTAGTCTAGATTTGTATGTTTTGATAAAGTCCGTCAGTAATACAATCTATATTTTTATCTATGTGCTTTTGCTTAAATCTTTCCCTAATGCAATCTATTTTTTACTCTTTAATTTAATCTATGCTTAAATGCAGTTAATCTTTTTAATGAATTCTGGTTGTTTATAATTGTCCTTCAGATTAATCTTGCCATAATGAAAAAAATTAGTAAACAAACCTAATTGCCTCTAAGGTACCTGAACACCGGTTCATGTCCTTCACAATTGGCTTCCATCTATTATCCTTCAATTAAATACATACTGATTGTAGATGTGTTTCACTAAAATAAGTCAGTGTGCTTCTAAATGCTTAAATGACTCTATGTCCCTATGCTCCTTATCACGTCAAATATTCAATATACTCAAATAGGAGAAATAAAGGAAATTATATATAAGAGATTATATGCTTAATTGCTCATATGCCCTGACACTTTTTGATGATGTCAAAAAGGGGGAGAAATATAATGATGATTTTGATTGAAAGAAGGAAATCTGAAAGAATGCAGAACTCAAACAAAGTACTCTTATAAAATGCGTTGCTACTAACGTTTGTTGTTTGATGTTATCCGAGGAACTCTAAACAAGTTCACTAGGCATTCTAAAAAACAGGTTAAGCTGGAAGAATCAGATTTATCGTAATCCTTATCTCACTTAGCTCAGAAAAGAAGTAAGAAAACTCTGAAAGCAGTCAAGACAAAGTCTATATCTCAAGATGCTCACTCTGAAGATATGTGCAAATCAGAAGTCAAGAACTGTCTTAAGATCCGGATTAAAGATCCAAGAAAGAAACCGTTATGATGTTTACCAAGAACCATTGGAAATGAAAACGATATAGTATCAGACTAAATCAACAATTGGTAATCAGACTCAGTACACAAAGGTCAGTATCAGACTCATCAATCAGAGCAAAAGCTGTGGATTACTGTCAAAATACCTTCATTAGTATTAATATCAGCACTCTAATAAATTACCTCTTAAGCGTATGAGAAGAAATTCTTCACTTAGTATCAGACTCAACATACTCTGGTATAAGACTCAGCACATCACATGGTAACAGATCAAAATTAAATCGTGAGTAACAGATTCAGAATCAAGCATTGATTGATCACTTTAATATTAACCTTCAATTGGTATCTGATCAAAAATCAAGCTTTGATAGATTACTAAGTATGACTTTAACAAGGTTCTGAGATGGAGACCTGTGTTCAAAAGTCAAAACAGTCATGATCTACATTGGTGTTTAAAATCTTATCATCTAGAATTATAACTCTGAAGATCCCAATATCTGACGTATAGGAATTAGGGGGAGACTGCCCTGAAGATCAAATTGCAAAATCTCAAATCTTCACAAAGTCTGAAACTCAGGGGGAGTTTCCTTTAAAGACAGTGTCTGTCTCTGATAGATGGCAAGGCTACAACTATCAGTCAAGAACTGTTCTGATCTTATGCTTAATAGAATATGCTGAAAAGTAGAAATGCTTCAGACGTCTCTGAAGATAAACAAGCTCTGATACGACAACAAAGAAAACTGAGTTCTGAAGATGGAAGTTCTAATGAACTAGTCCAGATGCTAAAGACTCTTCGTTTTCCTAAAGACATGATGGAGAAGTAACTCTTTTCTATTCCTGTTCTGACAACTCAAGTTATTATTCTGTATATCTTTGGATTACATAAAATCCTAGATGATCTCAGATAAAGCTTTGAGGATAACTCATTCAGGGGGAGCTGCTGTTCCAAACTCTGAATTTGTTTGTTTTGGTGATTACCTTGTATAAAATGTTCAATCAAAATACTTGGTTTTGTCATCATCAAAAAGGGGGAGACTGTGAGAGCAAGAAATGTCTCTACAAGTCAATCTATGTTTTGATGATAACAATAAGTATTTGTGAAATAACCATTTTATGGTCTAACGTGTGTTGTGTGCAGATCATAAGAACTGAAGATATCAGAACCAACATACACTAGCTAGATGTACTATGAGTGAATATATACATATACGAAGTTACTGTGGGTAACTAAAGTCGCGAGAAGCAAGAACACTTCTTTATCTAGTCATGACCAGCCAGATCCAAGGATGCCAAGATTGTTGTTGCAATGCTCTTGTGGATGCTCTCTGAAAGTGATTGAGATTCTAAAGATAGCGAAGCTTCTGAAGAAGTACACTCTAAAAAGAACCAAAGTGCGGAAGACTCCTATGACTTGAAGTTCTGATGGCTAAAGGCGCTGAAGACCAAGTGCAGAAAGAATCTGAAGACTGATGAGTTCTGAAGATCAAGGTTTCAAATAAGAAGTTCTGAAGACTCTAAAGACAGGCTCTGAAGATTCGGAAGACTTGAAGCAGAAAAGAATAACGTTCTTAAAGACCAAGTGCTGAAGTTCTGAAGACTGATTCCTAATAGACTTCTTCAATCGACGGAAGACTTGAAGCATCAGATATTCTGGTAAGAAGACTCTACTCATGCTTCATCAAATTAACATCAGAAGCCACTGAAGTTTTGAAGTCTAAATATTACCGTTGTGAGTTAAATGTACACACTGCCCAAGAAAAGATGTCCGGTCACTTCTTCCTCTGCAAAAAGAAGATGTGTCAGTACAACTCATTATATCACAACGTCTCTTTTCCAAACTGCCAACAATATTCTCTAACGGCTATATTTCTACTGGCTATTTAATGGAAAGAGTTTTTGCTTCTGATGTGTCGATCACTTGTAGAATCACGAACTGAATGTTCTTCTAAAAATTGACCAAGTCATTGTGAAGATAGCAACAACGATGAGTTCTCGTTGTAACACTTAACATATTCAGATCTATCATCATTTCACTAATGGCGATTGTTGCTAAAACTCAAGAAGATAAATCAATACAACAACAACAATCAAACAAAAGTTGTTGATGAAGAAGACAACATTGAAGATCTGTCAAGTCATCAACCTACCTTCTCGTCAAGACTACATTGAAGATCTGAAGCAAGGAGTTACTGCTCAAAGCTTGCTCAACCAGAAGACGAAGAAGAAGAAGATCTACAAGATGTCAATAATTGTAATATCTAAATACATCTTTGTAGTTTCTTAGGAAAGCAAGGAGTTGATTGCTCATAACTTGCTTGAACACATGTGTGTGTTCTTTGTACTTAAACTTAGGAGAAACTTGCTTATTAAGAAACACAATATGTAATCTCCAGTTTGCCAATTCGACTAAATGAATTGAGACTCCTCAAGTGAACGTTATATCCTGAAGGGATCCCTGAACGGTTCAGCTGTGAGTTGAGGCCCTTGAGTAGATCACGTGGTGATCAGATACTTGAGATGACAATGGCTGAGGGTCATTGTGGAAAATCCTGATATATGGTCAGTAGCATTATATTCATTATGATGAATCCCTGATTGGCTAGCTGTGAAATCCCAGCGGTGGCTCTGCTCGGTCAATGAACGTTATATCTTGTTGGATCCCTGAACGGTTCATTGGATTGTTAGTCACAGTGCGGCTGTGCAAGTTGTTAGTCACCAGCATGGTCCGTGCAAGTGTAATCATGATTTGATTATAGTGGATTAAGTCCTTGTATTCAAGGCGAAATCACCTGAGGAGGGTGGACTGGATTAGCCCGCGTGGTGAACTAGGATATATAGTATGTCCTTTACTCTCTTGCTTAGTATCTCTATTTATGTTTATGCATTGAATATCAGAACCTCATATTAAGCAAAGTCAGAACCTTGCAGCCAATCTCTGATAAGCTTCCGCACTGCAAGTTCTGAGTATCGTATCTTATGATCAGAACCTATATGGTTCTCATGCTCCATAGTTAAGAGATCATAATCTCTCAATGAACATTGAAGGTTCTTGAGTATCTCTTTAACAAGATGCGAAAAGTTACAAAAAGAGTAAATACACAATTCAAACCCCCCTTTCTTGTATCTTTCTCGCACCTTCAGCTTCCACTTTTTTGACCACTGAGTGATCAACAATGAAGTCTGCGATAATCTGCGCTTTTACTGCTTTCAAAGGGCGATAAGTCAAAGAATATTCTGCAAGCGCTAGCGTCCACTTTCCTATTCGACTATGCAAAATAGGTTTTGAAAGCATATGCTTAATAACATCAAAATGCGAATAAACTTAGACTTCAACTGGCTTTATAAAATGTTTTAATTTAGTACAAGAGAAGTACAGGCATAAACATATTTTTTCAATTGAATTATACCTAGTTTCCGCATCTATAAGGATTCGACTGAGGTAATATATGGCTCTTTCGACGCCATTATCATCCTCTTACGCTAACATGATGTCTATGGTCGAATTCGATGTGGCTATGCACATTTTTATGCTCCTATTTCTACTTGGAGGTAACAATATTTGATGCTTCATCAGGTATTACTTTATGGTGTCGAAGGCCTCCCGTTGTTCAACCCCCCAAATGAAATCGCTATCTTTCTTGAGTCGAAAAAGTGTCGAAAATGATAGTACTTTGCCACTTAAATTTGAAATAAATATTCTCAAGAAATTCAGTTTTCCCAACAAAGATTGGAGCTGCTTCTTTGTCGAAGGAGGCTTGAGATCGACAATTGATTTTGCCTTGTTTTGGTTGATCTATATGCCTTTTTTATGCACCACGAATCCCAAGAAATCCCCTGCACCAACAGAGAAAGCTCATTTTAAAGGATTCATTTTCAAACCATGTTTCCTCATCCTTTAGAAGGATTGTCGAAGATGGTCTAAGTGACCATCATCTCAGGAAGATTTTATAACAATGTCGTCTATATAGACTTGCATAAAGGTCTCAATAAAATCATGGAACATTGAATTCATGGCACTTTGGTAAGTCGCCCCAGCATTTTTCAAACCAAACGACATTACTATTCACTCGTATGTGCCTAACGCACCTGGGCATCGAAATAATATTTTGGGTACATCCTTTTTAGCTATAAATATTTTATTTTATCTGGAGTACCCATCTAACATGCTTAAATACTCATGACCTACGACTGAATCGACCAGCATTTCTGCCACAGGCATGGGGTACTCATCCTTAGGTGTCGCATTATTCAAGTCTCTAAAATCTATGCAAACCCTAAGTGTACCATTTTTCTTTATAACTGGGACTATGTTTGATAACTATTCGACGTACTTGGTTGTCCTTATGAATTTGCTTTTGAGCAGCCTCTCGATTTCTTCTTTGATCTTCGACATCACTTCTGGTGCAAACCACCTCGACAACTGCTTCACAGGCTTCTTCCCAGGCTTAATTGGCAGCTTTAACTCCATCATATTTCGACTTAGGCTTGGCATCTCGTTGTAATCCCATGCGAAGCAATATTTGTACTCTTTCAACAACTTGAACAATTTCTGTTTCATCTTTGGGTCAATCTTTGCGCTGATGTATGTTGGTCGTTTTTCTGCTGCTTCGCCCATATCTATTTCTTTCAAAGGATCTTGGGCCTGCATTTTAACACTAGTTCCAAGTGGGTCTTTTTCAAACTGTCATACCCCAAATTTTGACCACTAAGATTTCCCATCATTGTGCAAATCATCAGTACAATATAGATGTACCTCCGTGCCTCATCAATCTCCTCAAGGGTTGTTGAGCACTCACTACGATCAGACTTAGAGTTTCAAGCTCTCTCAGAGCTCTTAGACAAAGGATCAATCAAGGAATGACATGATCTTCAACTTGTATAAACCTCTCAAACATCCACAAAGGATCAAGAGGACTCTCACTTCAAGAATCAGGCACAATGTTGCAACATTCCAAGGGGATCAAGCCTTAAGATCGCCAGTGTCACCAAATTAGGGTTTTGGTCGACCAGGGCCTCCAGATGGAAATTTTCCTCTGGGCATGAGCCAATGCTTCAAAGCACAACCCAAGATGCTCCAAGGGACATCATGAACCCAATCATCAAGTCAATTTGGCCTCAAGGGATGCATACAATAAAAATTAGGAATTAGGGTTTCTTGACCTAATTCACCCCTAACTTGACTTTTGGGACAAAACATGAGCCAAGACCTCAGGAGAAGATTTGAGGGTCTCTACTAAACTACATTGATCCATTTGCAACAATGGATTGATCCAAGAAGCTTGGTGTACAAGTTTCAAGTTCATCAGAACCACAGTTATGGTTTCGCGAGAAAAGTCAACTGTGCCTTTGACTTTTGACCAGGACATGCTCCCAATCCTTGGGACATGATTCAATACACCCTATAACACCTATGAAATCAATCCATCAAGTTTGATTTAGGTCATGGACTTGATTTCATAGAGGATCGCACAGTTTGGAATTCATCTAATAAAAAGTCAACTGTTCCCAAAAGTCAAAGTTTGACTTTTTGATTTTTTGATCAATTATGGTTCCCTAACCCTAAAATGATGTTAATGTGTGATTTGAATCATCATTCATCAAGTAAAATCAAGAAAAGTGGGATAACTTGTAAAAGGGGTAACCATAAAAACTTAGAATTTTTCTAAGTTATGGAACAAAGTGGCTAGGGTACCAACTTCCAAGGATCATAACTTGAGATCCAAGCAAACATTTGGGCTGATCCAAAGATGGATCTGTAGCTCTCATGGCATACTTTAAAAGTGTCAACTACACCTCATTCCAATTCCTCGTGGATTTTGAGTTATGGTTAGATCAAAATGGCTGAAAACATGAAATGTCACTTTTTCCAACACTTAGTGAAATTTTCACTAGGTCAGAATCTGTTTCACTTTTTCCAAAATGTAAGGGAATTTTTCACTTGGATCCAAAAAGTGTCAAGACAAACTATGATCATACATATGTTGTATCATATGAGAGCTTTCCAAAATGGCCAAGAACTCCATCAAACTCAATCTGAGCAAGAAGTTATGACAGTGGCAATATGCCTTGCTGCAACTGTCATAACAAGGCAGATTTGTGCATTTATCTCGATTTGAGCAATTTGTGCAAATGACAAACAAGTTTATCCATCTGAACACCTCAGGGAGAGACCAAGGAGGGACAAACACTGATCCATAAGCCTCCCAAGTCTTTGGAACTAAAAATAGCATGCCAAACCTAAAAAACCCTAAAGAGGGGACAAGACTCCAATTTTGTTTTGGAGCATTCAATGGATGCACCAAGGTGGCATGAACTGAGCCATTTCCAACTGAATGAGTCAAGGATGATCTCTAAACTAGGGAACCAAAGGCCTGTGCTCTAACCTCTAGTCAATGGCTAGAGGAGACTTGGATTCCTATTGATCAACATTTGCCAAACCTCTGCAGCAGTTGCCATTCACTATTACAGCCAAAACAAACTTGTTCTATTATAAATAGAGCTCATTTGTGCTCAGTTTGAGTACACCAAAGCACTACAACACTTGCTTTCCTCAAAATCTCTTTCTCTAGGCAAAAATGCCTTCTTTAGCAAGGTAACTCTGAGTTTTTGAGTTAGAGAGCATTTGCATCACAACTCATGATCCAAACACATCCAATATGTCATATCTAAGCTATCCAAACTCTCACAAGTGACCTGTAACACCAAAATCACAAAGTCCCCTCTCAAAACCTCAAAATAGGACTTTTTTACATTTTTTAAGCCATGTCTTGATTCAGTCACTTTCAAAACCAGATAAAACCTCAAACATACTCCAAATATCATCCTTGAACTGTCCCAAATGGTTCCCCACATCTGGAACACCATTTGAGAGAGTGGCTATTTTGGTCACTTTTGTCCTTTTTGCAAGAAAGGGCCAGTTTCCATTCCTGAGGTTTCCAGCTGTTTCCAATCATCCTAAAAGCTTCCAAGGGATCATTTGAGGAGGTTCAAAGCATCAAATTGTTTTTGGAACAAAGCACTCGACAGATTACCCAAAAAGCTCCTAAAGAGGTAAGCATCTCAACTTGAACTCTTTAAAATATGCATTGCTTTGAGGTCCACTGATCATGCACATCTCATACATGTTGTGTTTGGACCAATTCATCACGTGATTCATGCCTGTACCATGAGGTAGCACAGAAAATGCAAAGGGATGCCTATTTCAAAACCACTATCGGGTTTTTAAATGGGGACCTCATCTGAGAAAACCACCACCACCATTGGATTCCTTGTGAAATTCTAGGCAGGATAGACCTAAATTTTGTCTCAATCCATGGAGAAATGAGAAAGTTACAAGCTTCACGTTTTTGGCCAAAACCTTGCCTTGCCTTGCCTTGGCCAGGCCAAAAACAAGGCAAGCCTTGTATATTTGTGGGTGGCCTTTGATACATGGATGTATCACCACCCCAGTGGTAGAAGGCGCGCACTGCACACAAGAGGTCTGGGGTTCGAATCCCCCTCGCCCCAGGCCCCTTTTTAATGTTTTTTTTCCATTTTCTATTATTTTTCTTATTATTTTTAATGATTTGAAAAATTAATAACTCCCTCAATTTTAATTATTTTTGATTGGTTCTTTTTGCAAAAAATACAAAAATGTTGAAATATTTTATTCCACAAAAACTCAAATTTATATTATTTATTTAATATAGTTGGTATTTTTATGAATAAATTCATTTTTAATTGTATTTAAACATTTTAAAAGTGAATATTCATCTTGAAAATCAAAACCAAATGAGTTTTAATTCATCTTGTGATTAAAACCTCATTTTCAAACCTTAACCAAAAATTACAAGTTGTTTATTCAAGCTTATTTGGTGTTTTATCATTTTTTATTGATTTTCTTTAAGAATTTACTTTTTAAATGATGAAATTAGGGTTTTGATTGATTCCACCCTCATCAATAATTTTCAAACAATCTTTGGGCCTCTTGAGAGAGTGTAAGTCCCATCCTTTCATAAATGAAAACCATTTTGGGCCTTAGTGTATTGTATAAGTCCCGATACCGTCAAAAAGTTCGGCACGATCGTCGCCCTTTTTTAACAAAAACCCTGGGCCTCTCCTTGAGCTATAAGCCCCATCACTTGTACAAAAATAAATCTTTGGGCCTCTAATAGAGTGTAAGACCCAATCCCCTTTTAACCAAAACCATTTTGGGCCTCAGATATTGTATAAGTCCCTATGCGTTAAAAGAAAACCTCGGCACGATCGCCGTTTTCAAACAAACCTTTTTGGGCCTTTCCTTGAGCTGTAAGCCCCATCCCCCTGTACATAAAAACTTTGTGGGCGTCACATATTGTATAAGTCCCTCTGTACGATCTTCAAAACAACGGTACGATCACTGTTAAAACTTGGGCCTCTCCTTGAGTTGTAAGCCCCAACAATCTTTTCAAAGCACTTTCTCCTTTGATTTTGAATTAAAACATATGTTGTTATCAAAACTTTCTTTAATTTCTTTGTTGAACAACTAACCAAACAACATGGAAGCTCTACAACGGGTAAGTGTTTATCTGCTTTCATTTACCGCTTTCATATGTGTATAACTGTATTGTGGGGCTGCTTCACTGTAAGTTTTCTTTCACATCCTCTTTATATACCTGTCATATATCCCTTGTGTAATACTAGTATAGTTATTTAGAGTTTTCCCCGGCAACTACGACTAGCACTAGGTAAAGTCCTGTTGGTCACTCTTAAATACAAACAAAACTAGATCCCCCGTAGGATTCCAAATAGAGTCTTCCCTCCTCTTGGGGTTAAACAATATGGAACAAAGAGAAAGGCAGTATTCTCAGTGAACCTTTTCTCAGACTGGCACCCTTAAAAATTGTCAAAGAAACTCTAACTCCCAAGAGATGATCTTTTCTCCGTGAATGGCATCTCTTGAGTTTCTTCCAAATTCTGTAACTTTCCTGGAATGATCTCTTCTCTGTGAATTGCATTTCTTGAACTTCTCTTGGTTTGGGGACCCACATGCTTCCTAAAAGCATCACCGCCTCCTCTTGAGTGTTGTACAAGGACCCTTCGGCTTCTTAGAAGTTCTCATGCCTTCTCTTGGGCTTAATACAAGGACCCTGACAACCTCTTAAAGGTATAAGGCAGAACTTAGTCATCCTTTGCTAGAGCAGTCTTTCCAGTGTCGAAACTCTGGCCATTTTAGGGTTGATACTCATCCTTTAATGCCCGTGCCTCTTCTTGGGCATTATACAATAGATAAAACTCTAGACTTGGATAGTCTGAACCTCCTTGAGTCTCAAAGACATTCTCAAGTTCCTTACAAACATAGGAAGAAACCCCGGTCTCTCTCATGAGAGTTCCCCACACTTGGACCTGCCTATGGATCTAATCCGCCGCAGTAAGACAACCTCCATCTTAGGCTTCATACAAGACACATATAAAAATACTCTCTTGTTGAGTATAAATGATTCTCTTGTTGAGTCAACTTTTAGCCTCCGTATTGGGCTTCATACAAGACACATATAAAAAATACTCTCTTGTTGAGTATAAAAGATTTTCTTGTTGAGTCAACTTTTAGCCTCCGTCTTGGGCTTCATACAAGACACATATAAAAATACTCTTTTGTTGAGTATAAAAGATTCTCTTGTTGAGTCAACTTTTAGCCTCCGTCTTGGGCTTCATACAAGACACATATAAGAAATACTCTCTTGTTGAGTATAAAAGATTCTCTTGTTGAGTCAACTTTTAGCCTCCGTCTCGGGCTTCATACAAGACACATATACAAAATACTCTCTTGTTGAGTATAAAAGATTCTCTTGTTGAGTCAACTTTTAGCCTCCGTCTTGGGCTTCATACAAGACACATATAAAACACTCTCTTGTTGAGTATAAAAGACTCTCTTGTTGAGTCAATCTCCTTTTAGTCTCAATCTCGGGCTTCGTACGAGACAGCAAATCACTCTCTTGTTGAGTATAAAAGACTCTCTTGTTGAGTCAATCAACCTTTAGACGCTCTTGTTGAGTCAATCACCTGTTCGAGACTCTCTTGTTAAGTCAACTCTTTTAGCCTCCATCTTGGGCCTTGTAAAAGACACACAAAATCACTCTCTTGTTGAGTCAAACTCATGTCAGCCTCCATCTTGGGCTTTATACAAGATACATTCTCCCCAATGGAGTCAAAAATCCCTTTTAGCCTCAAATCTTGGGTTTTGTACAAGACAGAAAGAACATTTTCCCTGGAAAAGTCAAACTTCCAGCCTCCTCTTGGGCTTTGTACAAAGAAATCCCCAGTTTAGTCAATCAACCTTTTAGCATCAAATTTGTGCTTTGCTCACAGCATATAAACATCAACAATCCATCTTTAGAGATGACAAATTCTCTCTCAGTCAAAACCCTTTAGCTTCATATCTTGGGCTTTGAACAACGTACAAATAACCCTTTAGCTTCACATCTTGGGCTTTGAACAAGATACAAATCACCTTTAGCTTCAATCTTGAGCTTTGAACAAGACACCAAAACACCTTTTTCCTCCCATAGAATAGGAGGAACTACGATCTCTCTGATTTCCCTGTTTCGTTAAACGGGAATACATCGGCATAAGATTGCGAAATCTTAGCGAGCATACTAATAAAAAAAAAACCCAAAGTCCACTACCTCCATACATCAACCAAAGAAAATCAGGTCTAGCATCCTAACCAAAAGCCTCCTGTACAATCAATACACTTGCGTCCTTAAGCAAATAACCCTAAGAAGGACCCCCTATTTTGATAGCATCTGTAAACCAACAATTTTGATTGTTTAACCTCAGTTTGCAACCAGGGTTAATTGGAAACATCTATTTCCATTCCTTAATCAGCGTAACAGGATAAAAAATGAATCGAACTATAGTACCAAGGCGATAGTGATTCGAAACCACAAAAACCGCGCTACAGAAAAATGGCGACCACAGTGGGAGGCATTCTTTCTTCCATCTCTTAGGGCGAAACCTTAAGTTCACAGAAATGGTAACTCTGCTGGGAAGTCATTGTCTGTTAGGATCATAGGATTCTAGAAATCTAGGATATTAGGACAAATATATATACTGCTTCAAGAGGATTGGCAAGGATGATAACCAACCCTGAGGCTTTCAGAGCTAAGTACGGAGGTCTGCTATCTCTGTTAAGGGTCCATGTAATCGAAGGAATCCTGTCTACACTAATTCAGTTTTACGATCTGGTCTATCACTGTTTCACATTCCCGGATTATCAACTAGCACCAACACTGGAGGAGTACTCTCACCTGACTGATTTGCACATTACTGATCAGGCTCCCTTTTCTGGACTGGAAGAAATTCCAAAAGATCAAACCATCGCAAGAGAAATATATTTGGACGAGTCAGAAGTCAGGACTCACATGACCACTAAGGGTGGAATCCAGGGTTTGCCAGCCTAGTTTTTGACAAAGAAAGCTCTGTACTTTGCTAGTATAGGGAACGTGGCCGCTTTCAAAAGCATCTTTGTTTTACTTACCTACGGGTTATTCCTATTTCCCAACATTGATAACTTCGTCGATATCAATGCCATTAAGGTTTTTCTGATTGGAAACCCTGTGCCGAACTTGCTTGCAGATGCTTATCATTCTGTACACTTAAGGAATTTGTATAGTGGAGGAATGATCACATGCTGTGTACCCCTATTATACAAATGGTTCACTTCCCATTTACCTAAGTCTGCTGCATTTTAGGATCAAAAGAATACTTTATGGGTCGCAGAGAATCATGTCTCTTACCAACTCTGACATCGATTGGTATAATCGAATCTATGACGGGATCATAATCATTGACCGTTGTGGAAACTTCCCTAATGTACCCCTTATAAGAACTAAAGGAGGAATTAACTATCATCCAGTTTTAGTTCGTCGTCAACTCAGATACTCGATGAGGCATGTCCCGCATAATGCTCATCTGGAAGGTCTTTTCTTCAAGGAAGGAGAAAATGACAGGGCACTAAAGACAGAGATAGTGCATGCCTGGAAACATGTTCACAGGAAAGGATGAGAGTCTCTAGGAAAACCAGACTGTGTCTCGGTGGAGCCTTATCTCTACTGGGTACAAACTAGAGCTCTCAAGCTGAGGATGCCTTACCCTCGTCAGGAAGTTCTTCCATTAAGGGACCCTGTCCTTTACTTTATGTCTGATACATAAAAACTTCAGGTTACTCTCAACAAAGTTCAACAGGAGAGAAGGTCTTGGAGGAACAAGTACCGTATTCTCAATGTGGAATGTAAGAAAATATAGCAACTGTTAAAAGAAAAAGATGCTCTGATTGAGATTTTGGAGCAACATGCTGTAGAAAATCAGGATGACCAAAGGAATTTGCTCGCTCCTTTCACTTATTAGAGGAATGACAACCCGGCAACGGCTCGAGAGCCCCGGTCAAAGAAGAGGAAAGTACCAGAACCAGCACCTGAGCTCCCCTTAGAGAGTACTCGAGACCTATAAGTTTAGATTTCCTTTTACAGCACTATGTAGATTACTGTATTTCTATTCCGCAATCTTTGAATTCAATAAAACGGGGTTCTCCCCACTGTTTGATATTTGCAATCCAATTGTCGAAGTTTATTTTAATTAAACAAAAAAATATACAATTAATATAATCATTGCATATCATTCATCATTCTCACGTAACGCATTCTTCTTTCCTTATGAATCTCACGTTTATGTCTCGATTCTAGAGTCAAACTGTCTCATTCGTACAATACTCGGGCCAATCGACAGAAAAAGATGGATGATCTCGAGGAAGATAACAGAGAGTTGAGGGAAGAGATCGAAACTCTGAAGGAGGATCTGAGAAAGCTTCATAACGACATGCAAGCTCTAGTAGAAGCTCAGATGCAACAATAAAGGACTGTGATTTCAGAGATCACATCAACGCCCATAGTGGAGAAGTATGATCCTAGGTATAAAATGCCGAAAGATCGTCCCTGGGGCATGCCACTCAACTATATCCCGGAAGGATATATTCCGCCGATCACTGAAGATCCGGAAACTGCAGCAGGAGCCGCTGGGCCTGAAGGTTACAAACTTTGGGAAAGCGAAAATGCCAGGGGCATGACGGCAACTCCTGAAGGTTACAAACTTCGGGAGAGGGAAGGACCTAGAGTCACTGCCATGATGACTATACCACCACCCGTGGTAAACACTGTCCCAGAAGGACAGATTCCACAGCTACCTTCTGGTGGAAACAAAAGTATGTTCAACAGAATGAATGAGTTCCAGGAACAGTTCCTGGAGATGCAAAAAGAACTGTAAGCCCTTCGCAGTCAGGATCTATTTGGAAAGGACACCGCAAACCTCTATTTGGTCCCCAATGTGAAAGTTCCGCACAAATTCAAGGTGCCCGAATTTGAAAAATACAAGGGTATCTCTTGCCCTCAAAGCCATTTGGTGATGTACGCTCGGAGGATGTCAACTGAGACAGAGAACAACCAGCTACTGATCCATTACTTCCAAGATAGTTTAACCGGTGCCGCACTCAAACGGTACATGGGTTTAAACCGCACTAAGATCGGCACTTTCAGATATCTTGGCACTGCTTTCGTTCAACAATATAAGTATAACCTGGACATGGCACCAAACAGAGATCAACTCAGAGCCATGTCATAGAAGGACAAGGAGACCTTTAAGGAGTACATTTAGAGATGGCGTGAAATTGCTGCCCAGATTAGTCCACCTCTTAAGGAAAAAGAGATGACAAAGATCTTCTTAAAAACCTTGAGCTCATTCTACTACGACTGAATGGTTGCCAGTGCGCCCAGTGACTTCACCGAGATGGTGGGCATGGGAGTTCGTCTTGAGGAAGCAGTCCGAGAAGGACGTTTAGTAAAAGATGTTGGATCATCCAGTAGTACCAAAAGATACGGTAGTGCTCTCCCTAAGAAAAAAGAGCAGGATATTGGTAATATCTCTCTCTAGAAACCAAAGACGAAGATATCAACCAGTAGCAGCTGTAACTCCTGCTATCAACCCTGCGTCTGTTCCTATGTATCAACCTCAGGTTGCTCAGAGCCAACCGAATCAACAACAATTTCAGCAAAGGATACAACAACCTCTTCAGCAGGCTCGTCCTCCATATACCAACAACCGTACAACGCGACCTCCAGGGTTTGACCCTATACCGATGTTGTACGCAGAAGTGTTTCCATTACTACTGGTCAAGGGGCATGTCCAAACCAGTGCTCCTCTTACAGTACCAGAAAATCTGCCTTTTTGGTTCAAAGCGGATCAGACTTGCCCTTACCATCAAGGAGGACCAGGGCATAACATAGAAAACTGTCTCAGTTTCAAATCCGATGTGCAAAAGCTTGTTAGGAGCGGGGTTTTATCCTTCAAGGATACGAATCCTAATGTTATCACGAACCTGCTGCCTCAAAACGAGAAGGCTGCGGTAAATTTGATAGAAGGAGAGTCTAACAACAGCTATCAAATTCACGATGTACTCGTATTGAGGGCCAACCTGGTCAAGATGCATCGCAGACAGAGCGAGTATGGCCATGTGCCACCTCATAATTATCACCAGTGTGATATCTGCTCTAAAAACAATTAAGGATGTTCTGTGGTACAATCAGCTCTACAGGAACAATTGGATCTTGGATGGATCCAAGAACACTGAATTCATGGGGTCAACATGATTTATACGGATTCCCACATCATTCAGAACCACGACATCCGTGCAATGAATGTCAACTTAGTGGCAATGCACTCAAGGCAAAGCCAGTATCATAATCTGCCGCGGTACTATTATAATTCCTGTCTGACTTGCTCGGTAAACAAACAGGGATGCTCTTTTATACAAGAGGCCCTCCAGCGTCAGATGGATCTTGGGTGGATCCAGGACTACCGTGATAGAAATCAGTACCAAGTGAATATGATTCAAATCTTTGATATTCGCTTGATGAATACCAGCTTGGTGGAGTTACATGCTACACAAGTCCAGCTCGGTTTCCTGACTTCGCATAATTATCAGAGCTGTAAAGTGTGTCGTGAAAGTGACCAAGGATGTGCTCTCGTGCAAAGAACTTTGCAACACTTGTTGAACCACTGGTGGCTTCCAATCTATATGGATGAAGACACGCAACAAATTAGTGTAGTTAACGGGAACCCTACTCGGCATCAAAGTCAGGATGTCCAATCAATGGAAACATATCTAGTGAGGTTACACTACATTCAAAGAGGGCGTGGCCAGGTGCCACCACATAACTATGAATGATGTGGAGTCTGCTCGGAAGATAACCTAGGATGTTACCTCTTGCGAGCAGCCCTTCAGAGTCAGTTGGACCATAAAGAGATTTGGCCGTGTCCAAGTTTTGGGTCAATCAACTGAACGCCAGACTATTTCCCTGATCAGATTAAGGATGTTGTTGTGATCTCTGATCGCGAAAGGACCAAATATGTTTGTACCATCATCTCTCTACTTGATGAATCGAAGGTTCTTAACCAAGAACTGATTGAAGTTACTTATGACAGTCAGAGAAATCATAAGGCTCATGTAATTATCTATCTGCTGGGACCACTACAATATGAATTAACTAAGGTTATCCCTTATAAATATGGTGCAACAACAATTGAAAATGGAAAGGAAATTCCATTACCCTCCGTCGTGAATATTGCAGACATCAGTCGAGTAACACGGAGCGGTCGGATCTTCAACCGAGGAGTTGGAGAACCTACCAAAGAAAAGGAACCTCAAACCGAAGTTCCCGATCCATAAGTCGGTCAATCCAGTGATCCCGACCTTTCAAAGAATGATGATGAGATGCTGAAGCTCATCCATAGGAGTGAATACAACATTGTTGATCAGTTGTTACAAACTCCTTCAAAAATCTCAGTGTAATCGCTTTTGCTCAGTTCCGAAGCCCACAGAGAGGCTCTACAGAAAGTCTTAGAATAGGCCTTTGTGGAATAGGATGTGTCAATACGATAGTTTGATAGCATCGTCTCTAACATCACTTCCTACAACAACTTGGGGTTTAGTGATGAGGGATTGCCAGAAGAAGGCAAAAGTCACAACATGGCGCTCAATATCACAGTTAACTGCCAGGATGATGCCTTAGCCAACATACTGATAGATACCGGATCGACTCTCAATGTTATGCAGAAGTCCACTCTAATCCAACTATCATTCAAAGGATCTCCGATGAGAGGCAATGAGGTCGTCGTCAAAGCATTTGACGGATCCCGAAAAACGGTTATCGACGAAGTCGATCTTCCAATAACTATCGGTCCTCACACTTTCCAAGTCACTTTCCAGGTCATGGACATCCAGCAATATACAGCTATTTATTGGGAAGACCTTGGATACACCAGGCTGAGGCAATCACTTCGACCCTTCATCAGAAGCTGAAGTTCGTCAAGAATGACCAACTCGTCACGGTTTGTGGAGAACAAGCCTTGATCGTGGGTAACCTTTCATTGTCCACTTGTGTAGAACCCGAGGAGGTTGTTGGAACTTAGTTCCAGGTGCTTTCGGTGAGCAATGACAATCAATAAAAAAGAGGAACATCGATTTCCTCGTACAGAGATGCTCTTGAGGTGATCAAAAGTAACAATGCAAAAGGATAAGGACAACTTGTCATTCCTAATGACAATAAAACAAAGAAGGGTCTTGGTTTTTCCTCGACCTGTACTAAGACTGCTGCTAGCAATGAAAGTCTTCATCCCATTCAAAATTTCTTCCACAGTGGAGGTTTCCTTCACCCAGTGTCCCAAGAAGTACATACCATCAACGAAGGAGATCCCTCCGATACAGATGAAGAGTGGAAGTCCTATCTCAATGAGGACGGTTATATGTCTCAGGAAGAGGTGCCTACGCCATTTTTCTATCCCGCACAGAGTCTGAGATTTATACCAAGGTCAGATGTCAAAATGATATACGGAGATTGTGATCCAGAAGGATACCGTGCTCCACCAAATTCATTGAAGGAAGACACTCCGATGAAATACAACTTTGACCACGACTATTATGGCCCGATGGATGGCATGCCTATTTGGCAGCCGGACCCAGGAGACTTGGGGCAAGAGAATCAGCCCAACGATTCTTGTCAGCTGGGCATCATTGAAAAGAATACCTATGTCCCCACCGAATCATGGGATCAACACTCAAGGCATTTAGAAAATGTCCAGCACAACGATGAATTTGCAAAGTTTGCAGGACTGGAGTTCATCAACTATGCTTTTCCCGAGGTCAACGTCATCGAAAGGGATGACTCCTCTAGTTCCAAAGAAGTGTGGGACACCTTGGGACAACCGAGTGGAAAATACGACTTCTTGGTCAAATACACCGCTCCCGAAAGCTCTCGCATCAGGCTCAAAGACATCCAGCCAACTGGATGGGGAGATTTACCTGAGAGCAAATACTATGCAAAATACAACTGAGAAATCCTCCTACGACAACTCTGCCTGGGAGACAGATTCCCATGATCCTGCTCCACCAGAAATCAGTGTTATTTCTGGAGACAAATCAAGATAGAAGGTACCAGACTTTGTGATTCACCGAGGAGTTCGCCGCCAATGGGTTGCTGTCGATGTTCCGAAGATCGTTCATAAGGCTAAGTAATTGCTGTCTTTATCTTAACCTTTCACCCTGCCCAGGTGAAACAGATGTTTTGATAGGGCTCACTTTCTGTAAATGTCTCTCTTCGCTTCGCCTAAAGCGACAGAGTTTTGTTTTATAGGGCTGTAGTTTAAAGAATCAACAAGATCATAAATAAATAAACGTCATTCTGTAATTTTCGCGTTTATTGTTGTTTTCTCTTTTCTTTCTTCAGAAAATGGTAATCCTAAAAAACAACACAAATAATAAAAACAAGCAGTAAAAAAAATTTTTTTTTTGCACACACTTTTGCATTCTCTCTATCCCTTCTAAAAACAAATCATCGCGTCTTGCAGACTGCTTGTTTTAAACCCCGTTGAAACACGCGATCCAATGCCTTCTCCCAACTTTGAATTCCCGGTATTTGAGGCTGAAGAAGAAGACGACGAAGAAATTCCAGAGGAGATCTCCTGATTACTCAGACAAGAGGAAAGGTCCATTAAACCTCACAAGGAGCCGTTGGAAACAGTCAACTTGGGTTCAGAAGAAGAGAGAAAAGAAATCAGGATTGGGGCGCTACTCAGTCCAACTGTCAAAGAAAGTTTGATAAAGCTTCTCAAAGAATTTCCCGATGTATTCGCTTGGTCTTATCCGGACATGCCAGGGTTGGATACCAGCATCGTGGAACATCATCTACAGTTGAGGTCAGATTGTCCGCCAGTAAAACAGAGGTTGAGACGGACTCATCCATACATGGCCATCAAAATAAAAGAGGAAATACAGAAACAAATTGACGCGGGTTTTCTCGCCACATCAGAATATCCTCAATGGCTAGCCAACATAGTACCAGTTCCGAAAAAGGATGGAAAGGTTAGAATATGTGTAGATTACAGAGATCTAAACAAGGCTAGTCCAAAGGACGACTTTCCTTTACCACACATTGACATGCTGGTCGACAGTACAACAAAGTTCAAAGTTTTCTCCTTCATGGATGGATTCTCGGGCTATGATCAAATCAAAATGGCGCCGAAAGACATGGAGAAAACTTCGTTCATCACCCTACGGGGCACCTTTTTTTACAAGGTAATGCCGTTCAGTTTGAAGAACGTCGGGACAACCTATCAAAGAGCCATGACTACTCTGTTTCATGACATGACACACAAAGAAATCGAAGTGTATGTCGATGATATGATTGCCAAATCTAAAACAGAAGAGGAGCATGTGACCCACATGTCAAAACTATTCGAGCGTCTGAGAAAGTACAAGCTCCGCTTGAATCCCAACAAATGCATGTTCGGTGTTCGCTCAGGGAAACTTTTAGGGTTCATCATCAGCCAAAAAGGAATTGAGGTTGATCCTGACAAGGTCAAGGCCATTCAAGAAATGCCTTCTCCAAAGTCTGAAAAACAAGTCAGGGGATTCCTGGGACGTTTGAATTACATTTCTAGATTTATATTCCTCATGACCGCGACATGCGCGCCAATCTTCAAATTACTCAAAAAGAATCAGGACTGCATATGGACAGAAGACTGACAAACCGCCTTCAACAGTATCAAAGAATACCTGTTGAACCCACCGATTCTATCACCTCCAGTGGAAGGAAGACCACTAATCATTTACTTAACAGTCTTGGGAGACTCCATGGGTTGTGTACTTGGCCAACAAGACGAAACCAAAAGGAAAGAGTCTGCCATTTACTATTTGAGCAAGAAATTCACAGACTGCGAGACTCGGTACACTATGCTTGAGAAAACTTGCTGTGCTCTGGCTTGGGTAGCCAAACGTCTTCTCCAGTACATGATTTGCCACACTACTTGGTTAATCTCCGAAATGGATCCAATCAAGTACGTCTTTGAAAAACCTGCTCTCACAGGAAGGATTGCCCGTTGGCAGATGTTGTTATCAGCATACGACATCGAGTACCATGCTCAGAAAGCTGTTAAGGGAAGTATATTAGCCGATCATTTGGTTCATCAACCGATTGACGATCAGGAATCAGTCGGATTTGACTTCCCGGACGAAGATGTCATGTAGTTGAAAATGAAAGATTGCGATAAACCGCTACCCAGTGAAGGGCCAGAACCAGGTTCCCAATGGGGACTAATCTTTGACGGAGCTATCAATCATTACGGAAACGGAATTGGGGCAATCATCATAACACCTCAGGGTACCCATATTCCTTTCACCGCCCGACTGACATTCAAGTGCACAAACAATGAGGCCGAATACGAAGCTTGCATCATGGGTCTCGAAGAAGCGATCTACTTAAGGATTAAGAACTTGGATGTATATAACAACTCAGCCCTGGTTATCAATCAGATTAAAGGAGATTGGAACACATACCAATCAGGATTGATTCCTTACAAAGACTACGCAAGAAGGCTGTTACCCTTCTTCAACAGAATCGAGTTTGATCATATCCCTCGTGAGGAGAATCACATGGATGATGCATTAGCCACTCTCTCTCCCATGATTAGTGTAGGTCAGTGGAATGACATACCTAAGATTAACATAATGCGCCTTGAACGACCCGTTTACAAATTCACAATTGAAGTTGTCATAGACAACAAGCCTTGGTACCACGATATCAAGTGCTTCCTTCAGAAACTGGAGTACCCACCTGGGGCATCCAGAAAGGACAGAAAGCCCTCAGAAGACTGGCTGGAAACTTCTTTCTGAGCGGTGATACACTCTATAAGAGGAACTTTGACATGGTCTTGCTCCGATGAATAGACGGACCAGAAGCAAACATGCTGATAAAGGAAATTCATGAAGGATCCTTTGGCACTCATGCCAATGGACACACAATGGCGAGAAAAATTCTAAGATCAGGGTACTATTGGTTGACAATGGAATCTGATTGCTACAAGTACATGAGCAGGTGTCACAAGTGTCAGATATACTCAGACAAAATCCATGTACCGCCAATGCATCTCAAAGTTCTTTCTTCCCCGTGGCCTTTTTCCATATGGGGAATCGACATGATTGAACCCAAGGCTTCAAACGGACATCGGTTCATCCTAGTAGCCATTGATTACTTCACCAAGTGGGTCGAAGCAGCGTCATACGCCAATGTAACCCGACAAGTGGTGGTCCGATTTATCAAAAACAATATCATTTGTCGTTATGGTGTTCCAAGCCTGATCATTACGGATAACAGATCTAACTTGAATAATAAGATGATGAAAAAGTGGTACGCTGAGTTCAAGATCGAACACCATAACTCATCTCCCTACCGACCCAAGATGAACGGAGCGGTAGAAGCGGCTAACAAGAACATCAAGAAGATCGTTCAAAAGATGGTTGTAACCTACAAAGACTGGCACGAGATGCTACCCTTTGCCCTTCACGGTTATCGTACATCTGTCCGCACTTCAACAGGGGCAACCCCTTTCTCTCTAGTATATGGCATGGAGGCAGTGCTTCCCATAGAGGTAGAGATCCCATCAATCTGGGTATTGATGGAAGCTAAGTTAACAGAGGCTGAATGGTGTCAAAGTCGACACGACGAACTGAATCTGATCGAAGAAAAGTGAATAACGACTCTGTGCCACGATCAGTTGTATCAGCAAAGAATGAAGAAGACGTTCGACAAAAAGGTTCGAACTCGCGTCTTCAGGAAAGGAGTGCTCAAGAAGATACAATCTTTTCTCACTGATTCCCGAGGCAAGTGGACACCAAATTATGACGGCCCCTATGTGGTCAAGAAAGCTTTCTCAGGCGGTGCCTTGAGACTCGCAACCATGGACGGAGAGGAATTTGCCTACCCCACAAATGTTGACGTATTAAAAAAAAACGTCTCGGTGGATTGAAAATCCGAAAGGGCGGTCCAGGCAAAAATTAGAGACATAATAAAAAAAATCATCCCGGTGGATTGGAAACCTCAAAGTACAATCCAGGCAAAAGTAAGGGATAATGGCAAGTAACTACGTCAAACAAAGGGGAAAGTCCCTCAGCTGCAGTTACACCATCCATCAGAAATCTCGATCAAGGTCATCTTCAACAGAAGCTCAGGATGCCCCGAATTCAAAGTTGGAAGAAGGATATCGGTTGTTATGTTTCAATGTGTAGCAAGCGATTTTGGACGTGGTTCTTAAGCACTGGCGCTCTGGGTTACTACAGGTCGATTCATTTTTTGTCCTATTGAAGCTGATGAAGGAAGGGAAATAGATGTCTCCAACTAACACTGCTTTACAAACTGAGGTCAAACAATCAAAACTGTTAGTTTACAGATGCGATCAATTTGTGTGTGTGTGGGGGGGGGGGGGCTCTCTTAGGTTATTTTGGTTGAATTTAGACTTTTGGTAGGGAATACGGACTCAAATATTTTGGGGGATATGTGAGGATTTGTGACCTGAGGTTTTTTGATGTGGTGTGCTCGCTAAGGTTTTTCTTTCAATCTTATGCCTACGTATTCCCGTTTACCGAAATAGGGAAATCAGAGCGATCGTAGAAATGGTGTTTTGGTGTCTTGTTTAAAGCCCAAGACGTGAAGCTAAAGGTGGTTTATATCTTGTTCAAATCCCAAGATGTGAAGCTGAAGGGTCTATTTGTATCTTGTTCGAAGCCCAAGATGTGAAGCTGAAAAGGTGTTGTCTTTAGAGAGAATTTGTCATCTCTAAAAAGGGTATGTGTGTCACAACTGTTGGGTGACTGACTATAAAGGAGGATTACTTTTACTGGGATATGCGAATCCTAGCAATGCCATAATTTCCTTTATAGGGGATTTTAACCTGAAGGAGAAGACTTTAACTCAGTGTAGAGCAATGCCATCTTTCCTTAGGAATTTCTCCTGCTAAAAGAGGGATAGTGGCGTGGATGTAAATAATCCAGAGGCTTGCCGCTTACAGCAATTAGATGAAAGGAGTTGTTGATGTTTGTATGCTGTGAACGAGGCACAGTGTTGATGCTAAAAGGTTGATTGACTCAACCGGGGTTCTTTTTATACAAAGCCTAAGAGGAGGCTATTGACCCAACAAGAGGATGCTTTTGTGTCTCGTACGAAGCCCGAGAGGGAGGCTAAAAGGGTTTGACTCAACTAGAGAGTGCCTTTAGATGTGTCTTGTACGAAGCCCAAGACGGAGGCTAAAGGTTGACTCAACAAGAGAGTGTTTTGTATCTCGTGTGAAGCCCGAGATAGAGGTTAAAAGTGATTGACTCAACAAGAGAGTCTTTTATACTCAACAAGAGAGTGATTTTGTATCTCGTACGAAGCCCGAGATGGAGGCTAAAAGTGATTGACTCAACAAGAGAGTCTTTTATACTCAACAAGAGAGTGATTTTGTATCCTGTACTATGCTTAAAGAAACAATAGTAGTACGTTCACGGTGTGAAAGTTCTAGACAGTTTGAAAGACTATTCTATTAAGATGACTAATTTCTTTTCCTATACCTCTAGGAGGTCGTCGGGACAATTTGTACGAAGCCCAAGAGGAGACTCTCTTCCCGAAGGAAGAATCCTTATGCGAAGCCTAAGAGGAGGTTGTGAATACTTATAAGAAGTCGTAGGGTCCTTGTACAATGCCCAAGAAGAGGCGGGGATGCTTTTAGGAAGCCTGTGGGTCCCTAAACCCTGAGAAATTCAAGACATGCTATTCACAGAGAATAGATCAAGCCAGGAAAGTCCGAGAATTTGGAAGAAACTCAAGAGATGCCATTCACGGAGAAAAGATCATCTCTGGGGAGTAGAGTTTCTTTGACAATGTCTAAGGGTGACAGTCTGTGAAAGGGTTCACCGAGAATGCTGCCTTTCACGTCTCCATATTGTTTAACCCCAAGAGGAAGGAAGACCGTGTCTGGTAATCCTATGGGGGATCTAGTTTTGTCTATTTAAGAGTGACCAACAGGGCTTAGTGCTAGACGTAGTTGTCGGGGAAACTCTAAATATCTGTACTAGTATTACACAGTTGATATGAGTTTATGAAAGAAGACTTATAGTGAAACAACCCCACAATACAGTTATATGTATATGAAAGTGGGTAAAGAAAGCATATAAACACTTACTTGGTAGAGAGCTTCCATGCTGTTTGGTTAGTTGTTCAACAAAGAAAGATTGAAAACAATAGTATATTTCAAAATCAAAGGAGAAAGTATTTTGAAAAGATGTTGGGGCTTACAACTCGAGGAGTGGCCCAAGGTTTATCAGTGATCGCACTGTCGTTTTGTACAGAGGGACTTATACAAGTGACTGAGGCCCAAGAAAGGTTTTCTGTACAAGGGGATGGGTCTTACACTCTCTCAAGAGGCCCAAAAGATTTATTTTTGTACAAGTGGTGGGGCTTACAGCACAAGGAGAGGCCCAGGGTCATTTGTTTGAAAATGGCGATCACGCCGAGATTTTTGAAAACGCAGTGGGTCTTATACAATGCATTGAGGCCCAAAATGGTTTGGTTTTCAAACGGGGTTGGGTCTTACACTCTAATATAGGCCCAAAAGATTTTGAATGGGTCTTATAGCTCGAGGAGAGGCCCAAGGTTTGTTTTTCAACGGACGATGATCGCGTCGAACTTTTTGAAATACAACGGGACTTATACAATAAGTGAGGCCCAAAATAGGTTTGTATTTACAAAGGATTGGGGCTTACACTCTATTAGAGGCCCAAAAGTGTTTGAAAAAGTTTGGTGAGGGTTGAATTAATCAAAAACCCTAATTTGTTTTCAAAATGTATTTTAATTGAATAATAAATTCAATTAAAATGACCAAAATTGTTTAACATGTGGAAAACAAATTGTGATCTTGGATTAATGTTTCAAAAATCATGTTTTGACCTACAAAATGATTAGAAGTCATTAAAATTTACAAAATCAAGAAGGAAAAAATATTTTAAATGTCAAAAACAATTAAAATATTAATTCTTTGCAAAAATATCAATTATATGAAATAAATAATATTTTTGGGATTTTTTTGGGAAAATAAAATATTTTAACATTTTTGTGAATTATTAAAAAAGGAATCAACTCAAAATCATTAAAACTCAGAGAGAAATTAATTTTTGAATCAATTAAATAAAATCACAAAATTCGAATATTCAAATTTTCAAAAAATGGCGCCAAGAACAAGGGCAAGAACACGCGCCACCCTCTGTTTCTGCAGATTTGCATTTTCTATCCAATCTCACTGAATACTTAATTATATCATGCAATCTACATATCAATCTACTCGTTTTAACCTCACGATCATGTCTATGGTCTTTAATTTCATTTATTTTTAACATGGAATAAGAAATCAAAGAGAAACCTCAAGAACCCTAATTTCTGCATGAAGGTTCAGAAATTCCACACACGATTCAAACAATGCAATTGATTGAGGGAAAACATTCCATGCATGATTATGAACATATGGCCAAATTATTGTGCAACAAAAATTGCATGGATCACAGAGTTAGAAGAGCTCATGCTTACCTCTTGCAGCTGGTGATCGTGTTTTGTGTTAGAGGTGTTACAGCTAGGTTCCAATGATTTGGATAGCTTCCCTAGGTGCCATGGAGTGTGTTTGGATGCTTGGAATGGATTGAAATTATCTGGAACTTGAGATGGTACCCCAACTGCAAATCTGTCAAGAACTTGAGTAACTGGCTGGTGATTTTGGTGTTCCAGATGTTATGTGAGTGTTTGTATCACTTCTATGTGATGTATGTGAGGTGTGTGAGTGATTGGTTTGATTGGAAAAGCTCTCAAACTCAAAACCCGATAGTGACTTGCCTTAGAAGGCAAAATTGGAGTGAAAGAAGAGATTTTGAGGAAAGCATCTGTTTGATGGCTTTGGTGTACTCAAACTTATCACAATTGAGCTCTATTTATAGTAGAGCAAGTTTGTTTTGCAAGCAATAGTGAATGGCAACTGCAGCAGAGGTTTGGCCAATGGTTGCACTTTGGAATCCAAGTCTCCTCTAGCCATTGACTAGAGGTTAGGGCACAGGGTTGTGGTTCCCTTGGTCTTGGATAAGTCTTGACTAAATTCAGTTGCAAATGGCTCAGTCCATGCCACCTTGGTGTATGTATTGAATGCTCTAATCCAAAATTGGAGTCTTGTCCCTCTTTTAGGCAATTCTAGGTTATGCATGCTACTTCTTGTTCCAAGGACTTTGGAGGCTTGGCTCATGGTTTGTCCCCTTTAGATTTGATCCTCAGATGTGTCCAAAGTGATGACAAGGCTTGGAATTATCTGATTTTGCCAAATCGAGCAAAAATGCAAAATTCTGCCTAGCCTAGGCAGTTTTCAGCAAGGCATATTGCCATTGTCATATCTCTTGGTCCAAGTGGAATTTGGTGATGTTCTTGGCCATTTTGGAAAGCCCTCATATGATTCAACAACTGTTTGATCATATTTGGTTTTGATACCTTTTGGATCCAAGTGAAAAATCCCCCTACATTTGGAAAAAAGTGAGGGCAGATTCTGACTTAGTGAAAATTTCACTAAGTGTTGGAAAAAAGTGACATTTTCACTTTTTGTGATTTTGATCATTCCATAACTCAAAATCCATGAGGAATTTGGAGGGAGGTCAGTTTTAAGCTTTTGTAGAGGGTAATGAGATCTACGAATCAAGCTTTGGATGGGGAAAAATGGCTTTGTGGTTTAGGAGTTATGATCCTCCAAAGTTGGTACCCTTACCACTTTGTTCATAACTTAGAAAATTTTCTAAGTTTTTATGGTTACCCCTTTTACAAGTTATCCCACTTTTCTTGATTTTTCTTGATGAATGATGATTCAAATCATACATTAACATCATTTTAGGGTTAAAAAAATATTTTTGTGAAAAATCTCAAAAAGTTAAAGTTGACTTTTGTGCATAGTTGACTTTTTATTAGATGAATTCCAAACTGTGCGATCCTTTAGGAAATCATGTCCTTGACCTAAATCAAACTTGATGGACATGTTCCATGGGTGTTATAGGGTATATTGAATCACGTCCTAGGGTTTGGGAGCATGTCCTGGTCAAAAGTCAAAGATACAGTTGACTTTTCTCGCGAAACCCCAACTGTGGTACTGATGAAATTGAGACTTGCTGCTCAAGCTTCCTGGATTAATCCATTGTTACAAATGGATCAATGTGGTATGTTGGAGACCCTCAAATCATGTCTTGAGGTCTTGGCTCATGATTTGTCCCAAAAGTCAACTTAGGGGTGAATTAGGTCAAGAAACCCTAATTCCTGATTTTTGATGTATGCATCCCCTGAGGCTAAATTGACTTGGTGATTGGGTTTATGACGTCCCTTGGAGCATCATAGGTTATGCTTTGAAGCATTGGCTCATGCCCAGAGGAAAATTTCCATCTGGAGGCCCTGGTCGGCCAAACCCTAATTTGGTGACATTGGCGATCTTGAGGCTTGATCCACTTGGAAGGGAGCAACCTTGTGCTTAATCCTTGAAGTGGGAGTCCTCTTGATCCACTGTGGATATTTAAGAGGCTAGACAAGTTGAAGATCATGTCATTTCTTGCTGGATCCTTTGTCTAAGAACTCTGAGAGGGCTTGAAACCCTAATTTTGACTGTAGTGGATGCTCACCCATCCTTGGGGAGACTAATGAGGCATGATGGTTCATCCCTATTGTGATGATGATTTTCACAATGATGGGAAATCTTAGTGGTCAAAATTTGGGGTATGACAGATGCCCCTATTTAATCTTCTTGGATCCGAAGGTGTGAATGGCGAAGGTATTCGGGCATTCGGGGTGCAAGAGGATTAAATATCGGAATACCCGAAATTTTGATGGTGGTTAAGAATGGCAGCTTATGCATCCTTCTTCTTTTGCTAAGGAATGATGCTTAGAAAAGGCAAAAACTTCCCCTCGATCCTGGTTTCTTACCAAGGAATTGGTCTTAGTTTCTGAAGTAAACTTCCCCTCGATCCTGGTTTCCTACCAAGGAACTGGTCTTAGTTTCTGAAATAAACTTCCCCTCGATCCTGGTTTCCTACCAAGGAAATGGTCTCAGTTTCTGGAATAAACTTCCCCTCGATCCTGGTTTCTAACCAAGGAACTGGTCTTAGTTTCTTTTGTCAATAAACTTTCTTGACAAGGGACGCTATTCGTAGCGATTTTCCTCAAACTTCTCGCCGAATTTTCCTGGAGAGATGCCATTTGATAGAAAAAGTTTTGATGTCAGTGTTGCTGGGGAACCCAGTCATCTGAGTTGTAGAGGTGTACAAACTTCTTTGTTGGAGACGCCATTTGTCGATTCTACCGGGAAAAATGGTCTCTCGAGAGACTGCTTTTGTTTTGGGGATATTACATAATACTTTTCTCGGGATCCTCCCGAAGAAACGCCATATGATGTGATCCAATTTTGAGGTGCTGATGACCTTTTCATCAGCGGTTTTTTTTTGGAGAAAAACTGTTGTATTGCCGAATCTCTGCTTAAGAGGCTTCCTCTAGGGATTTTCATTAATCCGGGAAAGCGAGAATATCATCTTCAATGGCGAAGAGTGACATCGGTTGAAGGTTCTCTGGTCTTTCAGAGGTTCAAGTTATCAAAGTGGTCAAGGGCCAATTCTGATCCAGAAATAAACTGGAGGAGAGAGATTGTTCTGACGCAACCTTTCCTGACGAGGAAAGAACTGACAACTCGATTGAGAGGACTGTTATCACTAGGGGACAAGACCGACTAGAGTGATACTGATGCAATATGAATATGAATGTAAATCAATAATGCATGATGTATGTATGTATATGCTGACAAAACTGATGCGACATACAGACTAATAGATGAACATGACTGGATACTCGACCATCACGGGGCGAAGAAGTACCGCTGGTTCAAGATAGAAATTTTGCCTTGCTTAGGAGAAACGGTCCCTGTTGGGAGCGACGCTGGTCGGGATTAGGAGATGGGAACTCGGCCGAAGATGTCAGATGGAGCATTCGCATTTGACATAGCTGATCCTTCATTCAGGCCTACTGGTTTAGAAGGAGTACTTTGATTCTGCACTTTGAGGCTCGAACACCTTTGGAGAAGCGATCGATGTTCTTTCGATGTTCAACCGTCAAAAGAAATTGCCGTCTTTATTTTTTTTAAAAGAAGAACAATTTTAACAAGTAAATTCATTTTTGTTTCGTTTCAAGAATCGTTGATCATGTTAAAAACATCATTCTGTAAAGCTAAAACAAACATGAATTGCAAATAAAAGCACAAGGGCTCAAATTTTATTGATAGGATGGAAATCAGCCAAACGCATGATTCCATAGAGTATATACAAAGTTTAGCAAATGGTAATTTACAGGGAAAAAGGCTACGTTGAAACATAACGACCACTATCCTTCTACCAACTTTGAATTCGGGGCATCCTGAGTTTCTGTCGAAGATGACCTTGACTGGAGCTTTCCTGACGGATGATGTAACTGTTGCCGAGGGACTTGCCCCTTTGTCGAAAGTAATTACTTGCCATTATCCCTAATTTTTGCCTGGATTGTACTTTGAGATTTCCAATCCACCGGGATGATTTTTGATTATGTCTCTAATTTTTGCCTGGACCGCCCTTTCGGGTTTTCAATCCACCGAGACGTTTTTTTTCTTTTTTTTTAGTTTAGGAGAAGTATATCTTGACTACATCAACATTTGTGGGGTAGGCAAATTCCTCTCCGTCCATGGTTGCAAGTCTCAAGGCACCGCCTGAGAAAGCTTTCTTGACCACATAGGGGCCATCATAATTCGGAGTCCATTTGCCCCGAGAATCAGTGAGAAAAGATTGTATCTTTTTAAGCACAAGGTCTTCTTTCCTGAAGATGCGAGGTCGAACCTTTTTGTCAAATGCCATCTTCATTCTTTGTTGATACAACTGACCGTGGCATAGTGCCGTGATTCGCTTCTCTTCGATCAGATTCAGTTCATCGTGTCGACTTTGATACCATTCAGCTTCTGTAAGCTTAGTTTCCATCAATACCCGGATTGATGGGATCTCTACTTCTATGGGAAGCACTGCTTCCATGCCATATACTAGAGAGAAAGGGGTTGCCCCTGTTGAAGTGCGGACAGATGTGCGATAACCGTGAAGAGCAAAGGGTAGCATCTCGTGCCAATCTTTGTAGGTTACGACCATCTTTTGAACGATCTTTTTGATGTTCTTGTTAGCCACTTCTACTGCTCTGTTCATCTTGGGTCGGTAGGGAGATGAGTTATAGTGTTCGATCTTGAACTCAGCACACAACTCCTTCATAATCTTATTGTTCAAGTTAGATCCATTATCTGTAATGATCTGGCTCAGAACACCATAACGTTAGATGATATTATTTTTGATAAATCGGACCACCACTTGTCGGGTTACATTAGTGTATGACGCTGCTTCGACCCACTTGGTGAAGTAATCAATGGCTACCAGGATGAACCAATGTCCGTTCGAAGCCTTGGGCTCAATCAAGCCAATCATGTCGATTCCCCATATGGAGAAAGGCCATGGGGAAGAAAGAACTTTGAGATGTGTTGGCGGTACATGAATTTTGTCGGAGTATATCTGACACTTGTGACACTTCCTCATGTACTTGTAGCAGTCAGATTCCATTGTCAACCAATAGTACCCTACTCTTAGAATTTTTCTCGCCATTGCATGTCCGTTGGCATGAGTTCCAAAGGACCCTTCGTGAATTTCTTTTATCAGCATGTCTGCTTCTGGTCTATCTACACATCGGAGCAAGACCATGTCAAAATTTCTCTTATAGAGTGTATCACCGCTCAGGAAGAAACTGCATGCCAGCTTTCTGAGGGTTTTCCTGTCCTTCTTTAGTGCCCCAGGTGGGTACTCTTGTTTCTGAAGGAAACATTTGATATCGTGATACCAAGGTTTGTCGTCTATGACTGCTTCAATTGTGAAGATGTAAGCGGGCCGTTCAAGGCGCATTATGTCGATCTTAGGTATCTCATTCCATCGACCTACACTGATCATGGAAGAGAGAGTGGCTAATGCATCAGCCAGGTGATTCTCCTCACGAGGGATGTGATGAAACTCAACTCCGTTGAAGAAGGGTAGCAACCTTCTCGCGTAGTCTTTGTAAGGAATCAATCTTGATTGGTATGTGTTCCAATCTCCTTTAATCTGATTGATAACCAGGGATGAATCGCCATATACATCCAAGTTTTTGATCCTCAAATCAATTGCTTCCTCGAGACCCATAATACAAGCTTCGTATTCGGCCTCATTGTTCGTACACTTGAACGTAAGTCGGGCAGTGAAAGGAATGTGGGTACCCTGAGGGGTGATAATGATTGCCCCAATTCCATTTCCGTAATGATTGACAGCTCCGTCAAAGATAAGCGGTTCAACGCAATCTTTCATTTTGAAATACATGACATCTTCGTCTGGGAAGTCAAACCCGATTGATTCTTGATCGTCAATCGGTTGATGAGCCAAATGATCGGCTAAAATACTCCCCTTAACGGCTTTTTGAGCATGGTACTCTATGTCATATTCTGATAGCAACATCTGCCAACGGGCAATCCTTCCCGTGAGAGCAGGCTTTTCGAAGACATACTTCATCGGATCCATCTCGGAGACCAACCAAGTATTGTGACGAATTATGTACTGGCTCAGACGTTTGGCTCCCCAAGCCAAAGTGCAACAAGTTTTCTCAAGCATAGTATATCGAGTCTCGCAGTCGGTGAATTTCTTGCTCAAATAGTAGATGGCAGACTCTTTTCTTTTCATTTCGTCTTGTTGACCAAGCACACAGCCTATGGAGTCTTCCAAGACTGTTAAGTAGATGATCAATGGTCTTCCTTCCACTGGAGGTGATAGAATCAGCGGGTTCGACAGGTATTCCTTGATACTATCGAAGGCGGTTTGGCAGTCTTCTGTCCAAACGCAGTCCTGATTCTTTTTAAGTAATTTGAAAATCGGCGCACATGTCGCGGTCATGAGGAATATGAATCTAGAGATGTAGTTCAAACGTCCCAGGAATCCTCTGACTTGTTTTTCAGTTTTCAGAGAAGGCATCTATTGAATGGCCTTGACCTTGTCAGGATCAACCTCAATTCCTTTCTGGCTGACGATGAACCCCAAAAGTTTTCCCGAACGGACACCGAAGGTGCACTTGTTGGGATTCAAGCAGAGTTTATACTTTCTCAACCGCTCGAATAGTTTTGACAGATGGGTCACATGCTCCTCTTCTGTCTTAGATTTTGCAATCATATCATCGACATATACCTCGATTTCTTTGTGTATCATGTCATGAAAAAGAGTAGTCATGGCCCTTTGATAGGTTGCCCCGGCATTCTTCAAACCGAACGGAATCACCTTGTAACAAAAGGTACCCCATGGGGTAATGAACGAAGTTTTCTCCATGTCTTTCGGCACCATTTTGATTTGATTATAGCCCGAGAATCCATCCATGAAGGAGAACACTTTGAACTTTGCTGTACTGTCAACCAGCATGTCAATGTGTGGTAAAGGAAAGTCGTCCTTTGGACTTGCCTTGTTCAGATCTCTGTAATCCACACACATTCTGACTTTTCCATCCTTTTTGGGAATGGGTACGATGTTGGCTAACCATTGAGGATATTCTGACGTAGCGAGGAAACCCTCGTCAATCTGTTTCTGTACCTCCTCTTTGATTTTGATGGCCATGTCGGGTGAGTCCGTCTCAACCTCTGTTTTACTGGCGGACATTCCGATCTCAATGGTAAATGATGTTCCACGATGCTGGTATCCAACCCTGGCATATCCTGATAGGACCAAGCGAATACATCGGGGAATTCTTTGAGAAGCTTTACCAAACCTTCTCTGGCAGTTGGACTGAGCAGTGCCCCAATCCTGATTTCTTTTATCTCTTTTTCCGAACCTAAGTTTACCATTTCCAACGTCTCTTTATGAGGTTCAATGGACCTTTCCTTCTGTCTGAGTAATCGGGAGATCTCTTCTGGAATTTTGTCGTTATTTTCTTCTTCAGCCCCAAATACCGGGAACTCAAAGCTGGGAGAAGGCATCGGATCGTATGTTTCAACGGGGTTTTAAACAAGAAATCTGCATGACGGTATGATTTGTGTTTAGAAGAGATAGAGGAAATGCAAGAGTGTATGCAGTGTATTTCTTTTACTGCTTCTTTTTATTATTGAGTTATTTTTTAGGATTACCATTTTCTGAAAAAAGCAAAAAGAGAAAACAACAATTAATGCGGAGATTACAGAACGACGTTATTTTATTAATGAACAAGTCGACTCTTGAAATTACAGCCCTATAAAACAAAACTCTGTTGCTTTGGGCAAAGCGAAGAGGGAAATTTACAGAAAGTGAGCCCTATAAAACATCCGTTTCACCTGGGCAGGGTGAAAGGTTAAAGACGGCAATTACTTTGACTTATGAACAATCTTTGGAACATCGACAGCAACCCATTGGCGGCAAACTCCTCGGTGAATCACAAAGTCTGGCACCTTCCTTGATTTATCTTCAGAAATAATGCTGATTTCTGGTGGAGCAGGATCATTGGAATCTGTCTCCCAGGCAGAGTTGTCGTAGGAGGATTCCTCTGTTGCATTTTGCATAACACTGGTGCTCTCAGGTAGATCTCCCCATCTAGTTGGCTGGATGTCTTCGAGCCTGATACGAGAGCTTTCGGGAGCAGTGTACTTGACCATATAGTCGTATTTCCCACTGGGTTGTCCCAGGGTGTCCCACACTTCTTTGGAACTGGAGGAGTCATCTCTCTCGATGACGTTGACCTCTGGAAAAGCATAGTTGATAAATTCAAGTCCTGCAAACGTTGCAAATTCATCGTCGTACTAGACGTTTTCTGAATGACCTGATTATTGATCCCATGACATGGTGGGGACGCAGGTATTCTTTTCAATGACGCTCAGCTGATTTTCGTTGTTCGGCTGATTTTCTTGCCCCAAGTCTCCTGGATACGGCTGCCACATGGGCAGGCCATCCATCGGGCCACAATAGTTGTGGTCAAAGTTGTCCTTCATCAGAGTGTCCTCCTCTAATGAGTTTGGTGGAGCACGACATCCTTCCGGATCACAATCTCCGTATATTATTTTGACATCTGATCTGGGTATAAGTCTCGGACCCTGTGTAGGAAATCAAAAGGGAGTCTGTGTTTCGTCCAGAGACATATAACCGTCCTTGTTAAGATAGGACTCTCATTCTTCCTCCATATCAGAGGAATCATCTTTATTGATGGTATGCACTTCTAAAGGCACTGGGTGAAGGATACCCCCACTGTGGAAGAAGTCCTGAATGGGATGAAGACTTTCATTGCTGGTAGTAGCTGTCTGGGTACAGGTTGCAGAAAAACCAAGACCCTTCTTTGTTTTATTGTCAGTAGGAATGACTAGTTGTCCCCATCCTATTGTATTGGCACTCTCAACTGCTTTGATAGCATCTTTGTACGAGGAAATGGAAGTTTCCCCTTCGAATTGATTGTCCTTGCTCACCGAAAGCGCTTGGAACTGAGTTCCAACAACCTCCTCGGGTTCTACACGAGTAGATGATGATAAGTTACTCACGAGCAAGGCTTGTTCTCCACATACCGTGACGAGCTGGTTGTTCTGGACAAACTTTAACGTTTGGTCGAGGGTCGAGGTGACCGCCCCAGCCTGATGTATCCAAGGTCTTCCTAATAAACAACTGTACGTTGCCCGAATGTCCATGACCTGGAAAGCGACTTGGAAAGTGTGAGGACCAATAGTTATGGGAAGGTCAACTTCGCCGATAACCATTTTTCTGGAGCCGTCAAATGCTTTGACGACGACCTTACTGGTTCTCATCGGGGGTCCTTTGAAGGATAATTGCATCAAAGTGGACTTCGGCATAACATTCAGGGCTGACCCTGTATCTACCAGTACGCTGGCTAAAGCATCGCCCTGGCAGTTGACCGTGATATTGAGCGCCATGTTATGACGGCGACCCTCTTCAGGTAATTCCTCATCACTAAATCCCAAGTTATTGCAGGAAGTGATGTTAGAGACAATGCTATCAAACTGTCTGATTATTACATCCTGTTCTAAAAAGGCTTGCTCCAAGACTTTCTGTAGAGCCTCCCTGTGTGCTTCTGAACTGAGTAAAATTGATAGCACAGAGATCTTCGAAGAAGTTTGTAACAGTTGATAAACAATGTTATATTCACTCCTTTGGATGAGCTTCAGCATCTCATCATCATTTTTCGAAAGGTCGGGATTACTGGATTGACCGACCGGTGGATTAGGAACTTCTGTCTGAGGTACCTTTTCTTTGTTAAGTTCTCCAACTCCTCGGTTGAAGATTCGACCACTCCGTGTTACTCGACTGATGTCTGCAATATTCACGACGAAGGGTAATGGAATTTCCTTTCCATTTTCAACTATTGTTGAACCGTATTTGTAGGGGATATCCTTAGTTGATTCATACGGTAGTGGTTCCGGTAGATAGACGACTATGGGAGCCTTCTGATTTTTCTGACCATCGTAAGCAATTTCGATCCGTTCCTGGTTGGGAATTCTCGATTCGTCAAGTAGAGGGATGATGGTACAAACATCCCTAGCCCTCTGATGATCATAGATTATGACAACATCCTCAATTTGATCAGCGAGGTAGTGCGGCACCCAGTTGATTGGCCCGGAACCCGGATATGGGCGAATCTCTCTACGATCCACCTGACCCTGAAGAGCTGCTCGCATAAGGTAACATCCTTGGTTACTTTCCGAACAGACTCTACAACGTTCATAGTTGTGTGGTGGCACCTGGCCACGCCCGTTTTGAATACAATGTAATCTCACTAAGTCAGTTTCCACAGATCGAACGTCCCAACTTTGATGCCGAGTAGGGTTCCCGTTGGTATTACTAATTTGCTGGGTGTCTGCATCCATATAGATTGGAAGCCACCAGTGGTTCAACAAGTACTAAAGGGTTTCCTGGACAAGGGCATAGCCTTGATCATTTTCGCAACCCACCCTACAGCTCTGATAGTCATGTGATACCAGGAACCCGAGCTGGACCTGTTTA
The DNA here is from genome assembly GCA_022829125.1 of Lathyrus tuberosus. Taxonomy (NCBI): domain Eukaryota; kingdom Viridiplantae; phylum Streptophyta; class Magnoliopsida; order Fabales; family Fabaceae; genus Lathyrus; species Lathyrus tuberosus. The sequence continues at coordinate 505,531 of JALAZF010000021.1, forward strand.
TCATGTAACTCCACCAGACTGGTATTCATCAAGCGAATATCGAAGATTTGGATCATGTTGATCTGATAGGGATTCCTATCATGGTAGTCCTGGATCCATCCAAGATCCATCTGATGCTGGAGGGCCTCTTGTACAAAAGAGCATCCCTGTTTGTTTACCGAGCAAGTCAGACAAGAACTGTAATCGTGCAGCGGCAGATTATGATACTGGCTTTGCCTGAAGTGCATCGCCACCAAGTTGACATTCATTGCACGGACGTCATGGTTCTGAATGACGTTAGAATTCATGTAAACCATGTTAACTCCACGAACTCGGTGCTCTTGAATCCATCCAAGATCCATCTATTCCTATAGAGCCAATTGCACCACATAACATCCTTGATTGCTTTTAGAGCAGATATCACACTGGTGATAGTTATGAGGCGGCACATGGCCATATTCACTCTGTCTACAATGCATCCTGACCAGATTGGTCCTTAACAAGAGTACATCATGAATTTGATAGACGTTGTTAGTCTCTCCCTCTATCAAATTGACTGTAGCCTTCTCGTGTTGAGGCAGCGGGTTTGTGAGAACATTAGGATTTGTATCCTTGAAAGATAAGACCCCGCTCCTAACAAGCTTTTGCACGTCGGACTTGAAACTGAGACAGTTCTCTATGTTATGCCCTGGTCCTCCTTGATGGTAAGGGCAAGTCCGATCCACCTTAAACCAAAAAGGAGGATTTTCCGGTACTGTAAGAGGGGACATAGTCTGGACATGCCCCTTGCCAGTAGTAACGGAAATAGTTCTGCGTACAATACGGGTATAGGATCAAATCCTGGTGGCCGCGTTGTATGGTTGTTATTGTATGGAGGACGAGCCTGCTGAAGAGACTGTTGAGTCCTTTGCTGATTAGGTTGGCTTTACGCAACCTGAGGTTGATACGTAGAAATAGGCGCAGGATTGAGTAGGAGTCACAACCGCTACTGGTTGATAACGTCGCATTTTCTTTTCGAGAGAGATATTCCCAATATCTTGCTCTTTTTTCTTAGGGAGAGCACTACCGTATCGCTTTGTACTACTTGATGATCCAGTGTCTTTGACTAGACGTCCTTCTCGGACGACTTCCTCAAGACGAACTCCCATACCGACCATCTCGGTGAAGTCACTGGGCGCACTGGCAACCATTCTGTTGTAGTAAAATGAGCTCAAGGTCTTTAAGAAGATCTTTGTCATCTCTTTTTCCTCAAGAGGTGGACAGATTTGAGCAGCAATTTCACACCATCTTTAAGCTTACTCCTTAAAGGTTTCTTTGTCCTTTTGTGACATTGATCTGAGTTGATCACTGTCCGGTGCCATGTCCAGATTGTATTTATATTATTGGATGAAGGCAGTGCCAAGATCTCTGAAAGTGCTAATCGTAGCACGGTTTAAACCCATGTACCATTTTAGTGCGACACCGGTTAAACTATCCTGAAAGTAGTGAATTAGTAAATCCTGATTCTCTGACTGAGCTGACATTCGCCGAGCTTATATCACCAAGTGACTCTGAGGGCAAGAGTTACCATTGTACTTTTCAAAGTCGGGCACCTGGAATTTGTGCGGGACTTTCACATTGGGGACCAAGCAGAGGTCCATGGCGTCCTTCCCAAATAAATCCTGACCGCGAAGGGCATGCAGTTCTTTCTGCATTCCCAAGAACTGTTCCTGGAACTCATTCATTCTTTTGAACATGTTGTTGTTTCCACCAGAAGGTATCTGTGGAATCTGTCCTTCCGAGACAGTGTGTACCACGGGCGGTGGTATAGTCATTATGGCTGAGACTCTCGGTGCCTCCCGAAGTTTGTAACCTTCAGGAGTTGCTATCATGCCCCTGGCATCTTCGTTTTCCTGAAGTTTGTAACCTTCAGGCCCAGCGGTTCCTGCTGCGGTTCCCTGATCCTCATTGATCGGCGGAAGATATCCTTCCGGGATATAGTTAAGTGGCATACCCCAGGGACGATCTTTTGGCATTTTGTACCTAGGATCGGACTTCTCCACTATGGGCATTGAGGTGATCTCCGAGATCACAGTCCTTTGTAGCTGAGCTTCTGCCATGGCTTGCATGTCGTTATGAAGCTTTCTCATATCCTCTCTCAGAGCGCGATCTCTTCTCTCAACTCTCTGTTCTCTTCCTCGAGATCATCCATCTTTTTCTGACGACTGGCCCGAGTATTGTACGAATGAGACAGTTTGACTCTAGAACCGAGACACAAACATGAGATTCGTAGGTAAGGAGAATACGTGACGTGAGAATGATGAATGCAATGATTATATTAATTGTTTTTTTTAATCAAAATAAACTTCGACAATTAGATTGAAAATATCAAACAGTGGGGAGACCCCGTTTTATTGAATTCAAAGGATTACGAAAATAGAAATACAGTAGATTACAAGGTGCGGAAACAGAAACCTAAGCTAAGGGGTCCCGAGTCCTCTCTGGGGAGAAATCGGGTGCTGATTCTGGTACTTTCCTTTTCTTGGACCGGGGCTCTTAGGCCGTTGTCGGGTTGTCATTCCTTTGCCAAGTGAAAGAAACAAGCAAATTCCTTTGGTCATCTTGATTATCCATAGCATGTTGCTCCAAAATCTCAATCAGAGCATCCTTATCTTTTAGCAGTCGCTGTATTTTGGTACACTCTACATTGAGGGTGCGGTACTTGTTCTTCCAAAACCTCCTCTCCCGTTGAACTTTGTTGAGAGTAACCTGAAGTTTTTCCATTTCAGTCATGAAGTACATGACAGATTCCCTCGGCGGAAGAACTCCGTGACGAGGATAAGGCATCTTTAGCTTGAGAGCTCAAGTTTGTACCCAGTGGAGATAAGGCTCCACCTAGACACAGTCCGGTTTTCCTAGAGACTCTCGTCCTTTCTTATGAACATGTTTCCAAGCGTGCACTATTTCCATCTTTAGTGCCCTGTCATTTTCTCCTTCTTTGAAGAAAAGACCTTCCAGATGAGCATTACGCGGGACATGCCTCATCGGGTATCCAAATTGACGACGAACCAATACTGGATGGTAGTTGATTCCTCCCTTAGTTCCTATGAGGGGTACGTTGGGGAAGTTTCCACAACGGTCAATGATCCTGATCCCGTCATAATTCCTATTGCACCAATCTATATCAGAGTTGGTAAGGGACATGATTTTCTGCGACCAATGTAAGGCACTCTTATGATCCCAAAAAGCAGCAGACTTAGGCAAATGAGAGATAAACCATTTATATAGCAGGGGTACACAACATGTGATTATCCCTCCACTGTACAAATTTCCTAAGTGTACAGAATGATACGCATCTGCGAGCAAGGTTGGCACAGGGTTTCCAATGAGAAAAACCTTAATGGCGTTGATATCAACGAAGCTATTAATGTTGGGAAACAGAAATAACCCGTAGGTGAGTAAGACAAAGATGCTTTCAAAAGCAGTCATGTTCCCTATACTAGCAAAGTACAGAGCCTTCTTTGTCAGGAACTGGGCTGGCAAACCTGGGAGCCCACCCTTGGTGGTCATGTGAGTCTTGATTTCTGACTCATCCAAATAGATTGCTCTTGCAATGGTCTGATCCTTTGGAATTTCTTCCAGTCCAGAAAATGGAGCTCGATCAGTAATGTGTAAATCAGTCAGGTGAGAATACTGGTAATCCGGGAATGTGAAACAGTGATAGACCGGATCATAAAACTGAATGAGTGCCTCCATGATTCCTTCAATCACATGGACTCTTAACAGAGGTAGTAGACCTCCGTACTTGGCTCTGAAAGCTTCAGGGTTAGTGATTATCCTCGCTAATCCTTTTAAATCTTCTAACTTCGGAACCCTGAAGGTATACTTATGAGTTCTCCTTCTACCGAAGTCCATGAGCGCAATCTTTTTCTCTAACATTTGCAATCATTGTCTTAGTTTAATTTGAAAAGAGAGACTAGAAGAGAAATTTTTTCTTTGATGTAATGTTTTTTAGATGAATGCATGAATGCAGCACACAAAAACATATAAAAAACATGGGGTCAAAGGGTCGGTGTCATGAAGTCAAGGCTCTACCCCCCCCCCCCCCCCCCCAAAGTTTATACTAATAATTTTTGTACCTGTCTCTCAACATCATCAGTTCTTGTCGAGAAAACACCAGCGGGCCGGGAACTGTGCTAGGTGATGTTTTTCGAAGAACCATCAGAAGAGGGTAGTATCGCGTGACAACCATTTCCAATAGTTTCCTCACTACTAAAAGAGGTTTTTCCTAGGTGTATACTCAATCTTTCCACATGCGGCATCACACGCATTCCCATTAGCAGAAAAATAAACACAGATATCAATTAGGAAAATCAGTATATATATTTGTCCTAAAGTCCTAGACTTTAAAGAGCTATGAATCCTATGTTCCTGACAAAAATGGCTCCCTGGCGGAGTCGCCATCCTGTGGTATCTTCCCAACTTTAAAGGTTTTGACCTAAGATCCTAGTGAGGTCAACAAAAATCCTATCCCAGTGAAGTCATCATTCTTCGGTTTCTACCTGAGAGATAAAAAAAGAGCCCCACGGTGGGCGCCATTTTTCTGTAGCGAGCGATTTTTGACGTGGTTCTTAAGCACTGCCGCTCTGGGTTACTACAAGTCGATTCATTTTTTGTCCTATTGAAGCTGATGAAGGAAGGGAAATAGATGTCTCCAAATAACCCTGCTTTGTAAACTGAGGTCAAACAGTCAAAACTGTTGGTTTACAGATGCGATCAATGTGGGGGGGGGGGGGCTCTCTTAGGTTATTTTGGTTGAATTTAGACTTTTGGTAGGGAATACAGACTCGGATATTTTGGGGGATATGTGAGGATTTGTGACCTGAGGTTTTTTGATGTGGTGTGCTCGCTAAGATTTTTCTTTCAATCTTATGCCTACGTATTCCCGTTTACCGAAACAGGGAAATCAGAGTGATCGTAGTTCCTCCTATTCTATGGGAGGAAATGGTGTTTTGGTGTCTTGTTTAAAGCCCAAGACGTGAAGCTAAAGGTAATTTATATCTTGTTCAAAGCCCAAGATGTGAAGCTGAAGGGTCTATTTGTATCTTATTCGAAGCCCAAGATGTGAAGCTGAAAAGGTATTGTCTTTAGAGAGAATTTGTCATCTCTAAATGGGGTCTGTGTGTCACAACTGTTGGGTGACTGACTATAAAGGAGGATTACTTTAACCGGGATATGCGAATCCTAGCAATGCCATAATTTCCTTTATAGGGGGTTTTAACCTGAAGGAGAAGACTTTAAATCAGTGTAGAGCAATGCCATTTTTCCTTAGGAATTTCTCCTGCTAAAAGAGGGACAGTGGCGTGGATGTAAATAATCCAGAGGCTTGCCGCTTACAGCAATTAGATGAAAGGAGTTGTTGATGTTTGTATCCTGTGAACAAGGCACAGTGTTGATGCTAAAAGGTTGATTGACTCAACCGGGGTTCTTCTTATACAAAGCCTGAGAGGAGGCTATTGACCCAACAAGAGGATGTTTTTGTGTCTCGTACGAAGCCCAAGAGGGAGGCTAAAAGGGTTTGACTCAACTAGAGAGTGCCTTTAGATGTGTCTTGTACGAAGCCCAAGACGGAGTCTAAAGGTTGACTCAACAAGAGAGTCTTTTATACTCAACAAGAGAGTGTTTTGTATCTCGTACGAAGCCCGAGATGGAGGCTAAAAGTGATTGACTCAACAAGAGAGTCTTTTATACTCAACAAGAGAGTGATTTTGTATCTCGTACGAAGCCCGAGATGGAGACTAAAAGTGATTGACTCAACAAGAGAGTCTTTTATACTCAACAAGAGAGTGATTTTGTATCTCGTACGAAGCCCGAGATAGAGGCTAAAGGGATTATTGACTCAACAAGAGAGTCTTTTTATATCTCGTACAAAGCCCGAGATAGAGGCTAAAAGGGGTTGCTGTTTCAGTTGAGTGACAGGTCCAGTAGGTTGGTTAAAAGAGAAAATCAGTTCTTATAAAGAGACTGATTAAAGGTAAGGCTATGCTTTGGGATTGATCAGAGGATCGGGGTTATTTCCAGTTCTTTAAGGAAATGGGGAATCCAGAGGGTATTGGAGACTGTCCGAGTCTACTGGTGTTTTTCCCTACTTGAGAATGCCTTCGAGGCTCAAGGAGATTAGACTGTCCAAGTCTAGAGTTTTATCTTTTGTACTATGCTTAAAGAAACAATAGTAGTACGTTCACGGTGTGAAAGTTCTAGACACTTTGAAAGACTGTTCTATTAAGATGACTAATTTCTGTTCCTATACCTCTAGGAGGTTGTCGGGACAATTTGTACGAAGCCCAAGAGGAGGCTGGAAACTTTTAAGCCGAGGGACAATTTGTACAAAGCCCAAGAGGAGGCTCTCTTACCAAAGGAAGAATCCTTATACGAAGCCTAAGAGGAGGCTGTGAATACTTCTAAGAAGCCGTAGTGTCCTTGTACAACGCCCAAGAGGAGGCGGGGATGCTTTTAGGAAGCCTGTGGGTCCCCATACCCCTAAGAAATTCAAGACAGGCTATTCACAGAGAATAGATCAAGCCAGGAAAGTCTGAGAATTTGGAAGAAACTCTAGATATGCCATTCACGGAGAAAAGATCATCTCTGGGGAGTAGAGTTTCTTTGACAATGTCTAAGGGTGACAGTCTATGAAAGGGTTCACCGAGAATGCTGCCTTTCACGTCTCCATATTATTTAACCCCAAGAGGAGGGAAGACTGTGTCTGGTAATCCTATGGGGGGTCTAGTTTTGTCTATTTAAGAGTGACCAACAGGGCTTAGTGCTAGACGTAGTTGCCGGGGAAACTCTAAATATCTATACTAGTATTACACAGTTGATATGAGTTTATGAAAGAAGAGTTACAGTGAAACAACCCCACAATACAGTTATATGTATATGAAAGCGGGTAAAGAAAGCATATAAACACTTACTCGGTTGTAGAGCTTCCATGTTGTTTGGTTAGTTGTTCAACAAAGAAAGATTGAAAACAACAGTATATTTCAAAATCAAAGGAGAAAGTATTTTGAAAAGATGTTTGGGCTTACAGCTCGAGGAGAGGCCCAAGGTTTATCAGTGATCGCACTGTCGTTTTGTACAGAGGGACTTATACAAGTGACTGAGGCCCAAGAAAGGTTTTCTGTACAAGGGGATGGGTCTTACACTCTCTCAAGAGGCCTAAAAGATTTATTTTTGTACAAGTGGTGGGGCTTACAGCTCAAGGAGAGGCCTAGGGTATTTGTTTGAAAATGGCGATCGCGCCGAGATTTTTGAAAACGCAGTGGGTCTTATACAATGTATTGAGGCCCAAAATGGTTTGGTTTTCAAAGGGGGTTGGGTCTTACACTCTAATAGAGGCCCAAAAGATTTTGAATGGGTCTTATAGCTCGAGGAGAGGCCCAAGGTTTGTTTTTCAATGGACGATGATCGCATCGAACTTTTTGAAATACAACGGAACTTATACAATAAGTGAGGCCCAAAAATAGGTTTGTATTTACAAAGGATTGGGTCTTACACTCTATTAGAGGCCCAAAAGTGTTTGAAAAAGTTTGATGAGGGTTGAATTAATCAAAAACCCTAATTTGTTTTCAAAATTTATTTTAATTGAATAATAAATTCAATTAAAATGACCAAAATTGTTTAACATGTGGAAAAAAAATTGTGATCTTGGATTAATGTTTCAAAAATCATGTTTTGACCTACAAAATGATTAGAAGTCATTAAAATTTGCAAAATCAAGAAGGAAAAAATATTTTAAATGTCAAAAACAATTAAAATATTAATTCTTTGCAAAAATATCAATTATACGAAATAAATAATATTTTTGGGATTTTTTTGGGAAAATAAAATATTTTAACATTTTTGTGAATTATTAAAAAAAGAATCAACTCAAAATCGTATAAACTCAGAGAATAATTAATTTTTGAATCAATTAAATAAAATCAAAAAATTCAAATTTTCAAATTTTCAAAAAAATGGCGCCAAGAACAAGGGCAAGAACACGCGCCACCCTCTGTTTCTGCAGATTTGCGTTTTCTATCCAATCTCACTAAATACTTGATTATATCATGCAATCTACATATCAATCTACTCGTTTTAACCTCACGATCATGTCTATGGTCTTTAATTTCATTTATTTTTAACATGGAATAAGAAATCAAAGAGAAACCTCAAGAACCCTAATTTCTGCGTGAAGGTTCAGAAATTCCACACACGATTCAAACAATGCAATTGATTGAGGGAAAACATTCCATGCATGATTATGAACATATGGCCAAATTATTGTGCAGCAAAAATTGCATGGATCATAGAGTTAGAAGAGCTCATGCTTACCTCTTGCAGCTGGTAATCGTGTTTTGTGTTAGAGGTGTTACATATAGGTTCCAATGATCTGGATAGCTTCCCTAGGTGCCATGGAGTGTGTTTGGATGCTTGGAATGGATTGAAATTATCTGGAACTTGAGATGGTACCCCAACTGCAAATCTGTCAAGAACTTGAGCAACTGGATGGTGATTTTGTGATTTTGGTGTTCCAGATGTTATGTGAGTGTTTGTATCACTTCTATGTGATGTATGTGAGGTGTGTGAGTGATTGGTTTGATTGGAAAATCTCTCAAACTCAAAACCCGATAGTGACTTGCCTTAGAAGGCAAAATTGGAGTGAAAGAAGAGATTTTGAGGAAAGCATCTGTTTGATGGCTTTGGTGTACTCAAACTGATCACAATTGAGCTCTATTTATAGTAGAGCAAGTTTGTTTTGCAAGCAATAGTGAATGGCAACTGCAGCAGAGGTTTGGCCAATGGTTGCACTTTGGAATCCAAGTCTCCTCTAGCCATTGACTAGAGGTTAGGGCACAGGGCTGTGGTTCCCTTGGTCTTGGATAAGTCTTGACTGAATTCAGTTGCAAATGGCTCAGTCCATGCCACCTTGATGTATGCATTGAATGCTCCAATCCAAAATTGGACTCTTGTCCCTCTTTTAGGCAATTCTAGGTTTGGATTGCTACTTCTTGTTCCAAGGACTTTGAAGGTTTGGCTCGGTGTTTGTCCCCTTTAGATTTGATCCTCAGATGTGTCCAAAGTGATGACAAGGCTTGGAATTATCTGATTTTGCCAAATCGAGCAAAAATGCAAAATTCTGCCTAGCCTTGGCAGTTTTCAGCAAGGCATATTGCCATTGTCATATCTCTTGGTCCAAGTGGAATTTGGTGATGTTCTTGGCCATTTTGGAAAGCCCTCATATGATACAACAACTGTTTGATCATATTTGGTTTTGATACCTTTTGGATCCAAGTGAAAAATCCTCCTACATTTGGAAAAAAGTGAGGGCAGATTCTGACTTAGTGAAAATTTCACTAAGTGTTGGAAAAAAGTGACATTTTCACTTTTTGTGATTTTGATCATTCCATAACTCAAAATCCATGAGGAATTTGGAGGGAGGTCAGTTTTAAGCTTTTGTAGAGGGTAATGAGATCTACAAATCAAGCTTTGGATGGGGAAAAATGGCTTTGTGGTTTAGGAGTTATGATCCTCCAAAGTTGGTACCCTTGCCACTTTGTTCATAACTTAGAAAATTTTCTAAGTTTTTATGGTTACTCCTTTTACAAGTTATCCCACTTTTCTTGATTTTTCTTGATGAATGATGATTCAAATTATACACTAACATCATTTTAGGGTTAAAAAACCATATTTGTGAAAAATCTCAAAAAGTCAAAGTTGACTTTTGTGCACAGTTGACTTTTTATCAGATGAATTCCAAACTGTGCGATCCTTTAGGAAATCATGTCCTTGACCTAAATCAAACTTGATGGACATGTTCCATGGGTGTTATAGGGTATATTGAATCATGTCCTAGGGTTTGGGAGCATGTCTTGGTCAAAAGTCAAAGATACAGTTGAGTTTTCTCGCGAAACCCTAACTGTGGTACTGATGAAATTGAGACTTGCTGCTCAAGCTTCCTGGATCAATCCATTGTTACAAATGGATCAATGTGGTATGTTGGAGACCCTCAAATCATGTCTTGAGGTCTTGGTTCATGATTTGTCCCAAAAGTCAACTTAGGGGTGAATTAGGTCAAGAAACCCTAATTCCTGATTTTTGATGTATGCATCCCCTAAGGCTAAATTGACTTGCTGATTGGGTTTATGACGTCCCTTGGAGCATCATAGGTTATTCTTTGAAGCATTGGCTCATGTCCAGAGGAAAATTTCCATCTGGAGGCCCTGGTCGACCAAACCCTAATTTGGTGACACTGGCGATCTTGAGGCTTGATCCACCTGGAAGGGAGCAGCCTTGTGCTTAATCCTTGAAGTGAGAGTCCTCTTGATCCACTGTGGATATTTAAGAGGCTAGAAAAGTTGAAGATCATGTCATTTCTTGCTTGATCCTTTGTCTAAGAACTCTGAGAGGGCTTGAAACCCAAATTTTGACTGTAGTGGATGCTCACCCATCCTTGGGGAGACTAATGAGGCATGATGGTTCATCCCTATTGTGATGATGATTTTCACAATGATGGGAAATCTTAGTGGTCAAAATTTGGGGTATGACACAATGTAGCCTTTTTCCCTTAAAATTACCATTTTCTAACTTTGTAAATACTCTATGGAATCACGCGCTTGGCCGAATTCCATCCTACCAATAAAATTTGAGCCCTAGTGCTTTTGTTTACAATTCTTATTTGTTTTAGCTTTACAGAATGATGTTTTTGACATGATTAACGATTCTTGAAATAAAACAAAAATGAATTTACTTGTCAAACTTTTTCTGCTTTTAAAATAAAGATGGCAATTTCTTTTGACTGTTGAACATCGAAAGAACATCGATCACTTCTCCAGAAGTAATCAAACTTCAAAGTGCAGAATCAAAGTACTCCTTCTAAACCAGTGCACCTGAATGAAGGATCAACTGTTTTAGAGACCGTGTTTCCTCTGACACCCCCGGCAGAGTTCTTATCTCCTAAGCCCGACCAACGTTGTTCCCCACGGGGACTATCTCTCCTAAGCAAGGCAGAATTGCTATTTTGAACCCAGTGGTACCTCTTCGTCCCTGCAGTGGCCGAGTATCCAGTCGTGTTCATCTATTAGTCTATATGTCGCGTCAGTTTTGTCAGCATAAACATACACACATCATGCATTATTGATTTACATTCATATTCATATTGCATCACTATCACTCTGGTCAGTCTTACTCCCAAGTGGTAAAGTCCTCTTAATCAATCAAGTTGTCAGTTCTTTCCTCGTCAGGAAATGTTTTGTCTGAGCAATCTCTCCTCCAGTTTATTTATGGATTGAAGTTGGTCCCTTGACCACTTTGATAACTTGAATCTCTGAAAAACAAGAAGACCTTCGATAAATGTCACTCTTTACCCTTGAAGATGATATCTTCGCTTTCCCGGATTAAGGAAGATCCCCAGAGAAAGCCTCTTAATCAGAGATTCGGCAGTACAACAGTTTTTCTCCAAAAAATTTGCCAACGAAAAGGTCATCAGCACCTCAAAATTGAATCACATCATATGGCATTTCTCCGAGAAGATCCCGAGAAAAGTATGATATAATACCCCCAAGCGAAAGCAGTCTCTCAAGAGACTCATTTTCCCCCAATAGAGTCAACAAATGGCATCTCCAACAGAGAAGTTTGTACACCTCTACAACTCAGACAGATGGGTTCCCCAGCAAGTCTGGTATCAAAACCTTTTCCATCAAATGGCATCTCCCCAGGAAAATTCGGCGAGAAGTTTGAGGAAAACCGCTGCAAACAGCATCCCTTTTCAAGAAAGTTTATTGGCAAAAGAAACTTAGACCAGTTCCTTGGTAGGAAACCAGGATCGAAGGGAAGTTTATTTCAGCAACTAAGACCAGTTCCTTGGTAGGAAACCAGGATCGAGGGGAAGTTTATTTCAGCAACTGAGACCAGTTCCTTGGTAGGAAACCAGGATCGAGGGGAAGTTCATTTCAGAAACTAAGACCAGTCCCTTGGTAGGAAACCAGGATCGAGGGGAAGTTTATTTAAGAAACTGAGACCAGTTCCTTGGTAGGAAACCAGGATCGAGGGGAAGTTAATTCAGAAATTTAGACCAGTTCCTCGGTAGGAAACCAGGATCGAGGGGAAGTTTATTTCAGAATCAGGCACAATGTTGCAGCATTCCAAGGGGATCAAGCCTTAAGATCGCCAGTGTCACCAAATTAGGGTTTTGGTCGACCAGGGCCTCCAGATGGAAATTTTCCTCTGGGCATGAGCCAATGCTTCAAAGCACAACCCAAGATGCTCCAAGGGACATCATGAACCCAATCATCAAGTCAATTTTGCCTCAGGGGATGCATACAATAAAAATCAGGAATTAGGGTTTCTTGACCTAATTCACCCCTAAGTTGACTTTTGGGACAAAACATGAGCCAAGACCTCAAGAGAGGATTTGAGGCTCTCTACTAAACTACATTTATCCATTTGCAACAATGGATTGATCCAAGAAGCTTGGTGCACAAGTTTCAAGTTCATCAGAACCACAGTTAGGGTTTCGCGAGAAAAGTCAACTGTGCCTTTGACTTTTGACCAGGACATGCTCCCAAACCTTGGGAAATGATTCAATACACCCTATAACACCTATGAAATTAATCCATCAAGTTTTATTTAGGTCAAGGACTTGATTTCATAGAGGATCGCACAGTTTGGAATTCATCTAATAAAAAGTCAACTGTGCCCAAAAGTCAAAGTTTGACTTTTTGATTTTTTGATAAATTATGGTTCCCTAACCCTAAAATGATGTTAATGTGTGATTTGAATCATCATTCATCAAGAAAAATCAAGAAAAGTGGGATAACTTGTAAAAGGGGGTAACAATAAAAACTTAGAATTTTTCAAAGTTATGGAACAAAGTGGCTAGGGTACCAACTTCCAAGGATCATAACTTGAGATCAAAGCAACCATTTGGCCTGATCCAAAGATGGATCTGTAGCTCTCATGGCATACTTTAAAAGTGTCAACTACACCTCATTCCAATTCCTCATGGATTTTGAGTTATGGTTGGATCAAAATGGCTGAAAACATGAAATGTCACTTTTTCCAACACTTAGTGAAATTTACACTAGGCCAGAATCTGTTTCACTTTTTCCAAAATGTAAGGGCATTTTTCACTTGGATCCAAAAAGTGTCAAGACAAACTATGATCATACATATGTTTTATCATATGAGAGCTTTCCAAAATGGCCAAGAACTCCATCAAACTCAATTTGAGCAAGAAGTTATGACAGTGGCAATATGCCTTGCTGCAACTGTCATAACAAGGCAGATTTGTGCATTTTGCTCGATTTGAGCAATTTGTGCAAATGACAAATAAGTTTATCCATCTGAACACCTCAGGGAGAGACCAAGGAGGGACAAACACTGATCCATAAGCCTCCCAAGTCTTTGGAACTAAAAATAGCATGCAAAACCTAAAAAACCCTAAAGAGGGGACAAGACTCCAATTTTGTTTTGGAGCATTCAATGGATGCACCAAGGTGGCATGAACTGAGCCATTTCTAACTGAATGAGTCAAGGATGATCTCTAAACTAGGGAACCAAAGGCCTGTGCTCTAACCTCTAGTCAATGGCTAGAGGAGACTTGGATTCCTATTGATCAACATTTGCCAAACCTCTGCAGCAGTTGCCATTCACTATTACATCCAAAACAAACTTGTTCTACTATAAATAGAGCTCATTTGTGCTCAGTTTGAGTACACCAAAGCACTACAACACTTGCTTTCCTCAAAATCTATTTCTCTAGGAAAACATGCCTTCTTTAGCAAGGTAAATCTGAGTTTTTGAGTTAGAGAGAATTTCCATCACAGCTCATGATCCAAACACATCCAATATGTCATACCTAAGCTATCCAAACTCTCACAAGTGACCTGTAACACCAAAATCACAAAGTCCCCTCTCAAAACCTCAAAATAGGACTTTTTTGCATTTTTTAAGCCATGTCTTGATTCAGTCACTTTCAAAACCAGATAAAATCTCAAACACATTCCAAATATCATCCTTGAATTGTCCCAAATGGTTCCCCACATCTGGAACACCATTTGAGAGAGTTGCTATTTTGGTCACTTTTGCCCCTTTTGCAAGAAAGGGCCAGTTTCCATTCCTGAGGTTTCCAGCTATTTCCAATCATCCTAAAAGCTTCCAAGGGATCATTTGAGGGTGTTCAAAGCATCAAATTGTTTCTGGAACAAAGCACTCGACAGATTGCCCAAAAAGATCCTAAAGAGGTAAGTATCTCAACTTGAACTCTTTAAAATATGCATTGCTTTGAGGTCCACTGATCATGCACATCTCATACATGTTGTGTTTGGACCAATTCATCATGTGATTCATGCATGTACCATGAGGTAGCATAGAAAATGCAAAGGGAGGCCTATTTCAAAACCACTATCGGGTTTTAAAATGGGGACCTCGTCTAAGAAAACCACCACCACCATTGGATTCCTTGTGAAATTTTAGGCAGGATAGACCTAAATTTTGTCTCAATCCATGGAGAAATGAGAAAGTTACAAGCTTCACGTTTTTGGCCAAAACCTTGCCTTGCCTTGCCTTGGCCAGGCCAAAAACAAGGCAAGCCTTGTATATTTGTGGGTGGGCTTTGATACACGGATGTATCACCATCCCAGTGGTAGAAGGCGCGCACTGCACACAAGAGGTATGGGGTTCGAATCCCCCTCGCCCCAGACCCCTTTGTAATGATTTTTTCCATTTTCTATTATTTTTCTTATTATTTTTAATGATTTGAAAAATTAATAACTCCCTTAATTTTAATTATTTTTTATTGGTTCTTTTTGCGAAAAATCACAAAAATGTTGAAATATTTTATTCCACAAAAAATCAAATTTATATTATTTATTTAATATAGTTGGTATTTTTATGAATAAATTCATTTTTAATTGTTTTTAAACATTTTAAAAGTGAATATTCATCTTGAAAATCAAAACCAAATGAGTTTTAATTCATCTTGTGATTAAAACCTCATTTTTCAAACCTTAAACAAAAATTACAAGTTGTTTATTCAAGCTTATTTGGTGTTTTATCATTTTTTATTGATTTTCTTTAAGAATTTACTTTTTAAATGATGAAATTAGGGTTTTGATTGATTCCACCCTCATCAATCATTTTCAAACAATCTTTGGGCCTCTTGAGAGAGTGTAAGTCCTATCTTTTCATAAATGAAAACCATTTTGGGCCTCAGTGTATTGTATAAGTCCCGATACCGTCAAAAAGTTCAGCACGATCGTCGCCCTTTTTTAACAAAAACCCTGGGCCTCTCCTTGAGCTGTAAGCCCCATCACTTGTACAAAAATAAATCTTTGGGCCTCTAATAGAGTGTAAGACCCAATCCCCTTTTAACCAAAACCATTTTGGTCCTCAGATATTGTATAAGTCCCTATGCGTTAAAAGAAAACCTCGACACGATCGCCGTTTTCAAACAAACCTTTTTGGGCCTCTCCTTGAGCTGTAAGCCCCATCCCCCTGTACATAAAAACTTTGTGGGTCTCACATATTGTATAAGTCCCTATGTACGATCTTCAAAACAACGGTGCGATCACTATTAAAACTTGGGCCTCTCCTTGAGCTGTAAGCCCCAACAATCTTTTCAAAGTACTTTCTCCTTTGATTTTGAATTAAAACATATGTTGTTATCAAAACTTTCTTTAATTTCTTTGTTGAACAACTAACCAAACAGCATGGAAGCTCTACAACGGGTAAGTGTTTATCCATTTTCATTTACCGCTTTCATATGTGTATAAGTGTATTGTGGGGCTGCTTCATTGTAAGTCTTCTTTCACATCCTCTTTATATACTTGTCATATATCCCATGTGTAATACTAATATAGTTATTTAGAGTTTTCCTCGGCAACTACGTCTAGCACTAGGTAAAGCCCTGTTGGTCACTCTTAAATACAAACAAAACTAGATCCCCTGTAGAATTCTAGATACAGTCTTTCCTCCTCTTAGGGTTAAACAATATGGAACAAAGAGAAAGGCAGTATTCTCGGTGAACCTTTTCTCAGACTGTCACCCTTAGAAATTGTCAAAGAAACTCTAACTCCCCAAAGATGATCTTTTCTCCGTGAATGGCATCTCTTGTTTCTTCCAAATTCTCGAACTTTCCTGGAATGATCTCTTCTCTGTGAATTGCATTTCTTGAACTTCTCTTGGTTTAGGGACCCACAGGCTTCCTAAAAGCATCCCCGCCTCCTCTTGGGCGTTGTACAAGGACCCTTCGGCTTCTTAGAAGTTCTCATGCCTTCTCTTGGGCTTAATACAAGGACCCTGACGACCTCTTAAAGGTATAAGACAGAACTTAGTCATCCTTTGCTAGAGCAGTCTTTCCAGTGTCGAAACTCCGGCCATTTTAGGGTTGATACTCATCCCTTAATGCACGTACCTCCTCTTTGGCATTGTACAATAGATAAAACTCTAGACTTGGACAATCTGAACCTCCTTGAGTCTCAAAGACATTCTCAAGTTCCTTTCAAACATAGGATAAAACCCCGGTCTCTCTCATGAGAGTTCCCTACACTTGGACCTGCCTATGGATCTAATCCACCGCAGTAAGACAACCTCCGTCTTAGGCTTCATACAAGACACATATAAAAATACTCTCTTATTGAGTATAAAAGATTATCTTGTTGAGTCAACTTTTAGCCTCCGTCTTGGGCTTCATAAAAGACACATATAAAAAATACTCTCTTGTTGAGTATAAAAGATTCTCTTATTGAGTCAACTTTTAGCCTCCGTCTCGGGCTTCATACAAGACACATATAAAAATACTCTCTTGTTGAGTATAAAAGATTATCTTGTTGAGTCAACTTTTAGCCTCCGTCTTGGGCTTCATACAAGACACATATAAAAAAAATACTCTCTTGTTGAGTATAAAAGATTCTCTTGTTGAGTCAACTTTTAGCCTCCGTCTTGGGCTTCATACAAGACACATATAAAAAATACTCTCTTGTTGAGTATAAAAGATTCTCTTGTTGAGTCAACTTTTAGCCTCCGTCTTGGGCTTCATACAAGACACATATAAAAGACTCTCTTGTTGAGTATAAAAGACTCTCTTATTGAGTCAATCTCCTTTTAGTCTCAATCTCGGGCTTCGTACGAGACAGCAAATCACTCTCTTGTTGAGTATGAAAGACTCTCTTGTTGAGTCAATCAACCTTCAGACGCTCTTGTTGAGTCAATCACCTATTCGAGACTCTCTTGTTGAGTCAACTCTTTTAGCCTCCATCTTGGGCCTTGTACAAGACACACAAAAGCACTCTCTTGTTGAGTCAAACTCATGTCAGCCTCCATCTTGGGCTTTATACAAGATACATTCTTCCCAACGGAGTCAAAAATCCCTTTTAGCCTCAAATCTTGGGCTTTGTACAAGACATAAAGAACATTTTCCCCGGAAAAGTCAAACTTCCAGCCTCCTCTTGGGCTCTGTACAAAGAAATCTCCAGTTGAGTCAATCAACCTTTTAGCATCAAATTTGTGCTTTGCTCACAGCATATAAACATCAACAATCCTTCTTTAGAGATGACAAATTATCTCTCAGTCAAAACCCTTTAGCTTCATATCTTGGGCTTTGAACAAGGTACAAATAACCCTTTAGCTTCACATCTTGGGCTTTGAACAAGATACAAATCACCTTTAACTTCAATCTTGGGCTTTGAACAAGACACCAAAACACCTTTTTCCTCCCATAGAATAGGAGGAACTACGATCGCTCTGATTTCCCTGTTTCGTTAAACAGGAATACGTCGGCATAAGATTGCGAAATCTTAGCGAGCATACTAATAAAAAAACCCAAAGTCCACTGTGAGAACAAGATTTGGTTCTGCAATATTATCTCTAAGTTTTGATGATAACAGATGAATATTTGTATGAACAATTTTGTGCAACTAATGTTGTTATTTGTGAGAACCTAGCAAACAGGTTCTGCTTCCGTGAATTGGCGCAATGCTTAATGAAAGATGCTTCGAAGAGCTGAACTCAATTCGAAGATAAGACAAGATTCACATAACTCTGATACGAAAGGAAAAGAGAATGAGTTTTGAAGATCAAAAAACAAAGATTTTGATGGAACGAAGTCCAGATGCTGAAGCCTTATGCTTTCTGATCAAGGTTCTGAAGACCTACCCAAAGTCGACTCTCATGCTTCAATCAAATATTATTAGAAGCCTCTGAAGATATAAAGAAAGTAAATTAAAAGAACAAGGTTCTGAAGGCAAGTTCTGAAGATTCTAGAAGCGCAGAGCTGATGATTCGAAGACTTGATAATCTCAAGAGCCGAGCAATGTTTTCCCTTCTTACTCATGCTCACAAAAAGCCTCTGTAGTTGAGAAGCCAAGAAAACGTGCCACACTGTACAGCTGGACCACATTACAACGTTAAAATTCTTGAAGACTGTGCGAAATACAAACTGACACAGACAGGACGCGCAACATGCAGAAGACTTTGTACCTGTCCTCACGCTTCTAGCCGTAAGCCTACTTAGCTATCATGATTTCATCTCAACGACTCTTTCCACTTGGATATAAAAGGAAGCTCAAAGACTTGAAGAAAGATACACACGTAACCTGCTACAATATCTTATAACTCTGTTCTTTCTTAAGTCATTCTTGATCCAAAAACTAGTTTACATTATCAGCTTAATAAGAAGCAATTTTCTGTAAACCCATTGCATTTGAACTTAAAGTTGTATTCCTTAAGAGAGTATTAGTAATTAGATCTCTTGAGAAGTCTAGGACGTGTGTCTTAGAGATTGTACCTTAAGTAAGACCTGTGTGGTTGGATTACTTGAGAAGTTTAGAACGTATGAGTTCTAGAGGTTGTTGTTAGTCATCAGCTGTGGTAGCTTGTGCAGTGTACTATTTTGTTGAAATAGTGGATTAAGACCTCGTTGAGAGAGGCGAAATCACCTTGGCGGGTGGACTAGAATAACTTGAGAGGTTCTCAAGTGAACTAGTATAAACATAACTTGTTTATATCTCTTTGTTTGACCAAGTTGTTTTTTCTTTAGAAAAGGGGTAAAGTTTTAAAGAGAAAGTTTTTTTTAAAAAAGAAACAATTTATTTTGAAAAGCCAATTCAAACCCCCCTTTCTTGCGTTTTTCACACCTTCAATTGGCATCAGAGCTCCGGTTCTGAGGTGATAAAAAGATTGAATTTTTATCAAGCACTTAACAGTGTTCAGTACCGATCCAAGTGTGAAAAACAATGACTACACCACCACCAACAACTTCTGAAACAAATGTTATTGAAAGAGAATATTACACTGCAAAACCTCCTATCTTTGATGGCGAAAAGTTTGATAATTGGAAAGATAGAATTGAAAGTTACTTCTTATCATTTGATCTAGATCTATGGGATCTAGGACTTGATGGCTATAGTCATCCTGTAGATTCTGCAGGTAAAAAGATTGAAAGGAATGAGTTTACAGATGCTCAGAAGAAAACTTACAAAAATCATCACAAAGCAAGAACCATTCTGTTGAACGCAATTTCTTATACCGAGTATGAGAAAATCACAAACAAAGAAACTGCAAAGTCCATCTTTGACTCTCTTCGTATGACTCACGAAGGAAATGCTCAAGTCAAGGAGACGAAGGCTCTTGCGCTAATTCAAAAATACGAAGTCTTCAAAATGGAAGATGATGAGCCTATTGAAACCATGTTCTCAAGGTTTCAAATGCTTGTTGCCGGACTCAGAGTTCTGAACAAAGGATATTCTACTGCTGATCATGTCAAGAAAATCATCAGAAGTCTTCCGGCCAAATGGAGACCAATGGTGACTGCCTTGCAACTTGCAAAGGATTTGAATAGTATCAGTCTTGAAGAACTTATCAGTTCTTTAAGAAGTCATGAAATAGAACTTCAAGGAGATGAACCTCAGAAGAAAAACAAATTCATTGCACTAAAGGCAAAGCCAGAAAAGAAGAAGGCGTATCAGGCAGAAGAAGAAATGGAAGAATCTGAGGAAGATTCAGAAGAAGATGATATATCACTCATATCAAGAAAGATAAGTCAACTTTGGAGATACAGAAGGAACAAATTCAAAGGACCAAGGAGAAGATTCGAATCTACATCTGGCCAAAGAAGAAACTATGGAAAAGATGTTACGTGTTTTGAATGCAATGAACCTGGACATCTCAAAAATGACTGTCCAAAGGCCAAGAAAGAAGAAAGACCTAGGAAAACCAATAAGGGTCTCATGGCAACCTGGGATGACTCAGAATCTGAAGATGATGCTGATGAAGGATGGGTCAACATGGCATTCATGGCAGAAACCAGAAGCGACTCGTCAGAGGAAGAACTATCAGACTCCGATGATGAAAGAGAGGTACTTTCCTCCTTATCTCGATCTAAACTTGAATTAGGATTAACTGAACTTATAAAAAGATATCAAAACCTTCAAAGCAAATTCAAAATCTTGAAAAAGAGTTTTATAGTTTCTTCAGAAGATCTTGCTAAAAACAAGAAAACCATTTCTAAACAAAATGAGAAAATATTTGTCTTAGAAAACTCAAATACTGTCCTGAAATGTAAACTATCTAAGTTAGAAGAAGACATTGTTTCAAACTCAACTAACACTAGTGAAGAAGACAAATATGATAACGCATTTAAAAATTTTCTTGCCAAAAGCGTAGATAGAAGCAAAATGGCTTCACTAATCTATGGAGTCAGTAGAAATGGCAGTAGAGGTCTAGGATATTCAGGACCATCTCAACCATATAATGAAACCAAAAACATCAACATAATACCTCTGTCCAAACAGTTTATTCCCTCTGGTACTGGCCTTAAGCATTCAAAACCAAAAGGCTCAAATACTGGGATTGCACAAATTCCACACCGTTTCACTAACGTAAGGAAATCTAAAGGGATCAAAACCTTTAGAAAAACTAATGTGAAAGGACCCACAAAATGGGTACCTAAAAACAAGATAATCTATGTTGCAGATATCCTTAATAGCTCCATTGAAACACCAGGCATGGTACCTGGACAGTGGATGCTCGCGACACATGACGGGAGAAAGGCTTATGTTCCAAGATCTGAAACTTAAGCCTGGAGGCGTCGTCGGTTTTGGAGGAATTCAGAAAGGAAGAATCATTGGCTCCGGAACTGTTGGAAATGGTAAGCTTCCTTCCATTAAGAATGTTTTATTAATAGAAGGTCTAATGCATAATCTGTTATCAATAAGTCAACTTAGCGACAGTGGCTATGGTCTCATTTTTAATCAAACATCTTGTAAAGCTGTAAGTCAGAAGGATGGATTTGTCCTATTCAATGGAAAGAGGAAAAACAACACTTACAAAATTAAGTTATCTGATTTAAAACATCAAAATGTAAAATGCCTTCTTTCTGTAAACGAAGAGCAATGGGTCTGGCACAGACGTCTTGGTCATGTTAGTTTGAGAAGAATCTCTCAGCTTAACAAGCTTGGTCTTGTTAGAGGCTTGCCAAATCTGAAATATTCGTCAGATGCTCTTTGTGAAGCATGTCAGAAAGGAAAAGTTTTCAAAAACCTCTTTCAAAGCTAAATATGTTGTTTCTACCTCTAGACCATTGGAACTTCTTCACATTGATCTATTTGGCCCTGTAAAAACGGTATCTCTCAATGGTAAGAAATATGGACTAGTCATCGTTGATGACTACAGCAGATGGACATGGGTAAAATTCTTAAAACACAAGGATGAATCACACTCTGTGTTTGCTTCCTTCTGCACTCGAGTACAAAATGAGAAAATTGTAAAATAGTCAGAGTCAGAAGTGATCATGGTGGAGAATTTAAAAACAAAAACTTTGAAGAACTTTTTAATTCACATGGAATATCTCACGATTTTTCTTGTCCTAGAACTCCACAACAAAACGGAGTTGTAGAAAGAAAGAATCGAACTTTACAAGAAATGGATCGCACCATGATCCAAGAAACTGACATAGCTAAGCACTTCTGGGCAGAAGCAATTAACACAACATGTTATATTCAAAATAGAATCTCTATAAGACCTATCTTGAATAAAACTCCATATAAATTGTGGAAAAATAAATTACCTAACATTTCATATTTTCATCCATTTGGATGTGTCTGTTTTATGCTTAACACTAAAGAGAATCTTAGCAAGTTTGATTCCAAAGCACAGAAATGTCTGTTGTTGGGATACTCTGAACGCTCGAAAGGCTACAGAGTTTACAACACAGAATCAAGAATTGTGGAGTAATCTATTCATGTTAGATTCAATGACAAGCCTGACTTTGAAAAGTTAGAGCTAGTTGAGAAACTTGCAGATTTGGAAATCAGATTCTCCGAACCTAAGGAAGGGACAGACGAAGTTAAAGAACAACAAGACCCTACACCAGAAATCACTGAAGTGACTCCAAACACCCCATCTCAACGAAGAAGAAGACTATCCACATCCTATCCTGAGGAACTAATTCTGGGTAACAAAGATGCTCCTATCAGAACTAGATCAGCCTTTAGACCATCAGAAGAAACACTTGTAGGACTAGTATCATTGATAGAACCAACTACAATTGAAGAAGCCCTCATGGACAAAGACTGGGTTCTGGCTATGAAAGAAGAACTCAACCAGTTCTCCAAAAATGATGTTTGGGATCTAGTTCCTAAACCTAAGAATGTTCATATAATAGGAACTAAGTGGGTATTTAGAAACAAGCTAAATGAAAAGGGAGAAGTTGTCAGAAACAAAGCACGACTTGTTGCTCAAGGATACAGTCAGCAAGAAGGAATTGATTACAACGAAACATTTGCTCCAGTTGCTAGACTCGAAGCAATACGTTTGCTAATATCCTTTTCAGTAAATCATAACATCACTTTATATCAAATGGATGTTAAGAGTGCATTCTTAAATGGTTATATATCAGAAAAAGTTTATGTCAAACAACCTCCTGGTTTTGAAAACTCAGAGAAATCAGACTTTGTCTTTAAACTTAGAAAATCACTCTATGGTTTAAAGAAAGCTCCCAGAGCTTGGTATGATAGATTGAGCAAATTTTTATTAGAAAACAATTTCACCAGAGGAAAGGTTGACACAACTCTTTTCTGCAAAACATATAAGAATGACATTCTTATTGTTCAAATCTATGTTGATGACATTATTTTTGGTTCTGTTAACTCTTCTCTATGTGAAGAATTTTCAAAGTTAATGCAGGAAGAATTTGAAATGAGCCTCATGGGAGAACTGAAGTTCTTCCTTGGAATTCAGATTGATCAAAGATTAGAGGCCACTTACATCCATCAAACCAAGTACACAAAAGAACTTCTGAAGAAGTTCAATATGACGGATTGCAACATTGCTAAAACACCAATGCATCCAAATTATGTCATGGGAAAAGAAGAAACAGGAGTTAAGGTTTGTCAAAAACTCTATCGTGGTATGATAGGTTCTCTCTTATATCTAACAGCTTCTAGACCTGATATATTATTCAGTGTACATCTATGTGCTAGATTCCAATCAGATCCAAGAGAATCACATCTAACCGCTGTCAAGCAAATTCTAAGGTATCTAAAAGGAACAACTAACCTTGGCCTGATGTATAATAAAACATCAGAGTATACTCTTTCTGGTTACTGCAATGCAGATTATGCCGGAGACAGATTAGAAAGAAAGAGCACATCGGGGAACTGTCAATTCTTAGGAAGCAACCTAATCTCATGGTCAAGCAAGAGATAATCTACAATTGCTCTCTCAACAGCTGAAGCAAAATGCATATCAGCTTCCCTATGCAGCACTCAAATGCTATGGATGAAAAATCAGCTAGAAGACTATCAGATATATAAGAGTAACATTCCTATCTTCTGTGATAATATGGCTTCTATTTGCTTAAGTAAAAATCCAATTTTGCATTCTAGGGCTAAACACATTGAAATCAAACATCATTTTATTATGGACTATGTTCAGAAGGGAACTCTATGCTTAAAATTCATTGATACAGACCATCAATGGGCTGACATTTTTACAAAACCCTTAGCTGAAGATAGATTTCTAATCAATTTAAATCACCTGAATATGAAGTACTGTTCAGAATAAAACATTTTCAGAACCTCATGTGTTTAGTCAGAAGAAAAGTATTTTCAAATCATCAGAACCTTTTTCTTAACGCATCTCAAGTTTTGATAAATAAATGACATGTTATATATTCGGAAAATTATTTTTGCACGTGATTTAAATAAAATTAAGTCACTTTAACTATTCAAATTGAACGAACAACATTTTTCTCGAGATTGACTCACAACTTTATTGCATTTATTAATTCTCCCCTAAAAATGTCAATCCTTTAAGTTCTCTAGAACGTTTTTGTTCTCTACTCTCACTCGAAACCTTACAATTACCAGATTCTGTCAGAAAATGATCAATACGCGTAACCTAGTATCTTTACATCTAATATCTAGTATAATGATGAGGAGAAATTTTTCTTGGAAATAAATCATAAATACGCTCACTTTTCTTCTTCCCTATTTTTCAAACTTTTCAAATCACCTTATATATATACCACTCATACAACCTCACCAAAACTCTCAGAAACCCTAAACCTTAGAAAACCCTAAATCTTTCTCTCTAAATCACTCAAAATGATAACCCCAATACAAAAAGAAACCGTCAATTTTTCACAAGAATTAGAAGCTTCAATAAAAAGATTGCCAGGTTCCCTAACCGAATCATCATCAACAATACCTTCAACAGCTCAAGTGATCGCCTCATCTTCGATAAATAAAGAACATATTACCCAAAGAAAAGCTTCTGACACCTGCACCCTTATGAATCTAACGGTACTAAAGGAACTGCATGTGGACTTTGTGAATCTTGCCGAAAATGGATTCAACCTGATCGAAGAGGTAGAAGCTCAAGGATGGACTAATTTCTTTGACAGACTCAAAGGACCAGTCTTTGAAGCACTTGTAAAAGACTTTTGGAGACAAGCTGTCTGTGACAAGATTTGTATTGTCTCTTGTAAGTTATATGTGTACCTAAGAGGGGGGGGGGGGGGGGGGGGTGAATTAGGCTCTTAGACAATTATCCTGATTTTTTACGGTTTTTGAATTTTACTTTCCTAAAAGTTTCTAAGTGAGGAAAGCGGTAAATGCGGGAAAGTAAAGAACACCAAGACGTATAGTGGTTCCCCTCACAGGTCGAGAGTACTCCACTCCCCTTTCAACATGAAAGAGATTTTACTATAGTTTTGGACAAGACAAGACTCTTCCTAGTCTTTCTATACAAGTCACTTAACTATCACCCACCAAGAACACCCTCTTGGATTTTACAAGTTTAAAGTCCAACCAAGAAAAAATCTTACAATGGACCTCTTGTATCCACAATTCAGATAACAAGGATTCTAACAAACCCTATAAGAGAAACAATCCTTCTTCTTATAGTCAACACCTAAAACCAAACAATTTTTGGAACTTTAGGATTTTACAATAGTTCTGAATTTTTGAGTGAGTAGTTGAAACTTTGATTCTTCAATATATCAATCACAAGATCAGCCTTCTCTTTCAACAACAATTATTCATAAACAATAAAGTGTTTAGATTGCTCAAGTACTTTCTGGTTAGATGATATGAAAGTGTGAAGCAAAGTTCTTGAGTGAAAGCTTAATAAACTTGAAGTGTGAATATGTGAGAATTTAAAAGTTTGATTGAAAGAGGTGAAAATAAGATTTGAAAAATCATGTATTTATATGCACATAACACCCTTAGGAAACATGGTAAAAACTGTAAAAAAATTCATGAACAAATGCCATTGCATATTGAAAAGGTTCCATGAAGAGAGGCATGAAGAGGTGTTATGCAAAAAGATGATTTTTCAATTCTGTTCAGGTGCAAATAGATTGCACCTATGTGCAAATCGATTGCACAATGCTTATCGTAACAAAATTTCAAAAAACAACAGCATGCAATCGATTGAACCAAAGTGCAAATCGATTGCACAGTGAAAAAGTGTGAAAAATTCAGCAAACAACAAGTGCAAATCGATTGAACCCACATGCAAATTGATTTGCATCAGTGAAAAAGTGAAAAATGATTATTTTAAACAAGTCATGATCATTAAAGAAGTATACAATGATGTTTGTTTGATTGAGCATCTAAGACTTTAGTATTTGATTAGAATTGTCATTATACCTTCATGAAATGTGAATTTCTTGAACACTAAGTCTTGAAATATTTGAAATTCTTTAAGTAGCTTGACTTGTTTAATCCAAATTCCTTTTTGTATATGCATAACATCTTGAATAATGTTGTCTTCATCAAAACCATTGAGAAGCTTACCTTCACATTCTCCCCCTTTTTGATGATGACAACCCAATTTTCAAAAATTGCTTTAATATTGTTTCTCTAACACAAAAGGCTCCCCCTTGATCAATGCTCCCCCTAAAGTGATCTCCTTTTTCCTTTCTTTTCTTAGAAACATTTCAAACTTTTTGATAAGATCATCATTTTCATCACTATTGGACTCATCCTCTTGATTGCTATCATAATTTTTTACTTTTGTCTTTAAGTCAACGTCTTTTGAATCTTTTACTTGTATTTCATGCTTCTCGAATCTTTCAAGTTCTAACTCATGCTCTTGAAGTTTACCAAATAGAGATGCGGAAGTCATCGTAGAGAGGCTTTTCTTTTCCGATATTGCCGTTACTTTTGGTTGTCATTCTCTAGTCAATGATCTTAGAATTTTGAGATTTAATTCATCATTTGAGAATGTTTTACCAAGAGCCATTAAGTGGTTAGTCAAATGAACAAATCTCTTCTGTAATGCAACAATGGATTCTCTGGGCTGCATTCGGAACATTTCATATTCTTGACTTAAAGTGTTAAGTCTGGATCTTTTTACTTCAGCCGTACCTTCATGTGTTTCTACCAACGTATCCCATATTTCTTTAGCCGATTTACATTGGCAAACACGAAAGAACTCATCCATACTTAATACACTCTGAAGAATATTGACAGCTTTCTTTTCATTCAAGATTCTTTTCTTGTCATCTTCATCATATGTATTTTTTTAACTTTGGAGTACCAACACCATCGACCACATTAACCGGATTATGCGGACCATTCTCAATGGCTTCCCATATACCTTCTCCTTGTGCTTCAAGATGTGCCTTCATGCGGATTTTCCAAAAGTCAAAATACTCTCCAGAGAAAAGTGGGGGCTTGTTACTACTTCCACCGTCTTTGAATACCGGGTTTGTGCTTGCGGAAGCCATACTGGATCTGTAGGAACAAGTTACCTATAACCTGCTCTGATGCCAATTGTAAGTTATATGTGTGCCTAAGAGGGGGTGAATTAGGCTCTTAGACAATTATCCGGATTTTTGACGGTTTTTGAATTTTACTTTCCTAAAAGTTTCTAAGTGAGGAAAGCGGTAAATGCAGGAAAGTAAAGAACACCAAGACGTATAGTGGTTCCCCTCACAGGTCGAGAGTACTTCACTCCCCTTTCAACATGAAAGAGATTTTACTATAGTTTTGGACAAGATAAGACTCTTCCTAGTCTTTCTATACAAGTCACTTAACTATCACCCACCAAGAACACCCTCTTGGATTTTACAAGTTTAAAGTCCAACCAAAAACAAATCTTACAATGGACCTCTTGTATCCACAATCTGGATAACAAGGATTCTAACAAACCCTATAAGAGAAACAATCCTTCTTCTTATAGTCAACACCTAAAACAAAACAATTTTTGGAACTTTAGGATTTTACAATAGTTCTGAATTTTTGAGTGAGTAGTTGAAACTTTGATTTTTCAATATATCAATCACAAGATCAGTCTTCTCTTTCAACAACAATTATTCACAAACAATAAAGTGTTTAGATTGCTCAAGTACTTTCTGGTTAGATGATATGAAAGTGTGAAGCAAAGTTCTTGAGTGAAAGCTTAATAAACTTGAAGTGTGAATATGTGAGAATTTAAAAGTTTGATTGAAAGAGGTGAAAATAAGATTTGAAAAATCATGTATTTATATGCACATAACACCCTTAGGAAACATGGTAAAAACTGTAAAAAAAATTCATGAACAAATGCCATTGCATATTGAAAAGGTTCCATGAAGAGAGGCATGAAGAGGTGTTATGCAAAAAGATGATTTTTCAATTCTGTTCAGGTGCAAATCGATTGCACCTATGTGAAAATCGATTGCACAATGCTTAACGTAACAAAATTTCAAAAAACAATAGCATGCAATCGATTGAACCAAAGTGCAAATCGATTGCACAGTGAAAAAGTGAAAAATTCAGCAAACAACAAGTGCAAATCGATTGAACCCACATGCAAATCGATCTGCATCAGTGAAAAAGTGAAAAATGATTATTTTAAACAAGTCATGATCATTAAAGAAGTATGCAATGATGTTTGTTTGATTGAGCATCTAAGACTTTAGTATTTGATTAGAATTGTCATTATACCTTCATGAAATATGAATTTCTTGAACACTAAGTCTTGAAATATTTGAAATTCTTTAAGTAGATTGACTTGTTTGATCCAAATTCCTTTTTGTATATGCATAACATCTTGAATAATGTTGTCTTCATCAAAACCATTGAGAAGCTTGCCTTCACATCTCTTATGTCCTTGGAAGAAAGATCGTCATCATCAAAAAATCCATTGCCAATCTTTACAACCCGGAATTTTTGAAGAACAAGAGAGTCTATGGGAAGAACAGTAAATCTTTATTTGTGAAAAAGAAGATCAACCCAATCATCTATACCAACTATCAACCGAACAAGAAGGAGTACAAGAGAGAGGATCTGCATGCTCATTTGAAAATCTGGCACAAGATCATCCTTGGCTGCATCAACCCAAGACCTTCATCATATGCTGCAGACTACCTCAATGCTAATAAGAAATACATGATTTATTATTTGTTCACCAAAGAGAAGATGTGCTTACCTTCTATTTTGTTCTACTACTTAAGAGATATGGTGACGAAAACCAGAACAATTGGTGGACATAAAAATGATATAACAAAATACATTCCTTTTGGTAGAATGCTCTCAGATATTTTCTATAAAAATGGTATTGTGGACACTCTGGCCACAGAAGTCAAATACACAGAAGATCTGACAACAACCCTTGGAGAAACAGTCAACGGCACAACTCTTAAACACATGAGATTAATCAATGAAGTGAAAGTAAAATCTTTCATAGTTTCTGAAGATTTAAGTAAACGAAGAGTTACTGTGCCAAGTTATCCTATCTATCATAGAAGCTACCATTTAGAAGAGATAGCTACATATGCAGATGCAATGAAGGAACGAGGTTATGATGTATGTGAAGTCAAGAATGAAGAAGAAGAATGGGAGCAAACTGAGCAAACCAACGGCTCTACTTCGGAGCCAACTCTTATAGAGTCTCTCAAAAGGAAAGGAAAACAAACTACTACCTCTGAACCTCAGAAAAGGAAGAAGAGTAAAAGATCAAAAGTCTCCAAGACTGCCAACTTATCTCATGCACTAAAATCCAATTATGTTACATTAGTAAGTGTCAGACCATCTAACCTACTATCACCAATGCCTATTTCCGCAACCGTACAAATCTCCTCTCCATCAACAACCATACCAATTATCAAACCTGATATACCTGTCTCACCAAAGGCCTATGCTTTTCATCAGAAAATCATAACTGAATCCTCAATTCAGCCTTTTGATTCTCCGTCTCCTGAAATTCATATAGATCTGGACACTCAAGAAGCATCCTCTCCTGAACCTGCTCCTACTGAGATTGATTCATCTCAGCAAACACCACCAGAAACCAACTCTGCCGAATCTAATCTCGCTTTGGTCATCTTTAATGCACCACCTCCATTATCTCTTGAAGAGTGCATAAGTCAGTTTCATGACAAAGCACTGGATACGTTTGCCAAGCTAATAGCTGAACTTTGTACAAGCACGAAGCTCATGGAACTTGAGAGTGGCTGTCAAAGCTTTCAAAAATGGTTGGAAGTGGAACTTACAAGAATTGTAAGTCTCTCAAATGCCACCATAACTGATGGACTTGAGAAAGCTAAAGAAAGAGCAGAAGCTGAAGCACGAGTCAGAGCACTCAAGTTCTTGGCTTCCAAGCAGAGAGAAGCTGAAGAAATGGATTCTAAAGAAGCAGAAGAGCAAGCTGCTAGAAAGGCACAAGAAGATGCTGAAGCTAAAAGAGCTAAAGAAAGTGCTACGATTGCTTCCACTTCTGATCCTGCTATCAAGCGTCTGGGAGAAGATGAAATCAGAATTGAACAAAAGAACTTCAGAGAAAGGTTTGACAAGCAAGATACTGTCAATGAAAATCTTCAAATCATGATGACGAAGATTTGGGACAAGATGTCCTCTGACAGCAAATAAACATCTGTTTTACTTTTAAGTTTTAAGTTCTGTGTTTTTCACCCTTGGACTACCCTGTGTTTATCTTTTTGATTCATGACAAAAAGGGGGAGAAAGTATATGAATGAGATAATTTTGATCTTATAGTCATTCTCTGAAAAACAATGCTGCTTACATTGCAAACAGATAAATCTATCATCTCTATTAGATTATTTTTCTGTATTTTTCTTCTGTGCAGATAACTCTGACGATGAAGAAAAACTCAAAAAGGTTAATGAAGTCAGGGGGAGCCCGAGCACGAACCTTAATAAAATCTAATACTCAGGGAGAGCACTTCATAAAAAGGATAAGCTATCCTAAAAACCTTTTTCCATGTTCTCTGTGTTATATATTTATATATCAAAATGGCGTCATCAAATACATAGTTTTGTCATCATCAAAAAGGGGGAGATTGTGAGAACAAGATTTGGTTCTGCAATATTATCTCTAAGTTTTGATGATAACAGATGAATATTCGTATGAACAATTTTGTGCAACTAATGTTTTTATTTGTGAGTACCTAGCAAACAGGTTCTGGTTCCTTGAATTGGCGCAATGCTTAATGAAAGATGCTTCGAAGAGCTGAACTCAATTCGAAGATAAGACAAGATTCACAATACTTTGATACGAAAGGAAAAGAGAATGAGTTCTGAAGATCAAAAGACAAAGATTCTGATGGAACGAAGTCCAGATGCTGAAGCCTCATGCTCTCTGATCAAGGTTCTGAAGACCTACCCAAAGTCGACTCTCATGCTTCAATCAAATAATATCAGAAGCCTCTGAAGATATAAAGAAAGTAAATTAAAAGAACAAGGTTTTGAAGGCAAGTTCTGAAGATTCTGGAAGCGCAGAGCTGATGATTGGAAGACTTGATAATCTCAATAACCGAGCAATGTTTTCCCTTCTTACTTATGCTCACAAAAAGCCTCTGTAGTTGAGAAACCAAGAAAATGTACCACACTGTACAACTGTACCACATTACAACGTTAAAATTCTTGAAGACTGTGCGAAATACAAACTGACACAGACAGGACGCGCAACATGTAGAAGACTTTGTACCTGTCCTCACGCTTCTAGCCGTAAGCCTACTTAGCTATCATGATTTCATCTCAACGGCTCTTTCCACTCGGCTATAAAAGAAAGCTCAAAGACTTGAAGAAAGATACACACGCAACCTGCTACAATATCTTATAACTCTGTTCTTTCTTAAGTCATTCTTGATCCAAAAACTAGTTTACATTATCAGCTTGATAAGAAGAAATTTTCTGTAAACCCATTGCATTTGAACTTAAAGTTGTATTCCTTAAGAGAGTCTTAGTGATTAGATCTCTTGAGAAGTCTAGGACGTGTGTCTTAGAGATTGTACCTTAAGTAAGACCTGTGTGGTTGGATTACTTGAGAAGTTTAGAACGTGTGAGTTGTAGAGGTTTTTATTAGTCACCAGCTGTGGTAGCTCGTGCAGTGTATTATTTTGTTGAAATAGTTGATTAAGACCTCGTTGAGAGAGGCGAAATCACCTTGGCGGGTGGATTAGATTAACTTGAGAGGTTCTCAAGTGAACTAGTATAAACATAACTTGTTTATATCTCTTTGTTTGACCAAGTTGTTTTTTCTTTAGAAAAGGGGTAAAGTTTTAAAGAGAAAGTTATTTTAAAAAAGAAACGATTTATTTTGAAAAACCAATTCAAACCCCCTTTCTTGCGTTTTTCACACCTTCATCCACTACCTCCATACATCAACCAAAGAAAATCAGGTCTAGCATCCTAACCAAAAGCCTCATGTACAATCAATACACTTGCGTCCTTAAGCAAATAACCCTAAGAAGGACCCCCTATTTTGATAGCATCTGTAAACCAACAGTTTTGACTGTTTAACCTCAGTTTGCAAGTAGGGTTAATTGGAGACATCTATTTCCCTTCCTTAATCAGCGTAACAGGATAAAAAATGAATCGAACTATAGTACCAAGGCGATAGTGATTCGAAACCACAAAAACCACGCTACACAAACCCCAAAGGCTCGCTGTCATAAATACAGTCGAGCCTCCGGCTTTCCGAAGCTGTTGTCTGGCCCATAGGGCATTCTCCATAGTTTTTAGAAGATTCGACATTGGCTTCGCAAGCCATGTTTTGAGACATCGTAGTCTCTAGGGCCGACTTTATTTTGTTCTCAATCATATAAGCCAAAATCAGAGTCAATGCTTGTGACTCAACAGACATCTTCGTCAACCATTGCCCACCCAGTGGGGGTGAACTTCCCTCTTCGACAGGGGCAGTTGTCACTATGCGAAAAAACAACCGGCAAAGACACAGAGTCGCCATCAAACTTTATTTATCCCAACAGGGAAAAGAAAACATCGAGAAAACCTTAGAAGGGAAATAAAATGGTCTCGCAACCAAATTCGGGGTTCGGGAGTCAATTACGCAAGAGTAAGGTATTAGCACCCCTGGCGCCCGTTAGGTTTTGCCGCTCGCACGTGAGGAGACTTACGCTTTAACCTGTATTGCGGTAGAATGGAAATAACATGCCCTTTTTGAAAATGTTAAAGAGAAAAACCGGAAGGAAAAATGATTTGAATTTGTTGAAGTTTTTTTTGTTTAAGATTTTGAAAAGGATTTGAGACGCGTATTGTACTAAAGTCTATGACAATAGAAGCAAGTATTTTGTACAAATGATCCAAACGTCTCACGTACAAAATACTCTAAGAAGAAGTAAGGCATACTCCCGCTAATATTTTCCCATGTACTTAAAGCTCGTGACGTATTATATGCATCATATTTATTAAGTGTTTTTATTTTTGATATAAGAAAAGATTGTTGTTTTAAGAAGATGCAAAAGGAAAGAAAATATAGGGGATACTTGGTCCTAGATGTTTTTATGCAAAGTGGCCCTAAGGTTAAGATCAAGGGGGATTCTATCCTAATGTGATCATGCAAGATGGACGTAAGGTTGAGGATGATGGAATTCTAACCCTAATGTTGTCATGCTTGGATAGGAATCCTAAAGTCTACCTCTAACTCAAATCCATTAGGTTAAACAACCTATCAAATTGAATTAGAGGACTCCTAAGGGAGCATGTGAAACAAATCTAGCAACAACACAATCATCAATCAACAAGTATAAACATGAAGCACAAAGCATGTCAAAGATCAAACAATCCTTAAGAAGAAGTATCACTCAACAAGTCATCAAGAGAAATCACTAAGCTCAATCGAGACTCAAGTAATCATGTGAGCATATGAACATGTCAAGCATCAATAGAAGGATATATCAAGTAATGAACTAATCATCAAGTATATGACAATCATCATGCTTTAAAAAGAATGACCAAGCCAGCAAAAGGGAACTCCATAACATACCAAGATTCAACTAAGAGGTCATCAAGGTTCAATCAATGCAAGCATCAATACCATATCAAAATATTATCCAAAAGTAGCATCTAACATGAATTAAGTAAGCATTTGAACATGTCAAGCATCATCATATTGAATCTAGAACATCTACCATGCATCAAGACCAAACACAAGGTCACTCATCATCAAGGTAAGGTGTCAAGATAAAGTATAAGGTAAACATCATGGCAAGGCATACAAGGTTGATCACATAATACCAAAGAATTCATCAAGTTCCAAGCATGACAAAGTTCAAGTATTAGGTAAGTAAAGATCATCAAGTATAAGGCAAGCATCAACATAGAATCACTCACAAGTCATGGTAAAAGAAAGATAAAAAATTAACATATAAACCATGCAAACACACAAGCATCTCAAGTTAAATCACCATAGCCATATATTCATCATAAAAATAGTACAAAATTCCTCAAGATAAAACATCAAAGTATGACATCATAAAGATCAACATTCAACAAGTTAAAATATGAGAATAACAAAGCATATTAAAATAAAAATGTGGAAATAAATCCCTAAAAATAAAACAAGCATTTCTAACATATTTTTTTTATCAATTTTTTGAATATTTAATAATAAAAAGGAAATAATAAAAATAAATAAAAACAATTAAAATAAAAAAGGAAAAGAAAAGAAAAGAAAATAAGAAAGGAGGTGCAATCAACAATATATGTGTGGAAATAACAACTCTGGCTCAAAGCCCAATCCAACGTGCCAAAAAACACACACCATATAATTCATCCAAAAAAGATCAGTATGGGCCAAAAGAAGGTGTGGAAAACAAAAGCATGTGCAGGCCCAAACACCTCAACACAATCCTGAATAATCCACATCATCACACAGTCATCAAAATTAATTGAGGTGGACTAATCACACACGCCCACCTCAATTCATTCAAATTCAAAGAAGGCGCCAGCATGACACATCATCATCTTCTCAAATGACTCTCACCACCGCGTCGATCGCCACAAGGCGGTTGCGATAGTGGTGATATTTCCAGAAACACCAAACAAACACATCAATCAAATCAGAAACTCATGTTGGTTTCAAATATGCTGATAGCTTTCACAAGATCAAACTGAAACTTAAACAATTTGGAAAACACGAACGAGCCCTAAATATTTCAAGAAAAAAATTAAAATCCAAACATCAACAATAAATGCCTAATTTCTTAGGGCTTCAGCACATGTGATCATCAGAAATAGATTGGTAACAAGTTTGGATGAAAATGATGCTTAAATGAGTGGAACTGGAAACTCAGAATATTACCTATCAGAGTATGTCCGATGCACCTTCACAGCTACAGATTCAAAGAGAAAATGATGTATTAAGCTTCCTTAATGCTCCAGAAAGAAGAATCCACAAGTGATTTGCCTTGAATCTAAAGGAAACTCTCCAACCAAATCAACTTGCTAAAGGAAGAAGACGATGTTGATCAGAGCAATGCAATGGCTTCAACAACAAATTAATGCATACATAAGCTCCAATATGAAGTGTTGATGGAGATTAGAGCAAGAAAATTCACAGAAACTTCAAGAAATTAAGAAATCGAAGATTGAAATTTGAGTGAATGGCGAGCTCTTTCAGATTTGGAATCCTCCTCCTCTCCAGGTTTGGAATGAAATGGCTTATATAGGGAGTTGATTTTAGGGTAAGAAAAAGGTTTGGAAATGAAGCAAAGGTTCAGATTTGTTTACATGTGGTTTGGAGTTTGTTTTGAATGAAAATGAACATGGGATGGCAGGTTTGGATCAAGGAGTGTTAGGCCTGGTTTTTGCTCACAGTGACCACTTTGCACTTGATTAACTTGATGCACAATGGCTTAATTGGTACAAGCTTCGTATCATTGGAAAGATCTCATGGCATAGAGCAACTTTGATGTTGGATTCATCTTGGGAAGATGCTTGTAGGCTCAGATATCTGGGTGCCAAGTCATGACATCACAACTGTTTTGACACTTAGAAAAATTCTATGTACTTATCATCTTGCACATGATTGAAACCTCCACTTTGGCTCCAAATTTCTACCACTTGGAAATTGTTTTTGAATCCAAATCTTCCACCATCATGTAGTATCAAATGCAAGCTTCAAATGCAACCCTTGTTTGCCAATATTGGATTCTTGAATCATTCACCATAACCTTGGAAAGTTGACCATATGACTTTGAAACTTAGAAAAATTCTAAATTCACCAATTTTGTACTTTTCCTCATTTCTCTTGATTTTAAATGTTTCTCTTGATGAAACTCAACCAACTTCCACAACCTCTTAAAATTTGACTTAAAATGCTCAAGGTTGACCAGAAATGTCAAAAGTCAAACTTTGACCATGAGCACTTTGTTGACTCTTTGCAAATGAATGAACCCCCCTTCAAATATCACCTGAATGAGCTTGAATCACTTTGAGAAGGCCAATAAGATGTACAAATAACCTTGAATCATATCTTAAACCAATGGAAACAAGTTTTGGTCAAAAAAGTCAACCTCAAGTTGACTTTGACCAAAACCTTAATCTTGAGCAATTGAAAAAGGACTGGTAAACCCTAATCACTTGAAATAGAAGTAGAGCACAAACTTGATATATGGAGAACCAACCAAACCCTTGCTCAAAGCAAACCTCAGTTGAAAACATGATGAAACCCTAGCTAGATGCTTCTTGAGAAACCTTGAGGAACTTGACTTGATAAGTTAATGAGTCTTGATGAACGCCACAACTAAATGAATCACCTTTGAAGATAGGGAAAACCAAAATCACAAGAAGAGCTTTGATCCCTTGCCTTAGGAGCTTAATGAAATGTATGATTATGAATATAATGACCTAATGGAGATGCATATGAAAGTGAAACATAAGCCTGTTAGGGTTAGGAAAAGTGAGGGCAAAATTTGGGGTGAAACAGTTGCCCCTATTCAATCCACTTAAACATGAAGGTATGAATAGCAACAACTTTCGAACATTCAAGGTAGAAGGAGATTGAATACCGAAAAAACCATAAAATTTACACTCTGGGGATGAAAACGGATGTAGTAACTCTTCTGTTTTCTGGCGAAAAATCTTGTAATGAGCGGGTATAGTTAAACACTGGTAATTTGGTAATGGAGTAATGGTAACAATGAAAGGTAAGACACAATCAACGGATCTACGACTCAAAGGGAAACACCAAGGTAGTGAAATCAACGAATCTACAAACTAAAAGCTTGGAAACAGGAAGTAGGATCAACGGATCTACGACCCAAAGGACAGAGAGAAGTAACATCAACATATTTACGACTCAATGGGGAATATGAAGTAAGATCAACGGACCTACATCTCAAAAGCTGGGGAATAGGAAGTAAAATCAACAGATTTATGTCCCAAGAGGATGAAGAGAAGTAATATCAACGGATATACAACTCCAAAGAGAAGATTAGAGGATCTATGGAAAGGAAGTAAGATCAGCGGATCTATAACCCGAAGGGTGAAGAAAAGTAATATTAATGGACATACGACTCAGAGGGGATAAAGAGAAGTAAGATCAATGGATTTACGACTCAAAAGAAAAGATCAACAAATCTATGAAAAGGAAGTAGGATCAACGGATCCAAGACCCAAAGGTGGAGAGAGGTAATATCAACGGAAATACGACTCCATAGAAAAGATCAATGGATTTATGGAAAGGAAGTAGGATCAACGGATCCATGACCCAAAGGTGGAGAGAGGTAATATCAACGAATATACGACTCCAAAGAAAAGATCAACGGATCTATGGAAAGGAAGTAGGATCAATGGATCTACAACCCAAAAGGAAAACAGTAAGATCAACGGATCTACGACTCAAAATCTGGGGAATGGAAGTAATATCAACGGATTTACGACCTTGAGAAACTGTAAACAGAAAGATGACTCCACTTGGGAAGCAAAGGTAAATAGAGGGTAAGATCGGCAGATCTATGGCCCTGGGGATTGATTGAAATATCTGCTGGGGAATGAGCTCGACATTCTCTCTGAGGGTATGTCATTGTCATGATTGAGGTTTGAATCGGGCTTCTGTGAAAGGTACCAAAACTGGCATATTCTCCGTATGCATATATTTGAATTTTTCCATGGCATAATGCTCCATATCAAAATGGAAATGATACACATTTTGAGGATGCAATGTAATGATGATTACTATATGCAAGAGAGAAATGAGAGGACACTCCGCTAAGGAATGCACAGAAGATATTAGGCAACTTTGCTGAAGAAGGGGTCATAATGATCTGATTTCTGCGGGGAGATAAAAACCCAAACTGCCAATAACCACTGGGCTGCAAACTCTGTCGAGGAATCACAAACTGAATTATAAACTCTGATTGGAGATGCCAATGAAGATTAGACTCCGAATTGCTGAGAATACCAATAACCATTAAACTTTGACTCGCTGGGGAAGTCATCCATTTTGTGGGGAAAAGAAAATACTGACTTCACATCAACTTCCAACTGCTTGGGAATGTTCTGTCATCTTGCACTGTTGGGAATGGGGAATTATCCTAAATTACTGGGGATAAACAACTCTTGAAACCTTATCTGATGTAGTGTGTTTCTCTGCTCGGGGAGAATAAATGCTTCCAACACCTTGCTGGGGAAAAGGTACTCTTTAAAAACCTGCTAGAGAAGAGAGATCAAAGGCCTCATGCTGGGAACATCTCTGGTGCTTCAAGCTTCCGAGTTCACTGCATGTTAACTATCAACAACAATTCCTGAAAATGTGATACGACAAAATGTGCCCCTGGTACAGTATGACAACCTTATTTGCCATCCAGGACACTCAAAATGTCAAGCAATTTCAATATTTTTTCAGCATGTTTTCGCAAAGCTTCAATGTTTTTAAATGCAATGTTTATCAAAAAGTCAGACGTTTTAGCAAACAAAACAGTAAAATAAAATCACAAGTAAAGCTATTTGAATGAAAAGAAATTTTATTAATTGAAATTGGCCTATAAACATGCATTTACATCAGGAAGCAATTCCTAAAAGAGGTAATTGCGCAAAAGGACAAAATACAAAGATGGCAATGTAGAAATGGATTTCCACTGAGTTTCAGCTCTACTATGGCTCCTATGTCT
Source organism: Lathyrus tuberosus (assembly GCA_022829125.1). Classification (NCBI taxonomy): domain Eukaryota; kingdom Viridiplantae; phylum Streptophyta; class Magnoliopsida; order Fabales; family Fabaceae; genus Lathyrus; species Lathyrus tuberosus. The sequence continues at coordinate 544,384 of JALAZF010000021.1, forward strand.
TCGAAGCACTCAAGACTTGCCTTTTGAGGAGAATGATTGGACTGATTCTTATCCTTCGGAGTTCCCAATTATTGTAATAAGATAAGACTATAGATCCTACGCAGACTACAGCCTCTCGCTTTCAAATCCCTAACTTTTTCTTGGATCTCCCTTTCGTGTTTTCAATCCACTGGGATACCTTTTTTGCTTAAGTTGCCTTTTAAGGTTTTCAACTTAGCGGGTTTATTCAATTCTTTTTATTCTTTTATCCCTAATTTTTGCCCGAACGTTCTCTTTTTGTGGTTCGCTGGGATGCCCATTTTTGCATGGACCTATTCTTTTTGTGGACCAACGGGTCTATTTTTTTATGCGAAGTATTTTTTGACTGCATCTGCATTCACAGGGGACGTAAAATCTTCACCATCCATAGTTGAGAGTATCAAGGCTCCTCCAGAGAAAACCTTATTTACAACATATGGTCCTTCATAATATGGGGTCCGCTTGCCTCCGTGATCTGTCTGAAGAGGCATGATCTTCTTCAAAACCAGGTCACCAGTCTGGAAGTACCGAGGACGCACTTTCTAATCAAACGCTTTCTTCATTCTTCTCTAATACAATTGCCCATGACAAATGACTTCCATTCTCTTCTCTTCAATGAGGTTTAATTGATCAAACCTTTTCTGAAGCCACTCAGCTTCATCAAGCTTTACATCCATCATAATCCTTAAAGAATAAATTTCCACTTCCACTAGTAGGACTAGTTCCATCCTGTATACAAGAGAGAAATGGGTTGTCCCTGTTGAAGTACGCACCGAAGTACGGTGCCCATGCAAAGCGAAAGGCAACATCTCATGCCAATCCTTGAATGTCACCACCATCTTTTGCACAATCTTCTTGATATTCTTGTTAGCTTCCTCAACAACACCATTCATCTTTGGACGATATGGGGAAGAATTGCGATGTTCAATCTTAAAGCTCTGGCATATCTCTTTTATCATTTTGTTATTCAGGTTGAATCTATTATCAGTAATGATCCTCTCGGGAATTCCATAACGACAAATGATTTGATTCTTTATGAAACGGACAACCACTTGTTTTGTGACATTTGCATATGAGGCAACTTCTACCCACTTGGTAAAGTAGTCAATGGCAACCAGGATGAAACGATGTATGATAGAAGCAGTCAGTTCAATACTCCCAATCATATCAATACCCCACATAGCAAAAGGCCAAGGAGAGGTCAAGACGTTCAAAGGAACGGGTGGTACGTGCACTATGTCCGCATAAATCTGACACTTGTGATATTTATTCACATATTTGCAGCAATCAGATTCCATGGTCATCCAATGATACCCTGCTCTCAACATCCTTTTGGCCATTGCATGCCCACTGGCATGGGTACCAAAAGACCCTTCATGCACTTCCTTCATCAACATGTCTGCCTCGTGTCTATCCATACATCTGAGCAAGACCATGTCAAAGTTCCTCTTGTACAACACATCCTCCTTTAGAAAGAAATTGCTAACCAATCTCCTCAAAGTCTTCCTATCTTTGTGAGATGCCCCAAGTGGGTACTCTTGATTTTTGAGGAAGCATTTGATGTTATGAAACCATGGCTTATCATCTACCACACTTCCATTGCAAACACATGAGCGGGTCTGTCAAGACGCAAAATTCTGATCACGGGTACCTCATTCCACCGATTCACTTCAAACATGGATGAAAAAGTTGCCAGTGTATCTGCCATCTGATTTTCTGTATGGGGTACGTGATGAAGCTCAACCTTATCAAAGAAAGGCAACAATCTCCTTGTGTAATCTTTATAAGGGATCAAACCAGTCTGGCATGTCTCCCATTCTCCCTTGATCTGGTTAATAACCAAAGCTGAATCACCGTATACATCAAGGATCTTAATCCTTAAGTAAATGACCTCTTCCAGTCCCATGATGCATGCTTCATATTCTGACATATTGTTTGTATAATCAAATGTCAGCCTTGCGGTGAAAGGGACATGAGAACCCTTGGGAGTAATGATGATTGCCCCAATTTTGTTTCCATAAGTGTTAACAGCCCCGTCAAACACTAACCTCCACCGGGATCCAGGTTCCGGTCCTTCATCAGGCAACGGTTCGTCACAGTCTTTAGCTTTTAAGTACATAATATCCTCAGTAGGAAAATCAAACTTAATAAGTTGGTAGTCATCAATTGGTTGCCGAGAAAGATAGTCTGACAAGACACTACCCTTGATGGCTTTCTGGGTAACATATTGAATATCATAAATTGTCAAGATGATTTTCCATCGAGCAATCCTTCGGGTGAGAACTGGCTTCTCAAAAATATATTTGATCGGATCCATCTTGGATATCAAGAGAGTTGTATGAGTCAACAAGTACTGCCTCAACCACTTAGCTGCCCATGCAAGCGCACAACATGTCTTTTCAAGCAAAGAGTACATTGACTCATAATCAGTGAATTTCTTGCTCAGGTAGTATATTGCATGTTATTTTCTACCTGTCTCGTCGTGTTGACCGAGTACACATCCCATGGAATTTTCAAGAACCGTCAAATACATTATCAAGGGTCTCCCTGGCACTGAAGGCATGAGGATAGGAGGTTCCTGCAAATATTCTTTTATTCTATCAAAGGCCTTTTGGCAATTATCATTCCACCTAATATCTTGATCTTTTTGCAATAATTTGAATATCGGTTCACAAGTGGATGTAAGATGAGAGATGAATCTAGCTATGTAGTTTAACCTCCCCAAGAAACCACAGAATTCTTTTTCTGTTCTAGGCTCAGACATTTCTTGTATAGCTTTTTCTTTGGCCGGATCAACCTCGATACCTCGTTCGCTAACAATAAAACCCAACAACTTTCCAGATCTCACTCCAAAGGTGCACTTATTGGGATTCAACCTCAGCTTGAACTTTCTCAACCTTTCAAACAACTTCTGAAGATTAACTAAGTGCTTTTCCTCAGTCTGGGACTTCGCAATCATGTCATCAACATATACTTCGATCTCCTTGTGAATCATATCATGAAAGAGAGTCACCATAAAATGCTGATACGTTGCCCCTGCATTTTTCAAACCAAAGGGCATCACCTTATAGCAGAAAGTCCCCCACGGGGTAATGAACGTCATTTTATCCATGTCTTCTGGGGCCATCTTGATTTGGTTATATCCAGAGAAGCCATCCATGAAGGAGAACACTAAGAATTAAGCAGTATTGTCCACCAGCATATCAATATGGGGAAGAGGAAAATCATCTTTAGGGCTGACCCTATTCAGATCCCTATAATCAACACACATTCGAACCTTACCATCCTTTTTAGGCATCGGTATAATATTTGCAGCCTACGGAGGATAGTTGGTAACAGCTAAGAAACCTGCATCAAGATGCTTCTGAACTTCTTCCTTGATATTAACATCCATATTTGGTCGAGTCCTTCTGAGCTTCTGTTTGGCCGGAGGACAATCCTCTTTGAGAGGCAATCTGTGCACCATGATATTTGTATAAAGTTCAGGCATATCCTGGTAAGACCAAACAAATATATCAATAAACTCTCGCAGCATTTCTATCAACTTTCTCTTCACATATTCCTTTAAGGGATCCCCTATCTTGACCTCTTTCTTTGCATCCTCGGTACCAAGATTAACAATTTCCACGAACTCCTGGTGTGGTTGAATAACTCTTTCTTCCTGCCTCAATAATCTGGCCAACTCTTCAAGGAGTTCACAATCTTTCTCACCCTCTTCTTCGGCGTGGTAAATTGGACTATCAAAGTCATAATGATCCGTAGCAGTACTGTTATCAATGGAATCCAGAATGGTGTGTTAGAATAAGATTTGGTTCTACAAGATATCTCTAAGTTTTGATAATAACAAAGTTGTATTTGTGTGAGAACAATTTTGGTACTCTAACATTTGTTTTCTAAAGTATTGACAAACAGATTCTGACTCTGATAAAGATAACTCTAACTCTGATAGAGATCATGTGGAACGTCACTCTCAAATAAGCAAAAGTCGCTTCTGCGTCAAAGAAGCAATATTTCTTCTGATCTACTCTGCTTCAGAAAGACTCTAAGAAGATAATATGTTGCTGCTATAATGTTATCTTGGATTCTGGCTCTGAATATAACTCTGATATCTATCTTCTGAAGACTAAGTGCTAAAGACTCTAAAGACAAGGTTCTGATGAACAATGTTGTGAACACTTTGAAGACTTAAGTTTCTGAAGACCAAGTTTTGAAGACTCTGAAGACAAGGTTCTACTGAACAAGTTCTGAAGACTCTGAAGACTTAAGTTTCTGATAACCAAGGGTTCTGAAGAAGGAGTACTGAAGACAAGGTTTTGCTGAACAAGTTTTGAAGACTCTGAAGACTCAAGACTCTGAAGACCCAGTGATCTATTCTTCTGATCATGCTTCAACCATATCAATTCAGAAGCCTCTGATGAATAGAAGAAGATGAAACATTTACGAGGGAAAATAGTACTTAGTACAGATCAAACACGTTCTTTTCCACTACCCTGATTTGGTGGTACAAATGACAATTTCAGTGTACGATTTTCATCCCAGCATAACATTATTATTTCAAGTCGCCAGCAATTTTACTGATATTCCTAATCTGCCCTTCAACTGATCTTTTTCTGGCTATATATAAAGACTTGATCACTCTAAGAATTGTGTGACACGAAGTGTAAAAAGATATATACTGAGACACTGATTCATACGAGAAAGAAACACAGAAATGCAAATAGAGAAATCCATGAGTGAATAGTAAAGCACTACAATACAAAGAAGAAAGTTTGTTCATACTATATAGATTTTCTCTAAGTTAGTTTGGGCTAGAAATTGTGTTTATATCAGCTTATGTAGAAGCATTTCATTGTAAACATCATATTTGATCAAACAGTTATTTGTATTCCTTAAGGGACCAGTTGGGTCAGAATCCTTAAGAAGAGACGGTTAGTCTGTGTATGTTAGTCACCAGCAGTTGCTAGTGCAGTTGTAATCAGTTTGGTTATAGTGCATTAAGTCCTTGTGTATAAGGCGAAATCACCTTGGCGGGTGGACTGGATTAGCTTGATAGTTTTCAAGTGAACCAGGATATATCGTGTGTCTTTCTCTATTGCTAGTTTATTTGTGATCTTTGTTTGAGTTTCACAAAAAGCTTTCATTTTGAAAACCCAATTCAAACCCCCCTTTCTTGTGTTTTTCTCACACCTTCAATTGGCATCAGAGCTCCGGTTCTGATTGTGATAAAAAGATTTATCAACACTTCACCGTGTTCAGTACCGATCCACTATTTGTGTGAGATATCATGGCTGCATCTAATGTTAATCCCGTTGTAGAAGAAAAAGATCATTACATTGCCAAACCACCCGTCTTTGATGGTGAAAAGTTTGACTACTAGAAAGATAGAATTGAAAGTTTCTTTCTTGGTTATGATGTAGATCTTTGGGATCTGGTAGTTGATGGCTAGACTCACCCAGTTGATGCTACAGGTGTTAAAGTGTCCAGAAGTGATATGACCAACCAACAAAAGAAAGATCACAAGAATCATCACAAGGCAAGAACCATATTGCTAAATGTTGTCTCTTATACTGAGTATGAGAAGATAACAAATAGAGATACTGCCAAATCCATTTTTGATTCTCTGAGAATGACTCATGAAGGTAATGCTCAAGTTAAGGAGACAAAGGTGCTAGCCCTAATCCAGAAATATGAGGCATTCAGAGTGGAGGATGATGAAATAGTTGAGACTATGTTTTCAAGGTTTCAAATGCTAGTCGCAGGACTTAAAGTTCTGGACAAAGGTTACTCAATTGCTGATCATGTTAAAAAGATCATCAGAAGTCTTCCCTAGAAATGGAGACCTATGGTAACAACTCTAAAGCTATCCAAAGATCTTAACAACATAAGTCTTGAAGAACTAGTTAGTTCTTTAAGAAGTCATGAGATAGAGTTGGAAGAAGATGAACCTCAGAAGAAAAGTAAATCAATTGCTCTTAAGTCTAAGCCTGAAAAGGCAAAGGCTTATCAAACTGAGGAAGAATCAGAAGATTCTGATGAAGAATCAGAAGATGAGTTGTCGCTTATCTCCAGAAGGATCAACAAACTCCGAAAGCATAGGCAAGGAAACTTCAGAGGATCGAGAAGAAACAAAGGCCGCTTTGAGTCATCATCTGGACAAAAGAAGCAGAACTCTGGAAAAGAAGTCATCTGCTATGAGTGTAATGAGCCAGGTCATTACAAGAACGAGTGTCTAAAGCTTAAGAAAAACAAGAAGCCTAAGAAGAACTTCTCCAAAGCGAAGAAAGGACTAATGGCAACTTGGGACGACTCTGATTTTGAAAAAGAAGACTCTAATGAAGAACAAGCAAACATTGCGCTAGTAGCAACAATTGACGATGAAGTTTCAAGAGAACTAGAAGACAAAATATCATCAGAACCAGAATCTGACTCAGAGGTATTATCTAAACTCTCTCGTTGTGAATTAGAGTCATGTCTTTCAGAAATGCTGGAAAAGTATCAAACTCTTCAGAGTAAATACAAAGATCTTAAAAGATCACATGTAATTGCTTCTGAGGCAAAAGATAAGCTTGAGCAGAATAATTCTTCTCTAAATGAAAACATTTTTTCCTTAAAAAATAGTAATTGTGCCTTGAAAAGCAAAATTGCTAAATTAGAAGAAGAATTAATCTCCAATGTCTCTGACACAAGCTGTATCAACAAGTATGATAAAGCATTTCAGTATTTTCTAGCTAAAAGAATAGATAGAAGCAGGACAACTTCCATGATCTATGGAGTTAGCAGAAATGGTAAGAAAGGTTTGGGGTGTACAAAAACATTTGAAATTGACAAAAGTCAGCCTGTTAGACCAAAACCTCTCTATGACCATTTTGTGCCTTCTGGAACTGAGCTTGTTTGCTCTGAGTTTGCACAAGAACCCCCACCCCCACCGACACAGAAATATATTTCTAAAGTCAAATATCATGCACAAATTCCACTTGATTATCCTGTTGCACATAAGCCCAAAGTTGTTAGACACTCTGGGAAAACTAACAAGAAAGGACAGAGAAAGTTGGTACCTATGGACAAGATAATCTATGTTGCAGATATCCTTAGCAGCTTAGTTGAAACACCAATCATGGTACCTAGACAGTGGTTTCTCGCGACACATGACGGGAAGAAGGCATATGTTCCAAAGTCTAGAACTTAAGCCTGGAGGTTTCGGAGGAAACCAGAAAGGAAAAATATTGGCTCTGGAACTGTTGGTAATGGTAACCTTCCTTTTATTACTGATATTCTTTTGGTCGACGGTTTGATGCATAACTTGTTGTCAATTAGTCAACTTAGTGACAATGGTTATGATATCATCTTTAATCAAAAGTCCTGTAAGGCTGTAAGTCAGAGAGATGGCTCAATCTTGTTTGTTGGAAAGAGGAAAAACAACATTTATAAAATTAGACTTTCTGATCTTCATGAACAGAATGTCAAATGCTTAATGTCTGTTAATGAAAAGCAATGGGTATGGCATAGACGTTTAGGCCATATTAGCATGAGGAGGATTTCTCAGCTAAATAAGCTTGAACTTGTCAGAGGCTTGCCAAATCTGAAGTATTCTTCAGATGCTCTTTGTGAAGCATGTCAGAAAGGAAAGTTCTCTAAAACTTCCTTTAAAGCAAAGAATGTTGTGTCCACCTCTAGACCAACTTCTACATATTGATTTGTTTGGACCAATGAAAACTGCTTCAATCAGTGGAAAGAAGTATGGATTAGTAATCGTTGATGATTATAGTCGTTGGACATGGGTTAAATTCTTGAAACGCAAGGATGAATCTCATTTTTTGTTCTCTACCTTTTGCTCTCAAGTGAAAACAGAGAAGGATTGCAAAATAGTCAGAGTCAGAAGTGATCATGGCGGAGAATTTGAGAATAGATACTTTGAGAATCTTTTTTATTCCCATGGCATTTCCCATGATTTCTCCTATCCCAGAACTCCACAACAAAATGGAGTAGTGGAAAGGAAGAATAGGACTTTGCAAGAAATGGCTCGTACCATGATCTAAGAAACTGACATGGCAAAGCACTTCTGGGCAGAGGTAGTAAATACAACATGTTACATTCAGAACAGGATTTCAATAATACCTATTCTGGGTAAGACTCCTTATGAGTTGTGGAAGAATAGGAAACCCAACATTTCATATTTTCATCCTTTTGGCTGTATTTGTTTTATGTTGAACACTAAAGAGAATCTTGGCAAGTTTGACTCCAAAGCTCAAAAGTGTTTACTGTTAGGATACTCTGAACGCTCTAAAGGCTACACAATATATAACACAGAAACACGAATTGTTGAGGAATCAATTCATGTCAGATTCAATGATAAGCTTAACCCTGAAAATTCAAATCTAGTTGAAAAGTTTGTAGATCTGAAGATCACCTTATCAGAATCTAAAGAAGAAGAAGATTCAAAAGAAGGAAACAAAGATGCAGACTTTCTAGATTCAGATACAATCTTACTAGAAACTAAAAATAGTCCATCTCATCAGAAGAAAAATAGACTAAAGACTTCTCATTCTGAAGAATTGATTCTGGGAGACAAAGCTGATCCAGTCATAACCCGTTCATCATTCAAACCTTCTGAAGAAACTCTTCTGGGTTTGGTGTCTTTGATAGAGCCAACATCAGTTGATGAAGCTCTTAGGGAAAATGAGTGGATTCTGGCCATGCAAGAAGAACTGAATCAATTCACCAGAAATGATGTCTAGGATCTTATTAAAAAACCCAAAGGTGTCCACGTGATTGGAACAAAGTGGGTATTCAGAAACAAGTTAGATGAGAAAGGTGAGGTTATAACACCCTTTTCTACCCGACAAACATCACGAATACATACAACTATTTTATCAGAGTACAGTCCCAAAAAGGGCATCACATTTCGTCACAAAACATCAAATAACCACCTGCCCCGTAACACGGGTTTTACCATCATGAATTTATTTAAACATTACGTAACGGAAATCAAAATTTAAACAATTTTATAATCCAAAACTTCTTAAAACAAAACATCCTAAAACATCCTCATGCCAACAAATAAAAGAACATAAATCGTTCGACTCAAACGTCACGACCCGATGTTAAATATCAGAGCAAGACCCTCTAATCGACGGAGAAATCAAAATACTTCAAAATGCCAAATCTTCATGCGCCAAGAAAGCTAAGCCTGATCACCGACACGTTACCCACATGGAGGCAACATTCAAACAGGCAGGGTGAGTAATCACGAATCAATATATATGACATAAGCAAAAGATAAGGTATAAACACAAACATCAATCCAATCATTCACAACATCATTAATACATCAATTACATCAATATAATGCAATGCCACACCATATGCAAATGCAACATCATAGACTCATGCATGCGGTACCAATTTGTCATAATTGATGGACACTGGGCCATCACCCTCCAAAGATCCCCACCAATAGGATTGATTCTACACAAGAACCGGAGCACGTCACAAAACACTTCAATCCACACAATGGGATTGAAGCCACCAAATGGACCAGAGTCCTAACTATGCCATGAATGCATGATGCAAATCATCAAAATAATCATCGTCATAAAATCGTCATAATTGCATCATCATTCATGAATCATCATCAAACATCATTATATAACACCAATTCGCACTCATCACGATTCATCACTATACCTCATAATTCATCATGTCATCATTATTACGTCAAAGTTTTCCCAGTTTTATCCCATTCACCCTCATTACTAGTTTACTCATGTTTTATTACCTCATCATAGCCTTATGTTTCAAGGAAACTGCATCACAAGGGAAAATGGGACAGAAATCGCAAAAAACAGACAATTCTGTCAGCTACCCTGCCCATACGCGTACGACCATGTCCCATACGCGTATGGCTCAATTCCTCGCCCACTGGCCAGCGTATCATACGTGTAGGGCCACCTGCCCAGGCCTCTCTTACGCGTACCACCATCCTTGTTATGCATATCACCAGAGAGGTTTCCCTCTCAAAATCCCCTTCAATCTTCCCCTACGCGTAATGGCTAGCCCATACGCGTAGGAACCCTTCCCAAGAATCACATACGCATAATGGCTTTCCATATGCGTATGCTCCTTCATTCCTAGCTTCCCATATGCGTAATGGCTTCCCATACGCATATGGCTCTACTCTCCTTACGCGTACACTACGCATACTCGCAGAAGGTCGTGCTGGCCCTGGGGACGAGTGCGTATGCTACGCGTATCACCCTGGGTGCGTCCCCTCTTACGCGTAATACTCCCCCCGTTACGCTTATTGCCAGAAAAAACTCAAAACTCAGATTTCGTATCTGAACGAAAAACTTCCCATTCCAACACCTTCGATCTTCCAAAATCAGACCCAAAACAGTTTTGATTCATCATAGATCTATGTCTTTATCCTACTCCATTGTTTTCATCGATTTCTTTCTAATTATTAAGTTCTAATTCGTTAAACCCACCTTTAATTTTAGATCTGGTTTCGTTCACATATTCATCACAACAACAATAATCATTCACACGAATTCCACATCAATTACATCAACACATACCAGATTCATAACAGAAATCGACCAACAAAGATTCACGAAAATTCATCACAGATTCATCATACAAAAATTCATCATAAACTTATCACAGATTCAGCATACGAAAATTCATCATAAACACAGAACACACAACCTACCTCTACCATAAACCCATATCAGACATATTAACCCGGATTAACCCCCCATACCTCAAATTTTCCAGCAAAAGATCCTTCTTTGGGGTTCAACGGTTGATTCTCTCGTTCTCCATGTCCTAGCCTCCTTTCCTCAATGTCTCTTCACTTCTACGGTTGCACAGAATAACTCCCCTAATTCCACTTTTCCTTTTTGTTAAACCTACCTCTTGGACCCTAATTATGGTTTACCCATATTATCCTCACTAACCCTTCTCAATATTACCGTCTTACCCTTAATGGTTCTCCTAATTATTTTAAATAATAATAATAATAATAATCTAAATAATAATCTAATTATTCAAATTATTCTATTATTATTACTAATAAAATAATCTTAATTAATTACTAATTCTAAATGCCTCAATATTCCCTTAACTCAGACTACCCCTTGTCCTCACACAAAGTCACCACGCGTCATAATATTCACCAAAATTCACCAAAACACCGAATAATCATAATAAATCAATTAAATAAATATTAAAATTATTTTGGGGTGTTACAACTCTCCCCCACTTAAAGAATTTTCGCCCTTGAAAATTACTTGAAGGAAACAGAGTCGGATACGACTCCCTCATCTGATCTTCATGCTCCCAAGTCCAACTTTCGCCAGCTAGTCCACCCCATAACACCTTCACCAAGGCTATGTCTTTACCCCGCAATTGCTTCATTTCACGACCATCAATCCGCACAGGTAATGCTTCAACCATCAAGTTATCCTTCACCTGTACATCATCCATCTGAATCACATTCGATGGATCCGGAATGTACTTTATCAACTGAGACACATGGAATACATCATGTAAATTCGCAAGTGACGGCGGTAAAGCAATTCGATAGGCTACCTCCCCTATCCTCTGCAAGATTTGATATGGACCCACAAAACGTGGAGTGAGCTTCCTAAACTTCAAAGCTCGACCCACACCAGTCACTGGCGTCACCCTAAAAAACATGTGATCTCCCTCCTGGAATTCAAGCGCTTTTCTTCTCTTATCATGATAACTCTTCTGACGACTCTACAAAGCTCTCATCCTTTTTTGGATCATCTTAATCTTCTTAGTTGTCTCCTGCATAATTTCAGGTCCGAGTACAACACTCTCACCTGACTCATACCAACCCAAGGGAGTTCTACATCTCATTCCATACAAAGCTTCATACGGTGCCATTCCAATACTAGTATAAAAGCTTTTGTTGTACATGAACTCAATCAATGGTAAATGGCTATCCCAAGATCCTCCGTGATCCAACACACAAGCTCTCAACAAATCCTCTAAAGATTGGATAGTCCTTTCCGTCTGACCGTCCGTCTGCGGATGATATGCAGAACTCATCCTCAACTTAGTACCCAAAGAATCTTGTAAACTCTTCCAAAACCTCGATGTAAATCTCGGGTCTCTATCTGACACAATACTCAAAGGTATTCCAGGCAACTTCACAATCTCCTCAATGTACATCTCGGCTTACTTCTGCATAAAATGATTAATCTTCATCGGAAAGAAATGAGCCGATTTAGTTAATCTATCCACAATCACCCAAATTGAATCATTTCCCTTTGCAGTTCTCAGCAACCCCCGACACAAAGTCCATGGAAATGCTATCCCATTTCCACTATGGGATATTCAACGGTTGCATCATACCTAAAGGCTTCTGATGCTCAATCTTCAACTTCTGACAAGTCAAACTCGCGTAAACAAACTCCGCAATGTCCTTCTTCATACCTGGCCACCAAAACAACTTTATCAAATCTTGGTACATCTTTGCGGCACCGGGATGAATACTCAATCTACTTTGATGCCCTTCTTCAAAAATACTATTCTTAATTTCTGGAACATCTGGGACACACACCCTGTCTCTGAATCTCATCACACCATTCTCATCACTCCGGAATTCTCCTCCTTTACCTTGGTTAATCAAGGTCAACTGATCATCTAACTTCAAATCAGATTGTTGTCCCACTCTAATTTCTTCCAGAATACCACTAGTCAACTTCAACATGCCCAACCTCACACTGTCAAAAGTCTCTTCTGTAATGCCCTGATTTATTATTTAATTATTTTACCGAGTTTAGCGATAATTTTGAGTGATTTACATGAATATTTGCGATGTATGATGTTTTGTGATGTGTTGATGGGTGTTGGTGAATAATATTATTAGCTTATTATAATATTATTAGTGGGGAAATAAATAATGAGAATTGGTGGTATTGTTTGATTATTAGAATATTAGTTAAATAATTGTTTAACTAGCGTGACATTAAATATTTATTTAATGGAATAAAATTAAAATGGAATAATGAGGTAGTAAGGGGAAAACTGGCAAAAAGAGAGAACTTAGGGGTTCTAGGGGCTAAGTTGGAATAAGGGGAATATGTTATAAGGAGTTTGAGGAAGTTACACAATAGAACGTGAATACAACTTTTGAGGAAACCGTAGAAGTGAGAAGAAAGAAGAGAAGAACGATCGTGAGATGGCAAGAGACTAGAGTTTAGAGATTCAAAAAGGTCATCCAATCTAAGGTAAGGGTGGGATTAACTTTCTCTAATACGGGTTCAATAATCATGAAAGGGATTGAGTTACATATTGGTTGATAGTTGTTGTTGTTAGAGATGAATGAAATTGATTGATACGTGTTAATTGAGTATCTTGATATTAGGAATTTGAACCCAATTTGATGTTAGGAGTTTGCAATGATTGAACTATAATGTTATCATTATGATGTAGTGTTTCTATGAGAATAATGTGAAGAAATTCTGTTTTGGGTTAGGAATAGTGAAAACTAGAAATTTTGGTGCGAAATTCATCGTCGCGAAAATTAGTTTTTATGCTACCAATGAGTTTTAATAGGTATAACTAAGGTAAAATAAGAGTCTCGCGAATTAAATCAAAGTTTCGGATGGGTTTTTAGGCAAAAAGTGATCAAACCCGTAGCTATGTTAGTGCGGAATTTTGGAAACTTCGAAAATTCGTAACTTGAGTTCCGGAAGTCTGATTCGTACGTCACTCAAAGCGTTGGAAAGATAACGAGACGAGCTATCTTATAATAATAGTTTCTGGCCCAGGGGTGAGTTATCTTGTATGGAATAATTGAAATGGAATTATAGTGTTAAAATTCTGATTTTTGGCGAAGTGAAAGTTTGAGTTTTAGCGCGATTTCGAAATTGAAAATTTTCCAGATTGTGAAATGAATTCAGAACGTGATTCCTTGTATTTAATAATGAATTTAGGTGTATTTTAATAATTATTTCGTCATGTCCTTGAGCTGCTTTTGAAGCGTTTTCGATTAAAGTATACATGCTTATGTTTTGTAATATAAGTGTGTGAATGAAATAATTGGTTATTTGCGAAGAATAATGTTGATTAATTGTGAAGTTGTGATGCGAAGTTGTAGTCGTATAGTGAAGAGGCCGAGTGCCTATGTTGATTTGCGAAGTTGATGTTGGGGTTGTTGCATTTTAATTGTATCGTTGCATAATCATTTCATTTTAACTACGATGGCCTAGATTGGCACCACGATGGCCTGAATGGGCAATTTGTTAAGCGAAGGGGGCTGTAGCCTGTCAAAGCCGAATCATGGCATTAGCGAAGGGATTTGTAGCTCTGTTGGTACCACATTGCATCCGTTGAGTCGTGTTGTTGTATTGTTGAGCGAAGTTATGTGATGATTTGTTGTTGGACTTATGCGAAGTATTGATAATGATGAGTTACGCAGTTATATGATGTTATGTGTTGCTAATTCCTTTATACGAGTTATTACCTTGTATTATTGAATGTGAAATCTCACCTCTTCTGTTTGAATGTTGCCTCTACGTGGGTAACGTGCAAATATTCCGCTGTAGGAGCTCAGGTGTGAGTGGAAGTTGAAGTCTTTCGTTTATTCTTTTAGTTTGGCGTCAGCTTTGATATGTAACATTGGGAGTCGGGAATGCTTTTATATGATTTTATTTGTTTTTTTTAATATGAAAACTAGTTTCTTTAGTTAATTGAAATCATTATAATTTGTTGATTAAAATGAATAATTTCCCGCTGCGTAATAAAGGTTATTTTGTTGGATTAAAGTTGTGTGATTTTCGAAATGATAAGTTGGAAGTAACATCCTTTATTTCTGTTTCTTATTGTTTTACTCTGATTATTTTAATTAAATAGCGCGGGGAAATTTAGGGTGTTACATAGTGGTATCAGAGCAGGTCGGTCCGTCCGGCCAGGTTGTCTAATTATGTTGTTCCCTAGTATGCGACATATGTGTGAAAACACTGTCGGTGCTTGTTTTGTTTTCCATTTGTAGGTTAGGAATGAAACAAGTGGGGGAGAAGTGTCTGCTTCTCTTAGATATTCCAGTTGTTGAGGAATTGGATATCATGTTGCTACATGAGGGAGTGCAGTGTTGGATTGTCCAACTGTTTGAGAATGGTGTGATCCTTGAGGGAAGACGGTCAGGTGTTCTCGTTGTTCACTACCATGTGAGAGGGAAGGCGATGTTGTGGCTAGAGATGGGCCGGTGATGTGTGGAGTATCCTGACGTGTTTCCTAAGGATGGGCACAGGTTGTCTTTAGTCGGAACAAGATGATGTTATTGTTGGGACGAATTGGTGGAGTTAAACCATGTGTTTACCAATCATTTAGATGAGTGGTGTAGTGTGTTGTTGAGACAAGTGTAGCTCCGGTGTTATGAGTTAAGAAGAAAGAAGGTAGTACGAGATTGTGTGTGGATTAACGACATTTTTCTAAGGTAATGGTTGAGAATAAATATCCACTTCAACGGGATTGATGATTTGATGGACCAACTATTATGCTAGTGTGTCTTCAGTATAATTGAATTGAGGTCGGATTACCATCAGATTTGGGTGAAGAGTGAGGATAGTTGGGGAATCTTAGAAGTAAGAGAAAAGGGTGGAGCTCATGTTCACCATTTCCAATCTTTATTTTCGCACTTATGGAACATTCTTCACTAAACAAGTGATAACTTTTCGCTGGTAACTCCGATGGGAGCGATTCTGGACTTTTTGGAAAGCTTGTGAAATTCCCTACATTTTGCATATAAACTTTGTCTTCTACATGTTTTTGACGAAAGAAAAAAAACGCATTTGAAGATTTGGGTCTGAAGCTAATTTTGGAGAAGGCAGGTATACGGGATTTCTTGACCAGCCTCCATTACACGGGTGATAACTTTTTACTCGTAACTCAGATTTAAGCGATTCTTGAATTTCTGGAATCTACAAGAAATTCCCTTCACTTTGGCATATAATTTTGTATCAAGAAGGTATGTATTAAAGGAGATAATCGTGTTTAAAGTTGAACGAGTCTTGTTGAAAATGGGTAAGATGAGGTCAGGTATAAAATGTTTAGTAATAGGACGGAGGTGAGGGTATCGGAGAAGCACATGGAGGTGCGGCGTATGCCAATTGAGAATGATTAGAGTGGAGAGATTCTTGAGAAAGGGAGAAGGCTAAAAAGTAAAGTGGATTGTGTGTCATTGATGACATGATGTCGACATGTGTCGGGAAGATTTTGGACAGTTTCTATCACCCACCCAGATGATGAGATGGTACTGTTGAGATTGTGATTAGAATGAGACCCAAATGTGCAACTATATGGATCATCGAGATGATGAAATTAAAGGAAAGACGAAATATTTATTAGTGTTGTTAAAGTTCTCTACTTGGATAAATGTTTCATTTGGAGCGGACCGATTTGAATTGTACTTGGTGTAGTAGCATTTCAGGTATCGGGAGAATATTTAAAAATTGTGTTGTGCTACGAGTGGGTATAGGAGAATATGTAATGGACTTTGGGCACAAAGTAAGGACGCTATTGTAGTTAGGTAAGGATGATTTATGCTACCGATGTGGTTGCCAGCTACCTATTGACAAATTGAGGAACTGATCACCCTTAATCTCTTGTTGATAGTAGACGGGATCATGTTGGGTGGAATAGACGTGTCTTGCCAGATGGGATGGTATGTACAATGAATTGTTTGGAGTTAAGCCAAGTGCTTACGAATTAGTTTGATTAGTCGATGCAGATTCCTATATCTGAAGATGAGGCGGATTTGAGGCTTTTGTATGTTGATCAGATGTTGTTGATAGTTACTTATCAGGAGTAGAGAGCAATGTACTGACTAGTGATTTGACCAAGGATGCCGGGTAGAGGATGGTAGTGGCTAGTATGCCTTAAAGTGTATGTAGAGAGTATGGATCGTATCTTCCATACTTATTTGGATAAGTTCGAAGTGGTGTTTGTTGTGGATGTTCTGATCTATTATAAAATCAGAAGAAGAACGTGTAGAGTATTTGAGAATTGTGTTGCAAGTGCTGAAAGAGAAGAAATTATATGCCAAGTTATCAAAGTGCGAATTCTGGTTGCACGAGGTGAGTTTTCTCGGTCATGTTATTTCTGGTAGTGGTATTGTTGTGGATCCATCTAAGGCTGATGCAGTATCGCAATGGGAGACTCCGAAGTCGGTTACCGAAGTTAAAAACTTTTTGGGTTTGGCAGGTTATTACCGAAGGTTTATTGAAGGATTTTCCAAGTTGCACTTCCGTTAACTCAGTTGACCTGTAAAGGTAGAGTTTTTGTGTGGGATGTTCAGTGCGAAGAAAGTTTTAATGAGTTAAAGCAACGTGTGACGACGGCTCCGATTTTAATACTACCAAAATCTGACGAACCATTTGTTTTATACTGTGATGCGTCTAAGTTGGGTTTAGGTGGTGTGCTTATGCAGAATGATAAGGTAGTAGCTTATGCATCGAGGCAGTTGAGGATTCATGAACGTAATTATCCTACTCCTGATCTTGAGTTAGCTATAGTGGTTTTTGTACTTAAAATTTGGAGACATTATCTGTATGGTTCTAGATTTGAAGTATTCAGCGATCATAAAAGCTTAAAGTATTTATTTTATCAGAAAGAATTAAATATGAGACAACGAAGGTGGCTTGAATTGCTAAAGGATTATGATTTCGGGTTGAATTACCATCCGGGTAAGGCTAATGTTGTTGCAGATGCTTTAAGTAGGAAAACTTTACATATGTCTGCTATGATGGTTAGAGAGTTAGAGTTGCTTGAACAGTTCAGAGACTTGAGTTTAGTTTGTGAAGTGTCGCCACAGAGTGTCAAATTGGGAATGTTGATGATCAACAACGAATTTTTGGATAGTATCAAAGAGGCTCAGAAGATGGATGTGAAGATGGTAGATTTGATGGTTGGAAATAATCAGACCGCAGATAGTGATTTTAAAGTTGATGATCAAGGTGTGTTGCGGTTCCGGGATAGAATTTGTATTCTTGATGACGTAGAAATGAAAGAGATGATTCTAGAAGAAGGTCATAGAAGTAGCTTGAGTATTCATTCGGGAGCTACAAAAATGTATCATGATTTGAAGAAGTTGTTTTGGTGGTCCGGGTTGAAGCGAGATGTGGCGCATTTTGTGTATGTGTGTTTAACTTGTCAAAAGTCGAAAGTTGAACATCAAAAACCTGCTGGGTTGTTGACACCTTTAGATGTTCCAGAGTGGAAGTGGGATAGTATATCTATGGATTTTGTGATGGGTTTGACGAACACTCCAAATGGATATGATGTGATTTGGGTAATTGTGGATAGACTGACTAAGTCGGCTCATTTTATTCCGATTAACATCAGTTTTCCCGTATCTCAGTTAGCGGAGATTTATATCTGTGTGATTGTGAAGCTGCATGGTGTTCCATCGAGTATTGTATCAGATAGAGATCCAAGATTTACTTCTAGATTTTGGAAGAGTTTACAGGAGGCGTTGGGTTCTAAGTTGAGTTTGAGTTCGGTGTACCATCCGCAGACGGATGGACAGACAGAGAGGACGATTCAGTCGTTGGAGGACTTGTTGAGAGCTTGTGTACTTGAGCAAGGGGGAACTTGGGATATTTATCTTCCATTGATTAAGTTCACTTATAATAATAGTTACCATTCTAGCATTGGAATGGCATCGTTTGAAGCGTTGTATGGTCGGAGATGTAGAACTCCGTTATGTTGGTATGAGTTCGGTGAAAGTGTGGTACTTGGACCGGACATTGTTCAACAGACTACTGAGAAGGTTAAGTTGATTAGAGAAAAGAAGAAAGCATCGCAGAGTAGACAAAAGAGTTATCCTGATAAGCGTATGAAGGATCTTGAGCTTCAAGAAGGAGACCATGTGTTTTTGAGAGTCACTCCTGTGACCAGTGTTGGACGGGCGCTAAAATCAAAGAAACTGACTCCGAGGTTTATTGGTCCGTATCAGATTTCGGAAAGAGTTGGAGCGGTTGCGTATAGAGTGGGTTTACCGCCGCATCTTTCGAACTTGCATGATGTGTTTCATGTGTCGCAACTTTAGAAGTATGTTTCGGGTCCATCTCATGTGATTCCGAGAGATGATGTGCAAGTGAGAGACAATCTTACGATCGAGATCTTACCAGTGAGGATTGAAGGTCGTGAAGTGAAGAAGCTGAGAGGCAAAGCGATACCTCTTGTGAAAGTCGTTTGGGGAGGAGCGGCTGGTGAAAATATGACGTGGGAGTTGGAAAGTAAGATGCGGGAGTCGTATCCAGAGTTATTTGAATGAGGTACATTTTCGAGGATGAAAACATTCTAAGTGGGGGAGAGTTGTAACGCCCTGATTTATTATTTAATTATTTTATCGAGTTTAGCGATAATTTTGAGTGATTTACATGAATATTTGCGATGTATGATGTTTTGTGATGTGTTGATGGGTGTTGGTGAATAATATTATTAGCTTATTATAATATTATTAGTGGGGAAATAAATAATGAGAATTAGTGGTATTGTTTGATTATTAGAATATTAGTTAAATAATTGTTTAACTAGCGTGACATTAAATATTTATTTAATGGAATAAAATTAAAATGGAATAATGAGGTAATAAGGGCAAAACTAGCAAAAAGAGGGAACTTAGGGGTTCTAGGGGCTAAGTTGGAATAAGGGGAATATGTTATAAGGAGTTTGAGGAAGTTACACAATAGAACGTGAATACAACTTTTGAGGAAACCGTAGAAATGAGAAGAAAGAAGAGAAGAACGAGCGTGAGAAGGCAAGAGACTAGAGTTTAGAGATTAAAAAAGGTCATCCAATCTAAGGTAAGGGTGGGACTAACTTTCTCTAATACGGGTTCAATAATCATGAAAGGGATTGAGTTAGATATTGGTTGATAGTTGTTGTTGTTAGAGATGAACGAAATTGATTGATACATGTTAATTGAGTATCTTGCTATTAGGAATTTGAACCCAATTTGATGTTAGGAGTTTGCAATGATTGAATTATAATGTTATCGTTATGATGTAGTGTTTCTATGAGAATAATGTGAAGAAATTATGTTTTGGGTTAGGAATAGTGAAAACTAGAAATTTTGGTGCGAAATTCATCATCGCGAAAATTAGTTTTTATGCTACCAATGAGTTCTAATAGGTATAACTAAGTTAAAATAAGAGTCTCGCGAATTAAATCGAAGTTTCGGATGGGTTTTTGGGCAAAAAGTGATCAAACCCGTAGCTATGTTAGTGCAGAATTTTTGAAACTTCAAAAATTCGTAACTTGAGTTCCGGAAGTCCGATTCGTACGCCGCTCAAAGCGTTGGAAATAAAACGAGATGAACTATCTTATAATAATAGTTTCTGGCCCAGGGGTGAGTTAAATTGTGTGGAATAACTGAAATGGAATTATAGTGTTAGAATTCTGATTTTTGGCGAAGTGAAAGTTTGAGTTTTAGCGCGATTTCGAAATTGAAAATTTTCCAGATTGTGAAATGAATTCCGAACGTGATTCCTTGTATTTAATGATGAATTTAGGTGTATTTTAATAATTATTTCCTCATGTCCTTGAGCTGTTTTTGAAGCGTTTTCGATTAAAGTATACATGCTTGAGTTTTGTAATTATAAGTGTGTGAATGAAATTATTGGTTATTTGCGATGAATAATGTTGATTAATTGTGAAGTTGTGATGCGAAGTTGTAGTTGTATAGCGAAGAGGCCGAGTGCCTATGTTGATTTGCGAAGTTGATGTTGTGATTGTTGCATTTTAATTGTATCGTTGCATAATCATTTCATTTTAACTACGATGGCCTGGATTGGCACCACGATGGCCTGAATGGGCAATTTGTTAAGCGAAGGGGGGTGTAGCATGTCAAAGCCGAATCATGGCATTAGCGAAGGGAGTTGTAGCTCTGTTGGTACCACATGCATGATTGCACTGCATTGCATCCGTTGAGTCGTGTTGTTGTATTGTTGAGCGAAGTTATGTGATGATTTGTTGTTGGACTTATGCGAAGTATTGATAATGATGAGTTGCGCAGTTATATGATATTATGTGTTGCTAATTCCTTTATACGAGTTATTGCCTTGTATTATTGAATGTGAAATCTCACCCCTTCTGTTTGAATGTTGCCTCTACGTGGATAACGTGTAGATATTCCGCTGTAGGAGCTCAGGTGTGAGTGGAAGTTGAAGTCTTACGTTTATTGTTTTAGTTTGGCGTCAGCTCTGATATGTAACATTGGGAGTCGGGAATGCTTTTATATGATTTTATTTGTTGAAGAATTATTAGTTATTTTTCTAATATGAAAACTAGTTTCTTTAGTTAATTGAAATCGTTATAATTTGTTGATTGAAATTAATAATTTTCCGCTGCGTAATAAAGGTTATTTTGTTGGATTAAAGTTGTGTGATTTCCGAAAATGTCATTTATATGTTACATGTCTATTTATGAGAAAATGATAAGTTGGAAGTAGCATCCTTTTTTCTGTTTCTTATTGTTTTACTCTGGTTATTTTAATTAAATAGCGCGGGGAAATTTAGGGTGTTACATCTTCACATACCAAACTCAAATCTCAGAGTTGCTCAATTAATTCCAACTCTTTCACCATAAGCATCGACATATGCAATGAGTTCCTGCTCAATGCATCAGCCACTACATTTGCTTTACCAAGATGGTAATTCAAATCAAAGTCATAATCCTTCAACAATTCCAACCACATTCTCTGCCTCATATTCAACTCTTTCTGATCAAACAAGTACTTCAAGCTCTTATGATCGCTGAACACTTTGAATTTAGAGCCAAACAGGTAATGTCTCCAAATTTTTAACACAAACACCACAACTGCCAACTCTAAGTCATGGGTAGGGTAATTCACCTCATGAACCCTCAACTGCCTGGAAGCATAAGCAATAACTTGACCATTCTGCATCAACACCCCACCAAGACCCATCTTTAACGCATCACAATACACTACAAACGATTCATTCGGATTAGGCAAAATCAACACTTACAAAACTCACTTCACAAGCTACATCCCACACAAAAACTTGACCCTTTCGAGTCAGCTGAGTCAAAGGTAATGCCAACTTAGAAAAGCCTTCGATAAACTTGCGATAATATCCTGCCAATCCAAGGAAACTTCGTATCTCAGTAGTAGACTTCGGAGTCTCCCACTGTAACATAACATCAATCTTAGAAGGATCTACAACAATCCCACCACTTGAAATCACATGGCCGAGAAAACTCACTTCCTTCAACCAAAACTCACACTTGACAGTTTTGCATACAACTTCTTCTCCTCCAATACTTGCAACACAGTTCTCAAATGCTCAGCATGCTCTTCTTCAGATTTAGAGTATATCAGAATATCATCAATGAAAACCACAACAAACTTATCCAAATACTCATGGAAAATCCTATTCATATACTCCATGAACACACCAGGTGCATTGGACACTCCAAACGGCATCAAAGTGTATTCATAGTGACCATACCTCGTCCAGAAAGCTGTCTTAGGAATATCATCAGGCTTAACACGAATCTGATGGTAACCCTACCTCAAATCAATCTTGCTAAACACACAGGCGCCTACTAACTGATCCATCAAATCGTCAATTCTCAGAAATGGATATTTATTCTTAATAGTCACTTTATTCAACTGCCGATAGTCAACACACAACCTCATACTTCCGTCTTTCTTCTTCACTAATAGCACAAGAGCACCCCACGGAGAAACACTTGGTCGGACAAACCTCTTCTCAAGCAATCCTTCCAATTGTTTCTTCAATTCACTTAACTCAGAAGCGGACATCCGGTAAGGAGCCATTGACACTGGACTCGTACCTGGTATTAAGTCCACTACAAACTCTACTTCACGTTCTAGAGGTAAATCACTTATGCCGTCTAGAAACACATCTAGAAATTCATAGACAGCAGGTAATTTGACACTCGCAGCTTCACGATTAACCTGCAACGATGCAAACATTGCAAACACCAATGCTTCGTCTTCCACAAGTTCGTCTACTTGCTTAGCAGACAAGAGCATCAACTCTCCATTATCCCCAAACTAAGGAAACTCTACGGTCTTATTATAACAATTGATATGAACATGGTTAAACTCCAACTAGTTTATTCCAAAGATTACATTGATTTGGTGCAAGGGTAAACACACCAAATCCATCAGAAAACTCTTCCCAGAAACTGTCAAAGGACATCTTAAACACACAAAAGTAGTAGTAACAGAACCATTAGCTGGAGTTTCTATTACCATATTACCATTCATA
This sequence comes from Lathyrus tuberosus, assembly GCA_022829125.1. Classification (NCBI taxonomy): domain Eukaryota; kingdom Viridiplantae; phylum Streptophyta; class Magnoliopsida; order Fabales; family Fabaceae; genus Lathyrus; species Lathyrus tuberosus. The sequence continues at coordinate 567,699 of JALAZF010000021.1, forward strand.
TCAGACAATTTCAAACCCAATCTATTAGCACAGTTAAACGAAATAAACGAATGAGTAGCACCAGTATCAATAATAGCGACCAACTCAACATTATTAATAAAACAAGTACCTCGAATCAAGTTGTCCTTCTCTGAAACTTCTGCACCCCTCAAAGCAAACACTCTGCCATTGGTCTGAGCAGCAGTAGTAGTCTTCTTTGGTTTCTGACACTGGGTACTGATGTGACCCTTCTCACCACAATTGAAATAGGTTGGACCATCATCCTTGCAATCAGTAGCTTTGTGGCCCTTCTTACCACATCTGTAGCACCTCAACATGCTATTGGTGCAACCCTCAGCATGGTGGCCTTGCTCGCCACACCTGTAACATTTCCCAGAAGTGGGAGCTGCTCCCCTACTTGTCTTCTCCCCATCCAAAGCCTTCTGATTCCCTTTGTCAGCCGAAGTTGTATAAGACTTCCCTCTATACTGCCCCTTCTCTTTCTTCTCACTAAGATGCTTGTAGTGAGCAGATCGAGCTCGACTATCCTCATCATAGATCCTACTCTTATCCACCAGCTCAGCATACCTGTGAATTTGTTGGTACCCAACACCCTGCTTGATTTCCGGCCTCAGCCCATTCTCGAACTTGAGACACTTTGACACCTCAGCATCAGCACGGTTGTAGTGAGGACAGAACTTCACCAGCGCCTCAAACTTTACAGCATACTCTGCCACAGTCATGTTGCCTTGCTTCAGCTCAAGGAATTCCACCTCTCTCTTGCCACGAGCATCCTCTAGAAAATACTAAAATTTTTGCTTGAACACAGCCCAGGTTATCACAGTACCAACGTCTTCCAGTCTCTGACGGGTGTTACCCACCAATTCTCACCCTCTTCTGACAGCATGTGAGTTCCAAACCGAACTTGTTGTGCGTCAGTACACCCCATTACCCGGAATATCTTCTTAATCACCTTCATCCACTTCTGGGTACTCTCTGGATCATGAGTACCCACAAAAGTCGGCGGATTGTTCCTCAGGAACTTCCCCAAAGTGCGAAACTCGTCCGGAGCTCCACCATTCTGATTGTTCTAAGCCATTGCTTGAGCAAGTGACTCCAACGCATCAGCGATAGCAAGATCATTTCTTCCAGGCATCCTGCATATCACCAACAAGGTTAGAAGAAATAAAACATCGACAGTGTACACACACTCGTCGACTGACAGGGAACTAACATCGTGTAAAACCTGGCTGGACAGACCGACCTGCTCTGATACCACTAATGTAACACCATTTTCTACCCAACAAACATCGCGAATACATACAACTATTTTATCAGAGTACAGTCCCAAAAAGGGCATCATATTTCATATCAAAACATCAAATAACCACCTGCTCCGTAACACGGGTTTTACCATCATGAATTTATTTAAACATTACGCAACAGAAACCAAAATTTAAATAATTTTATAATCCAAAACTTCTTAAAACAAAACATCCTAAAACATTCTCATGCCAACAAATAAAAGAACGTAAATCGTTCGACTCAAACGTCCCGACCCGATGTTACATATCAGAGCAAGACCCTCTAATCGACGAAGAAATCAAAATACTTCAAAATGCCAAATCTTCATGCGCCAAGAAAGCTAAGCCTGATCACCTGCAGGTTACCCACGTGGAGGCAACATTCAAATAGGCAGGGTGAGTAATCATGAATCAATATATATGACATAAGCAAAAGATAAGGTATAAACACAAACATCAACCCAATCATTCACAACATCATTAATACATCAATTACATCAATAGAATGCAATGCCACACCATATGCAAATGCAACATCATAGACTCATGCATGTGGTACCAATTCGTCATAATTGATGGACACTGGGCCATCACCCTCTAAAGATCCCCACCAATAGGATCGATTCTACACAAGAACCGGAGCACGTCACGAAACACTTCAATCCACACAATGGGATTGAAGCCACAAAATGGACTGAAGTCCTAACTATGCCATGAATTCATGATGCAAATCGTCAAAATAATCATCGTCATAAAATCGTCATAATTGCATCATCATTCATGAATCATCATCAAACATCATTATATAACACCAATTCGCACTCATCACGATTTGTCACTATACCTCACAATTCGTCATGTCATCATCATTACGTCAAAGTTTTCCCGGTTTTATCCCATTCACCCTCATTACTAGTTTACTCATATTTTATTACCTCATCATAGCCTTACGTTTCAAGGAAACTGCATCACAAGCGAAAACGGGACATAAATCGCAAAAACAGACAATTCTGTCAGCTACCCTGCCCATACACGTACGACCATGCCCCATACGCGTATGGCTCAATTCCTCGCCCACTGGCCTGCGTATCATACATGTAGGGCCACCTGCCCAGGCCTCTCTTATGCGTACCACCATCCCTGTTACGCGAATCACCAGAGAGGTTTCCCTCTCAAAAGTCCCCTCCAACGTCCCATTATGTGTAATGCCTAGTCCATATGCAGATTTCTCAGTTCCCAAGAATTACCTACGCGTAATGGCTTCCCATATGCGTATCCTCCTTCATTCCCCGCTTCCCATACGCGTAATGGCTCCCCATACGCGTATGGCCCTACGCTCCGTACGCGTACATTACGCGTATTGGCAGAAGGTCGTGCTGGCCCTAGGGACGGGTGTGTATGCTATGCGTATCACCCTAGGTGTGTCCCCTCTTACGCGTAATACTCCCCCCGTTACGCGTATTGCCAAAAATAACTCAAAACTCAGATTTCACATCTGAACGAAAAACTTCCCATTCCAGCACCTTCGATCTTCCAAAATCAGACCCAAAACAGTTTCGATTCATCACAGATCTAAGTCTTTATCCTACTTCATTATTTTCATCAATTTCTTTCTAATTATTAAGTCCTAATTCGTTAAACCCACCTTCAATTTCAGATCTGGTTTCGTTCACATATTCATCACAGCAACAATAATCCTTCACACGAATTCCACATTAATTACAACAACACATACCTGATTCATAACAGAAATAGACCAACAAAGATTCACGAAAATTCATCACAGATTCATCATACGAAAATTCATCATAAACTCATCACATATTCAGCATACGAAAATTCATCATAAACACAGAACCCACACCCTACCTCTACCTTAAACCCATATCAGACATATTAACCCGGATTAACCCCCCATACCTCAAATTTTCCAGCAAAAGATCCTTCTTTGGGGGTTCTACGGTTGATTCTCTCGTTCTTCGTGCCCTTGCCTCCTTTCCTTAGTCTCTCTTCACTTCTACGGTTGCACAGAATAACTCCCCTAATTCCAGTTTTCCTTTTTGTTAAACCTACCTCTTGGACCCTAATTATGGTTTACCCATATTATCCTTACTAACCCTTCTCAATATTACCGTCTTACCCTTAATGGTTCTCCTAATTATTTTAAATAATAATCTAAATAATAATCTAATTATTCAAATTATTCTATTATTTTTACTAATAAAATAATCTTAATTAATTACTAATTCTAAATGCTTTAATATTCCCTTAACTCAGACTACCCCACAACCTCACACAAAGTCACCATGCGTCATAATATTCACCAAAATTCACCAAAACACCGAATAATCATAATAAATCAATTAAATAAATATTATAATAATTTTGGGGTGTTATAGAAGTCGTAAGAAACAAATCACGACTGGTTGCACAAGGTTATAGTCAACAAGAAGGGATAGACTATACAGAAACCTTTGCACCAGTTGCCAGGTTAGAATCTATTCTCATTTTAGTTTCATTTGCTGTGAATCATGACATTACTTTATATCAGATGGATGTAAAGAGCGCATTTTTAAATGGGTATATTTCTGAAGAAGTGTATGTGTACCAACCTCCTAGTTTTGAGAGTTCTGAAAACCCAGATTTTGTTTCAAACTCAAAAAATCGTTATATGGTCTGAAACAGGCTCCCAGAGCTTGGTATAAAAGGCTAAGTAACTTTCTTTTGGAAAATGACTTTACCAGAGGAAAAGTGGATACAACACTCTTTTGTAAAACCTTTAAAGGTGACATTCTGATTGTTCAAATCTACGTTTATGATATTATATTTGGTTATGCTAATATTTCCTTGTGTAAGGAATTTTCTAAGTTAATGCAGGCTGAATTTGAAATGAGTCTGATGGGAGAACTCAGATTCTTTCTAGGAATTTAGATTGATCAACGTTCAGAAGGAACGTACATTCATCAAAGCAAGTATGCAAAAAAACTTCCAAAGAAATTCAATATGTCCGAAAGTAAACCTGCTAAGACTCCTATGCATCCGACATGCATTCTGGAGAAAGAAGAAGTAAGTAAAAAGGTTTGTCAGAAGCTCTAACGTGGTATGATAGGCTCTCTTCTATATTTGACAGCTTCTCGTCTAGATATTCTGTTCAGCGTATGTCTTTGTGCTCGTTTCCAATCAGATCCAAGGGAAACTCACTTAACTGCTGTTAAGAGAATCCTAAGGTATCTAAAAGGAACAACTAACCATGGCTTGATGTATAAGAAAACATCAGAGTACAAGCTTTCTGGTTACTGTTATGCAGATTATTCTGGAGACAGATTGGAAAAGAAAATTACTTCTAGAAACTGTCAGTTTCTGGGAAATTAACAATTGCTCTCTCAACTGCAGAAGCAGAATATATCTCAGCATCTCTGTGCAGTACTCAGATACTCTGGATGAAGAATCAACTTGAAGATTATCAAATACACGAGTGTAACATTCCTATCTTCTGTGATAATACTTCTGCCATTTGTTTATCTAAGAATCCTATTCTACATTCTAGGGAAAAACATATTGAAATAAAACATCACTTTTTACGTGACTATGTTCAGAAGGGTACTTTTCAGTTAAAATTTGTGGATACAGATCACCAGTGGGCTGATATTTTCACAAAACTCCTTTCTGAAGATAGATTCGTATTCATTCTGGAAAACCTATTTATTAAGCCTTGTCCAGAATGAGAAGATGATATTTTGATGTGTCAAGTTACCAGAACTTCTGATATAAGATTCTGATGTTAAGCAAAGTGTTTTACTTATTCTTTTATTTTGACCTTCTGATTAATGATACTTCTACAAGTTAAAAGATGTCCTGATCAGAAACTAGTCCATTCAGAAACCTCTTGGTATTCTTGACTTTGGGAATATCAAACGTGCTCTCTTGAAAACAAACGACTATGATTATTTGTGACACCTGTCCAAAATTAAATCATACCTACTGTTGAAGAGACACCTCGAGCATTGTGATTTCGTGAGACTAGGTTTCAAGTAATTATTTCCTATTACTCCCACCTTGTCATAATCATCATTTTTGTTATAAATATGAACTCTTTCACTTTCACACACTACGCTACTCTCACTTCCCACACTTTTTCTTAGAAACCCTAAAACCCTTTTGTGCTCTGTAACTCCATCCTCCTCATCAATGGCGGAATCATCTCAAACTGTCTCCAAAGCTCAACTACTTGGATATCAGTGCACTATTCCAGAAGAATATCCTATCTCTCTCGACACACCGGTAAATGAACTTCGAGTTCTTAGTGAATCCATGGTAAACTTCAAAAATATAATGGATAATGGATAATGGATGTGATCTTACTCAAACACTTGATTTCTAAGGATGGAACGATTACTTTAATAGATTGCAAGAATCCTACCTTCCGATCTTGGTTAAAGATTTCTGGATTCATGCAATTACCAGTAGAAATGTCATCGTTTCCACTGTGCTTGGAAGACGAATCATCATTACAGAAAAGACTATCTGTAATTTAATCTCACATGATGGAAAGGGACTAAGAATCGTCAATGTTCAAGCAGATAAGCAAAGGGAATCCAAATTCACAGCTGCTATCTTTAAAGAAGGAACTGTTCTGGATTCTAAAAAGGATCCATCCTCATCGTTCTTAAAATATACTCAAAGAGTTTGGTTCAAAATCATGTTGGGAACTATGTATCATTGTCATCCTACTCATTCATCTGATTACATTAATATGTCACAGAAGTATGTTCTATACTTCTTGTTGAAAGGAAAGAAAATACATCTTCCTTGTATCATGTTCAACTTTCTAAGAGAATCAATAGTAAACTCAAGGACTGGCTCTTCCAAGAAGGGAAATCATATCCCTTACGGCAGTCTCCTCTCTGATATTTTCATTGAGTCCGGCTTAGTTGAAGATCTATTGGTTGTTGGGTTTACTAAAGAACTTGAAAAGAACTCTGGACATGCTTTCTGGGCTAAGAACTTGACGAATATGAAGCTTCTTAAGAAGATCACCCATCGAACTGCTATTCCAACACAGTTTGAACTTAACTTTGTTAGGTTTCCAATCTCTGGATTTCCACTTTATTCAAAGACCTATAATCCAGAAGAGCTTTCAAACTATCTTGCTGGATGCGAAGATGAACCATTAGATGTATGGATTGACTTGGATAATCTGCCGGATACTCTTCCTGAAATTTTTCAGAAAAAGGAAAAAGGCAAGAAAAAGAAAAGTGACGATGATGACGGACCATCAACAAAGAAGATGAAGATGGCATCTACATCTACTTCTTCAGCCGGGGAACAAAGTAAGTCTTTTGGATCCCCTTCTATAACTGCACCTGTTATTATTAACAAAAATTTATCTTCATCTTTTCCCACGTCATCACCACCTACAACAACTCAATCATTATTCTCCACTCCTCCACCAATATTTTCTATTGTTGTCACCACCTCTCCAACACCCATTTCTGAATCACCTACTAAAATAATCCCAACTTCTACACCATCCATACAGTTTTCACCAACAATACCAGAAGTCACATCAACTCTACCATTTTCCACCATCTCAATACAACCAAACCCCATCACTACTGAACAACCATCTCTAACCATTTCCCTTCCACTAATCACTCAATCTCATTCTGAAGAATTTCCCACTGAACTTTTTCAAACAACTAACTCTCCATCAACCACTCCATTAACCGCTCCACAAATTATACCAGAAGTCTTTACAAATAATTCTGAACCTTCTTTCAATAATGATACCACCAATCCTGGTGATTCTGTTGAAGAAAATCATCCTTTACCTGAGAATCAACCCTCTGACCTTCTGCCTACCCTAGATGAAGTAATCTATGTTTTTAAGGACAGTGTGGTTATGAGATTCAAGACAATCTCTGACGAATCAAATTCTAGCGAAGATCCTTCTGCTGTGGGTGCTCCGTGGGATCAATTCAATCAGTGTATGTCTGAGGAATTTCAGAAAATTCAGAATCTATCTGTTCAGACAAAGGATTATTTTGTTCAGCAAGCTGAAAAGAGGTTGAAAGAGAAGAAGGAAGCTGAAGCTAAGCTAGCTGCTGAAAGGGCATTAGCTAAAAGGTTAGCCAAGGAAGCTCTAGATAGAGAGGATGAAAGGTTGGCTAAGGAAGCTAAAGATAAAGCTGAGAGAGAAGCTGTTGAAAACTCTTCCTCTGATCCAGTGTTGAAAACTCTGGCTACCATTCAGAAGGAGCAAGAGTTGTCCAGAACAAGTATGGCCAAGCAAGATGAAGTCACTGTCATCATTCAGAATGCACTTGTTCAGATTCTTTAGGCACATTTTTTAGGCTACCCCGTAGTTTGTCTTTGACTGTTTGTTTATCATATGTTGTACTTTGAATTCTTTTTTTATTACCCTTTTTGATTATGACAAAAAGAGGGAGTATTTAAATGGAAAGGTATTTTGATAAATATCTTGCCTCTGAATCATATCTTTAACATTCTAACACTTTAATTGCAAAATTTTTTTAGAATGCTTTTCAGGAACAATATTTATCTTGGCAAAATGACTCTGGTATCAATCAGGCTCTGATTTAACTAATCAAGCTCTGTTATCAGAATGTATTACCACTATAATCAAGCTCTGATATTTTGGATCTGACTAGATCCTTGCAATCAGGCTCTGTATCCCAAATCTGATAAGATTTTTTTAAGCCTTAGATTCAGGGGGAGCTTCATAAAGGGAAGTTTACTTTGAACTTATCTGAGTCAATTCTTATTAATTATCTTTGTACAAAATTGTGTTATCAAAATACATTGTTTTATCATTATCAAAATGGGGGAGATTGTTAGAACAAGATTTGGTTCTACAAGATATCTCTAAGTTTTGATAATAACAAAGTTGTATTTGTGTGAGAACAATTTTAGTACTCTAACGTTTGTTTTCTAAAGTATTGGCAAGCAGATTCTGACTCTGATAGTGATCATGTGGAACGTCACTCTCAAATATTTAAAAGTCGCTTTTGCGTCAAAGAAGCAAGATTACTTCTGATCTACTCTACTTCAGAAAGACTCTAAGAAGACAATATGTTGCTACTGAAATGTTCTCTTGGATTCTGGCTCTGAATATAACTCTGATATCTGTCTTTTGAAGACTAAGTGCTAAAGACTCTGAAGACAAGGTTCTAATGAACAACGTTGTGAAGACTCTGAAGACTTAAGTTTCTGAAGACCAAGTTCTGAAAACTCTGAAGACAAGGTTCTACTGAACAAGTTCTGAAGACTCTGAAGACTTAAGTTTCTGATAACCAAGGGTTCTGAAGAAGGAGTGCTGAAGACTCTGAAGACAAGGTTCTGTTGAACAAGTTCTGAAGACTCTGAATACTCAAGACTCTGAAGACCCAATGATCTATTCTTCTGATCATGCTTCAACCATATTAATTCAGAAGCCTCTGATGAATAGAAGAAGGTGAAACGTTTGTGAGGGAAAATAGTACATAGTACAGATCAAACATGTTCTTTTCCACTACCCTGATTTGGTGGTACAAAGGACAATTTCAGTGTACGATTTTCATCCCAGCATAACGACATTATTTCATGTCGCCAGCAATTTTACTGATATTCCTGATCTGTCCTTCAACGGATCTTTTTCTGGCTATATATAAAGACTTGATCACTCAAAGAATTGTGTGACACAAAGTGTAAAAAGATATATACTGAGACACTGATTCATACGAGAAAGAAACATAGAAATACAAATAGAGAAATCCATGAGTGAACAATAAAGCACTACAATACAAAAAAGAAAGTTTGTTCATACTATATAGATTTTCTCTAAGTTAGTTTGAGCTAGAAATTATGTTTATATCAGCTTATGTAGAAGCATTTCATTGTAAACATCATATTTGATCAAATAGTTGTTTGTATTCCTTAAGGGACCAGTTGGGTCAGAATCCTTAAGAAGAGACAGTTAGTCTGTGTATGTTAGTCACCAGCAGTTGCTAGTGCGGTTGTAATCAGATTGGTTATAGTGGATTAAGTCCTTGTGCATAAGGCGATATCACCTTGGTGGGTGGACTGGATTAACTTGATAGTTTTCAAGTGAACCAGGATATATCGCGTGTCTTTCTCTATTGCTAGTTTATTTGTGATCTTTGTTTGAGTTTCACAAAAAGATTTCATTTTGAAAACCCAATTCAAACCCCCCTTTCTTGTGTTTTTCTCACACCTTCATGGTAGATCTGCATGATTGATGATTCATGCCTTATTTTAGAATGAGAATGATAAAAAAAATAAAAGAAAACATTTCCATTTTTAATGAAAAACAAAAAATGAAAGACAAGGAACAAAATATTTGAATACAAAAACGTCCTTTATTTATGATAAAAATTATAAATGCAACAATGAGGCCTTACAAGAAATCACTATGCCTTGGGCAGAGCGTAGGAAACAACACATGAGATTAAAAACAAAATAAATTACTCTTCATTAAAAGTGACTTGAATGATCTCTTCGGTTATCCAATTACCAAGCTCCTGGTCAGGAACACATGGACGAATCCAAGTATCCATATCATAGTTACGATCAGCATCATCGACCATCGGAAGAACTTGACCATCATAAACAACACCAACACTAGAGAATCTGATTGGAGCTGGAGGACTTTGAACCCTCAGAGACATGTGAGTGGGCTTGTACCCAAGACCAAACTTGTCTTGCTTTACAGGAAAATCAAAAACTTGCCCCCAACCTTCTGAACGACCAGATTCAACAACAACCGTAGCTTCCTTCAAAGATGCCATGGAGATATCATACCTCTTATCCTTCGGAGGAGGAGTCTTCTCAATTTGCACAGTTTCAAACGCCTGACAAAGGGTCTCATGAACTTTACCTTCAACCTCAACATATTTGAAAGAAGCCAAATGGCTCACAATAATATACTCTTCACCGCACACGGTGACAACTTTACCATCAACCACAAACTTAATATTTTGGTGGAGAGTAGAGGACACGGTGCCTGCCGCATGAATCCATGGGCGTCCAAAAAGGTAGCTATAAGCTGGATGGATGTCCATGATAAAGAAATTTGTATTGAACACTTGAGTCCCCACCTTAATCGGTAATTCAACTTCACCAAACACTGACCTTTTAGACCCATCAAAAGCTCTGACAACTAAATCATTGGGCCTAAGCACCACTCCTTCTGCATTCAGCCTCATCAATGCTTTCTTGGGCAACACATTAAGAGATGATCTGGTATCTACCAAGACATGAGACAAAGCATCACCCATACACTCCAAAGAAATATGCAAAGCTTTATTGTGATTTCTTCCATCAGGAGTCAAATCAAAATCAGTGAACCCTAAACCATGACTGGCATTAGCATTCGCAACAATCCATTCCAATTGATTAACTGAGATCTCTTGAGGCACATAAGTAGCATTAAAAATTCTCAACAAAGCATTTTGGTGAGCTTTTAAACATAGAAACAGTGATAAGATAGAGATCTTTGAAGGTATCTGATTAAGCTGGTCCACCACCTTATAATCACTTTTCTTTATAATTCTCATTAGCTTTTCTACATCTTTAGAGAATGACGATTATGGAGTTGGATTTTGTATTGGCTCGTCCACCACCACATGTTTTCCCTTAGCCTTAACCAAGGCATCAACATTAACATCTTGAAAAACATGTGGAGGGGAAAATTTCGACCCGCTTCTGGTAAATCTGCCAGCACCAGCAACATTGTCAACATTATCAACATTAGACTCATCAGACAAGGGAGTCTTAAGTTCCTGCTTGTGTCCCTGATAATATACCTTTGCACTATAATGCCAAGGAACGACTTTAGTACTTTCATACGGAACAGGGCCAGACATAGTGATCACCACCGGAGCCTGCCTTATTGGTATTGGAATTCTGGTCGGAGTGTATAGTATTGAAATAATAGCAACCCCTTCATCGCTACTCTTGTCAATAGAAATATCATCAAATTGGATTCGTCCTTCATCAATCATTTTCTGAATACCAGACTTCAAATCCTCGCACCCATTGGGTTGAACAACACACTTCTCACAATTAACAACACAACCTAGAAACACACCACCCTTCAGCAATCTCTCTTTAACAAAGGACAAAGGAGTTTTCAAAAGATTCACATTAGTGACCAGATTCAGACCATCGACCTCATCAACAGCGTTCACAATTGACCCCCATGTTATGGCATTGGGTTATGAATAACATTTGGACCGTTGTTCAGGGTAAAATCAATGACCTTCGAATCAATTAAGTCTTGGACCTTGTGCTTCAAGGCCTTGCAATTTTCAATGCTATATCCAGGTGCTCCATAGTGGAACTCGCACCTAGCATTGACATCATATCCAAAAGGAAGCTTCACCGGAGAGGACCCAAGGTATGAAGTTCGATCAAACGGAGCTGAAGCAAATGTTGAAGTAGTTGAGAATAAGGAATTGGAACAGGGTCAAAATGCCTTTCAGACCTTCTTGGTTTTTGTTGATTGAAATTTTGGCCTATGCAGACAGCAGATGTCCTAGCAGATGTCAAGACATTGTGCTGCATAATCTTTTAAACTTGGAGGCACAATTGCACACTGATACCTTGAATATCAAAACTGCACACTCTCAGATGTCACGACATCTGATCCAACATGTTTATCATGAACCCTAACAAAAAACATAAATCTGCAGAATGATAAAGAACACAGTAATTGTTAACCCAGTTCGGTGCAACTCACCTACATCTGGGGGATACCAATCCAGGAAGTAGACTTCACTATTGTGTAGACTGTTACAAAGTTAAACTCCCACGTTTACAACTTTATCCCTAACATCTACCCCATGAACATCTTTACCAAGGCTAAACTCAAACGTTTAGAACCCTAATATGAGATACCCCACTCACTTCCCTCAATCACCAACTGTGATTTCTACATCATCCCTATCAATACAGAAATCTGTCAAGCATACTTGATAAACAAGCTAACTCAGATTTTCTTAAAAGCTTCATCCAAGAACAATACACAATCCAATACCTCAAGGCTTATGGATCTTGCGACACCTATAGCTACCACAGTGTATCAACTGATACACAGGGAGACTTACAACCTAGAAAGCCAACGACTCTCAAAACCCTAAACCCTTGTTTCTTACGCAAGAAAAACAAGATTACAACGGGTGTACTAAGGCATACAGAAACCTAGGTCTAAGTCTTCTATTTATAGGTTTCTGCTTCTTTGGGCTTCAGTCTTCTGTCCTTGATCCATGCACATTATCCACTTGCTAAATCAGTGCAGTACTTCAGGATGTCATGACTTTAGGTTATGACATCTTTTACGACATCTTTGTTTAGTCCAAATTTATTCATCTTTATCATCAATGTGTTTTACCAAAATTTATCAAACCAATAGGTGCTTTCAATCTCCCCCTTTTGACAAATTTTGGCTAAAACGCATTTTGAACGTCTCTTCACCCTGAGTGGCGGCTATGATTGGAATACTGTGCAAACTGAGTCTGTGTTGGTATACATGAGGAAGAAGATAATTCTGACTCCCCCTTAACCAATGAACGGTACTACCACTCTTAAGGAAAGTAGTAACCGAGGATGAGTGAATTTGATATAACTGTCCAGGCAATAGAAACTTCTAAAGAAGTTAGTAAAGAATTTGAAATCAAAAAGCATATGACATATTTTTCAAATACACTCCCCCTCCAGAGATCAGTTGTAGTCTTCTTGAATCTGAGCATATAAAACATGTAACTCAGGTCACAAGACACAACTTGATTCTTAACCCAAGTCACAAGACACAAAGGGAACAAACACTCAGACAAGATGTTAGAACACCTTGTTTATCATCCTTACAAGGCAACTGTAAGAACAACCCTTGAAACCTAGTGACTCATACTCCCCTTTTTTAGCCAAAAATTGGCAAAAGAAACCAAGATATTCCCATACCCAACCAACACAGAACCAGACTTGAACAAAATACACCCTGACTGAAACACAAAGAGTACCACAATCTGAGGAAACCAGCTTCAGAAACATCCTTAAATAACCAAGAATTTTCCTTTGAGTGTAACGATCTGTTGAAATTCAATGCAGTTATTACTCAAAGGTTGTAACTTTCCCAAGTCCCAATGTGCACCGGCTAAGAATATTTTGACTGTTTCTTTTTCAAAGAAACCGTCCAACAATAATGCAAGTAACGATGAGCATGTTTAGCACGCGCATATTACAAGACCCACCTGCCAAGAACCTATTACCCATCAAGCATGTCCTTAACATTGTCCTGACATCATGTCAGACATTGTCCCTCAAGAAAGCTTCTGTATTGACGACCAACTTCACAATTTTGTGATTACAATCTACAGAGAAAAGTAAATCCTCCCAGACTCATCAATGATTCTTAAGCATCCAATAAGAACCATTCAAGTATGCATTGCCAAGTTTCCCACAACTTGCAACAATACTCTAATGTCAAGACATCCTCCTTGACATCTCAGTTTGCTTGACGCACAAATGTAAACTGGAACTTCAACAATAATGCCAAGCCATCTTGATATCTCAGTTTACTTGACGCACAAATGTAAACTGGAACTTCATCTTAGATCAAGAGGCATCTCCCCCTGACTAAGGTAACTGGTGCTCCTCCACTGAACACCCAAGCTAATGAATGGAAAACATAAGACGCATCTTTATGTCTTCAAGAGCGCACCCTCTGTTCAACACACCTGCTGAATGCAACCATTAACTCATTATTGTTCCCTCTGACAAGAAACAATAACTACTCACACATGATTGAAGTTATGCATCCCATGAGTACGTGTATACCAATCATAACAAACTCTTGGCTTGAGATCAAAGTCTCATTGATCCCCCTCATTCCACAACCATCTTATACACCACACGAACTCCTCTTGAATTCTCATGTATATATATCCCGTTGCTTGAGGCACAAACCAATTGAATTAGAATGCTTCACATTCCTCAAAGAGATGCACAGGTCCCCTTAGTTTGTTACCACGATGTCAGCTATCGTATGCATGCTCCAGAACTTCACAGCTGCTAAACTGATCCACTACTAGCATGACTTGCTCCAAGGGCACCAATGTCGTATGCAAGATTTTCCACTGACCTCACCTAGCCAGCAATAGAGATAAACCCCGCAATCCAAGACAGTCATTCCTATCATTCTCCCATATGATAACCTGGAATACTTCTGATTTATGGTAAATCTCTACTTCTGAACGCATTCAGGAAACAGACTTCCATGCAATCACCACATGATTCACTTCAGTCTTCACAAATACTTACATCCTCCTTCCAAGGGACCCTTCTACTCCATCATTCTCCCGGATGATCATGTAGATACTTCTTGGACACGATGCAAGTAACCAGTTCATCATAGAACCTGAAATCCTTCACCAAGGATAACTAACCCAAAGATGTTCTAACATTAGTTAGGACATCCTCCACACATTACAGACACCACACACCATGGTTCTTGATATGCTCCACTACTGGACTTACTATCAGCATAGTAATCCATACTGAAGATCTTCACACAACACTGACCCACCAGCTTGAACAAAGAAGTCTTCAGGAACCCAGAGAGAAATAAACTCTCAGCCACCAAGAAGGTATGCTTCCATTCTCACCCAGAACTTTTGCCACAAGCTCCCAGAGAACCAGAACCTTCAATAATTTCAACTAACTACTCTTTTACAAAAGAGCAATCAGTTTCAAGCATCCTGCTTGAACGCACATTGTGAAACCAATCAAATGCCACCTTTTGATTGACCTCACTCATCTTCAGAACTCCCACAAGATACCCTGATCTACTAATGAAATCAGATCTTCAAGTCACATGAACTACTTGACCTATAGCAAGACATCTTGGATCCACCAAGGCTCTTAGTCATGTAACATCTTCTCATCCACAGCTCCCGCAAACTGCATGAGATAGACCTTTTTAAAGAATCCATCACTCTCATTCTCCTGTAGATCACCTTATCTTAAGCTGATATGCCACATCACCAGCTGAGACTTCTAATGTTAAGCTAGATGTCAAAACATTATGACATCCAACTGTTGAATTCAACTCCTCCTTTTGCCACTTAGAAGAACCTCCTCCTTTTGCAGAAACGGATTTCCATGCTCTCACAGACTTGATTCGACAACCAAGTTTTGAGTAGACAACCTCCATTCTGCTTTGAAACTCCAAAGACTTCAAACCTGCCACGTCTGAATCTTCAGAAAATAAGTAGTCCAAGACTACCCCATAGCAATACCAAAGAATGCCACTTCCCTTAGTAGAGCCGTCAGTAGAAAGTCAGAGATAACTACCACTTATCCTCGTCCTTCACAACCAGAGCAAACACTATGCTCCAAAGCACCTAGATCAGAAATAAACTGACCCAAGCTGTAACCATCAAGATTATGATGTCTTCATAGTCTTCCATCTCTATCTTCAACAGCATCACCATCTGGACAAGTCATTCACAATACTTTCCAGGAAACAGATGCTAAGCCAATAATCTCAGGTCAACACCTAGGAGACTTTTGAGCGAATGCAGAACCCCTCCCATGATTCTCCAAGCCTCTGATGAAAAGATGTCAGAACATCTGACAGAACATCCTTAATCTTGAATCTCAAGGATAATCAATTAAATACATGTGGATTCGATAAGTAGCAATTGATCTTAAATCCTTGTACGATAACCCTTCTTCACTAATGTAGCTGAGCTCCACCAGATCATGTCATGAACACTTATAAAGTGTTCAATCCTTTTTGCAAGTATCTTCTTCAAAGGACAATGTTGAGATACCAAGGCTGCTACCCTTGACTCAAGTAACTAAGACTTTCTCTAAACAAGTCTTATTTACCTCAACAACTCTTTAATCAGATTGGATCCATTCTTAGGGTCAAGAGAGATGAATCCTTCCTTGCTGTTTTTGGATGATGAAAATAAATCACCTCCATTTTCTTCAGATCGTGTTTCAAAGAAACACCTTCTAGTCAGAAGAGTAACTAGAAGACTCCAGATACACGACATAGATGTCTTTATGAGTGGACTTGAGAGAATCCTCAAGTATCTTTGATAACCTAGCCGACCAAACATTTATCAAACTCCTAGAGCAAGAACTTGATAAACTTTACACTCAACTCCTCTCCTCTTCAACTGACTCCAAACTGCACTAAGAAACAAAGCTTCCAAGTGCTAAGTCACCATACCAGATATCTAGCCACAACTCCTTTTAATCCATTGCTCCCGACTTTGGAATAAAAGAATGCAGATATCTTCAAATATATAGAGGCCGACGATTGAGACCTTCCACCAACTGTCTTCAATAACAACTCCAAAATCCCATAATTCTAGAGCTCTTCCATCAGAAACACATGCAGCGAAACCACCAAGGTACAGATCCTGCTTGCCCTAATAAGATGTCACAACATCTTATAAGACACACCAACAAGAGAACTAGCCACTTCTCCTGTAGTTGTTGTAGAATCTCCTCAGCAACATGAACAACCTCCGGGTTGCTCCCTTCGATCCAGAACATTCATCTCATCCATTAATACCCTTGGGTATATTTGAGTTGATTGATCTGATCTCCAAAACTCCTCCTTGTTTAAACGCCATAAAGTATCTCCCAAAGATCTCATCCAGAACCAGACAGGATGCCTGCTCTGATACCAATTGAAATTCTGGTCTATACAGACAGCAGATGTCAAGACATTGTGCTGCATAATCTTTTAAACTTGGAGGCGCAACTGCAGACTGATACCTTGAATATCAGAACTGCACACTCTCAGATGTCACGATATCTGATCCAACATGTTTATCATGAACCCTAATAGAAAACATAAATCTGCAGAATGATAAAGAACACAGTAATTGTTAACCCAGTTCGGTGCAACTCACCTACATCTGGGGGATACCAATCCAGGAAGAAGACTTCACTATTGTGTAGACTGTTACAAAGTTAAACTCCCACGTTTATAACTTTATCCCTAACATCTACCCCATGAACATCTTTACCAAGGCTAAACTCAAACGTTTAGAACCTTAATATGAGATACCCCACTCACTTCCCTCAATCACCAACTGTGATTTCTACATCATCCCTATCAATACAGAAATCTGTCAAGCATACTTGATAAACAAGCTAACTCGGATTTTCTTAAAAGCTTCATCTAAGAACAATACACAATCCAATACCTCAAGGCTTATGGATCTTGCGACACCTATATCTACCATAGTGTATCAACTGATACACAGGGAGACTTACAACCTAGAAAGCCAATGACTCTCAAAACCCTAAACCCTTGTTTCTTACGCAAGAAAACCAAGATTACAACGGGCGTACTAAGGCATACATAAACCTAGGTCTAAGTCTTCTATTTATAGGTTTCTGCTTCTTTGGGTCCTTGATCCTTGCACATTATCCACTTGCTAATCAGTGCAGTACTTCAGGATGTCATGACTTTAGGTTATGACATCTTTTACGACATCTTTGTTCAGTCCAGATTTATTCATCTTTATCATCAATGTGTTTTACCAAAATTTATCAAATCAATAGGTGCTTTCATTGATAATTCTGTTGAGGCGTATACGGTTGACGATACTGCTGAGGTTGTTGAGTGGCAGCTGGAATGGCTATAGCAGCCACCTGCTGATGTGGTGTTTGATAAGTTCTACCTTTTCCTTTGTAGGAAGACCCAAAATTAGTCTCCCCTTCCCTCTTCTTAGGGACTCCAGAATAAGGATTCTTTCCTGCCCCAGAGGAACGACAGCAGGTTGAATCTTTCCTAGCTTAATACCATTCTCTACTCTCTCTCCAGCCATAACGAAGTCTGAAAATCCGACGGAAGTACTCCCACCAATCTGTCATAATAGGGATCTTGCAACATACCTATGAACATGTCCACGAGCTCTCTCTCCATCACTGGAGGTTGAACCCGTGCAGCCAATTCACGCCGTCGTTGGGCGTATTCTTTAAAACTTTCATTGGGCTTTTGTGTGGTACTCTGCAGT
Source organism: Lathyrus tuberosus (assembly GCA_022829125.1). NCBI lineage: Eukaryota > Viridiplantae > Streptophyta > Magnoliopsida > Fabales > Fabaceae > Lathyrus > Lathyrus tuberosus. The sequence goes on from JALAZF010000021.1 coordinate 586,042, forward strand.
TGAGTCCTATTGGGCACCATGTGAGTGTTGTATTGATAATTCTTAATAAAAGCCTCAAATAATTCTCTCCAACTGCGAATGTAGGTCCTTTCCAGTTGCATATACCACTCCAAGGATGCCCCAGCTAGGCTGTCCTGGAAGAAATGCATCAATAACTTCTCATCATCTGAATATGCCGACATCTTTCTGTATTAAGCCTTGATATGATTCTTTAGGTAGGTTGTTCCTTTGTATTTGTCAAAATCAGGCACTTTAAACTTTGGAGGAATTCTCATACCTGGCACTAAGCCCATGTCAGCAACGTCCATACCAAAAGTATTCTGGCACTCCACAACCTTCATTCTCTCTTCCAGCATACGGAACTTCCTTTCAGCCTCTGTAGGAAGACCCATCTCAGTGTCATGCATAGAGAACTAATCCTCATGACCATCCATTTCAATATTAAGAAAAGGGATCCCAGCAGGGATAGGGATATGACCAGCATTACCACCACCTGGAGGATTCATACGACCACCTGGAGGAATAACAACACCGGGGGGATTAGCACCACCAGAAGGATTAACACCACCGAGAGGGTTAGCACCACCAACCTATGCTTCTAGAATAACAACAGTGGGCCCTTGGACAAGCGCCCTTATTTGAATAACGATGAAAACTTGGATTTACAATCTTGCTGAGAAAACCAATTCAGAATCAGAAGACCAATCTCGAACACCTGTTATGAATGCTAGCATGTATGAGAATGCATGAATGTATGCAAATTCCATGTTTAATCATTTCAAGGGGAATCTTCACTCTAATTATAGTTTTAAGCAAGAGAGCTCAATAGATTACTAGCAAAACAACTCATAACATAACTGGCAAAATAGAGGTTAGGGTGATACAATGAGTTCAAATACAAAAGGGCCAAAGCCAAAGTACAAGGATAACGAATCCTAATCAACAATCCTGATGGTGATCACATTAACAAAATAAACAACCCTAAGGTGCATCTTCCAACTCCACAAGAGCAAGCCCGCCCCAACCAAAGTGCTTCTTGCTCCAGTCTTGAATTTCTTTGAAGAGCTTCTTGGTCTTATCATGCTTCGGCCTTTGAATCAACTCTTGAATAAGCACATCTCTCATGTTGATAATCCCTTCTAAGTACCGACAATGTTGCTCCCAAAAATCATCACCTTCTCAAGACTGGCCTTCAACTCTGGGCTTCTTGACTTCACCTTTAATCTTGAGTTCTTCCATTTTTTTCAAAGTTTGGTTCAAATGAAACTGGGAGCCAATAAGCTGGTGATCAACTTCATCTTTCTGGTGACGCTCTTCTTTGAGCTCTCTATCTTTGTCCTCAAGTTGCTTCTTCAAGCCTTCAACTTGAGCTTTGTATTAATCTTCCATCTTCTTACGAGAAGTCAAAAGATTGTCCCACTGCTTGTTTAATTTGGAGATCTCTAGATAAGCCTTGTCTAGCTCTTCCTTTTTCTGCTTGATGATACTATTAGCACTCTTCAGATCTATACGAATTATTTCTCTCCTTTTGCTTTCTATTTCAACCAACTTGTCTTTTTTGGCCAGCAGCTCTGTATTCAGCTTAAATTCATGTGCTATCTCACCATTTTCATGTTTGACTGCATCAACTTGCCTCTTTAGTTCCTCGTTCTTTTACAGAGCTCTTGATTGTCAACCCTAATCTTGTTGTATTCCTCAATGGATACAGAAGTAGGTTGCTCAATAACTAGCGAATAATGTAGCTCCGGTTTTGTGACGCGACCACTACCGCATTTAGTGCTACTTTCTGATTTCTAATATTTATCCTATGATGCTTAAAAGGAAGGGGAAGATACCTTAAACTAACCATGCTCGCAAGTGTTTTTCTTACAAATGCTAAGAGATATGGAATTTGGGGTTGGTTATACTTAGGGAAGCTATTAACACCTTGAGTATCTATAGTAATCTATAGGAACCTTTATTGTATATTTTCTACTGCTGAATCACTTTGGTTGCTTAAGTTTGTTTACTGCTAAATTGGGAAAGTTTCTCCTTTGTGAAAGTTGAGGAAAATGTTTTTGTTGTTTTAGGGTTTTCTATTGTTTTTGGGAAGGTACTTGACCTAAGGTTTTTGATTAGTGCGCTCGCTAAGATTTCGCAATCTTATGCCTACGTATTCCTAAAAAAGAGGATTGGGGAAATCAAAGCGTTCGTAGTTCCTCCTAATCTATGGGAGGAAAAAGTTTATTTTGTATCTTGTTCAAAGCCCAAGATGATGAAGCTAAAAGAGTGTTTGAAATATTTGACAAATTGTCATCTTCAAGGGAGATATCTCACCTATTCGCTACAATCATTTGAGAGTGATGTCATAAGGGAAGAAAACTTTTAGAATTATTATGTTAAGCAATCCCACTTTTTCCTTTATGAATTCTTTTCATACTAAAAGAGGGACCTTAACTTGGATATATAATCGACAAGTGTGCCACTTACATCAGTTAGATGAAATAAATTTTTTTGAACCATGATAAAGAAGGACTCCAGCTTGGATTTTGAATCAACAAGAGTACCACTTACATCAATTATCTGGGAAAAAGTTTTGATTGTTTGACTTGAATTGTAGTGATTGGTAGATAAATCTTCCTATAGAGATGACTCAAGGTCTTATCTATGAAGGGATGGATTTATTTAGGTATCTTGATTGAAGCCCAAGATATGAAGCTAAAAAAGATTGACTCAATTAGGGAGTTTTATTTGTCTTGTATAAAGCCTAAGATTGAGGCTGATTGACTAGAGAAATGGTTTGTATAAAAGCATGAGAGAAGGCTAATGACTGTTGAGGAAGTCTGAAGAGACTAGCTCGATACTGAGGATTTGACTGGCTCTTTTGGGGATTTTATTTGTATCCTGTACAAAGCCCAAGATGAATGAGGCTAAAAGAGTTTATTGTATCCTGTACAAAGCCCAAGATGGATGAGGCTAAAAGATTTATGCTTTTAAGAAGCCTGAGGGTCATTGTATGAAGCCCAAGAGGAAGCTATGATGCATGGATAAAGCCCAAGAGGAGGCTGTGATGGATTGAGTGAGACTTCTCAAGTCTCCTTGTATGAAGCCCAAGAGGAGGCTATGATGCTTGAATAAAGCCCAAAAGGAGGCTGTGATGCTGGGGAGATTCTTTGTATGATGCCCAAGAGGAGGCAATGATGCTTGTATAAGGCCCAAGAGGAGGCCAGGGAACTAGTTGTTTGAACTAAGTTGTGATTGAAGGGATCCTATTGTTTGACCTATGTCTAAACTAAGGATGAAGTTTTATCAATGTCAAGAGAAACTTAATGTGAATAAGTACCTGACAAGTATATACATGAATTGAAAGGTGATGGGTCTTATACTCTTGACAGAGGCCCAAGATTAATCTATATACAAAGGTGTTGGGTCTTACACTCTTGACAGAGGCCCAAGATTTATTGAAGTTGAAGCTTGAGTTTTGAACTGCTAAGAAATTGAAGAAAGTTTTGAGGGAGAGGGGAGGGACTTACACTTTAATAGTGGCCCAAGGATTTAAAACAATTGGTTTTGAAAATTTGATAAGTGATGGGTCTTACACTCTAAGCAGAGGCCCAAGGATTTTGATGATTTGAAAATTGAAAGGGGTTGGGACTTACACTCTAAGCAGAGGCCCAAGGATTTGGAAATCAAAATATGATTTTGAAAGTTTGTGATGTGTATCTCAAAGAGATGTTTTTATCATGGTGAAAGTTTGTGAAAGAAAAACTTGAACTTTGAAGCAAGGATATCAATTAAACATGTTAAGACAAGTTGATAACAATCAAGCATTCATGTTAGGGTTTAAACATGGGTTTGGATAAAGTGGAAACACACAAAGTTCATGCAAATGAACATGTATAAAAACATTTTCAAAGTAAAGTTCAAATGTTTTAGGAGCATATAGACATGGTGTGATCAACACAAGAGCATAAAAACATATTAAAATCATGTAATCATGGAAGAAAATCAACATGTTAAGGCAAAGGATTAAGCAAAAAATTTAATGACATGTTTGAAAGTTCATCATTCATTCACATGTAAACATACACTTAAAAGTGGATTAAAATCAAGTGAGGAAAAATATTTACAAATTCAAAACATTATTTATGGTTTATACAAGATGTATATGGTTCACATAAATTATTGTAAGCAAGGAAAGGCAAGGAATTATTCAAAAGAATCAAGAAGTTCTTTAAGAAACCCTAAAAACATCATTTACTTTGAACACTCATAAATGTATTAAAAAGAATTATGTTTGGTATTTTCTTTTTACAAATATAAAATAGACTTTATTTAGAACAATTTTCAAAAAGGATGGGTTCAAAATGATTAAAAATGAGAAAGTTATAGTAATTTGAAATTGTGAAGAAAAGTAAGAAAATTAAGTGTTAAAAAAATGGGGAATGGTCCCCATGGGTGTTAAATCCATGGCATCTCGCCTACCAACCAAAACACTAACCAGTCCAACCACACGCGCGTGGTGACAAAAGGGTGAAAGATGAATATTATATGTGTTATTCAATTTGAAACTTAGAAAAATAAAATGAAACTGGGGCGAGGGGGATTCGAACCCCAGTTTCAAGGGTGAAAGGTAACAAGAGCGTGCAGGTTTAACCACTGGGGTGGTGATACATCCGTTGTATCACCCCTATCCATTAACTGAAATACCTGAATGTGGCATAAGGCCTCCCCTAAGGCGCCATGGCTGGCTGACCAAGAAAACCAGGTTTTGGTTCAAATGCAAGAAGCACCATAACTTCTTCAATACTTCATGAAATTCAAAAATGTAAAGATCAATCTTGCGTGATTTTCACAAGGAAATCAGTGGTTGTTTTAGATTTTGCTAAAAATATGTACATTTTAAAACCCGATAGTGGTTTAAAAAATGGCAAGGTTTTGCAAGTTCTATGCTATAACTCTATATAATCAATGATAGCATGATAAAATGGTTCAAATACAACAAATAAGACATATATGACATGATTATGATCAATGTACATCAAAGCAAAGCACATTTCTTAAAGTTCAGGTTTTAGGAAGCTTACCTCTTGAAGCTCACTTGTCAATTTACAAGAACCTTGTTACAGAAGTAAACTAATGCTTTGGACACTAACAATACACCTTATAGAAGCTTTTTGGATTTCTTGCAGAATGAGTCAAAAGTGGTCAAAATGGAGACTCCCTCAAATGGTGTTACAATTGAGAAATTTTTGTTGGAATAACTTAGGGATGTTATTTAGAGAGTGTTTTGAGTGTTGTTTGGTTTTGAAATGGACAGAATCAAGACATGGCTTGAAAAATGCAGAAAATCAAAATATAAGGTTTTGATTGTTAACTTTCTGATTTTGGTGTTTTGAGATGAAGATGAGGGTTTGGACACCTCCAATGGATGATTTGTGATGTGTTTGGATGGTTGTTTGAGTGGTTTAGGCTCTGGTTTTGAAAATTCCAACTTTGCTCTTTAGAACTTTGAAACTTGAAGTAAAAGAGGGAGAATGAGAAAACAAGTCTTTGGTATTGTTTTGGTGTAATTGAACTGATGCAAAATGAACTCCATTTATAGGAGAACTGATTTGTCTTGGATGAATAATGTTGGATGAGGGAGCGTGCTATTATCCAATGGATATTGTCATGTAGCTCTTACTTAAAGGCTAAGGTACCAAAGTCTTCCATAGCATGACTAGAATCTTGACTCAATTGGAATTTTGCAGGTTTGAACACTCATTATTTTTTAATTGATCTGAACTGGTGTGGCTCATTTCATGCCAATTCAATGCTTCACTTAAATTCCAAATGAAAAACTTGAATTCAAGGCTATGTAATGATGTTTTTTCACATGCCAAGAGATGAGATCCTTGACTTATGGTCCAAAGTTGAAGATATTATGTGATTCAACAAGATTCCTTCTGATCTTGGAGGATGACAAGGCTTGCAAAGTCACCAAATTTGAAGATGAAAATCGTGTGATGCAAGTAATCATGAAAAATATCTTGAAAAATCAGTTTGACCATGGCATGTTGTGAGGATCATATCTCCTTGCTAAAATGGAATCAATGGATGTTCTTGTTATCTTTGGAAAGCTGAGATATCCTACTTTAACTTTGATGTTTGCATTTGGTCTTGAATCTTCTTAGATCATGGTTAAAAATGTCTTCAAAGTTGGCCAAAATATGAAACAGATTTTGTCTAAAAAATTTCTAAGTGTTAAAGTTCAAAACATGAATTCTTCCAACTTCATGGCTCTATATCACAAAATCTATGCATTTTTTGGGGATGGTTCAGCCCAACATTCTTGTTGTATGGAAGAAGATCTATCATTTGAGCTTTGGAGTGCAAAAAATGGTTGCTTGGATCACAAGTTATGGCCTTGTAAAGTTAGGTACTTGAACATAACTTTCCATAACTTAGTGAAATTTTCAATTCTTCCAATTTTGCTTCTTTTGAAAGTAACCTTGATTCCTTGATCAATCCTTGATTAAATTCAACTATGGATCATATTTCCTTGAATAATAGCCTTTGATGATCAATTTTTCTCAAAAAGTCAAACTTTGACTTTGTGTATCGGATGAAGTTTGTGCAGAGAAACCCTAATTCTTGATTTTCAATGAATGAATATCCCAAGGTGATTTTAAACTAATGAATGGATTTCAAGGGTATATTTGAGTGTCTTGAATCACATCCCAAGTGTAGAGATCATGCCTTGGCCAAAAGTCAAAGATATGGCTGACTTTTCATCAAAACCCTAAATTGTGGCTCAAATGGATTTGAGTTCTTGCATTGTTTGTGAACCAAGTTCTTTGAATCAATCCAATCATATGAATGGACTAATATGATGTATTTGAGGTCCTTGAAACATATCTTGAGGTCTTGGATCATGCCTTGCTCCACAAGTCATCCTAGGGATTGAATTAGGTCAAAACCTTAATTTTGGTGCACTGAGGGTCTTGAGGTTTTGATAAGCTTGTCATAATGCAAGTTTGTACTTGATTATTGATGAGTGGAAGTTCTTGATCTTCATGGATGATATAGAGACTTGTATTGTTGAATATGATACTTATCCCTTGATAATTCATCTGCTTGAGCTTTAGGAGGATCACCTAACCTGTGAAGCAAGTAAGCACACATATCTTGTACTTGTGATGGGTTAGTGATACATGAAAGTATGTTCATATGTTATGCAAATGATATGGAATATTAGGGTCAAAATTTAGGGTATGGCAGATGCCCCTATTTAATCTTCTTGGACCTGAATGATGAATGATGAAAATATTTAGACATTCAAGGTAAAAGACGATTAAATATTAGAATACCCAAAATTTTGACTGTAAATGTAGATGATATGATAACTTGAACATTGACAAATTCCTAATGCAGGAACATGTTTATCCATCTCTTCTTTACTAAGTAATTTTACTTAGAAAAGGGTAAAACTTCCCCTCGATCATGGTCATCAGCCATGGAACTAGTCTTAGTTTCTTGAAATAAACTTCCCCTCGATCCTGGTCTTTAGCCATGGAACTAGTCTTAGTTTCTTCTTATCAAGTCTTTCTCTTGACAACGTTTAGGCAAACAAACTGTAAGGGTCTTCATCAAACTTCTTGCTAGAATTCATTCGCAGAGATGCCATTTGATGGAAGTACGCTTCATCATACTTTTCTTTGAGACTTTTCGAAGAGATGCCATAGGATGAGCAAAGACCTGGTAGCAGACTTACTGGGGAATGCCACAGCCTGTAATGTAGAGGTTTGCTAACTTCTCTGTTGAGACGCCATTTGCTTGGGTAGATTTCATCATACTTCCCTTCGAGACTTCTTCGGAGAGATGCCATAAGATGAAAGACTATTTTGAGGTGCTGATGACTCTGTTGAAAGAGGGACAAACTTTTCGGGAGGAGATTGCCATTTGTCGATCCACTGGGAATTTTTGGGACAAGAACAAACTTCTTAAGTGATTGCCACTTGTTTTGTCAAGCGTAGATTCCAATGAGGAATAAACTTATCTTTGATGGAGCTAGACAAACTGTTCTGAAAGAGACTTCTATTTGTCTATTGGTAGATATTTCTTGAGAGATATGATATCCTTGCTACCAAGAGACTTTGCTGAAAAAACTTTCACTGGGGATTTTCCTTTATTCGGGAAAGCAAACTGTGTCTTTACTGGGGAATAGTAAGGTTCCAATGGATGTTCTTCTCCCTTAAAGTTTCAAGTTATCAAAATGGTCAAGGACCAATTTTAATCCAGAAAGACTCTGCAAAAGAAGATACTTCCAGATGAGGAATGAACTCAAACTGGGAATTTTATCCTATCCAAGTGTGGATAGGAGAGTTGAAGTGAAACTTCCACGATAACTAAACTCAGTGGGGATTTAGAAATAATGTACATTTTCTGCTTAAAGTTGACAACTCTATTATAAAAAGGGAATCATTTGGGGATAAACACAACCAGAGTGAATGACGCAACTTATGCATTTTGAATATGAGTATGAATTAATTATGCATGATGTATGAGTGAATGCTATGCTTATGCTGACAAAATAAACACGACACACAGACTGGTGATGAACAAAAACCGGACACTCGACCATTCTGGGGAATAGAGGCATCACTGGTGTTTTTAATGGTAAGACCCTGTTAGGGAAAAAAGAACCAGATCTTGTCTATTTGAGGTAATGATCTGCCACTCAGGGATATTTGCGAGTTTGATTGCAAGAGCATTTGATTTTGTATTTTGAGGTTTCAATCACTCTTGGAGAAGCTGTTGTTATCCCTTATTATGCTCATAAATCAAAGGAAACTGCCATCTTTATTTTAAAAGAAAAAAGGTAAATTCATTTTCTTTGTTCCAAAAAATGAAAATCAATAGAACGTCATTTTGCAAGGCAGAATGAAAGTGAGAATTGCAACCAAAAGGCACAGAGGCTCAAATTTTCGTTAATAGGATGGTAATCAGCCAAATGCATGATTCCATGGAGCATTACAAAGTTAGAAAATGGTAATTTAAAGGGAAAGAACTACATTGAAACATAATGACCACTATCCTTCTAACAACTTTGAATTCCAAGTATTCTTGAGCTTTCGTTGAAAATGACTTGCTTGAAAATTCTATGATAGATGACGTTCTCCTGAGATGATCCAATCGTTTTGGATGCAGTTACTTGCCATAAATCCCTAACTTTTGCCTAGATTTCCTTTTCAGGTTTTCAATCTATCGGGATGATTATTTCCTGTTTATGTCTCTAATTTTTTCCTGGACTGCCCTGTCGGGTTTTCAATCCACCGAGACGTTTTTTTTCCTAAGTCGCCCTTTCGAGTTTTCAACTTAGCGAGCTATTTTTTGTTTTTTGTTTTTTGTTTTTAGGTGAAGTATTTTTTGACTGCATCGACATTTGTATGTCGAGTGAACTCCTCTCCATCCATAGTTGTGAGTTTTAAAGCACCACCTAAGAAGGCTTTCTTAACAACATATGGGCCATTGTAATTTGGAGTCTATTTCCTCCTGGAGTCAGTGAGGAAAGATTGGATCTTCTTGAGTACAAGGTCGCCTTTTCCGAATACCCGAGGTCGAACCTTTTTGTCAAAAGCTTTCTTCATCCTTTGTTGATATAACTGACCATGGCATACAGCCGTCATTTTTTTTTCTTCGATTAGAGTCAATTCATCGTATCTGCTTTGACACCATTCAGCTTTTGTTAGCTTTGGTTCCATCAATACTCTCATTTATGGGATCTCAACCTCTATGGGGAGCAATGCTTCCATGCCATATACTAGAGAGAAAGGGGTTGCCCCTGTTGAAGTGCGGACGAATGTGCGATAACCGTGAAGAGCAAATGGGAGCATTTCGTGCCAATCCTTGTAAGTCACGACCATCTTCTGAATGATTTTCTTAATATTCTTGTTAGTTGCTTCAACAGCTCCATTCATCTTCGGTTGGTAAGGAGATGAGTTATGGTGTGCAATCTTGAACTCAGCACATAATTCCTTCATTATCTTGTTGTTTAGGTTCGATCCATTATCAGTAATGATCTGGCTGGGAACACCATAACGACATATGAGGTTGTTTTTGATAAACCAGACCACCACTTGTCTGGTTACATTGGCGTATGATGCTGCTTCGACCCACTTGGTGAAATAATCAATAGCGACCAAGATGAAGCGATGTTTGTTTGAAGCTTTGGGTTTAATCATGCCAATCATGTCGTTTCCCCATATGGAAAAAGGCCATGGAGAAGAGAGAAATTTGAGAAGAGTCAGGGACACATGAATTCTGTCGGCATAAATTTGACATTTGTGACACTTCCTCATGTACTTGTAGCAATCGGATTCCATTGTCAACCAATAATATCCTGCTCTTAGAATTTTCGTTGACATTGTATGTCCATTAGCATGAGTGACAAAGGATCCTTCGTGAATCTCTTTCATTAGCATGTTTGCTTCATGTCTATCCATGCATCTGAGCAAAACCATGTCGAAGTTTATTTTGTAGAGTACATCATTGTTTAGGAAGAAGTTACTAGCCAGTCTTCTGAGAATCTTCCTATCTTTTCTTGATGCCTCAGGCGGGTATTTGATAACGCTATTTTAGTGTGTCATGATAACCCATTTTCTCTTTTTAATTCGGTTAGGTTTAATTAGGATTTATCTATATTTTGCATGGTTTAGTATGTTTTTACCTCAAGTGCACTAGGTGCACCTTTTATGGTTTATTGTGTATTTTTGTCTTAAAGAGAATCTGATAAAGGCAAGCTGAGGAATGACACCTCAAGACACAGTTTGAAGTAGAATGAAGATATAAGGAAAGAAGTTGTAAGTATTACTAGCTGCAAATTCACCAAGAGCTTGGAAGGATGTTATTCACTAGGGCATACGTGGCAAAGGTTCATGTCAAGAAGGAGCTAGAGCATCAAGATAAGATAAAAGAAGCTAGAGGACAAAAGATGGTACAGTGGGGACCATGCCTACAAAAGCGCATCCTGCAACCAGCCACCCGCCATCTGCTCTGCGCCACTATCTGCTGCAGCAGCCTGCCAAAGACGCCTTGTCTCCCAATGCGGTATGTACCTGGTAAGTTGTTCACGAAGGGAGAAAGGACAGCTGGTTTTATTAGTGATTTGATATGTTGAACCTTATTTTCTTCAAAAGCCCATGATCCAAGACCCATCAACTTCCACACTCATACTCTAAGTCTATAAAAGCAAGCCTTGTTCTTCAAAGAGAGAGAGACCACAAGCCAGAAATCACACATTCATATTTTCCGTATTAGTTTATTTTACTTTGAGGATTAAGACGATTTAGAGAGTTTTATTCTTCTCATCTAGTCTTGTATTTGCTGCTTGGAGTTGTCGTGACTGCAGAGGTCTGATGTTGTTTACCCAACGCAAAGGATCTTCAAGTTATTACTAGGTTATCATTTCTTTTACATAATTTTGCTAAGAATATGTCATCCTGTAGTTTCATTCCAGTAGTTTGTACTCAGCTCATTATGGGCTAAACTCGTATTTGATGAGCAAAGTGAAGTTAATATAAAGTTGTTTTTATGTTGAAATGATGTGTTGAATAGTGTCTTATTTTGTTATGTGTTTTTATTCTATACACTTGCTTCTTAGAATGATCAACTTAGAAAAAGGTACAAGCATGTTGTTGAGAGAGATCCAACAACATGTGGATTTCATAACAAAAGTGGTTAATAAAGTAGGATAGAGATATTCACTTAATTCAACTTGCTTAGAGATAAGAAGTTGAGACCATAAAGATTTTCAGAATTCAAACCAGATGCATTTTAGGGTTATAAGTGAGGCTTAGAGATTTGTTCCCTTGCCCTAGTTAGGCATGCTTTGATGTTGTAGAGATACACCACTAGATCACGTTCTGGCCTTTTGAGGCACGACACTTCATATCATGGACACATTTTAGCATTAATAAATTAATGGATCTTAGCTCATCAATCATCCTCTCTGATATCTTATTCTTTCTTATTTAGTATTTAGTTTGTTGTGTGAATTTCCTGTTGCTGTTATTATTTTTATTTTGTTACCTTGCTCATACTAGTTTTAAACAAGAGTTGAATACTTTAAAGTTCAAAGCTACACCAAATCCACTCCCTGTGGGTATGATCTCTTATTTCATTACTTGCTGCAATCAAACATACATGTATACTTGCATGTGACACAATTGCTTTAAAACAATTATCATAAAGTAAACATCTAGAAAGCAGACAACAAGTTTTTGGCGTCACTGCCGGGGAGTGGAAGATATACTTTGAACTACTGTATTTGTTATTTTTGCTTAAAATTTGTATTTGAGCCTTTAAAGTTTTTGCTGTGATTTGGTGTTACGACAGGTTTAAGCTATTGCATGCGCAGGTCGTTACAACCAGATTATAGTGGTTATCCTGAACCTGGAAGAATTCTAAGAGCACGAAGGAGATTTTTGCGTTCTCAACAACCATCTGGAGATCCATCAACATTAGCTTTGGCTGATCCGGAGGAAGAAGTGCACGTGGAAATAGACGAAGAATCTTTGTCATCATCATCAAATGAGACATAACCAGAAGCTGTCATGGCTGAGCAAGACATCATTGGAGTTGCCAATGACCGGGCGCGCAACAATAGGGACTATGCTGTCTTTGATCCTGCTGCCATGAGCACTAGTATTGTTAGACCAGAGATCACGGTATCACAGTTTGAGTTTAAACCTATGATGTTCCAAATGCTCCAAACCACTGGTCAATACTCAGGCTCTCCTCATGAAGACCCACAATTGCAATTGAGACAATTTCTAGATGTTGTTGATAATTTCAAGATTCCTGGCGTGACTGATGATGCCTTTAGATTAAGGCTATTTCCTTATTCTCTACGGGATAGAGCCAAGAGTTGGCTAAATTCCTTGGAACCAAATTCCATTACCACCTGGAATACCTTGGCAGAAAAATTTCTGGCAAAATACTTCCCTCCTTCAAAGAATGCAAAGATGAGAAATGAGATTACTTCATTTAGGAAAAGAGATGACGAATCATTGTTTGATGCTTGGGAAAGATTTAAAGAGTTGTTAAGACAATACCCTCATCATGGGATTCCCATCTGGATTCAACTTGAGACTTTCTATAATGGATTAATTCCATCTTCAAGGAACATGCTAGATGCATCCAGTGGTGGAGCTCTTTTGTCTAAATCTTATGAAGAAGGCTACAAGTTAATTGAGAGCATTATAGCCAACACGTACTAGTGGCCTGTCACTAGGGCTACTGCAAACTTAACTCACAAAAAACCTGCTGGAGTGCATGAAGTCACTGAGACAATAACTCTTGTTGCTCAGGTTGCTCAAATCCACCAGATGATGAAGAATATGATGACCCATGAAGTGGAAAAACCTGAGCCAATTAAGGTGGTTATCGACACGACTGTGATTGCCTGTGTCTACTGTGGAGGACCCCATCTATTTGAAGAATGTTCTTCAAATCTTGTTTCAGTCAACTATGTTGGCAACAACAATAATAGATACAATAATACTTACAGCAACACATACAATCCAGGGTGGCGCAGCCATCCAAATTTTTCTTAGAGTAATAATCAAAATCAACCGAAGCCTCAAGCACCACCAATATCACAAGCTCCTCCTGTTTTTTCTACTCCTAACTATGTTGGGGGGAATCAGGGCAACAACCAATTGGAGAATGTTGTGAAGTCTTTTATTAGAGAATCAAAGAATCAATTTCAAGCACAAGGAGTAAGTATCAAGAACTTGGAGAATCAAGTCGAGCAAATAGCTACTGCCTTGAGTTCAAGAAACATGGGAACTCTCCCAAGTTCCACTGAAACTCTAACTGCACCTGCTAGAGTGAAGAATGTTGAGACATGTCAAGTTATCAAGCTTAGAAGTGGGAAAGAAGTTGAGGAATCCATCTCAAGAGGCAAAGAGACAAGTACAGAATTGCCTAAGCCAA